>OY735278.1:5247828-5997083 GCA_963457715.1 Argyresthia albistria | reverse complement strand
GAAGAGAATGATGACTGAAAGCGAGGGGTATGGCTCTGATAGTGCGTATGAGAATTCCCCGCTGCGAGATGTGTTGGGAACTGACTTCGCGAACGGTATCGATAAGCGTGAGAAGGAGAAGTGAGTCTGAATATGGCCAAATGGTTTGAGTTTAGTTGTTTTTTTATTTTGAAAGTTTAGAGGTATATTCTTTTGTTTGTTTGTCACAAAAATTTATATTGTATTTGTTGTCATCACAAATTGCTGTGCAGATTTGTTCATTCGGAACCAAAGAGGATAATATTTTAGTGGAGAAAAAGACGTTTTAATAAACGAATTTCATATACATTCCGGGATGATGATAATATTCCGTTATATTTGTTTAAATAATAAATATTCCTCGAATATATAATAAAGCTTGTTGGAATCTTAAGTTTAGGCAACGTGATCTTTTGATGCCATGATTATATGATGTCTTACATTTTATATGAGAGCAAATGCCAAATTTTTAGTATAGTTTGAATAGATATTTTAGAATGCTTGTTGTGTGCTTAGTTGGCTTATAATGTGCCAAAATTCGCTTCGTTCTAAAGATATTATTGTTTTGCGGGCATAAGAGGAATGTTCTTTAATGCTAATGTAGCATTGTTTTTTGAAATTTTTGCTTGTTTTACAAAGAAAAACCGAGATATTTGAACAGTGTAGTGTAGATATCAGAAAGCTGTGCTCTGTTGTAGTCGGCTCAGAGTACATAGGTAGCCACATTCCATAGTGTTATTTGTTGAAAGAGAATATTTAGTCATTGTGTCAATTTAAGCTTTTATTGCACTGCGTTGCCAAGTCGCAATTTTGTCGCCAGCTTCCTCTAGTCGGATGTCACCAAATAACTTGTTTTAGTGAAACAATAGGCTTGCGTCCAAGGTAATCCAATAAATCCAGGAACAAGTCTTAAGTTGAAGCATTATGTTCAAAATGGCTTGACATTCTCAGAATTGTATATTTCCAGCAGATATATTTTATAGTCATTTTTGTGCAAAACAAGACAGCATTTGATGGCACTTTTACATGACGTCACTCTTTCGTTATTTCATAGAACTCAGGAACAAAAGTTCCGTTATGACAGTTCATAAAAAGTATCTATTTTGACAAGTAGGACGCAAGGCTATTATTGAGACATATTTTATTAAAGTATGTAAAGCAATACTACATTTTTTTGTGTTGCCAGTTGCAATATTTATTTAAACTTCGATATTTTATCATAAAATTGCACATAATTTTCATTAGCAGGCATTAAAAGTGGATTCAGTCGATTTTGCAATTTTAGTGAAATATAAAAAGCAATAAGTTAGCAGAGCAAGTTTTAAATAAACAGAGCTTATATAACGTGCCTTGGCGTTTATATGTTATTGCTTTATTTTATATTATATTACGTTACAGAGAGCTGTACCGAAAATTAAACAAATATGTATATCCAAAGATTTATGTGTGACAATTCATAAAATCAGACTGTTATCGATCGTTATCTGATATATCCGTTGATAAATATATCATTCCTATAGTTTTAGTTTTTCATGCTGTTAGATTTTTGTTTTATTTTAACATAAAGAATGTTACATACTTAGTAAAATATAGCTTCTTTTAAGTTTAAAGTGTCTTAGCATATGTCTACATATACATTGTTTTATGTTGTTTTTTTATGAAAAAATATCTGATTTTATAGTAAGTCGTATTAAACAGATTTATATCTATCAGTTTATTACAGTAGATAAATAAAATACTTATCTTAGTGCAGGGGGGGGGGGGGGGCACCTAAACATTTTGTATACAAGCTTGACTTTGATGGTGTATTGATTTGTGCTTGTGCCTTATCTATATTGTATGGTATGTCTTTCATTGTACTTATAGCTAGGTATACGAATTATCTAAAATAAATTTTATATACGAGCTGTAGTGCATAGAGTGCACTGTTTCTAGACATCAGTCAGTCTGTTTCTAGCGACTAAATGTTACCAATTCTAGACTGATTGAATTTTTAGATGTAAATATCAGAGTAAAGCTAGGCACAGAAATGAATAATAATAACACCAATATATTATATTACCCATATCTTATCGTATGCAGTTCCGCATGGTTTTATGATTTCTTGGCTAAGCTTTACATTATTTTCTAAAGCTGTATCTAGTTTTTTGTATCTAAAATGTCAGTAAGGAAGTGCAAAGTCCCGAACCCAAAGTTTTCTAATAGTAGTTCTATAAACTGTTATATCATAGAGTAATAAGCACGTTTTGATTTCTCAAATAGTTTTATTTATTTTTTTGTATATCGTCGAAAGTTTATATATTAAAATGCATGAGTTGTATCATTCGATGATGTTTTCATTTCGTGTGCTGAAGAATAGTGTCTGTAATGCACTTCCATACTTCATTTTGATACAAATAATATCTTATCCAATAAGCGCGATAGTTTCTGTGTCATATCCATTTATTAATATATAAGTTGGTTGTATTACTTTCACTATTGTTCGGCACAAAGTTTCTTAACCCTTCTCTGCGAATTAAGAGGACATTTTGTTTTGGTTCACGGTTTGACTAAGGTTCTGGAAGGAAGCAGATTTGAGGTAAGATATTATGTGCCTTACAATACGTGAAGTATTTACGTTCGCATTCCATGCGCCGTGTAAGTTTACCAGTGCGAGTACCATCAATCTGTACCCCCCAACTAATAATAAGTTGTGTAGGGTGTGTTGTATACGAGACAGCAATATACAGCTGTAATAGCTCTGTCCCGTTCCGCGCATCCACAGCCGCCGTATACACATTGCACAGTTTATTTATTAGTAAGGGAGGAGTTAATTTACTGGACCACTGTTTGGGTGGTTTTTGTCATCAGTCGTTTGTGCTGAAAATCGTACCTTCAGGGCTAAAATATTTATACTTGGTTGTAAAACCGAGGTGAAAAAATATAATAAGTTTTCACCGTTACATTCATACGGTGAACTTAAACGACGCATGGTCCTGTTTGGTATTTGAGTGTTATATCCTTATAGTGTGTATAGTGTGGAATGAATTTAAAGTTAACTCAAGTAAATAAAGACCATGATTTATCAACGAAAGTAAACTCTCAAATATCAAAAAAGAATGAAGTGAATAAACTACAATTTGGTTTTTGATGCTTCTAATCAACTTTTCCTTGTCAAACATGTCTTGTTCAATTATTCAAAGGAGGTAAACAATCCAAATTACTACAAAAAGTACAAAAAAAAACATAGTTACTTGTATTTACATTTTTCCAAATGCATGTTTTACATAACGGCTGAAGTTCACCGACAATATTCAAACGTCCTTTAGCTAATCCACTGCTGGTCCTATTCATTCAAACGGTGAAGCAAATCAAAGCCAAGTGGCAGAACTCAAGGTTCTATAAGTTGTGATTTGTCACATTCCCCTGACGCTTTCCTGTCGCTGGCCCAAATGTCTACACAAATGCCAAAACAAATTATAAAGATCTGGGGCAGCAGCCTCGACAAAGATAGCGATCGCTGTATGGCCGATGTCAGTTGTTCACAAGAGTTAGCAAGTATTTTGCAAACAACCGACATCGGTCGTACAGCGATCACTGTCTTTGCCGAGACTGCAGCCCTGCCTCCACTGGCATGCCATTCTCAATTTTCACTGGCTCGGTCCCTCGGTGGGGACTATAACTATTTAGTTACTGCCACAGCGACAGGGAAGTGAGCCAAAACAACATCCACAATTAGCTCAAGGACGTTTTACCACGGCGAACTATCACCGGCGTAGTGTAGCGGTGAGAAGCATCAAAGGCCCGGCCCGTGCCCCGCCCTGACCGCGCTCCGTCCGCAGGGCACCCGACGTGCCTGCAGTTCACGGCCAACATGATCGTGTCCGTGCGCAAGTACCGCTGGCAGTGCATCGAATGCAAGTGCTGCTCCGTGTGCGGGACCAGCGACAATGACGTGAGTTGCGGCGAGTCGCACGCCTGCGCCGGGGCAATGCAGGCGGCTCCGCTTTAACACACTTTTGCACCATTGCTCCTGCGGCAGGCGTGTGAGTGGCCAGTCTAACATTGCTCCTGCGGCAGGCGTGTGAGTGGCCAGTCTAACACTACTACACTAACACTACTACACTACACTAGCAGAAGGTCTTCTGTCTCATGTCACACGCACCTCGCCTTGTACTTCATTGTGATTGGAAAGGAAAATGTATAAGAAAAGGTAGGCAGTGCACAATAACTACTTAATTTAAATAAAATACACAAGAATAAGTTAAATACCTATAAATATAGAAAAAGAAATGGGTATACATACCGATATACTAAATACACTTTACATAAATACAGACAAAAACTTTTGAGAAAGTGAGAGGTAGTGCTCTTTAATACGTTTCTTAAAAGAGAAAAGTGTGGGACTGTCTCTAATAATAATAATGCAAGGAAGCTCATTCCAAAGCCGAACGGCCCTTTCTCGTTATCTTCCATGTCGTATATCTCTGTCGTGTATGTGCCGTCTTCATCGGTCAATGGAAGTGCCTGGGCTTATGTGTTTATATGTTTGTGATGTCGCTCTAACTGGTTTCCACGCTATCTCAATGCAAGGCCAGATGATATATATCTATACGTTACAGACAATTCTTCCAGGTCGAATTAATTTAATTATTCTACGTGACATTGAATTGTAGTTAGGCTGCAGGGGATTGGAATGTCGGTGGACATTCCAGATACAATTAGTCCATGTCTATATTGTGTGCGGCCCCCAGGACCAGCTGCTGTTCTGCGACGACTGCGACCGCGGCTACCACATGTACTGTCTGCAGCCGCCGCTCGACGCGCCGCCCGAGGGCTCCTGGGCCTGCGCGCTCTGCATCGCCGAGTTCCACACCAAGCGCTAGGTAACCATCATCCTCATATCAGCCCGTGTCATCGCACTGTTGGGCATAACCCTCTCTCAAAGCATTCCCGTTCCCTCGGTAACCAACCAACCAACAGACAAACACGGCGGTACGTGTGAGGGACATGTATCGAGTGAGGGACATGTGCTGCATGAAGGATATTTTTCGCGAGAGATGTATGGTCGAATGAGGGACATGTGTTGCGTGAGGGACATGTTTCGCATGAAGATCATATTTCGCGAGAGGTGTATGGCCGAATGAGGAACATATCCGCGTGAGGGACGATGTCGCATGAGAGACATACATCTGCCGCGTCAGGGACATGTTCCGCATGCGAGTCATGTGCCGCATGAGGGCACGGGTGCCTGCAGGGAACGTGGGCAGGGCCAGTGGGACGACCGACACGTGGCTGGGTGTCTACCGCTCGCTGACTCATTCAGTCTAGTCTATTGTGTTAAAACTCGCAATCATGTAACCGACATATGACATGATTTGTTACTTCTTTCTTCTTGAGAAGAAAATAGAATAAAATAAAATACTTCCTGTAGAATTCAAACTCTGTATCTCTCGTTGTGATCATTACGGTTTATTCTTAGATACAAATTGATACCATTCTACAAGACACCATGTCACCACATGGCGGTTCGTTCACAGACTGACTCAGTTGACAGCAGTGTTGCCAGAGAGTGAATACCATAGACTACGTCGAGCAAATACTAAACACTACACTTCCCTTAAGATTTTAGATCGATTCTTCTGAATACTCATACTTTCATAGCCGCGGCGATTGGCTAGCTTCCTGTCATGCCAAATAAAGTTTTGAATAACAGCTAAAGGTATAAGTAGGTAATAATTTTTCCATATCGACACTTTTTTTTTCTCTAATTGCAGGTGCACCTCCGGACGTTGATGAAGGTACCAAACTGCCCCAGAATGTTGTTTGTATCTCTAGCGATAGTTTTTGACGCACACTGTCATAGTTCCGTTCTTAGTGAAAGTATGAAGTCCTGAGTTCGAATGCCACCTGAAAGAAATTTTCCACTTGAATGTTTACCTGTTTCTGGATCCCACGGCACAGGGTTTCCGAGTGTGGGGGCAGAAACAAGAAATCTGCTGCATATGCCATACATATTTATGTTTTTACGGTGGAACTGCAATCGCATAATCTAACAGATGGTTTTGTTTCGTAAGCAGAAATGTGACGGCGTCTGTCAAAAACAAGTGACCCAAGATGTATGTCTTGTCATTCTACATTTTAAGACATAAGATTTTATCCTCGATATTCATACATATAGGGCAAAGCCATTGAAGTAATAAAATACTCTTCTAAATGGTGTATTGATGTTGTATCAAAACTAGTGGAAACTTAACTAGTTAAGTGAAAAACAAACAATCGCGTCACGCCTTGTCCCGTACGGGGCGGGGGGGGAGGGGGGGGGGCACAGTTGTGTGGGTAACACAATCGCAGCTATGAAAATACTGGAGATTTTTCCTTACAATGTTAAAAACGATAAAAGGTAACAAAAGTGGGACTCATTCATATAGATGATGTTCGATGATTGATGTGGCGATCGTAAAAAAATATTAGATCGTAAGTTGACCTTTACGTAGGTACGTACATTTAGGGTATAAAATGTTGCCATAGCTTTTAGTCCTAACGCGAGAAAACTAGTAGATCATGTGATGTATGTACGTACATCTTACATTTTGTAAAAATAAAACGCACATCATGATTGTTAGCTTGACGAACAAAATGGTCTAGTGGTGTGACTGCTACGGCTGGCTTGTGTGAGATGCACACACAGTAGGCCTAGACAAAGTTAATAACGCTACGAAAACGAAAACTCAAAATGTATGCGATTTGACATTTGGTGACGCTAGCGTAGCGTGACCAAACGTCAAATCGCATACATATTCTTAGCGTTTCGTGCGAACGATAATAGCGTTTCGCATCTTGTCTACGGGGGCTGGACTTCTATATTTCCACTCAATTTAATATTATTACGGCCTAATAATGTATTAAATGTTATAAAATCACTAGGTACTGTTTACTAACCATGTCTACATAATATCAAATAATTAGAAATAGAATCATCATGTTATTTGGCTCGACGCTCGCTGGTTTAGCTTTACTATGATATATTTCTTAATGTGCATTATTTCTACCTCTTCCGATATCCGGAATCAGAATAATTAATTATCACTGCGTTTACTGACATATTCTTGTAACATACACATACCTATTTTGAAAAATATATGTAAGTATATTGATTTCAACTCAAAAATGTATTTAACTTATGCACTTTAGCGAAATTGTTGTGATTAATTTTTCGTAATTATTATCATTTTATTGAGTTAGGTATATTTTTATTTTATATTTACTTGTTTATAGCATTCCATTGTCTATGTACGTCAAGAGTATCTACAGGTTGCAACAGAAATACGACATTCTGAACAACGACAAAGATTATACACCTTTCAGTTACACCTGTAACTATACATATATGCGTCACGCTTCAATCCATACTTCATCTGTTATGTTGTAAGAATTTAATATTAAAAGTAATTAATAAAATTAGGTAGTTGCTTACGTACCTATAGTAAGTGAAGCTGTGATCTGTGTTGGAAGGTTGTGAAGGAAAGGATTTATACTTTAAAATTATTATTTTTTTACTTTACTCTGAGTATGTACAGACTTTTTTTACTTACGAACAATATTTTCTATCGTTTTCCATGATAAGCTATTCTGTTAGAAAACTTATGGATTCCACAAGTAAGGTAGATAGTAGGTACAATCGTTTGACTTTTATAAAATTCTGCGTTACCTGCGTTCGGACATTCGTCTCGAACGATTGATAAGTATATCCGAACTTAACTAAATACCTAACTGACCTTTCAAAATATATACAATAAATTAGAGCATTACAAAATAATAATAATTCATCATCGTGGAATGCCATACGAATCAAATACTAATTATATTACTTGTGGCAGTCCGTAGTTTTAATATTTTTGAATGATTTCGTCCCAGTCGTTTTAAGGGAATTGGACAAGAATTTGCTAGGTTTATATTAATTAATTGTAAATGAGATTTCCATATTGTAATTATTGAATGTCATACTTTGGACTTAATAAAATGGGAATTAACGACATACTTATTTTCTTTTATTTTAATCTAAGTACTCGGAATCGTGTTAGAGTTTTTATTCTCCGAAAAGGAATTCTTAATATCGCTGGAAAGTGCTATAACGCTATCTATATGTATCCGTGCCTCACTTTATTGCCAGTAGTCCCGTGGAAGAAGATCCATGAAACAAAGCACCAGGGCAACAGACTGTTGCATTTCTACTGTCCTGGTACTACAGGGAAGGTTATGTTGAACGGACGACGAGAGATACAGATTCATTACCTCATAGCAACCCAATAATGCAGTATATGCAATGCAATCATATAAGCAGATGTTTGAGCCCTAACTGTCTCTGTTTGAGCACGTATCCCAGTTCTATAAAAAAGGGAAAAATTGGGTCAAAAGAAGAACACCATGTATAGTTCGACTGTTTGCATATTAAAATTATAAAACACATTAATTAAAAATAAAATCAATACTTTATACCTGGTTACGTACATGGACTCATAGAGTATGAAAGTAAGAAAGAATGCAATAGAATCGAAGTGAAAAGCAGAGTGTATAACTGACCAAAATGTGACTTATGAAAGTACCTAGTTACGTACATATGGAGTTGGAGTATGAAAGTAGCCGCACCAATAACTTTGTAAACTACATTTTGCGATTTGAAATACAATCTATTGACTTTTCACTAAAATAATATGGTCTGTGTCACTCTCACGATCTCCACAAATCTAACGACACCTCATTTGTTAAAATCCGTCAAGCCAATTGGGCTATATCGGTTTTTTTTACATTTTCAAACCCCATAACTCCGCCATTTTGAAAAAATCTAAAAACTGGCTCGAGTAAAAAATTCTATTTATTTTTCCAACCTGCTCACAAAATTTCACGAGAATCGGTTCATAAATGCGACCTGTAGAGGAGAACAACCGGACAGACATACGAAAGCATTTTTGCCCAAACCTGAAACGGAGACGCTTCGCTCGCTCGGTCAATTATGTAATTTATTGTTAATGATTATATTTATTCAGGGGTTACAAACAGGACAATTTACATTACAAAAACAAACAGAAGACAAATACACATTCAGTTAAAATCTAACTTATCCCTTAGGGTATCCCACTAATAGGATAAATGGACAAAAAAATAAATATGTATAACCCCTAAAAATAAAAAATAAAGTTTCTTTGATAGTTTAATAAAGGAAACGAAAAATATTGGATAATATTTATTTTATTTTTTAAAACAATTCACTACTTTGTATTTTATAGAACCAAGATGTTTGGCATTATTTAAAACTACTAGGTATGTTTACAATCTAAAATTGCACGTTCTACTTCAACTCAGTCCCAATTGCACCACATCATTAAACCAGAGCTAAAATGACGTGCTAATTCTGAATTTTCTATAGATATCAGAAAGCAAGGGGGCACTTCATCTTCAAAATATTCTAGATATTAGGTACCTACTAAATAACGTAATAAACTCTGTTGGTGCAATTGAGTCTAAATATTTAACTATTTTATATCTAAAGTGTATCTACTCTACGGTTTATGATTTTTAAACAGACTATTTAGGATATTTTATGCATAAATCTATTATGTCAGCAAAAAACAATAACAACTAAGAATAACAATAATGAAAGTTATACCTTGTTACGTTGACAATCTGTGTTTTATATTATTTTAGAAAATATATATATCAAGGAAGGTATTCTTAAAGTGTTTTTTACTTTACTTAACTAACCAAACTATTTTAAAATTATCTTGCATCTGTATACTTATGTTTTAAAAAACCTTGTTGGTATAATATGTTTAAAATATTTTTACAAAATGCTTTCATAATAGATTTTATGCTGAACTAAAAAAAACAGACAAATATAAACAACAACAAATAGTTGGTATCACTGGAGATAAGATAACACATAAACAAAATGCTACATTAGTCATACAACATGATATAAAAAGTAACAAAAATAGTAATTCCCTACTAACGCAAACAATGAAAATATATTAGGTAGAATGTTTTATTTAAAATTATTAACAATATATCATATTTCACTATTATATCTTCCATCAGATCTCACTTTGTCCTGCAGCCTGGATTTATCAAGATTTTTTCATTAGATGTCTAACATAATTTTATCTAAAACATTCACTCGCCGTTTGTAAATATTATTTCTTTATCATTTTTTACATCAAGACTGCAGATTTGACAAGCAAACTAAACAAATTGTCATATCAATTGATTAACAATAACAGAATAACACAGAAAAACTGCGTTTCATAAAAAATATTTTTATAATGTTTTGATGACATCACAGATTTTTTTTAAACATAAAAGTACCTAAATATCGTTATGGAACATAAGTCTGATTATGCCATTTTTGTTGACCTATGTAACAAATGTTAAGTATAACTGTATGATGTACAGTCGAGTTCATTAGTATATGAGCAATGCCAAGGCATCAAATATACATGTTCATGGAATGGTACATAAATATCTGAGCAGATTCACATATGAGGAGTGTCTGTTCAAAAGGTCCTATTTCACTTTGGCAAGATTTTTTTTTTATATTTTTTTCCGAAACTGTAACTTAACTCTCATACATATTTGTTAAAATTCTGTGAATAAAATATTTCCAATATAAAAAAAATCTTAAAATTTGATGTTCCAAATAAAAGGACTTATTTCTCTTTATAAAACATGTTTTGATTCAAAACTCTTATTTAGTTTTTTTCGTTTCCTGTAAAATTTGTAAAAATGGAAATATGACCTTTTGAACAGACACTCCTCTTATGTTTTATTGATGAATCTTCTCAGATATTTATGAGCTCGAGTGTACAGTACAGTTCAGCTCATGTTAACTAAAAGTTAAAAAGTTGTCATTAGTATTATAAATATATTTATCGATAATGTTGAAAAGAATAACTGTATAGAGTCTATACTATAATAGACTATAGACAGTTGCCACATATGCCACTCGAGGTTAGTTTTATCATGTTATGATTATATTGACAAGGATCGTATAAATTTCTGTCCCTAAAGAGTAGTTAAGTAAAAACTAAACTATCGTTATGTCATATGACGTCATGGATAATTAAAATGTAAAACTGACCATATAATCAAATTGTCGACGTAAGTTTTCTTAAGATCCTTAGTTTTCATGAGCAAGATGCAGACTTATATTAAATCCTTAAAATTTCATAAATGTTGAGCTTTGACCTATAAAAACTAAGTAATATATAAGATCTTTAAATACTTGAATATAATATACAATACCAATATATGTTCGTAAATATTATTTTTCATTTTGGTAGCTACTTCTTTTGATTTATGAATGTATCTAAAAACATGATATGATAACAGCTTTGTGACTACTACAATACCTTAAAAAATATTTCTATACTATCGATTGGAAGGCAATAGTGATTTCATTGTCCACATTAAATATATGTATTTAACTATTTATGCTCACATTACAACTATATACTTCTATTTATTATCTATTTTATTGATTATCTATACTTATTTGATGCCAAGTTTTGGCATAGCTGTACTTGGCTAGATAAGCAGTTTCCTGTAAACACTATAGGGCAAAGTTGTCTTTGACAATCACTTTTGTATGTTCATTGTTTTACTCTTACCGATATTTTGAACATTTTTTTAAGCTATAACCGACAACAAAATAAACATTTATGAAGTCGACGCATATATTAGTTATAAAATTCGGTCCTCTAAGCACATTATACAAATGTACCACGCATAACTTCTGAGTTAAATCAGAATAGTTTGAATTATTTATTATTTTATTTTTAAAAAGTCATCTGATACGGTTAAAAGAATAGGTTCTTACACGAGAGCACTCCTCGCACACTCCATAGAACGCTCGTAAAATAATCACCTATTACTACTACATAACCAAATGATGTTTGTATAGGTGCAAATGTGTGCGTAAACTTTGCTAGGGCTGGTGGCGCGGCAAATGAAGCGATATTAAAGTATACGCGTCGTCACTCGTCCGGCGTTCAGCCCTGTCTATTGATCCTTTAACCAGTCTTTTGACGCCAGGAGTGGGGTGAGGTATCTGAATCAGCGCGGGGAAGGGAGTGGCCGTTCTGTACAGAGTACTATTATCTCTTCTGTGACGAGAGTTGATTTCGAGACCTGTTACATAGTCTAGTTTCTTAGGATTTAACCAAAGATATTTAATTGTAACTATTATGAAGGCCAGCAGTTATTTTCATAAGCACTTCATAAATTAATTTAAATTCCTACTTTGCTAATTATAATGTTGTAGTTTAGGTAAACGTATAGTTTTAGTTTCTATCTTTAAACAAGTGTATTATAATATTTTATTTATCAATTAAATAGGTATTGTTATTAATTATGGCATATATTATATTAAGATTTAATATACTTTTAATTTAATATAACCTAGTTGAGCGACGATGACTTATACGAATATAATTATTATAAACACAAACAGTAAATAACATTTATTTGGTTATCTTCTACAAAAATAAGTAACAAACAGCACCGTAATATCACTGCATGTTGTTGTATCGTTGTATAAAAAAGCTCGAAAAATATTTATATTAATATTTTAATACAGGTTGTAAAAAGGTGTAGTTATATTTTAGGGAGTAGCTAAAGACTCAATCGGAAACAACTAACTTTTATACCGACATCAATCGAGATCACGGAGTAAGAACACCGATCCTTTTTGGGTACTTACCTACAGTTGAAATTCCCTACTAATTACGCTTTTTCCGTGTACACATATGATCGGGTAATATGGTATGATCGAAGGTGTACACCTATAGAACAATGTCCATCGATAGAGAATTTAATTTCAAACAACAAATGTTCTTTGACAAAATGTCGTAAGGTTTGAATATGTAACTTAGTAACAAAAGGCGCAAATAGGCCACCCTTGGCCAGGGCTACATATTTGTGCCTTTTGGAGTCGAAACTCTCGGTCCATGGGGCCCAGAGGCGCGAGTACTGTTCAAAGAACTCTCATCGCGCCTGGTCGATGCCTCAAATGACCGGAAGGCTGGAGCCTACCTTGGGCAACGGCTGAGTCTTGCCATACAGCGAGGCAACGCCGCCAGTCTTCTGGGCACCTTGCCCAGCGACGGCGGCAGTGATCTGGCTCCAATTTTCTATTTAAATTAACTTTTTCATTAAATCATTATTATTTTAATTGAAATGTATATAAACTTGTAATTATGTAAAAATAAATAAAAGTATGTTTAGTATAAAAAAATTAAAAAAAACTTAGTATTTTTTACATATTAAAACTGAATTACTCAGAAAGCAAAATTTTTGGGTATGGAATGCAAGTACCTCAGTATCCCAGGCACCATACAAAAATGATCGAACCTCTTTAATTTTTACTTTTCTATACTTTTGGGCCCCTGATTATGATTTGTATGGAGGAGTAAAAAAAAATGTTTTGATCATATCGATTTCATAGTGACAGTTACTCAGATCAGAATGATGTCCTGATTATCCCAACCCCCTAAGTCAAGCCATTGTCATTCTCCTGGCCGAAAAGGGAAAATATTGACATTAAAATTAGTTTGACAGTGGGTACCAACGTCAAAAATTAGACATTCATGACGTCTTGGTACCCACTGTCAAACTAATTTTAATGTATTTTTTTTTATAATTTTAATGTCAATATTGTTCAAAGGACTCTTCTGTCCTTAAGCGATATTACGTGTTAAAATATGACTACACTTTTCTGTTACACCCTGTAATCAATAATTTGTCTGAAGATAACATGAGTACATTAAAAAATGGAATATACTCAATTATAAATAAAATATAATTTCATAATAACAAATAGTCATATCCGATATTATCAACAAAATAAGTTTTTTTAAATATATTATGTGTAATATGTATTTTATTTATCTTCCAAGTCATGTTGGACTCCTTTTTAAAGTGGCAATAATATTTTTAATAATATCACGAACTGAGCCATTAAAGTGTCATATCATATAACCATAGCATAAATAAGAAAATATAACTAATACCTGGCAAGTCACATTGCATTGTAATTCATTAATTATATTTAATGTTGTTATAACGAAAATTCGCGGCTAATATCTATAAACATAATGTTTTTAAACATTATACAGTAACTGGCAACCACGAAGAAATATTGCAAGTTATTTTTAAAATCAGATTATGAATGTTTTAAAGTTATCTTTAACAGTTAAAGTAATAGTTAAATGTTTTTTTATGAATGAAATAAATCCTGAAAAGGATGGATGTATGATCAATTAAAATGTAGCGTGTAAATAGTCTGTAAGTTGCTCAAAAGATATAACGAATAATGCGCCGCACTTGCTCTACCGACAGTTTAAAAGATGATACACACACACCGGCTCTAATATCGGAACTGAAAAAAAAAACATTTTAAACATTTTTTAAATAAGAATTATGTGTATATTTTTTGTATCGCAAATTATGCCGGTGTGTGTATGAATGTATACTGCCTGCAGAAGTTAACTAGAACCGCGATTGCATCCCTTCTCACGCTCGCTCTTGCTCGTCACTTACGGATAGTTCTGGCCGCTATGATGTGACGTCATCAGGCGGAGTCCTAGTTCACTTCTACGGATAGTGCTTGTTATTTGTGATAATTTACAACTAGTTAACCATGAATATCGGCCATTCCGGGCAGGCCGCGGCAGACGGTATCGGCAGGGGTGAGCTACCGCTAACAGGAACTACTTCTGGAATCTGGAAGTAGAAAGAAAAATTAAAATACAAATACAATACTGAGAAGTTGCTTTCCCGGTACTTTGGTTTGTTGGTATAGAATTAAAATAGTTAAAAACTGAATACCTACACCTTTTCGAAATCAAGAGGTCTTAAGGCGAATCAAATTAACTACAAACTCAATAAGTTTACAAGTAAGTTCCGTCTCCTACCGTCCAGCTCCATCATCAGATGATGATTATTGGTAGTAGGAGATAGGAATAGGATTTATCAAGACGTATCTAATCAGCCTAAACTTGATGTGTACAAGTAAGCAATAAGTATCCTAGGGTTCCCTCTGCCACCTTCCATCTCCATCATCAGACCAGCTCGATCTCGATGGTACCGTAAGTTGTATCGTCATTACCAAGTTTCGGGTGATTTCCATTCCTAGATTTGTCCACACATGTTATTTGGTTACAAGTGGGCCTAATTTAAGGGTGTTAAAAAATGAACATGGCGGACATACTTTCTTACCATTGTCTGTGGATGGTGCGGCGGGTGGAAGTAGTGAGCCGGCGAGACCGGGGGGGTGGGGTAGCCCCAGTACACGAGCGGCGGCGGCGGCGGCAGTGACGGACCCATCGCGGGGTAGAAGTACGTTAGCGGCCCTGCGTTGCGGAAGATGCGTGTTAGCTAAGTTAGTTCACCGCAGTGCGAAAAATAGATGTTCATCGGAATCGAATTTACTATTTACTGTTGTCACTCCTAGGGATTTATAACTATCGTATTGATGTCAAACAGTGAAAACCACCAATAGTTGATTCGACTCCGAAGGCCATTAAACTGAAGTGACTAAGTTTAGGCCGATGAAAACAACATATAAGATAAAACTATATAATAATGGTAAAGTCCCGACTCTAAAATTGTTGGAAACAAAGCAAAGTAATTTATAAATATACACATACAGGTATATTAATCATGATAGTTTTATTTGGGACTTTGGGACTACATTTTAAGATCACCATTTGCTTTTTTGAGTAATATATGTTTTAATGTCATGCGTCAAAGATATTAGTTACAATTATGTATTGTATACGATAATGATGAAATTAAGATATATAAATTAGCCTAATATATTATATAATATGTATTTTCACGTTTTGTTATTACTTTTTGAATAAAATATGTGCCATAAATAATTTGTTATCCCACTTGAAAATAAATCCCAGCCAGGCCCTGCGACTATGTGCCAATAACAACAGTTGCCAACCTTTCAATATATATTTTTTAAGTGCGCTTTTAAAGATTTTAGCTGATGAGAATATTGTTTGAACATATCAATATATTCCAGTCATCTGGTTATTGGTATGTCGCAGTTAGTTGGTTAAATCAGACACTTAACTAACACCCTAGGCCGTTAATTAAAGATCGACATTTAACGAAGTCGCTAAAGTCAGACAAGTGAGTGAACGAAACGTTTAACGAGTTGTCTAAACGTTCCTTATAAACGTTATAGGCAACTATACGCATTTCAACTTTGGTAGGGTAATAAGCAAACAAATTCGGTTTTGTGAAACAACATGGGGTCGACTTGACGACTTAGTTAAATGTCGTTCTTTAATTAACGGTCTAGGGTGTTAGTTAAGTGTCTGATTTAATCAAACAACTGCGAGAGGTATATTATTATCATAACAAAAGCGAAACAACTTTATTTTTCAACTTAAAATTAATTGCAAATCAGCACAAAATATCTAAAAACACATTAACCGTCACACGCAAATACATAAAGAGACAGATAATGTAATTAAAAACATGATGAACACTCACCAGGGGCTCAGAACGCATTAACAGTCCACCAAAGCAGTGTGCAACTTACACCATAGTTCTGAAATGTTACACACGGCGAGACGAGCCGACCACCAAGCTAGTCTTGAATTGACCACTTTTATAAATGCCTGTTTAGCACCTCCTAAACTAGTACTTTTAGCACTGCTGCCTGTATCCTCAAATAATGCTGCTATATTCAAAAGTTATTAATATTTTTAAATGTTGCATTTTAAACTATTATTTATTAATCATGTATGTATATACTTTAAATTAAACATACCACATAATTATGTCTAGAAGTAAATAACACTAAATGTATAATTTACAAATGATTATTATGTTTGATTTTGTATACAAAATATACTATTTCAAATATATATTTTAATTTTGTATACTTATATGCAACAGTTAACTTTTGAGAAACAGCAGATTTTGAGGTTACACTATGAAATGCAGTAAAAGAAGGATATTTAATCTGATTTCCCACAACAATGACAGATACTAACACAGCCCCTAAATTACCAATGTCAGAATATGATTAATTTTATGTCAAACATACACCCTTCACTAATACCATCCCATGAATCGCTATTGATTAATCTTTCAGGAAACATTTAATCTACAACACACTTAAGCAATTTTGACTCCAGTTGAAGATATACTCTTTCACCTTAATGTTTCATGCATTTTCGAGTTCAAAATGAACGGAGAAGAGTACCACAAAGCAACTAGATGTGCAGTATCTTGTACGAGATATACGAGAGGAATATAATGTGAGCAGCGAAATGTATTCTGAGAAGTCTGCAATAGACCGCTCCACAGAAATATACATTATCTAAAAACCTGAAATAAATTATTGTTTTACTACATGTAAAAAATAGTTAAATAAGCTATGTTAGGAGCGGGACAGAGCATGGTTGTGCTATTTTGTACACTATTATTTCATTTGTGAAGGAAGGTCATGTTATGGATTAGCCATGTGCTAATTATAGATATAAAATAAAAATAGTAATGCCTACGGACGCTCTAACGGTGATGGAAAACATCGTGAGGAAACCTTCATTACTCCATAGGTACGGCGGCTGTCTGTCACGCAAAATCGAGTATTGTATAACTGGATAAGTGGACACAGTTGTGCCTCTGCCACCCCGTATGGGAAAAGGCGTGACGCTATGTTGTTATGTTATGTAGAAATGCCAGTTTTCTCTGTTGATAATTGTCACTTGGAAGATTTTGCGAAAATAATGGAATGAACATAATATATTGCTCGCAAGCTTCCATACAAAAAGCGTTAACGTTTTCCACCCCCTAAACCTTGTCAGATTTTCACAATTTTTTTACATGTTTGAGATACTATGGAAAACTATGCTCGTACGTTTTGATTTTTTTGAAATATTAGATATTTTAGGAAATATTGGAACTTATATTTTTATATGGACTGGGTTATGTTCTTACGCATAGTTTTCCATAGTATCTCAAACATGTAAAAAAATTGTGAAAATCGGACAAGGTTTAGGGGGTGGAAAACGTTAACGCTTTTTGTATGGAAGCTCGCGAGTACACGATCCTCTTAAAGGACTAAATCAATCGGACAAAAATACAAAGAAGAACTCATCATGGAAGATGATAATCTTTTTTACTTCGCGTTCTGTCCACCACCTTACCGGTAAAAAACACATACTTACCTAATGATAACAAAACATACGCGTGCAAAAGACTATATAAAGTAGTTGTAGGTGTAATGTTAGTAAACAAAAATATGGATGAAATTAAAACCATAGAACAAGTACAGCCCTTCCTTCACGCGTAAGAAATCATCCGACTACACGCAATAGAGGAAGCAAATATTATAATAAATTACAGACAAAATAGCACGACCAACCAAAAACCAGTGAAACTCGCAATATAGTATGATCTAACACTCAATCTTAGCGATTTATTTAAGAACGTAACATAATAAAAAGACAAATTAGTCATCTCAGATGGTTCTGAACTTTTGATAAACCTATGTAGAAATTATGATAAACATATTGACAACATTGACAGAGCTTTTTGCACCGTAAATTAGAGATTTGAATATAATGTATTTATTTTTGATTAAAAGATCAAATCGTTTTTTTAGAATTTAGATATTGTTTTGTAGACATATATTCGAATTGTAATTTATTATTTTGAATTAAATTTTAATAAAGATGTTCGTAAATTATCTTTTAACCAAAACCAAATACTCCATTTAACTGACTGCCCAAAATAGACCAAGGTGTAAAACCAAACAATAGACAATGTTTCTAAACCTCACACCACGACCGCCAGTCACTAAATAACAGTTTCTAATATAAAGGTGTAATATCATGTTCCTGTGCATCATTTTGTTGCTATAAAACTGCTTCATTGGAAATTGCGTAATTTAAATTATTGTATTTATTTTAGTGTTTTATTTAAAATTATTATATACGAGGAAGGATATGACGATATAATCCCAAAAATATGCGAGTAATCCGTAATCATCACTAATCATTATGTATTTATATCATTACGTACATAAGTGTTAAGTATTTTTTTCTGGTCGTAAGAAAGATAAATTCATAATGTAAAAAAAATACATGATGAAACTTCAAAAATTTGATCGTTCTTCAGTAAAAATATATTAAAAAAAATAACACCGAAAATGCTTGCACTGAAACTGAATGTGATAGTCTAGCATAAAGGTGATATAAGCGAAAATAAACTATTGAATAAAGCAGTAGAAACTGAAGATAAAAGTATAAGAAAAGCATGTTTAATTAAATACTATTCAACATAGCGCATTAGTGACTGGAGGCGCCCCGCGTCTTACCACTTACCACTAACCAAGTAAGCTTTACTCAATTAATGAAAGGAGTTTTACAACACATTATTATAAATATATTTATTTTTTACTATTTTTATGTTGGTTTTTGAGAAAATGTTTCAGATTTTTTTTTACCGGTTAAAAGGTAAACACAATTTTAAAGTTTAGTAAAAATATGATACTATACTTTGTATAATTTCATCGGCAAATTCCTTTCAAAGTTTGATTTGATACACTTGGACAGAGACAGTACATACAGATCAGTTTCAGAACGAAAAACACTGTATCCTAGACGATGTGCCGTGGAAAACGCCGACAAACTGCGTATATATGTCTTGTAACATTGCCCCGCGAAAAACAACTTAAAATCCGCCATGCAGACTCTCAAAATATAAGCAGAGCATGCTGCGACCCTTATTGGTAGATAATAACGAGAATTGTGTACGTCTCAGCTTAATATATAAGTGCAAAACTTACCAGTTTACTGCATACATGCACATTTTCCATACACACATAGCCGTAGGATACACCATGTTACGTTTACCAATATATTGCATTTTGTAATAAACCTATGAATTTTGTACCTTTAACATATTTCATATATAACTTTCATAATAGTTTAAGATACAACCTTCAATGTAGAGATGACAGGAGACAAAGATTAGCCATTCCACCGTGTATATGTGACTAAAGCCCAAACCTATATCAGTAGTAATCGAGCCGATGCGATGGTGATGCCATCTAACAAAAATGTTAACCATCTAATATCTATATAAAGACAGATTTTACAAATCACCCATTTTCGTCACACGTTTTAGTGAAGAAATAAACTAAAATGTGTCACAAAATGCTTCAACTATGACTAATCGAAATGTGGTGTGAGGTAGAACCATGATATAAAGCTAGTGGAAAATTATATGCAATAAGGTTAGAAGTAATACGTTATATCTATGTATGAAGGTATATGGGAATGTGATCAAAAGGAATGGGACCTGGAAACAGCTGCCAACGTATCCTAACATAAATTAACGATAATTTTTTAAAAATGCATCGAAACGCATTTAACGCAACGCATTGTTTTAGGATCTATCGCAATACCTAAAATTCACAACAAAAAAAAACACGTGACGAAAAAACCGTGTAAACAAAACACAAAAAGTGCATAATAAAATAACCGAAAATGTAAATTAAGTACAAACTAATTTTGTAATAAAAATAAAGTACCGCGTTTGTAAGTACTTTAACATTCTCAGACTTTAAAGTCAGACTTTAATAGAGTTGGATAAATTATCAAATAGTCAAGAAACGTCTTTCTCGCTTGGAATGTCTACAGTAAAAATCACAACTAAGTACGAACAAACTATCTATAATATTATAGACTGATATGTCTTATATATCTATATGATATATCTTACATATATTTGTCATCTTAACGAATTATCGGAAACAACCTCATGATTATAACTAAAAATATGATTAAATTCAACAACACTTTAAATCAGTGTAAAATCAACAAAAAACATTACTTAAGTATTATAGTTTAAACCATTTTATTAATGCAATATAAGCTGCCGATATACTCGTGAAGTAACCGGGTGTTTGTGCATCGTTTGCCAAATTGAAATGGCGGATAGAAGGGGCATTTTCTATCTCCTAATAACTTGGGCCAAAACTTTTGTAAAATTGTTGGATTTTTATTTATTTTATTATTGAACAAAAATCACACAGCCATTCTTACAGCTAGTCGGAAACATAAACTTAAAATAAGCAATCATGGATTTAACTATTGTATACAGTTTACAGTAATTAGGTGACGGTTATTTACCTAGTTGAGCTAAAAGAGCAACAACAACAAGAAATGTATCAAAAAACAGTGATTTTGTGTGGATGTGGTAAGTAGTTGTATTGTGTTTAGGAATCGCAATATAGGGTACTTCCCGTCGTCCTACAATCATGAAATTTGGCACAAAGCAAGGTCTTATAGCACAAGTAAAGGAAAAATTCTGAAGAATGCAAATTTCTGTCTTTCTGCAAATATGTGTAATTTGGTTTACATTATGACATCATAATTTAGTTTTTATGTGGAACCACCAGTCACACTTTCTCATTCCGCGAGTCTTACTCGCACTTGACCGTTTATTATTACTTATTCCTAAAAAACATGTGTGTAATTTAATTACACACCTATCGAATATCAGCTGTATGCATCCCGCCCGCCCGATACGCAAAATTTGCAAATTAAAGAAGTTAGTAATAGTTTTTTATGGTATTGTATATCATTAGAAAAAGGATAGACCAGAATATTTTTTTTATACTGTCAAGAACAAAGCCTCGTTTAATTCTTGTCGATGATGATCCTTAACAGAATTTAACTTCTTGAAAGAAAAAAAAAAAAACGTGTGAGCCAATAAAAAAAATACTAGACATTACATACTTTAAAGTATTTTTGATTTCAACAAAACCGTACAACATAGGTAACACAACCAATTACAGTAAGACTTGCAGGTTTTATCAAAATATCTTTTTTATTTATTCAAGTTTAAACGAGGATTCATTCTGGAGGATTTTTCAAAAAAAAAATTTAAAAAATACCGTTGGGTAAAACTTTTTTTTTGTAATCTTAGATAGCAAATGACCCCTTCTATTCGCCATTTGAATTTGACAAACAATGCAGCAAATACCCTGTATAAGAAAATAATATGTACCTAAGTATTACTTCATTCCGGTTAACCGCAACAGAACTAAAATTTTATCGAACAAATATATAAAAAATTGAGCTTATTGTCATTTTTAAAACCCTGTTTTTTTAGCTTGATAACTGCGTCGAGCCGCCCGCCGCCTTCTAGCTGTTTAGGTAGAAGGGGCCTTTGTTTCGGCACGTCGCGTCGGGACGGGACCCGAGGTGCCACGAGTATGATACTCGGCGTTTGTCTTAGCGAGAGAGAGAGAGAGCGAGACGAGACCCGACGTGTGAAGACAAAGGCCCTACTTATAAGCTGCCCTATAAAAGTAATAAGTAAGAAGATTAAACTTACTAAACTAAACGCTTGTACTGTCCACTCCTTAATTTCGAACACATGAATATCCAAACGTTCATGTTGTCATCTCGATCAAGATTGCGTTAGATTACTTATATACGTCATAATATTTTCATTGATTTCGAAACGGTTTTCAAGGATTGAATTTACCGCCATCTAGCGCCAACCTTACAAACTACGGAGATTCCAAATAATTTTGAATTTAGAATCTCGAGCGCGATTTACCGACTCATATTCCCGGATAGTACGGATACGTGGGGAACATGGAGAGGCCGGGGAACTGTGACGCCATCGACGGCGGCAGCGCGGCCGAGAGCGGCGAGCCGTACCCCGCCGGCAGGCCCGTCGGCAGGCCCGTCGGCAGGGCGGTCGGCAACGCGTTCACATACTGCAACGACGACAGCATGGGCGACGTCGTGGCATACGACACCATCGGCGCCGTACTGCCATACGAGAAAACGGAAAGAGGCTGCATTTGCGGGAAGTTATACGGCCGTTTCGCCGGCGGCGCGTCGCTGGTCTGAGCGAAGGCGCGGTCGTAAGTTCGTTTCGCGGAAATCATTTGTGTTTGCGGTAGCTGATACGTCGGCAGCTGGTACGGCTGTGTGGGGGGTCGGTATTGCATCATGGGCAGCAGGTTAGGTCTCATGGCCGCCAGCAGGAGGTTCTCGTGTTGTCGCGCGAGCAGCGTCTGTTGCGCGATGTGGTGCGCGAGCAGGCGCGGCGCGGGCGGCGCGGGGTGCGCGGGGGGCAACGTACCGGGGGACAGCACCTTGGGCGAGGGCGGCGGCGCGGGCCCGCCGGTCAGCACCAGGTTCATGTCGTCGCCGCTGCACTGGAACACCTGGAGGAACACGCATACATTTGCCTCGTCCAGAGAGGAGTACAAGGTGTAACACAAAGGGGTGTACAAGGCGAAAGAGGGTTGTTAGGGACATTATTCTGAACAACTTTCACTATGGGACCAACTTGATCAGAGCAACTTTTTATTAACTCAGTACATTTCGGGCCTGGCGCTCAGCTGATCTGTATAGGGGAGTGAAAAATAAAGTTGCTATGTCGGTCCCATAGTGAAAGTTGTTCAGAATGATGTCCCTAACAACCCTCTTTCGGCTTGTACACCCCTTTCTGTTACACCCTGTATAAAGAGCTGACCGCCAACCTCAATGAGGCACCATAAAAAGAAGAAGTAGAGTGAATGGGCGGTGGCTTGGGCCGAAGGCGGGCGCGGTGGCTTGGGCCGAAGGCGGGCGCGATGGCTTTAGCGACACCAGCCCTGCCACTTTAGTATGAAAGCGAGCGGCGGTTTCATCATGTTCAATATTTCGCGCCTGGCTTAGCCACCGCTCTCTCTGGACGATGCCATTGCTTCTGACTCCAGACTTCGTTATACTGGTTGGAACAAGAAACAACGACGTCACACATATAAAATCCTGAAACCTGGCATTTTGCTCGCTCTCGCTTGGGCAGGCAGAGTCTCGCATCCCAACACAATGGTAAAGAGTTCGAAACCTCAACAAAATAACCTGCCAGCTCCCGGGGTCATCTACGGTCAAGTTGATGACTTATTCATCAGTTATCCGACTTGAGCTGTACTGTACGTCCAATCGGAATCCGATCCGAACCCATGAAAATACTTTTTAAGAACGGTTAAAAAAATACAATGTTACGTAACGCGTAGTTCAACCCCCCCCCTCCCGCTCCTGTAACGCATCGTAACGTTTTACAAGACCCCCCCCCCTCCTCCCCCCAAATTCGTTACTTAATACTTGAACGCTCCCTCATGGAATTTGACGGATGACGGACGGATTTACCATAGAAATAGGTAGTACTATTTCTATGGTTTTTTTTAACACTGTCTTGCATAAGTTTAACTTCTCCTGGTGACCCTCTATGACATTTTATCCCGCTCCAAATCTAAGGGAAGATGGAGAGGCTGAAAATCAGCGCTACACAGAGTCCCGGCTCTGTGTCAGCAGGGCTGAGCCACTTCCTATTGCCCCAGCAAAATTATTCAATGTAAAATTAGTTACTATCCTTGTATTTTTCTTAGCAATAAACGTTTATTATGATTATGATTACTACGATTACACGATTACGTATTTTCACGGATTCGGCTCGGACGTAGCACGAACCGCCCTAAACGCCCCGCAAGTATTGCAGAGCGGTGTGACCCACCTCGATGTACCGCTGCTTCTTGCCGAAGGTCATGTACCGGTTGTGCTTGTGCTGCGCGCAGTGGTACGCGCTGCCCTCGCTGTCCATCTGGATGAACGCCTCGCCGCTCGGGTGGCCCTGAGGGGAACATCCGGGGAGTTATTCTAGTAACTAGCTGTTGTAAATATCAATATAGTAGGTACTAAGTACTAGCGCCATCTTTAACTGGATGAACGCCTCGCCGCTAGAAATGCCCGGGGAAGCGTTAGCCGATAAGTTACATGTAAACTTAAGTTTAAGTAACTTTCTATAAAATTAATCTTAAGTGTACCCGGGTACAACTAGTATTACCCATGCCTTTTGGGTAAAGTCCGTTTTTTTGGGTAGTGGTAAAGCCTCTATTTATTATACGATAAAAGACACGTTTTAGAAAAAAAAACAGGGTACGAATGCAGGGTACGATTTGCGAAAGGTGCAATCTGTGCCTGAACGCCCTCAGGCTCAAATTTCAGCAAAACCGTTACTTCAAAAGCCGTTTCGTCAGTCAGTCAGTCAGTCAGTCAGTCAGTCAGTATATGATATAATTTTTTCAATATTTATGATTAGCTTCCACTTACCTGGGCATTGTAAACCATGTGGACGCCTGCCATGACGATGTTCTTGGCAAACTCGTCGAGGAACGACAGGATATGCTCCACCTTGCAAACAAAACACAACACAATTTAATGAAATTGTTTACAAATCAATGCAGCCCGGATTTCTATTCTGAAATTGTAGAGCCGAGAGCCGTAACGTAAAAATAATGAACAACTTCTTTTTACAAACAAAAGGAGATCATTCACGGTCAAGTAATTTTTGACCAAAAGTGAAAGTTCCGGCCATAAATCAGTCCCTGAGTGAAGAGGTACATGTCATACTAAGTTTTATTCGTTACACTATTCTGCACCAGAAAAACAAGGTTTGGTTGATGGCTGCGCGTTTTTTTTTGTATTGATACCATTGATGGAGTAAAGGCCACCCATTAACTATCTATCTATCCTGCCTCCTGACACCACTGTTGGAGTACAGGCCACCCATTAACTATCTATCTATCCTGCCTCCTGACACCACTGTTGGAGTACAGGCCACCCATTAACTATCTATCTATCTATCCTGCCTCCTGACACCACTGTTGGAGTACAGGCCACCCATTAACTATCTATCTATCCTGCCTCCTGACACCACTGTTGGAGTACAGGCCACCCATTAACTATCTATCTATCCTGCCTCCTGACACCACTGTTGGAGTACAGGCCACCCATTAACTATCTATCTATCTATCCTGCCTCCTGACACCACTGTTGGAGTACAGGCCACCCATTAACTATCTATCTATCCTGCCTCCTGACACCACTGTTGGAGTACAGGCCACCCATTAACTATCTATCTATCCTGCCTCCTGACACCACTGTTGGAGTACAGGCCACCCATTAACTATCTATCTATCCTGCCTCCTGACACCACTGTTGGAGTACAGGCCACCCATTAACTATCTATCTATCCTGCCTCCTGACACCACTGTTGGAGTACAGGCCACCCATTAACTATCTATCTATCCTGCCTCCTGACACCACTGTTGGAGTACAGGCCACCCATTAACTATCTATCTATCTATCCTGCCTCCTGACACCACTGTTGGAGTACAGGCCACCCATTAACTATCTATCTATCCTGCCTCCTGACACCACTGTTGGAGTACAGGCCACCCATTAACTATCTATCTATCCTGCCTCCTGACACCACTGTTGGAGTACAGGCCACCCATTCATTACGCTATTTAATGCTGTCTTGGGCCAAACTGATTGACTATGGCCGGCAGTTTTGGAGATGTCACCCGAGACCCGACCATCGCGCAGGCGGTCTAGATGTCACCCGACCGTCGCGCAGTCGGTCTAGATGTCACCCGACCGTCGCGCAGGCGGTCTCTACTCCTCGGTCTACGCTCATCCCTGGCCACCATCGCGCAGGCGGTCTCTACTCCTCGGTCTACGCTCATCCCTGGCCACCATCGCGCAGGCGGTCTCTACTTCTCGGTCTACGCTTATCCCTGGCCACCATCGCGCAGGCGGTCTCTACTCCTCGGTCTACGCTCATCCCTGACCACCATCGCGCAGGCGGTCTGTACGCCTCGGTCTACGCTCATCCCTGGCCACCATCAGCCAACGTGAGTCACCCGACCATCACGCAGGCGGTCTCTACTCCTCGGTCTACGCTCATCCCTGGCCACCATCAGCCAACGTGAGTCACCCGACCATCGCGCAGGCGGTCTCTACTCCTCGGTCTACGCTCATCCCTGGCCACCATCAGCCAACGTGAGTCACCCGACCATCGCGCAGGCGGTCTCTACTCCTCGGTCTACGCTCAACCCTGGCCACCATCGCGCAGGCGGTCTCTACTCCTCGGTCTACGCTCATCCCTGGCCACCATCGCGCAGGCGGTCTCTACTTCTCGGTCTACGCTTATCCCTGGCCACCATCGCGCAGGCGGTCTCTACTCCTCGGTCTACGCTCATCCCTGACCACCATCGCGCAGGCGGTCTGTACGCCTCGGTCTACGCTCATCCCTGGCCACCATCAGCCAACGTGAGTCACCCGACCATCACGCAGGCGGTCTCTACTCCTCGGTCTACGCTCATCCCTGGCCACCATCAGCCAACGTGAGTCACCCGACCATCACGCAGGCGGTCTCTACTCCTCGGTCTACGCTCATCCCTGGCCACCATCAGCCAACGTGTGTCACGCGACTATCGCGCAGGCGGTCTCTACTCCTCGGTCTACGATCCCTGACCACCATCGCGCAGGCGGTCTCTACTCCGCGGTCTACGCTCATCCCTGGCCACCATCAGCCAACGTGTGTCCCGCCCGTCTCCACTTAAACTTCACGATCCGCTACCACACATTTATTCATATAGATAGGCTTACCCCCGGTTTCCGAGACGCTGATCAAAGGTGTAATTAATTATTTCAAAATTGCGGCACGTGATTGGCTGAAATTAGTTGATTGCTCTGTTATCTAATAATAGTTTGATTAGCTGTCTGCTGTTGTGTTACCTGCGCCTCATAAGGCAGTCCCCTCAAACGCACGCAGTCCTTGGCCGTGCCGGAAGTGATGACGTGTTGCGGCACTAGCGCCACCGGAAGTAGGCTCTCGGGCGGCGCGGGCGCAGCGGCCGGCGTGCTTGATGACGACGAGCGAGACTCGAGGGAGCGGTTCAGTACCTGGGTGTGGGGGGTGATAGGTTAGTGGAAAACACGTCTTTGTGAGCTACAAAACTACGAAAAATACTCGTACAGATAAATAGATAGCCACAAGAAAAAGAAACGGTCGGGTGCGAAACTGGTGTAATTAGGTTTGTACTTACGAAAATAGTTACATAGCCACCATAGCCACAATAAAAACAGAGGTCAAGTGCGTGTCGGGAGAAACGCAATGTTAGGTTCTGTATTGATATTTTAAATACGCTAGATCTACATAGATAGAACGTCAAAGTTGACTGAGATCTAGAAATCCTAAAAATATTTGCTTAGCAGAGTTGACCACAATGAATTTGATAATCTCCCATAATACAACAAACCAATTGTACCTCAGTAAATGGATAACAGCACGCTTATTTTACAAACAATCACACAAAATGACGGCCAACTATCATCCATCATACTGAAATTACATTCAAGAACACACACAAAACAATAAAACCAGAGGAATTCTTAATGCATTTGTCGGAGGGCGCCACCGTCTTAGCAAAACACCACATGATACGAGGATTCCGTGAATTCCATCACGGCACAACATAATGGCTTTTAGTTCCTCGAAGCGTCACGTAATCTCAAACTTGCAGGTTACGGTGAGCCAGTCGTCACTTACCGTTTAGTTCCAAGGGCAAGCTTGTAACATAAAGATTGAAATTCATTCGCAATCATATCAAATGGTTCGCGTTCAGGTAATGCTATTGTATGTGCCTACTTTGTGCATAAATACCTAAGTATTTGATATTAGTCAGTGGTGCTATTCGTTTATTATTGTTGTTAATTTAAGATATGACTTTCTTTGCCAAAGAACGAAGTAACTTTAACGTTGGTGATATCAAATTACAGACTTCACAAAATAAAGGCCCGTTTTGACAGTTCACGCCCATGAAGTTTTAACCCCTAATGCGTAGGTAATAAAAGCCAACTGTTGCGTACAAGTTGCACCTAGGAAAAACGCTTCTATTACCTACGCGTTAGGGGTTAAAACTTCATGGGCGTGAACTGTCAAAACGGGCCTTTTATTTTGTGAAGACTTTAGTATGTCGAAATTGTAAACTGCGAACAGCAAATAGGCACTGAATAAGATTTCATACCTATTGTGTTTATTTAATTTACTGTGTCATCTCATCAAATGATCAGTGGCTTGGTAACCAAATATTTTGGCAATAAACGAAGCTTGTTTAAGTAGGTCAATTAATAAAAACTCTGATATGACAGATAACAGTCTGTTATCAGCGAAATATCATTGCATAATTAATATTACCTACTGCGATTTTATATTTATAAACCTAATTAGTGCATCAAATCGGAAAAAAACTCTTAACAAATAATGTACATGACGTACATATTGACCTAGAGCTGACAAAAACGGTTTTGGATCAAAAATATAGCCATATGACAGGGTGACCCTTTCGCTGCGACGTCTTTTATTCTCCATTGTTAGTTTGTTCGGCCGGTGTCCTTATGAGAGTGGAATCGGCCAAGGAATAAGCATATTTTTTGCAATCGGTTGTTTGCTTATCGACACCTAACGCTTAATGATACAAAAATGGTGTAGTCCCGTTGTCCACATTGCCTCTGTCCCCACGATTTTTTTTGGGCAACGAAATTGTAATAAGCCCCTTTTCTCTCAGAAGCACACCGCTCGAACGACCGAATAATGGCGAACTATTGTTATATATGTAAGATTTGTCGGCGACCCAGTTAAATAATTAACTTTTAGTCCCGTTGTACCCATCGCCTCTGTCCCCATTCAGTGAGGATGAGGCTTAAGTTGTATTGCAATTGCGTTACAGTATCCTAAAGGTTAAACGAAGGTCCATTTAATAATCTTTTGCGTAAGTTCTGGTTTCTAATGGATAATTAGTAATAGTTTATACTATTTGTCGTGATATCAAGACTCAATGAATGCCACATGACCTTATTGTAACCTTGTGGAAACATTGTAGGTGCTAGTATTGCTTTATGACTTCTTGGAGAAGAAGACTTTCATAGCAAAATCACCATTTGTTTGCAGCGCAGTATGATCACTAAACTTTTCTACTCTTCCAAACATTTCGATAAGTATCTCCATCTCTATCGCCTTGGGCGCTTTTTCAAGTCTTCTCAATGCTTTAGGAGCATATTCCTCCTTACTGCGAAAATTCCTATTGAGGTATAGGAAAATTACCATTTTGCTTGCAATAACCTAACCTAACGTAACCCGATGAACCTCCGCGGTAGTGCTCATTATATCTGCTTTCGACTCTCTTCCTATCCCTGCCCTGTACCTCTTCCTTTTTACTGAAGAGTAAGACGGCTTCTAGATATCCTTATAATTACTCAAGAATCTACACCTCTTAGGAAAATGTTCCAAGTAACGAGAAAGGCGAAAACAGCGGTCAATTGGGCAGGCATATGTCCAGCAGTACACGCAAAAATGCTGAAGAAGAAGGCTAAGACTAACCTGCTGCACCTCCGCGGTAGTACTCCTAAACAGCTCGATATATCTGGTCCCGATGCTCTTCCTGTGCCTGCCCAGTGCTTTGGGCGCGTCCTCTTCCTTGCTGAAGAGTACGAAGGCGTCGCCGGTGGCGCGGCCGTCGGAGCGACGCACGAACAGGACGCCGTCTGGACCGTCGAGTACGTCCACTGGGTCGTCGCCGGTTGTGAAGAATTCCAGCTGGGGAGAGGAGTTAGAGTCAAAAGAGTTCTAGCCGGAGAGAGGAGCTAGAGTCAAATTAATTCCAGCTGGGTAGAGGAGTTAGAGTCAAAAGGATTCCAGATCGGGATAGGAGTTCGAGTCAAAATAATTCCAAATGGGGAGAAGAGTTAGAGTCAAAATAATTCTAGCTGGGCAGCGGAGTTAGAGTCAAAATAATTGCGGCTGGGGAAAGGAGCTAGAGTCAAAATAATTCCAAATGGGGAGAGGAGTTAGAGTCAAAATAATTCTAGCTGGGGAGTAGAGTTAGAGTCAAAATAATTGCGGCTGGGGAGAGGAGTTAGAAGAACGGTTTAGTTAAAGCTGTGCAGGGTGAATACGGGCGGGGAGTGGGAATACGTACCTACAGTAGATGCTATAAATAAGCGAGTCTAGTTTATACCTAGCTGTAAATAAACTAGGTATTCAGATTGTGACTATTGTTCGATAAGCATCAGCGTTGGTATGTATGTACTGTTGCTATCAAAAATATGAAACTCACGTACTATGTAGGTAGTTAGTAGTAAAACACTCTTGATTTGTTATAGATACACAGTGTTAGTGACTAAATTGATATCTCACAGGTAGAGACCAAATGTCAAAGCTATGAGAAGAATAGAAACCGTATAGAATAATGGAAGTTTAAATTTTAGTTTGTGGGGATAGACTGGGAGGAGAGAGATATTTGAAGTTTGTGAGGATAGACAGAGGGAAGAGAGAAATATCTGAGGTTTGTGGGGATAGATAGAGAGGAGATAGAGATATCTCAGGTTTGTGGGGATAGACAGAGAGCAGAGATATATCTGAGGTTTCTGGGGATAGACAGAGTGGTGATAGAGATATTGGAGGTTTGTGAGGATAGACGGAGGAGAGAGAGATGAGGTTTCAGAACGTGTCATCTTTAACACGTGATATTGGCGGAATTACTGTAGGGATCCACAGTAGAAGCCATTAATCCAAAAATTGAATTGAGGTTTCAGAGGGAAGAGATAGATATCTGAGGTTTGTGGGGATAGATAGAGAGGAGAGAAATATTTGAAGTTTGTGGGGATAGACAGAGAAAAGAGAGGTGAGATATCTGAGGCTTGCAAGGATAGGGAAGGGAAAAAGATATTTGAGGATTGTGACGATAGACAGAGAGGGAAGAGAATTAATTTAAGTTTTTGGGGATAGACAGAGGGGAGACAGATATGTGAGATTTGTGAGGATAGACAGAGAGGGGTGAGATATCTGAGGTTTGTGGGGATAGACAGATATTTGAGGTTTTGTGAGGATAGACGAAAAGGATTCAGATATCTGAGGTTTGCGAGGTTAGACAGGGAGGGGAGCGGGTAGGGAGACATTTGAGGTTTGCAGAGATATCACGTTTGTGAAGATAGACAGGGAGGAGAGAGAGATATTTGAGATTTGTGAGGTAGGCAGAGAGGGGAGAGAGATGTCTGATATTTATGGGGATACGAAGAGATTCGTGAAGATATACAGAGATATGAAGAGATTGCGGGCGGTACTCACGACTTGCGCGGGCGTCGCGTCGTAGGGCAGCCCGCGCATGCGCACGATGACGTGTGCGCCGCGCGACAGGAACGCCACCGCCTCGCAGGTCGCGCCGCCCGCCACGCTGACAAAGTCCTCGGCGCTTGCGCGGTACACCTGTGGGTGAGGGGGAATACTTTAGGAAGTGCATAACAACAGGGGCCCGATGCTGCTCTGGGAAACGCGTTTAAATTGGAAAAAACGCCCGAAATGGCGTCATTTGGTATTCCGGTAACACATCGCAAATGGATTGCCAGAATTCGCAAGGCGTTTTTGAGGCATTCTCGCGGTCTTGCAAATTGCTAATGGAACGCTTATTTTTAGTAGCATTGCCCCCCTGGGCCCTGTGTTGTGTCACAGATTACTAAATAGTTACTACGTAACAGATACTTCACTCAGTAGGAAATTTCCAATACCTACTGCTATAATAGCCTACTCCGTCGCGTCAGCAACCGCTGCATGCTAAAATGTGCCTAAATGCTCAAGCGTACAGTTATGATCGCCTCGCACCGCGCGATCTCACACTATCGCAGGGCTGCCTCGCATCGCAGATACTCGTACGATACGAACACAGTTCAAAACGTGCGTGCGCTTGGCTTGCGACAACCATACTGACTTGATCTGCCGGGCCATAGCCGCGCAGACCGAGAGCTCGGGCGGGCGGTAGGTAATTATAGCGCGCGAGTACATTCAGTGACGGAGGCCTGGTTGTGTGCTGAATCGCACTTCAATAGCTATAGCGAGGGCGCCAAATTCCGGTTAGTTTGTATCCGGCGCAGCACGTCTCGGCGCCGTCGACAAGCCAAAACCGACTTTTTGCGCCTCGCTATAGCTATCTTCATACCATTTCTGTACACGACTCCCAGCCCGGCTTTCCAACGATCTTTTGGCACGCGGTGACAGATGGAACCATGGAGCAAATACTAGTAATAACACTAATATAATAAGTGCTCCCTGCCTTACTTACTAAGACGCTATCCCACTCACCTCGATATACCGCTGCCCGATGTGGTGTTTGTGCCTCCGCAGAGCCATGTCTCTGTGTTCCTGGGATATGAAGCGGACGAGGGCTTCCCCGTTGCGGCGGCCTTGCGGCGACAGGCACAGAGCTACTCCGCCCCTGGTGGAGATAGCGTGATGTCAGTGCGACAATTTATGAACATCTAGTTTAAATAAGTCGTAGATGGCGGGATGAACCTGAACAGGTTCCTGTTAGATACTTGCTCTAAGAGCCCTCGCCCACGGCGACTTTTTGCAGCGATGCTGTCGCGCGTTCGCATCGATACAGTCGCGTCGCTAGCTGTGTGCCTTTTCCCATGTAACCACGATTCAGTCGCGATGCAAACGCGATTCTCCACTCAAGTGCCCCCCCCCCCCCTCCATTCTTTCCCCGATGTCGTCCGACACGGTCGCGCGTTTGCATCGATACAGTCGCGATTCTGTGGCTCGTTAGTAGCGCGTTGGCATCGCTTCTGCAGCGCATTGCAAATGCGACTAACGCGCGTTAGTGGCGATGCTGTCGCGCGTTTACGAAACGAAAGTCGCCGTGGGCGAGGGCTCTTAGAAACTGGAGACCAGCGGGGGGAAGTCCTAATTCTATCTCCTGGCGATGTGTTCATCATCATTACCTCATGGTGGAACTGGAGGCAGACGGAACCCTAGGATTCTTACCATTAAATCGATTTACATACTAGATCCTTTACTTTGTAATCTCTTATGAATAAAATTAAACAACTCTGGGAACAGTGGTGATGGCGATGTCCTGGTTGGGCAAATGCCACGTCAGACTGCTCGAGTATCTGCTAGCCGGACAATTGTCACTTGCACTTGGACTGACACATTTGAAGTGCGTCTCAGTCTCTTACTTGTCGCGTTGCGAGTTTGCTACCCACGAGGTATACGTGCTACGGGAGCTGGTCGCGCGACTCCCACGGCAGACTCCTGACAAGTTGCTAGCTCGCCGCCGGCCAGAAAACACTTACTTGGAGACATTGAGACCCCGGAAGAACTTGGCGATGTCCTGGTCGGACGACTGCCACGGCAAGCCGCGCGCGCGCACTATACAGTTGTTGTCTACCTCGTCATCTTTTGAGCTGCAACAAGAATACGTACATAAGTATCCGGCCGAATGTGTAATAAAATAGGGGAGGAAGTTGCTCACCCCTGAAGGAAATGGAACGTTCTTGAAACCCACACCCCTTCAAGTTAATTAAATATACCTACTTTATTGCACAAAACAATCATTTTAGGTACAATGGAAAATACATGTACAAATGCGAATGTGCAGACTTAAACATATTCTGGGGGGTAGTCACACAAAATGTAATAGACAATGCACCTCAATCGCGACGCAAAACCTAAGTTATAGACAGTCTACGTCAACGCCACAAAACACATCTCTAGACCTTTCCGCTATTCTTCAAAGAACCAACTCAGTCACGTGGTCACGTGGAAAACTCTGCCTTAGAAAGTTATAAAACTGATAATACTTACTCAACTAACAATAAGTACCTACCTACTACACTTCTAAATATCGGACACAATACGGTTTGCGTGTTATCATTATCAATAGAGTAGCCTATATTATTAATGTGCTACTGACAATAGCACAACACAAGGTAACTACCTATTACCATTATCAGTAACAATAAAGTCGTAAAATCTATAAATACAAAACATGAGAATGTTCTATCGTTCTGTGGTTCTGCAGTCTGTGGGTTCTGCCCTATTTCCCGAATGGAGTAGCAGAGACCAAACTGGATCTACGTTTAGGAGGTAAATAAACACTCGTTTTGCTTGTAATGGGGCGCGATTCCTAAATACATAAAGCTCACGGCATTTTCCAGGAAGACTAACACTTGCTAAGATCCTGGCATACTCTTATCTTTCAACAACACTATTGTGTATTGAATTCAAGTATTTGAATATCTTGTTCACAAACGGATGCACGATCGTGTTCTATAAAATCCCTTTCTATCTCTTATATCTCGTCGGGATCAATGTTTAAACTAAACTAACTGTGTACTTAAGTAATTAAATTAACTAACCTTACTATAACTATGTATAGTGTTCAGGGTCACGCTATCAGTAAAGATACCTGACCCTTGGGTATCTTCTTGAGGAACTTATATCGTTATAGACATGATGACATTATAAATAAAGCTAAACGTATTCAGTAGTAAGTGTAACTTTTAGTATGATCTTCATTTCCTATAGTAGTTTTAAAGAACTAACGTTAACGTTTACTAGGTACTACTAGGCAGAAAGATTTTATATGTAAGTTGGTTTTTCAACACCTAAAACATGCAGACGTGATTTTGGGTAGTTATAGTGATTTCTCTCGATGCTATTGTTATTTTACAACCGAACCTCTTTAAGTGTGCAAGTTCAAAGTCTCATTACGTTAGAGTTTCGTCTCGTCATCACAAAGTAACAATGTGCGTTATGTCAGCAGGGCCATGTGTCGATGAGAATCAAAACACGACACGACAGAGTATAGAACAATGACAAGATTGTACGAAGGTGAGAGCACAATCAAATCAACGAACGTGTACAATACAATCAGAAGCATATCGATCTTAGTCTGCGCGGTCTGAGATCCTGAATCCTGAGACGCAGGCAGTCTTCCATCGATCTATTGGCTGATGAGTGACGCAACTAAATGCAACGAACCTGTCATCAACACAGATCTTACATTCCTCGTTGGTCATCAAGCGTTAGTTCGTTGGAAAGCCGCAGATTTTGCAAGGCACGACTGTATGATCGAAGGGCACGACTGTATGATCGAAGGGCACGACTGTATGATCAAAGGGCACGACAAACAAAAGGCGTCGCCTGCCGCCTTCAAAACCTTATTACGTACGTGACGCTAGATTAAGAGATAGTTTTAAAACGGGAAATTAAATAACAAGTATGTACATAAACTCTAAATTCGGTCCAGAATTGATGAAAATAACCAAATTACGTTTCTTATACTTTTGCGAATAGAAGCTCACTGAATCAACAAGCTTCTACAAAGAAACAAGTATTTTAATACACCTGTTTTGCGTAACTTGAGATATACATAACTATACAAAAGGCTGTTTTGGCTTCATCCTCAGAACATAGAAGTAACTCACTTTACGTTTACTTGGCAGGAAAAATTACGCATCGAAAAAGTATTAATGTCAGTGACCCTGATGTAAAATTTCATGAGCTTATTTCATCTAAACTCGAACACTTATTCGATCTGGTAAATATTCCTACTTGAGTCTCCGAGGAAGGTACTAATTCTAACGCAACAACAATTTGACAATCATACACTGTTTGTTGTTTACACAACTAACGCGGTATGCTGCGCTTGAGACTACAACTTCCGCTCCTTACAGAGGTTGAGTAGAGGACAAGGGAATCGTTTCTTTGAGAAGCCATTCCAAGGAAGTAAAAAATTATGGGGAAAGCTAGGAACAATAGGTACCTAACCAGAAAAATATTCTGCGAAACAAGAAATAGTGGAACCAATGTGGGAGAATGGTCGAAGGTAGGTAGGAACCGACCATTTCGCTATATCTCTCTAATGACAGATAAAAGCTACCCCTTTTCATCCTTCCCGGGAAGTGCAAATGAACACTAACATTTCCAGGATCTCGAAAGAGAACCTATCCAAATACAGTAAAATCTATCAGACTATCTATTATGTCACTGGCGAGATTACAATTGTTGTTAGGCCGCCATTAATTAGAAATTGATTTACTAGAGGTAGAGTCGCTTCATAGGGCAACCAGCCCACCTGGACAAAGTTAAGGCACCTCATGAATAAATTAGGGGTGCTTTTTTCATGTGTATTTCAGGAAATACTAGGCAAATCGTAATCAATTTCTGGTATATGTAATTTGACTGTATAATCTAGGGTTTTCATGAAGGAAAACGTGTTTGGATAAAATTTTCTCGATAGAAAATAAATCCAAAGTCAACCCTTTTTTCCAATATTTTTTCCTTTTTTACCGCAGTAGTAGTAAATATGATCTTTCTATTAATTGTAATATGCGGGGAATTGTTGTTATTAGCGATTTGAAGATTGAAATGTAATTCCCTGGAATAGCTTATTTTTTATGTTTTTTTTTCCGTTTTGGCGCTTACGTTGATTCAGTTAGGCGCGAGCGCACAATTGCCATCCCACTTATTCCTGTTCCCGAGTTATATTTGCTTCTCACTTCCGCAATCTTCGTTGACCTTGGTTTGTAATTATTCGTACCTCGCCTTAAACGCTAACGCTAGCGAAACGAAACGATAACTTTTTATGTATGCGATTTGACATTTGGCTTCGCTAAGGTGACGTCACGTAGTAGCGATTCCAAATGTCAAATCGCATACATAAAAGTTATCGTTTCGTTTCACTATCCTTAGAGTTTAACATTTTCTACAGGCACAGGTAACATTTGCTATTATTGCCATTCTGAGAAACACACAAAACTTCCTGAATGTGGCATCTCCCATGCTCGCGTTAGGCTCGCACAATAGTCAGTTCGAGGAAAGCACAGTAACATTTACGACCAGACTGGCCTATTTTATGTAACTGTCATACCTGCATACAGCATTCGAACCACAAGGGGTTTTACAATGGTGTCATGAAGAGACCTGCATATAGCATGCAATACATCACATCGCAAGGTGGTTTAACAGTCGTTGTTGTTGTTTTGTTGCTGACCGCATGTATCAATGAGATAGGTAATTATCTAGTACATTATTGGTGATGGATGCATACATATGCGTCACAATCACAACGCTCTGATTCCCATACGGATGGTGGCAGATGCAAAGCACCCACAATTTTTAGCCAGTTTTTCAATACCCCATTTTGCGTGACAGGGGCCAGCCTTCTTTCCCCGCAGCTATTGAGTGGAGTCGGTCCGACAGATGGATTTTTAGTTAATGCCCTAATCTCGTGTCAACTTTGTCCTCCCATAAATATTTATATGGAAATTAACTTCAATATCAGTTACACTAACTGGCTAAGATTGGGCACAACAGTACCTCTGCCATCCCGTATGGGAAAAGGCGTGACGCTATGTAATGTATGTATTCATGTAAGAAATGTGGAGTTTACGGTTTCCGGTTATCTCCGCAATGATTTGTAGCACCTTTGTCCGCTACCTACAGTTACCTATCGTAATTTGTATGAGTCATGAAGAAATATGACACCTAGGACCTATGTTTGGACTCGTGTGCTGCAGTGATGTACTTTTAAACTTATGGCCTGTTCCAGACGGTCTCAAAATAAGCTTTACATGTAGATACTGCCACATAGAGAAATAAAACAGGCCATCAGTGTGACGGGCGGGAGTTATGAGTACGGTATGTTCATACTATGGACTATGATAGCACAACTGCGCCACTCCCATTCCCATCCCATACAGGATGAGGCGTGACTCTGACATCGCAGCGGTTGCGCATCTGCCTACCATGCGAGAGGTCCCGGGTTCGAATCCCGGCTAAGGAACCAAAAAAAACCAGGTCTTGGATGTTTACATGTTTGTATTGTCGCTGTTTCTGGTTCCCACGACACAGTGTATCCTAGTATGGCCCATACTGTATGGGGCCAGAAGCAATGTATCTGCGTGGTGCTGGTGTAAAATGACATGCGAGTTGGGGGTGTGTGTGTGTGAGGGTGTGTGTGTGTGTGTAAAAGTATGGCTACCAGCGACTAAAGAAGGCCCCGTCTGGAGAACGTATAAATTGTTGTCAAATTTAAATAATTCATAGTAACATATGTCTATTACGAAACTAACGAGCAATGTCACTTGGTCGGGTTATATTTTTACTATGTAGTTTGTTTACAAATAGTATACGGTCTCCCGACGGGGCCTCCACAACTCCATGCTCCCATCCATCTCCCATCATACCATCATCAGTGGTGATACGTACATGTTTGGAACGACCCATTTTTAGCCTTTTGTGCTTTTACGTATGTATATTGGCCTTGCGTTTCAGGACATGCGTTACCTACTATCGCCGCCCCGTCTCGCAATGCCACAACAGTTATGTTAGGTTCGATAAGCACGCACGTTTTTATGAAGAGTGACTATTTATAACTTAGCCCCGCGTTGATTTAGTACCTTTTAAATCTTATTATCTTTATGCATTGGCTTAGAACAATGCCACTGCATTCGTTCGCAATAACTGGCCATACGTTTGAACGGGCACCGACGACGGCGGAGTCGTAAAGTCATAATATGCATTGCGGGCTGGGGTACTTCACAGAACAGGGTTTTCGATTCGTTCCTAGCATTTCGTAAGTGAAGTCGAATCGGGCAGATAATAATAATAACTATAACGTACCCAATGATGAGAAGCTACTCGTAGCAGAAAGAGCAGCTTTGCAAGGGTTCGCGAAAAACGCCGATTTGGGTGTTTTTGCAAGATTTTTTGCAGGCTTATTCGGTTGTTTGGTTATACATACACATACAGGGTGACATTTATTAATAGGTAGTAATATGCCACTGGCTGGTTGCTGACTTGCCTTAATACAATGAATTTATTTATCATTCTTATACTCTCGTGAATTTGTGGCTATGATTTTAATTTCTTAAACAGTTGCTTGTTTCTTATTGCCAAATAGTTAAATGAGGTTGCAGTCCATTCCATACTAAAATGAACGAAACTAGTAGCTAGATAAATAAAAGATTACGATTTGGTTTCACACAGTTTCCTACTTTAATTCATCTAGATGGGGTCAAAAACTATGTCTTATTGAGTGCTTATTGACTAAGATGCACTTTTATCATTTCATGAAATTATTATCTTCAGACGACATTAAGGTACCTACCTACCCATATAATATTTTACAAATCGTCCCAGATTTTTACCATCGACGCGCCAATAGGCACCACTCGACTCTACAAACTTAATTATACTTATCTCAAGCTATCACTAACCTCACCTCATTATCTTAAGTTGCTGCCGAGCCCGATAACTCAAGACTCGAGTCGAGTCCCGAAAGCGAGCATTTTATCACACAACAAACACTCGGACACTTAAAACACGAACCAACTATTTTTATAGGCGCGCAGATTTTGCGCTACAAAACATAAAACTGCCGATAAGAAAACGTGTCCAATTTTGCTAGGTTAGAGTATTTTTTTTGTTTTTTTTTAGGAACGGACGGGACGACCGGCCTTTGTGGCGATCAGCGGGTGTGTGTGTGTGTTTGCATGCGCTTGGTGACACGAAACGGCACTTTGGCTTGCGCTTGCGTCGATATGTGAAGTTGTGTGACTATGACCGATAGGTGATGGAGTTTTTGCAAGATTTCGATAAGCAGTTCTGTGGATCACTGGAAATTCTATAATTATTAAATTGCTAGCTCCACGCATGCCGTCGAGATGCTTCTAATAAGTCGACCCTTACCTTCGGTTATGCAATTGAGGAACTGCAGCTGATGTAATCCAGTAGGTAATGTTCGCTCTGAGTTCACTAAGTTAAATTCGGGTGCATCGACAATTCGGCACAGATAACTTATTCATAGTAAGCTCACAATATTCTTGTTCCGTCACAAAATATACATAAGTTAAGGTCACAAAATAACTAACACCCTTACACACCGTCGATAAAATAATCAAACTAAACTAGCTAAAGCTAATTATTATGCGTGGATCTAGCGAGTCCATCACACTGCACAGCACAACACACAAAGACTATCCGAGTAGCAGCCAGTTTAGGGAACGTTGCAGAAATGCAATCGCAGTCGCACACTGCTAATATCGTTAACTTGACCGCCATACGACATTGTTGCCATGATGATACCAACTTATTCGCTAGATTTAGCAAGTTTTAGCCCTGACATTTGCCATTTGCTTGGCCAATTTTCACACCGGTCATTTGCTTTGTTTCTTGAATCGTTTGTTTCATGAATTTCATCATTTGAAAGCCCCTTCTCTCTCAGAAGCACACCGCTCGAACGACCGAACAATGGCGAACTATTGTTATACAAGATGTGTCGGCGAACCAGTTACAATCTGGAATCGAATATAAGAGATTTCCGCTCTTTGCGTTAAGGTAGAATAACTAACTATATTCTCGCATGGCAATCACGGCATGACTGATTTATGATTAGTTGCGATCCTACACGACATAAAATCGCAAGTTTCGTGAACAAAAGATTTCCTTTGGCAGGATTGGTCTGTAGGTCCAAAGGATGGATCTAAGAAGTGGAGCCACCTGGATTTGTGATGCAGGGGAAAGAGGGGGATGGGCTAAATTTGTATGGACATTTTAGAAGTTTTTTGTATTCTGTCTGTCTTACTGACTTACTCTCGTACCTACGTATCTTCCTCCATACTTTACATCATCAAAGAACATAGCAATACTTAAAAAAAATGTAATTACCATGTGTTGTACATACAACATACATACACACATACATACATACATACATACATACATACCAATGTTTGTGATGAATCTTCGAACGCTCTTTTGACCCACTTCCCGTTTTCCGAATGGGCTGAGTTTTTGCATGCGTATGTAAGTTGGATGACAGTGCAATATTTTTTCTGTCATGGTGCTTATCTGATGATGGAAACGGAAGGTGGCCATGGGAACTCAGTTATCAAACTACGAAACCCTATCGAGTTTGGGCTCATTTGATTCGTCTTGACAAGTACTTTGGTCCCGCATGAGGTCTGATAGAAATTCAAAGGCTACTTTTAAGAAATGTTATCATATCTTTTAGCAATTTTGTTCAGACTCGACCTGGCAGCCCCACATGCGAATACGACACGTCCCTATAAGTTTATACCTTTTTACTCTCACACGTGTTTTTATGAATGCGCTGAGGAAATGGCATTTCGAGTGCGCATTTCTAGTTAAGTGGCGTTTTTGTAAACGAGAGCCTGAATTTGAGTGGTCGACTCGACAGTTTTTTGTAGAAGGTGATTTGATGTGCGATGTTTAGATTCATTCAAAGTCTGTAAACATATTGAAAGAGTTTTTGGAGAACACGCGATAATCTGCCTTGATATGTATTGGGGAAAAGAAAAGCTAAGCATCATACCATGTAAAGGTACCTACCTACTACATACATATACATAAGTTACTCTATGCTACATACACCTACAGGTGGTGCAACTTCGAACTAAAATTTATTGACCTTTCAGTTCAATCACTAAGGTTGTCTAGTTATATTAAATTTTTGAGAGTTTTGATTTTTTTGACGTGACAACGTCTTATAAATTGGTTTGCCGGGTGACACTTCAAGAAACTGCGTTACGCTCCGCTCACGTTATGCGCTCACAATGAGAGCGAGTGAGAGGCACGCGTCCCTTCCACTCGGGCATGGTTAGCCCGCCTAAGAGCGAGAGAGACAGACATAAAACTATCTGACGCAGGCGCTTAGACATGATAACCCAGTAAATATAATTCTTTGTATAAATAAATGTTTTAAATTGTTAGGTACTATTATTTCATCCTTCTTCCTACTATACGAATGAATATTCACATTAATAGTACATTACTTCAGAGGGAAGAAAGTGACAGTTCCATACCGAGATTATGGCATTTGCGCCACGAGCTTGCGAGGGGCGCAAACCATTTGAGGTATGGAACTGTACTTTATCCTGAGGTATGTATAGTGCTTTTTATTACACCTACGAGGAAAATTATAGACATAAATGCATAGAAATCTGCAGTACTTATGAAAATTTCATACGTTGGAAAAAGGAAAAGAAAACGACTTCATTTTCTGAAAATGTGTTGCTCGAAGTTTTTGCGAAAATGCGCGGGCTTTTCCTTTTTTTATTCGCCCGTTTCTGGAGTAGGCTAAGATCATAAGGTCATGCAGCCACTTCTTCCGTGATTCCGCGCGTTTTATAATACAAAAATAATTTCGTTTAATTTTCTGTATGCACCAAGGAGGTTGGTAACTGGTAAAAAAAAAACTGTATGTGGCCAGTAACAATTTACTTGAAATTTAATTAGTAGACATAAAGTCTCTTTTCAGTATGACTGCTGACAAATAAAAATAAAAAAAACCGGGTATGTAATGGAATTTCATACATACTTCCCACCCTTGGGTCGGAAGGATTTTCATACAAACTTCCATACCTTGGGATGAAAGGATTTGAAGGGCGGGATAAAGGCGTTTCTTCCCTCTAATTGGTATAATTAGTATGTATTTTCAGAGCAGGTGTGATAAAAAATTATTTTACCACTCAAAGTCGTTGTCACGTAAAACTTTCGCCCGTATACCGACTTTACAGGCAACCAATTTTTTTTTACTATCCGCTAAGGGTGCTACTGACTGCTACTCAAATGAAATCAAATCAAATATTTATTTATTTCACAAAAGAAAAGAAAACTACTACCTACACCAATCGATCGATCGCCGATCGCTGAGAAAGAATGGATTAGTCGACGTCGAAGGTTTCTCGATATTAGAATCCCCATCGAGGGGCACAGGCGTTGACCAGGATACGAGTAAGTTTGACCCACATACTACCAAGGACGCTAGCTCAGATTGAGATGGAGGTGGAGGAGGTTCAGGCTGTGGCCAACCAGACTGTCAGAACTTTTCAAGCTTCCCTATTTCCTCCTAACCCCTATTAGATTTTAGAACTTGAACTTGAACTATTAGAGGCTCTGACTAACCCTAGAGTTCAGTTCAGTTCAGTTCAAAATTTTTATTGACCATAAAATCATACATATTACTTAGTCAACGTCAATATAATATAATGTGGGCTTAGGGATGGAGCAAAGAAGGGCAAGAAACCTCCCCCGTACCTCTTTTTAAAATATCAGAGCCTTAAAAATACAATGTTATGTAATTCTACTTAAGTCTAAGGAAATACACCGAGGAGAGACGTACTGACTCAGTCCATCGCCCCTCTTTGGATTTCTGTGCGCTGAGATGGTAAAGACCATGCAGTTTTGTCATCTAAATATTCTTTTACACTGTAATAAGACTTCTTCAATAGGCCGTTTTTGACATAGTTTTTGAACCTCCTTTCTGGTAGGTAGATTTTTTTTAACTTGAACTTGAACTATTAGAGGCTCTGACTACCCCTAGAGAAATTTTTAACTTGAACTATTAGAGGCTCTGACTACCCTAGAGAAATTTTTAACTTGAACTTGAACTTGAAATATTAGAGGCTCTGACTACCCCTAGAGAAATTTTTAACTTGAACTTGAACTATTAGAGGCTCTGACTGAATATATTTTTGGGTCTCCCATAGTAACTTGAAATCAGCTGATCAATGTACTGGAGGACGAAATTTTTTTTCATTTGCGACTATATGTTTCTTGGGGAAATTTGTTCGTATTGATGGGTACTATCATTCCCCAAAATATGGTCAGCTAATTAAATGTCACCCTGTATTTATTTACATCCAAGATATCTTACGCCCGTTTTCACTAACGTCGAACAAGGAAACGCCTTACTAAGTAACTCCTAATTTAAGGCAATGCTTATAATAAACTTCCGTTTCACCAATCGATTTGTCCTATCCTAAGAGTAGCCTAGTTTTTTGACAGTTTTCCATGGTTTTGTTCGTCAATCTATGACATGTCTCTCTAGGTCTCTCTCTATCACAAGAGACTCATATGTCAGTTTAGGGGCACCTAAGCACTACGCCCTCCCAAATCGGTGTCGTAACTTTAGGTGAGCCTTACGTCGTCAGTCGTGACTTAAGGGTTAGTGGAACGTGTTTTTGCTCTAGGCAACTCCTAAATATTTAGGCATCTTTGGGCGTCCTATGGTTAGTGAGAAGCATTTGTTGTCATATGTCATATCACACGTCCAACATTTTAATCGGATTTTAACTTGTAACTTTAACAAATCTGTTGATAACTTATCAGTAACCTGTTACTTATTTGTGATACGAAACGGTTTTTATTTTACTAAAAGTTTTCTGCTAGCAATAGAAATGCATTAAATATAGGTACATTTATAGCTCCATGTCGCTTATCGGACATTTATATTCTTTGAAGATAAGCTTCAAACATTAAACATTCGAAACCAAAGCTACGGCGATGGGCTAGCCTCTTGTTACTCAAAAAGTGTTGAACTGGCTAAAAGTGGACATATGTAAAACTAAACTAATAGTATAGCAAATCTCACGACAGTAAATATTTGCTAACATATCATGGTTAGGCGCGTAACAGTTCTATCTAACAAACTATGGTTGCTACCGAATCAATCTATAGATTCAATATGTAATCATTTGCTAAGAAAAGTGCAGCATAAAATAAATAAATTGACTTACCAAATTCCTGTTTCTAGAACTAAGTCGATCGTCTCTGGCAATTCTAACCGGAAACCTGGAAAATATAAAACAAAATGCAAGTATTAGGAACAGGCTAAGGACTCTAAGGGTGGATTTTACCAACAAAAAGTTATACTGAGAATAACTATCCCGGGGATAACTTGTATGACAAATGACAGTTCAAAATGAGGTGATCTGATCTAGGTGTTACTGGTGTCTATGATAATTGAAACAAAAAGTAAACTTTAGAAAAAACCGACTTCCACAAACCCTATTTGATTAGATTGAGTTTAATACAAACTGTAACCCCTTATCCCCCCACCCTTGGGGAATTAATTTTGTCAAATCCCATCTCAGTGCTACCCCACGCTACTAAGGAACCTCTGTACAAAGTTTCATGGCTCTAGGTCCACCGGTTTAGGCTATGCGTTGCCTGCCCGTCAGCCACGCATTGTATTTGTACCTAGTATTGAGCAGATCTGGAGGCCATATGTGGTCTTCATCAGCAGTTCCGCATCACAATATTATGCTTACCATGTGCATTTGCACGAGTTATTATGAAAAACACAAAAATCACTATAGGTCTGCCTATAATATTTGAAGAGTTCCCTCAATTTCTCCAGGATCCCATCATCAGATCCTGACCTGGTGTCAATGGGACCACCCTTGAGGTATTACCTATACGCCGAAAAAAGATTTGTTCAAATCGGTTCATAATTGGCGGAGTAATCGCGTAACAAACATAGAAAAAAAAAAAACAAAAAAAAAAAAACATACGGGTCGAATTGAGAACCTCCTCCTTTTTTGAAGTCGGTTGAAAAAGTAGAAGATACTCTCGAGTAAAAGTTACTCTTTCGTTGGTAAAATCCGGGCTTAGAGTGAAAAGTTGGCTTTATACATTTTATAATGTTTATTTCATGAATGAAAAGATACTGATTCGCACGTCAAAGCGTAAAAATGTGGAGCCTGAGATCAAAAGGTAGTAGAGCCATCGATCCATCACAGAGAGGTTGCTAGCTAAGTCTAGCTCTCCAGTCTTTTATATTATTAGGGCGAGCGTAGCTACCCGAGAGCAAAAGAAAGAAACTATCCTAAACTATCCTAACCTATAGGTTTAATTAAGCTTTGACAACTACATAACGTCCACGAATATAACTGAAATTATTATACTACTAACGCCACCTGTAGCTAAGTAAACGAATCTCGCGCGCCCTACAAAGTTGCACCTCTATAAATTCTGCTAATATTTAAGATTGTAGAAAATTAAACGAATAGTTACCATCAGATATTATCCTCTGTATCACACTGGCCATGTCTTTTACTTCCCCGGCGTAGAAATTGTTTCCATCGTATGGAGTTATACCTAAATCTGTATTGTCAATATAAGGACACACTTTTTTGTTCAATTTGGATTCATTTCATTTCATAATTCAATCAATTAAAACAAATTACATTACAAAAAGGCATTATTCAGAAGCCAGCACCTGATAGATTAATCGAAGTTCGCTCGGGACACGGTAGATGGCGCTACTCGCTGTTAACATTTAAAAAATAGTACTATTGCGCTAGAACGACGTCTTTTGCCACCGGGACACCGGCCAAGTGCGAGTCGGACTCGCGCACGAAGGGTTCCGTACCATTATCTATAAAAAACCGCAAAAAAAAATTATGTATGGGAGCCCCCCTAAATATTAATTTAATAATTAATTTAATCATTTATTTTTAAGTAAATAATATACTCAATATATTGTGAACATTTTAAGCGTCTACCTGCTACCATTATCAATATCGAGCAAAAATGAGCAAAAAAATCACGTTTGTTGTATGGGAGCCCCCCTTAATATTAAATTTCTTTTGATTTTTAGTATTTGTTGTTATAGCGGCAACAGAAATACATCATCTGTGAAAAATTCAACTGTCTAGCTACCACGGTTCATGTGATACAGCCTGGTGACAGACGGACGGACGGACAGCGAAGTCTCAGTAATAGGGTCCCGTTTGGCACCCTTCTGGTACGGAACCCTAAAAACATACTACAAGAGACAGTTAATGAATGTCTCAAGTTGAGCGTCGTCATCGCATCATTCTCACTGATTGTCATTGTGCTTACAGAACTGTGGCATGATTCTCGCGCATTCGATAGAATCATGCCCCTGCGGGTCGATTCTCGCGCCTTCGATATACGGATATCGAGACCAATATTGACAGATTCCCATACAAAATCACTCGATATAGGTGTAGATATCGTATATCGAATGCGCGAGAATCATGCCACTGGGCCTTTAGCATGGTAAAAGTATCTATCTATTTCCAGCTTCCCACACCCACTGAGTGTGAGTGCAGTGGACTGGAGTAAAGGCCTCCTCTTCATTACGCCATTTATTCCGGTCGCCAACCTGATCCAGTGTTTCCCGGCAGTTTTGACAATGTCACACGACCATCAGACTGGTGGTCGGCCTCTCGGTCCCGCGCATCCCTTGGCCACCATGTCACCGCCTTGGTCCATCTGGCGTCGTCCCACGGTAAAAGGATACAAGTGAGCATATCGGCGAGCGCGGTCGGGTGGTCGGGCGCGGGCGGCACGTCTGCGCCGGCGCCGGTGGCCGCGCGGAGCGTGTACGCGCGCACGTACTCCTTGCGTAGGTCGTGGAAGCGCGAGTAGTAGGGGGGGAGGGGGAGGCCCTTGCTGCACGACTCGGGGTGGAGGCATTGTCTGGAAGGAAAGATATAGGTGTTCAAACCCCTAACTATATTTTAAAGGGTTAGCGACAACATTCTCTATGAAACCGATTTGTTCAGAGCAACTTTATTTTTCACTTCAGCCAAGCAGGATACCTGACCTGGTCAGCTATCTGCTTGGCTGACTTTACATGGCCTGGTCAGCTAATTTGAATGGAGAAGTGAAAAAAAAAGTTCATATTGCGTCTCTGAATTGAAACCTGCTGTTGCATTGACGCATCTTCAAAAATTCAAAAGAAATGAAAATGCCGACTTTCGGGACAGGCTTTATTTAAATCTAAAAGTATTTTATTGAAATCTGGTCTATAATGATTAATGAACGACCCAGTATTTTGGGGTACAAGAAAGAAACATAATAGACAAGCCACATCGCGAGCCTACGACGGACGTCAACAGTCAAGTTGTAGCGGTCGCCGGACGTCAACAGTCAACTTGTAGCGGTCGCCGGACGTCAACAGTCAAGTTGTAGCGGTCGCCGGGCGTCAACAGTCAACTTGTAGCGGTCGCCGGACGTCAACAGTCAAGTTGTAGCGGTCGCCGGACGTCAACAGTCAAGTTGTAGCGGTCGCCGGACGTCAACAGTCAACTTGTAGCGGTCGCCGGACGTCAACAGTCAAGTTGTAGCGGTCGCCGGGCGTCAACAGTCAACTTGTAGCGGTCGCCGGACGTCAACAGTCAAGTTGTAGCGGTCGCCGGGCGTCAACAGTCAAGTTGTAGCGGTCGCCGGACGTCAACAGTCAAGTTGTAGCGGTCGCCGGACGTCAACAGTCAAGTTGTAGCGGTCGCCGGGCGTCAACAGTCAAGTAGTAGCGGTCGCCGGACGTCAACAGTCAAGTTGTAGCGGTCGCCGGACGTCAACAGTCAAGTTGTAGCGGTCGCCGGACGCCGCCGTGACCGAAATAGGAATAGCGGCTATTCAATAGCTCGTCCAGACTGTGGAGGTCTAGTTTACAAACGAGTCGCCTTGGTGGATGTGGAAGTGGATGTTTCCTACCACGCAGTGTATCCACAGCGCATCCACCCACAAGGCCTCCTCCATCCTTGCGGATCCACTGTGTGAAAGGAAACATCCCTTCTACATCCACCAAAGGTGACTCGGTAGTTACAGTCGCAGTTACAGTCGCTCTATTTTTCATTCGCTCGTGTGATATGATGGTTCGTTTGACTGGCGCAACGAGTGGCTCTGATATGACCAATCGTTGCAGAAAGAATTTAATATAATGAACGAAAATCGGTAGAAAAGAGCGCTCGTTTGCACAAGAGCGATTGAGAAATAGAGCTCCAGACCTCCACAGTCTGTGCCGTGTTACCGTGTGACCACGTCATCAGAAGACAGAGCTCACCTCAGCGGCGGCTGACCGTCGGTGACGAGTCTGAAGAGTGAGGAGTGGGGGTCCACGTGCAGTGACTGCACGAACTCGTCGAACTGAAACCAGAGAGAGGGCGACAGGTTAGAGGGGGTGACGAGAAGGGGGGGTGTTATATTATAAAAGATAATCTTAGGTCCATTTGCACCAAAAACTTAATTGCGATTAGCATCTTAATTCTGTTTAGCAGCTGTCAAAATGTATGAAGTACTGTCAAACGTAATTGCGATTTGCGCGCTAATTACAATTAGTGTTTTGGGTGCAAATGGCCCTTAGTATACTATTAATATAAATGTGTTGGTAAGCGCAAAACTCGCAAGCGGCTGGACCGATTTGGATGTACTTTTTTAAAGTATATCTTCAAGTCTTAGGATTAAAAAGTCAAAACATCTAAAAATCTTCTTTCAATTTAAGGCAACATAAAGTGGTCTTAAACTTAGTTGGTAATAAAGACAAAAATATACCAGTTATTTACACTGCCACTACAACTTGCTACAATCAAATATTATAGTATCTGTGCTACAATACAATGTACTTAGACAAAAAAAAAACGCCTAAAAAACACCTCGCATACATTAATTTAACTATTAAACTATTATTATATATATATTAATTTGTGCATTCCTTAACAAATCAAGGCACGAAATATGTATTACATACAGTAGAAAACCAACAAAAACATCTCGATGTAAGTAAGTAATGCATAAAGGTTAAAAATCAGACAAGTGCGAGTACTGATGTAACGAGTCTCAGGAAAACACCTTTTAGTTTCAACACTTTTATTGAATCACTATTTACACTGGCATAGATTCCTCTTAACAAGTTTATTCCACAAAATTCACAACAAGACTGCGCTCTGCTGGCGCGGACAGCCATTTTTATAGACTTCCATTGGCGCTTCTTTATAGTTTCCGGAAGTGATATTATTTTAACATTCATAAAAACTTCAGTAGCATAATAATTACGTATATTTTAATTCTAAAATATTCTAAAAATTAAGTAAACAATAAAGAAAGCTGTCAATAAAGAAAAGCATAACTTCTCAATTATTATGCTACTGCTAAACATGTGTTCCGAAATATTTCAAAAATTAAGTCAAATAGTATCTTAGCGGTTGAAAATTAATATTTTAGCTATTTAATAATTATGCTACTGTTACAGTCGGCCATCCGCCTCAGAACGAGTCCCTTCGTTCAATTAAATTTGTATAACAATCAAAATAGCAATAAATAAAATATGACACTTCTAATAACTAACAAAAACAAAATAACTCAATTCATAACTAAAAGATTAATAAAATTATGTTTACGCACAAAGACAAGCAAAATTTAACACATGTATTATTTATTCTCGTGATACCTGAACATCATAGTTTATATACCAAAGAGTGCTATACCTGGGCGGCGAAAACTCACGCCAATCCTGCCCACACTCATATAATATAATAGTCTAGTAGTTAAAGGCGGCGAAACCTACGCCTATCCTGCCTTATCCATCATATTTTTATCCACATATTATGCATTGTAGATTCAGCATCAATCCAAGATTAATATTACTGTCATTTTTACTAATTTGTCGGGGTAGGTGATCATGAAAGGCTACGTTTTACAACTCATTTTCACTGGATTCTGATGAAGAACATGCTGCGTTGAAGCTTAGCCAAGGGAATATTTTATCAATCGCGATAATGTTTTCATAACGGCGACCTTTTCTAGTGATAGGAGTATCTTCAACGACGAAACGGTCATTTGGCAGTACTTTTTTTATTCTATATGGACCCTGAAATTTTGACTCTAGTTTCTTTGACTTCCCAGACCCTGAAGCTACTGCTTTAACTATTCTAACTAAATCTCCTTCCTTAAATTTAATTGATTGTTTTCTATTTCTATCAAATCTGGTCTTATTCTTTTGTTGATTTTTCTCGATAAGTTCACTTGCTTTACTCCTAACTTCATTTAATGGCATGTCCAACATGCCATTACCTATGTCTGAAATTACGTCATTCAAAATTCCCTGTGATGGATTAATGATTTGTCTTCCAAATAATAACTCAGATGGACTTTTTTTTGTCACGTCATGCACTGTTGAGTTTATACCCATTTGTACGTCTGGAACGTACTCATCCCATGTTTCTGGTTTTTTGTCGTGAGACATCGCACCTAATGCTGACAATATACTTCTGTTAGACCTTTCTACTTGACCATTCGCTCGAGGTGTGGCTACCGAATTAAGTATGTGTTTAATTCCAATCGACGATACGAATGACTTAAATTTCTTACTTGTGAAGCTGGTACCTCTATCTGTAATCAATCTGACAGGTACCCCGAAATTACTGAAGAAATTTCGAAATACTTTAATACTTTCTTTGGACTTAGTGCTTCGAACCGGATTAAGACTGATATATTTTGTAAATGCATCTATTATTACGAGTAAGTATGTGTTTCGCTGCTTACTGCGAATAAATGGGCCTAGGTGGTCTGCATGCACAGTATGAAGGGGAATATCAAGTTTGGGAATTGGATGAAGTTCTCCAGCTTTTGCTCCAGATGGTGCTTTGTGATGTGCGCACTCCAGACAGGCCGATACATACTTTTTTACGAACCTGCGCATTTTCGGAAACCAGTAAAAGGCCCGTATTCGTTCTAGAGTTTTTTGAAACCCGAAATGACCCACATCGTCATGGTTAGTTTTAAGGATTTGCCACCGGACACCTCTGGGCACAACCCAACGGATAGATTTGTCATCGATAATTCGATAAACACGGCCGTTCTTAACTTTGAAACTATTACGTATCGATGTGGTCTTTGCGGTTTCAGGATCCTCCAAGATTTCCTTTATCCGCTTAACCTCCGAGTCCGATGACTGCACGGTGGTAATCCAATCATCCGTACTCAGAGATAAAATATCTAGGATGTGTGATTGGTTGTCATCCTGCTCCTCAATAGGCCCCCGGCTTAACGCATCTACATGTGCCATTCTATCACCAGCTCGATATTCTATATCACAGTCATACTCAAGGAACTGTATCCACCATCTTGATATACGAGAAATAAGGTCACGTTTGGTAAACGTGGATCGCAAAGCATTACAGTCTGTAACAATTTTAAATTTTATTCCTAACAGGTACACTCGAAATTTATTTAGAGCGCTCACAACCGCGAGTGTTTCGAGCTCAAATGAATGTAATTTTTGCTCGTCTGCAGTCGTCTGACGACTGTAATAGGCAACTGGCCTCCATGGATCACTTCCTTGCCTTTGCACAAGTATCCCTGCTAATCCTACTTTGCTAGCGTCGGTGTGCAACTGTGTTTCGGCTTTCGGGTCAAATAGTGCTAAAACTGGGCGGGCAGTCAACAGTTGTTTAAGTGTGTTGAATGCTCGCTCTTCTACTTCTGTCCATTTCCAGGGAGTGTCTTTCTTGAGAAGGTGTGTCATGGGTCTTGCGATTGTAGCAAAGTCTTTTACAAACCGTCGAAAAAAACTTGCTAGTCCTATAAATCTCCTTACTTCGTGCTGATTTTTAGGAGCAGTAAATTTGGAGACTGCTTCCGTTTTTAGATGACCGGGTCTAATGCCTTCTTTACTTATTTCAAAGCCTAGAAAATCCAGCCGCTCTTTAAAGAAATGACATTTTCCAAGCTTAAGCGTTAATCCGCTCTCATGCAATGCATCTAGTACCTCTTTTAGACGACTAATTCCTTCGTTATACGAGCTGGCAGGTATCAAAATGTCGTCCATATATACGACGACGTATTTGATGTCAGCTTTATTCAGGACTTTATGTATTACCCGTTGAAAAACCGCTGGAGCATTTGCGAGGCCGAACGGAACTCGATTATATTCGTACTGTCCGTCCGGCGTAACAAAAGCGGTTTTATTTTTGGATTCCTCAGCGATAGGTATTTGGTGGTAGCCTGAAGCTAAATCAAGCGTTGTGAAGAGGGTCTGTCCCGTCAGTTGGTCCAACAAGTCGTCAATTCTTGGTAGAGGGTAATGATCCCTAATTGTTTTGTTGTTGAGGGCGCGAAAATCAACACAGAGACGCTTCTCTCCAGTCTTCTTTTGCACTAGCACGATTGGGCTAGCATATGGTGAATTAGACTCGCGTATGATATCGTAATTCAACATTTCGTCAACCATTGTTCTTACGCGTTGGCGTTCGGAAAGTGGGAGTCTATAAGGCCTATAAACTACTGGCTCTGTGTCTTTAAGCTGTATTGTCATTTCCGCTTCAGTTGTAAATCCTAAATCGTGCATCCCACTAGAGAAACATGCTTTGTATTTATCTAGTAAGGCTTGTAGTCCTTGCTTTTCAGAACACGACAGTTGTTCGCCGTGATTCAAAGCAGGTTTTTCTACAGGAGTAACCACAGTGGTTAGCGTATTCACCATTAGTCCTTTTCCTACGTATCTTGCTCTAGTAATAAGTGTGTCTTTACTAAACTCAATAGAATTTGGTCCTAAACTATGTATAAGGAGGGAACATTCACCATTGTTTATTTGAAATTCACCTGGAAATAAATAGTACTCATTTCCAGGTACCCCCCGAACTGTTCCCTCAATGTAAATATTTCCATTACGTGAACCGTTTGATTTAACCTGTATTGACTTTGTTTGACCCACCGCAAGGGTTTCGTCTCGTTTCAACAACAATGGGATCTTCAGTTCACAACAATCCTGATCGATATTTCGAAACAAAAGCTCAGTTGCAGTTTTGAGAATGCACAAATCTGGCCTTTCTGTAAAACTATGCCCTAACAATACCGGGCTATTTATCAAGTGATCATCTACAATTAAAACTTCTACTCTGTTTTCAGTTATTCCTTGAACTTCGATAGTAGTCTCAACGCGACCCAACGGTAAATATGGTACATTGCCAAGACCGCGGAGAAGTGGTCCTTGCACAGAGCTCCAAGTAAAATTCAAACGTTGTGCATCAGACTTGCGAATGAGTGTCGCTTCGCTACCTAAATCTACCACCGCATTTATTGGTTCATCATTCATCTTTATTATCATCCGGTATTTGTCGCTACTAGAATAAGACTCTTTATCGGAATGTGGTTTAACGACAATCTGATTTTCTTGCTCTACAAACACTTTCAGAACATTTTTGTTCTTAGGGTCAGATACTTTGGGATCCAACTTAGACTTTTTGAAGCACTCACTTTCTGTATGTCCCATAGTATTACAGAAAGTGCATTTATTGATAGGTTTGGGACATTTAAAGAAAGGGTGTCCCTTCTGTTTGCAGTTATAGCAAGTAATTTCATCAGATTGTGGACGAGGCCTGTAGGTACTTCCATTATCGGTTCTACGAGAGACACTGGGTATCCGTTTATCTCGCATTGTAGAACTATCCCTAGCTTGACCCTTCACAGTTTTGAAAAATTCAAGCACCTCTTCTGGTTTTGTAAACTTTGCCGCTTGTGCTCCTACTCTAACACCCCTGTCATCTACCCCATGAACTAGACAATCAACTGCGTTCTTTTTGAATATTTTACATCTGTTCAATAAATTTACTTTGGAGTAGTAGTATGTTTCAAGAGATTCGCCAAAACGTGCTCTTTTGCTCAACATTTCAGTCAAAAGTTCCGCGTAGTTTTCTGTTGGTGGAAAAGATTCCTTTAGTAGTTGTTTCCATTCGGGCCAAGACCGGCGAAGCGAAGGAAGACCCTGATACCAAGTTTTTGCATGACCGATAAGTTTAGGCAGTGCGTAGTGTATTATCTGCCTATCACTCCAGCTATAAATTTCGCTACATTCCTCTACCTTAGTCAGCCACACATTAATAGTTTGCTCTTTAGACATTGGGTCAAATTCTGGCAGTACGTTATTTAACACAGGAAATCTTTCACGATCACCTGACCTATCCTTTAAAGCCTTTAGAAACTCTTCGACAAGAATTGATGTTGACTCATACCTGGACCTTTCCGGGGAGACATGCCGACTGCGACTTCTAGCTGGGGAGACATGCCGACTGCGACCTTTAGCTGGGGAGACATGCCGACTGCGACCTTTAGCTGGGGAGACATGCCGACTGCGACATCTAGCTGGGGAGACATGCCGACTGCGACATCTAGCTGGGGAGACATGCCTCTCGTCGACGGATCTACGCGTGTCCCGCTGTCGTCGATCACGTTTTAACCGATCTTCCAATAACTTCACCCGATTTCTTTCTATTTCCAAATCTTCTTCCTTGTCCTTTAATCTCCGCAATATGCTTCTGCTGCGGGAGCGGGAATGGGAATGGCGAAGAAGCGTATCGCCATCGATACGGCTAGGTCTTGTCCTATTTCGTTCTGGTGTCCTCAGCTCTCTTGAACGTCTACGTGGTTCGAGTATGATACTCCGAGATCGGCTGGGACGAGTAGTGTCTTCATTTGGGCTTTCCATTTTATCTGAAACTTTCGACAGGCACTTGTATTTTGCACGAGATACGCTATTTAATGTAAAATAAACATTATACATTCATTGCGTTTCATTTATAAAATTTATAGTTGATAGAACCAGTATCTATGATAAATGAAATATGTTTACTACTGATGTGATTCTACAGACTATCCATGAACATTCACACACAGTGTGTATGTAGGCACCATCATAATACGTCTGGTAATTTTTGTTTTAAGCTGTTAATCTATTAGTTAAATCTATTAGTATCTACTGCAAAATGTATTAGTGTTATGTACGAAGGTACATCCAGAGAGTAGCCCTGGCAAAGTACTTGGCGTTGTGAGTATAAATACTTCCAGAGAGTAACCCTGGCAAAGTACATAGTGTTGTGACTGTATAATACTTCCAGAGAGTAGCCCTGGCAAAGTACATGGTGTTGTGACTGTAATAATACTTCCAGAGAGTAGCCCTGGCAAAGTACATGGCGTTGTGAGTATAAATACTTCCAGAGAGTAGCCCTGGCAAAGTACATGGTGTTGTGACTGTATAATACTTCCAGAGAGTAGCCCTGGCAAAGTACATGGTGTTGCGACTGTAATAATACTTCCAGAGAGTAGCCCTGGCAAAGTACATGGCGTTTGTATGTGTTGGTAATGAATTTATGTCATCACAAGTAATTTATAGCGTGTTTTAAAAGCAACAAGAGAAAAAAAATACGGTACCTTTTCATTAATCGTGGGCGTGAAAAATCCAGCTTCTGAGATGTAACGAGTCTCAGGAAAACACCTTTTAGTTTCAACACTTTTATTGAATCACTATTTACACTGGCATAGATTCCTCTTAACAAGTTTATTCCACAAAATTCACAACAAGACTGCGCTCTGCTGGCGCGGACAGCCATTTTTATAGACTTCCATTGGCGCTTCTTTATAGTTTCCGGAAGTGATATTATTTTAACATTCATAAAAACTTCAGTAGCATAATAATTACGTATATTTTAATTCTAAAATATTCTAAAAATTAAGTAAACAATAAAGAAAGCTGTCAATAAAGAAAAGCATAACTTCTCAATTATTATGCTACTGCTAAACATGTGTTCCGAAATATTTCAAAAATTAAGTCAAATAGTATCTTAGCGGTTGAAAATTAATATTTTAGCTATTTAATAATTATGCTACTGTTACACTTATAATTAAATAATAATAATTAATATAAAAAGTAATTAATCTGGTCACTCCCATCCTCCCCGGTACCGGCGATGAAGGTGACACTCAATCTGTCCCATTCTCCCCGGTAAACGTCTCACCGGAGTTTATGTCACAAAATCTGTGTAATCTTTCCCGGTAGCTCAGGCACGCCCTCCCCGTTGAAGGATAAATAAATAAATAATAAATGGGTAGTTCTTAACGCAAAACAAGTGTTATTTCCGTATGACGCACGCAATCCTAAAAAAACACAAACTTTTACAAACCACATAATTCAGGACGTGTTTGTAATCTGTCTATCAAAAGTGCATTAGAGGTTAAATTATATTTTTTTAAATTTATAATGAGCAGTTTTATGGCCCTCAATAGAACCTGGTGTTTGATAGATAATAAAAGCTTAATGACTGCATGCCAATGATTTCCTTGTTATTTATCCAAAGATGGTAATATGCGACTGTGCAATTTGCAAGTAATAAAATTGGCCAAACCCGGACCTTCATAAGATTCAGTTATTTCAGTTCAGTTCTGTGTGGAAATAGAAATAGGTAAGTATATAATAATAACATAAATCGATCATAGCGATCTGGGTGTTTTATTTTATTTAGGTTAGTTATAGTATCTATCTAATAATTATTTATTGATGTTACAAACATTAGTGTCCCCACTCCCCACCCCGCCGAGAAGCACGGGCCTTTAATCGAATACGAGTAAAATTGAGTCATATTCCACTGTTAATAATGAAATAGCAATAAATAATCGTTTGAGTTAATCATAAATCAGTTGAATGAATAACGTCAAATCATATGTTTTCAGGCTTTCAGGTATGAACTTCCATGGTACGGCACGCACGCCCCATCTATGGTTGGTTAGCACGTTAGCACTACCTACCCAGGCAGGTTGAGGGCGGCAAAAAATGTCACAAACTGCTATGTCATAAAAGGTAAACTGGTGTGTATCGAAAATATATATAGTAAATTAGCAAAAACACCAAGGCCACGCAAATAAATATTAGAGGATAGTTTTTTAATGCCACAATCCACAGATGGATATCATTAAATCAGATATGTAAAATAATGTGCTGTTATAATAACATCCTGTAAGTATATTGCAGACTCAGGGTTACGTTCAATAATTGGGAAAAAATACTAAAACTTTACCCAGTAATTTTCTAGTGTTTTTTGTGTATTTATTTCCATACAACACTATTGATGTTTAGGCATTTACCTATGAGGCAGATTATTAAGGTGTTCTTGAGACTAATGATTTTCGTTCTTTGCTATGTAAAGGATACCATTCATGATATGTTATTTACAATGTTAATTTGTAAAAAAGTTGCCTGAAAAAAGGTATTCCAATCTAAATTATTTCAACATTCCTTAAACATTTCTATTCATAACAAAACACAACATAACATACCTTATTTTCTTCTTATATGTAGGTTATAGAATCAACCTGTTGATTAAATGAGACTTCTCTAACGAGAGATGCACCAGCCTATTAATCATCAATCATACTTCGATTTGGCAGTTACGCATCCGGGCCTCTTAAATCACCTAAAAAAACTTATTTGCCCATTAAGTCTCCCTAAAAGAGGTGGAGATTCCTGCCGGGCATCGAACCTGAGTCGTTCGGTTACGCAAGACGCGTCCGGGATACAGTTAGGAACCAGTTCCGAGGGATCACTCACTCAACGCGGTATACTGAGGGACAGTAACTAAGGCCGAGGGGTTACCACAACCTCTGGAGCGATTCAGCTATAGGGAACGTACCCATAATACGTGACTATTTTAGAGAGGGGAGGGGGTTCTTCAAAATACGACGAATACAAAATAACAGTCTTGGCTCATGTAGTGGTCACTCTGGTCAAAAATAGCAAAAATGGGTACATAGTATGGGTATTCCTTCGGGTCCTAAGCTTATCCACAAAAATACCATGAATGTTAAAACAATTCGCTGATTGAATCAATATACTGATGGACGACATTTATTTTTTGATGTTGTCCCTTTGTCCCCATCGCCTCTGTCCTCACCTTACTGAATGGGGGCAGAAAAGTGATTCACCACACCGGGCTATCGGGACACACTAATCGCTCTCTATGATACTAGGTATCTCATCTTCAATCTTATGCTCGAAATGTTATATAGAATTTTCTCGTGATCTCCATTTATTTGTTTTTCCATTTTTATCACCGCCACCCGAAGACACGAAGTTTACCTGCTGCCATTCAGCTATCCCGGGTATGTCGACTGGTCCGCCGACCGGTCTGCCGACTCACACTGCACTCGACTGTGTGTACTATTATTTCGCAGGTGGAGGCTGAATATTTAATTTATGGATCGTCTGACTGATTGACTTTAATAGTGTGCTGTGTGGAGAGAACGGTGAGCCCCGTTAGTTGGACGACGTGCAAGTTTCTACACGTGGGCTTATCCCGTAAGTTTGTGGCTGTTATCTCGAATAACAGTCGGTTGGAATAAGGCAAGATACCAAATTTTCAAAGGTAAGACGAAACATTTATACAGATAGGCAAATATAACGTATATTGCTTCCAGTCTAGAAGGAATCGAGCAAGTTTCTAGCCCCAGCCAATTAATCTGTGCCCCAGCTAAGGGAAGTAGGTAGGTATTTAAAATAACGTGAACAAACAACATATTCCTGCGTATCCGCAGTCAAAACAAGATAAAATAAAATGTAACTATGGTAAGTTTTAACGCCTTGGGGATGAGGATTACGCCAACTTTCGCTTGTACCTAAATGTTTTGTTCACATTCTTTTGAATCAAAATTAGGTACTTTCATTACTTTTCTTTCTTTTATTACTTTTTAATTAGATCTCCTCGCCTTTGTACACTATTTTTATTTACTTTTGTTTTATTTCAACTAAAATTATGAAATTATGAAAATTACTTTATCTACTTATGGAATCTTATCAGAAAGTATTGAATTTTTTTAAGTCAGTCAACGTACAAAATATGGGGTCAGCTATAAAATTAGGGTAACATACTTGTATGTCTCTAAAGGCGTCCCGCGAATGAAGAAAGGGTATAATTTGGTGGACCGAGAAACCGCCCATCACCTCTCAATTTTACATTCCTCCAAGCTGGAGGTGCGTATGCGCAGCTCCCAAACCCAGTAGACTTTTTATCCGATTTCTCCAGCCCTTCATTATCTGCGTACAAATCTGCGGACTGGTTCCGAGTAAGTAACGGTATATGGGAAAAAACTGGCGAAGTGCGTGTTTGACTCGGTACTGAGGGTTTCGTCTGTTGCATCCATACATGTACTTCCGTCGACTAGCTAGACTTTGATAAATTTTTTTTTTTGTGATAAATCATCGAGGATCTATCTAACTTATAAACCAATGGTCAGTTCTAAGATGTCCGCATAAGCCCTTTTGTATGTAAAATTAAGTTGAATATGTCACATATATGGTTTATCCATACATTGCTAAACATACCATAGGTGTTATTTGATATACAACTAGATACAACTTGCGGTGACTCTTGACAAACAGTAGGATAGCCACAAAATGCCGTAAATAAGTTCAACAAGGGATTTACATACGGAACCCTATAAGAGCAAAGAGAAGTTTTTTGAATTATTCTTTTACTTTTACAGAGCACAACATCAAGCATTTAATTTTGACTTTCAAAGTTTTTATTAACACGGACATTTAAGTCGTTATATGTATGTTTGTAATGTTCGTTTTTATTGTGTTCGTCATAAAGACTACAACGGTATTGCATTGGTTTATTTAGTTTTGTACGAGACTGTAATTCATTGGCCCTTGTCTTAGAATGTAGAGTCATGTGATCTCGGAGATGTGATCTCGGAGATGTGATCTCGGAGATGTGATCGATGACTTAATGTTACCTATTTGCTAAAAATTATGTCATACATATCCATCGATATATTTATGTATCCAAGTCTGGTCATATCTCTATGTGTCTGTAAATATTGTCGTAAATTACTAAGCTAGTGTTATGCCAATTTTATGTACTGGTGGGATATGCATACACAACATGATGATAGAGTATCACGCCTTTTCCCAAATGGGATGGCAGTGAGTGGCAGAGGCATAGTGGAAACACATATGGAAATAACTGTTAAAAAAATTGTTGCAATAACAGGTACTTATAATATAATTCATTGTGATTGACTGATTGTACATTCTTTATGTAAACATTTGCAGGGTTTTACAAATAATAATATCAAAGGATGTACTGAACTTATTTTTTCGTTGATTTAGAAATATTTTTTTCAACAATTCTTATTCGAATTACAATCAAATTCAACCTACTTTAAATTAATGAAAGCAAGAGTAATAAACATAAAATCGAAAACAAACTTTCTATTTCGTCTCGTATAGACAGCATGCATTCATGGGACATTGACATCGACCACTCTATAGCTATAGCTTGCTTGACGGAATTTAGTCGTCAAATATTTTTCTTAAACCACTCAGCGCATTGCCCCTGGGTGTTCTTAACGAGCAACAAATAGAACAGGCATTTCCAGGTTTGAAAGACTACCTTGCCAAATAAAGTGATAATAAAACATATTGTCAGAAGAAAACAATGAAACTATATTCGTTAGATCGCCATTAATTTATCAAGTATTTTATTTACACTTGCACTTAAGTGTTTTTCGCATTCAAAACAATGTTTATTTAAAAAAAAACAATTTCTTCAAGTGTTAATGAGTTTCCAATGTTTTAACTTGTTTTTGTCAAGTTTTGTTTGCAAATTATGCAAAAAATATCAATAGCACGTAATTTACATCACACGTCAGGCAGGAGTCAAAGTTCAGCGTTGCCATGACAACAACTAAGTAGTACATGCGTAATAGTTAATGATGACATCATCTGAGTTGGTTTTAAATTACGATAGTTCACGTCAAAATCTTCCACAAATCTTCAGACACACACACAAAACAGACATAAACTTCAAACTCATAATCATAAAACTCCGTTTTAATGGTCGGGGGTTAAAGAGGCATACCAGCAACTATGTGCGGGTATATGGGTAGTTTTCTCTGCCCTAAAAATTACAACTCAAGTTACAACATGGAAAAACCCATAATGACAGTGAGTGTAGTATGTTAATTTTTTATTGAGTAAAATTAAGTGGCAGGTCACGAAATGCGTAATGTTTTATTACTACGAATCATGCTTATACTTTTAACAGAAAATCCACACTCATGTAAAAACTAAAAAATGTATACAGAAAGAAAGAAGTTTATTCTAAACGGGGATATCGGGAATCTAATTAATTTACATTTTTCTTGCGGGGACAGCGGGAAAACACCCGTATATTGAAAAGCTGTCAAGAATACCATTTCTGTGTTGAATGCGTTTACTTGTACGTCCGAATTTTAAATTGTTTCGCGTAAGAGTTTGGCTGGCTTACCTGTTGAACTATTACTTCTAAGGGTTGTCCAGTCTGTAACTCTTCGGAGGGTCTCCGTGTCGGCCGCACGGCATATTCCCTTTCGCCTATTATCTGAAACAACAAAAAAAGAACTTGATTCATTTAAAAAAATATACTCATTTTTATTTGTTTACGCTTAAAGCGCTTAGAGAATGCGATCCTGCCTGACACATGTCAGTTTGGGATGCAATCCCCTTGTGGGAGTGAGATAGAGCGAAAAGTAGCACATATGCCAGGATATTACGTATTCGTGACATAGAAATCTATCTATCTATCTATCCATGCCTCCTGCACCCACTGTTGAGTAAAGGCCTCCTCTTCATTACGCCGTTTGTTGCAGTCTTGAGCAACTGTTTTGGCGATGTCATCCGACCATCGGGCGGGTGGTCTGCCTCTCGGTCTACGCACATCCCTGGGCCACCATTCTGTCACCACCTCGATCCCATCTACCGTCGTGGTCCCTCCTAGCCAAGTGTCCCGCCCATCTCCACTTAGCATACCTTTTTACGGCGTCGTCGCGCGTCGTATCTCGACGTTGGGTATGTGGTCGAGAACGGAGATTCCGAGCATGGCGCGCTCCATTGCCCTTTGTGCTACTCGGATTTTATGCATGTATTCCTGTGTGAGCGGCCATGTCTCGGATCCTTATGTGTTTAACCTATACTAGGCAGGAGACATTGGTTAAACACCTTGGTTTTGAGGCATTGAGGGATTTTAGACTAATTAAGACGTCTTAGCGGCCCAACACAGCTGTATGCGCCTGGAGATCTCTTTCAACTGGGAATCTCGGTCAAAGGATAAACTGTGTCCAAGGTAGATGTATTCGTCCACTATCTCCGGATGACAGTTTCCTACCACGACGTTAGGTTGAGGACCTTCAAGATTGTCCATGATATTGGTTTTGGACACGTTCATCCTCAGGCCGACCGACCCCAAGCGAAATAGAAATAAGTGTTGTAAAATTAAACACAATTTATTGAATTGTCGGATCCGGTTTATCTTACAGCCAAAATATTTCACGTCTCCCCACCAAGGAGCACTTACATTCTGACTGACTGACTTTACTCAGAGGTAGAAGAAAGTTCAAAAAATATTTGTTTTTAAAAGGACTATGCAAATTAGTTTGCAATTAACACAGAAACATAACTCAAGGTGACAGAAACAGGTCAAAGGATAAACTGTGTCCAAGGTAGATGTATTCGTCCACTACCTCCGGATGACAATTTCCTACCATGATGTTAGGTTGAGGACCTTCAAGATTTTCCATGATATTGGTTTTGGACACGTTCATCCTCAGGCCGACCCCAAGCGAAATAGAAATAAGTGTTGTAAAATTAAACACAATTTATTGAATTGTCGGATCCGGTTTATCTTACAGCCAAAATATTTCACGTCTCCCCACCAAGGAGCATTTACATTCTGACTGACTGACTTTACTCAGAGGTAAAAGAAAGTTCAAAAAATATTTGTTTTTAAAAGGACTATGCAAATTAGTTTGCAATTAACACAGAAACATAACTCAAGGTGACAGATACAGGCTGTTATTAAAACAAGATTTCTATTTGTTTCCAAAAAAAAACAGTTTGTTTGCGCGTAGGTATGGAGAGGTAAATTTCTGCCATGTTTATAAAAAAAACAATCAGTAGGAGCTCTGCTCAAGTAGGAGTTTCCTTGCCCGTCTTTTCCCACAGTGATCCAAAATATAGGCTTGTGGCCTGCCAAGTCAAAATAGGGTGGAGGCACCAATTATCGGCCGTGTCAACATTTTTTGCTCTTTGACTGCTAGAATTATTTACAATAATAGCTTAGGCTTTCTTGCAAACACTTTTTTGGGTAGTGGTATAATGAAACTCTTTTATTACGTAGGTAAAATTACGAATTATTCGTTAGTTTTGATTATATAGATGTTTTTTTCTGAGGATGCCGGTTTCCCTTAATATCGGCCTCTAACACCCTAACTACCGCCGCTTGTGACCCTAATATCGGCATTCATTTTCAAAGGGGAAATTAGGTCAATAAAACTAAGAAAGTAAACATGATAACGCTTTATATTTTAAAATCAGGTAGGTACAATAAACTGTACAATAGGTACAACAACAAAAAATTAGTCTTTTCTACGTCTCAGTCTTAGGAATCAAATTCTGTATTTATAAACTAAAGATCACAATTAAGCAACATTCTTATTAATATAAATAAAGTAAAGAACTCCAAAAAAAATAATTAATTAGTCTTTTCTAATTATGTCTCAGTCTTAGGAATCAAATCCTGCACTGTAGCGATAGATTCCCCGAAATTTTTATTCCCTATTATTTAATTTACATTCGCTTTTTCCCCCATTCTTTCTTTTTACTATGCGGAGAGTTTCCTAATAGATATTGTCCACATGCTTATAAATTCCCAGTTGATTTTCACACCGATCGATATTTTAACCAATCTATTAAATTGCAGTCGCTTCCTAAAAAATATCATTATCAATTTTACGGCTCTGGATATTAATCCGATTGGATCAATTATAGGTTACAAACTTCCTGTTTGAAAACTTATTAGCAGAACCGAGAGCCGGAGCGAAGCAGAGCGGAGCGAGGCGACCCCCTAGGCCGGGACTCCACCAAAGCGGAGATGTGCGGAGATGTGGAATATTTGTATTGCGCGATGGAAGCGGAGATGTGAGCTGTTTCCATCTCGCATACAAATATTCCACATCTCCGCTTTGGTGGAGTCCCGGCCCTAATCTGGGGTATACATTTTATAGGGAAAATTACGAGATTATAGCAAAAATAACCAATTTAATAGACTGGTTAGAATATCGATCGGTGTGAAAATCGACTGGGAATTTTGAGGATTTGGACAAAATCTATTAGGAAACTCGCATCCGCATAGTAAAAAGAGAGAATGGGGAAAAAGCGAATGTAAATTAAAATACTAGGGAATAAAAAATTCGGGGAATTGATCGCTAGTCTTTTTTTAGGGTGTTATTTTTTTTTCTTTCTCTCTATTTTAGTATAGTTTTTTTTTCTTTCTCTCTATTTTAGTATTTTACTTCCTTTTTCAGTTTTTTCTTTCTCTCTATTTTAGTATGGTTTCGGCATACCTGTAGAGGAAAATTTAAATGGTACCTAGTTGTTCATTTTATACCACTGACCCTATTTACTGTAAGGTTGTAGGAAATTAGGTACCCAAATATTAAGGTGGCCGTTATTACGCATCGATTCCCTTTATATCGGCCATAGCTGGTAAAAATCGTTTTTAGGCGGCCGTCATTAGGATCTAGTAATCAGATTGAGCTGTTATTTCATTTTAAACCTTATCAATGTTACTGCTAACAGTTAAAATAGCTAAAAATGTTATTTGGCGTTTTTATGTATTTCCCCAATGTCGGCCACTCGGCCGATATTGAGCTTAATAAATAAATACAGATCCCTAATCTCGGCCCCGCGATTATTTTATAAAAAAGACAAATAAATGTAAAAATATACTATCTAAACGGTTATTTGACTCTTTATCTTCAAGAACAAATAAAATGAAATGGCTTAGGTATGTTTAATTCATATCAAACACAAATCAACGCAATGCGTCGCCTCAGGGATTTGACTCGGAAATGCCGCCAAACGACGCAGCTCCGTACCTGTCCGCGCTCTATTGCCAACAGAACGTTGAAATATTGAGGCACCCGCACCAAAATATGGGAAGTTATACGTAACGATATAGAGCTGCTTTTTGCATAATAACAATTCTGATTTTAAGACTATTGTTATAGTTATGTTCCATTTTCTCGAAGAGGCCGATATTAGGAGAGGGCCGATACAAGGAGACTCCACCCTAGATACTTTTTATGAACTGTCAAAACGGAACTTTTGTTCCTGAGTTTTATGAAATAACAACAGAATGACATCGTGTAAAAGTGCCCTCAAATGCTGTCTTTTTTGCCCAAAATTGACTTTATAAAATATATCTGCTGTAAATATACAATTCTGAGAATGTCAAGCCATTTTGTACTTCAACTTAAGACTTGTTCCTAGATTTATTGGATTACCGTGTGGCCACAAGCATGGAGAAAATGCCACAAGCCCATTGATTACATCCATAAAGGTACTTTAGACTTCAACGAAAGTGTGGGACGTATCTATAAAGTTTCGTCAGTGTAGTGAGCACTCTTGTCAAGTAGCTCATCGGCCGGCCCTGTGCACGCACACAGTCGCAATTCTCTGGTCTTGCCTTCTTGCCTGTAGGTAGGCCCAAGCTGGCGCACGGACAGTCTATCTATTGGATAAGTATTTTTAACCTACCTACTTCTCCACCACATGTTTCTAATTTCAAAATAAAGCGACGCACCAATGGGGGAGCTGAAACTATATTACCCACATCCTGTACCATTCAATAGCCCTTAGACACACCGCATAAGGCTGCTTTTGCTCTGGACTTAACGTTGAGTCAAATGTGCCAATCACCTTCCAAGATTCCTGTCGTGCAATATGGCCAATATGGCGATTATTAGTCACTAAATCAAATTCATTCTCAAGCGATAATGAAATCTGCTGCACTTGGAATAAAGACTAAAAAGGTGTACACAATAAAATTAGGTGAAGGGTCATTCCTGTCACATAATTTTATTTGAAAAATACTTATATTTTAATTTAATGTCCCAGTTGGCATTAAGGGCCCTCTCCGCCGCCGCCCGGCGTCGTTTCTAGGCATTTGAGCGTACCCACACAACAACCGGTGCGCTCATGCACACATGCAAAGCCGCACAGTGGGACAAAAACAACCGCAGCCCGCGACTTTTGCAGAAAGATGTGCAGAGGAGAACAATTATTATTATTATTATTTAAACACGCAGTGTTGTTTATTGATTATTGTCATTGTACCTATTGTATGTCACATATGTTGCGATTACTTTTTGTCTGGCATTTCTTGCCAAAGTATATCTAATTATCTACATATCATTATTCATACTTTTGACAGAGTTGATATCTTACCTACGTTATGTTTAAAATTTAAACAACATTAAAACATTTAAACTACGATTTTAAAAAAAGTTTAAATATTTAATGTAGATTACCATTTAGACAGGTGTCAATATTTAGACAGATGTCACAATGAAAGGTCTGATGATTTTGGCTGTCAAACTAAAAACTGTCATATCTCGGAAACTGCTGATCCTAGACCTCAGAACAATAACTAAAGCACCCTAGACCACCGGTTGGTATCGAGATGTGACAGCTCTCGGCGAGATCTCAATTTCTGATGACAGCTGTCAAACTAAAAACAGTCATATCTAGTAAACTAGTGACCCTAGCTGGACCAAAACGGTTTGTATGGAGATGTAGAGCTGGCAATCGATTGATATTTTAATAACATACGAGAAATATTCTTTGACAAAATGTTTGTATTGTAAATAATAGCGTTTCTGAGATAATTCAGTTTTAATATGTAATTAGATGGCTACGACATTTTGTCAAAGAATATTTGTTGTTTTTAAACTGTCCTCTTGCTCCGACGTCTTTTGTTCTTCATTGTAAGTTTGTTCGGCCTATGTCCATAAGAGAGTATACCGATTACATCCTCAATCGATAGACATATGTTTTATAGGTACAACGCAGTAATGTTAGGTTTGCTGGAAGAAATCTCTTAATAGAGATAAGCTCGCCTTTGTCATGTGTTGTCCACTTTCAATTGTAAAATGTGTTATTTTGTGCAATAAAGTATAAAGTAATGTTAGATGCGTTTATGGTAAACTAACTACACCAATTTAGTTTAGTGTACCAATCTTACCTTAGAAATAAGTTTTCTATTTTGATTTCTGAAACTAATTAAAAGCATATTTTATACATAAGTAAAATTTATTCACTACGCTTATAAAAACACAAAATAATACACAATCACTAATAAAAAAACAAATTGCCTGTAAAGTCGGTATACGGGCGAAAGTTTTACGTGACAACGACTTTGAGTGGTAAAATAATTTTAATGTGAATATTCATTCGTATAGTAGGAATAAGGATGAAATAATAGTAACAATTTAAAACATTTATTTATACAAAGAATTATATTTAAAACTCTCTCGCTCTGTCTCTCTCGCTCTTAGGCGGGCTAACTGTGCTCGAGTGGAAGGGACGCTTTCCTTTCACTTTTTATGTCTGTCTCTCTCGCTCTTAGGCGGGCTAACCATGCCCGAGTGGAAGGGACGCGTGCCTCTCACTCGCTCTCATTGTGAGCGCATAACGTGAGCGGAGCGTAACGCAGTTTCTTGAAGTGTCACCCGGCAAACCAATTTATAAGACGTTGTCACGTCAATAACACACAGGAACACAACAAAACATACTAACTCAATAACTACATGGCTAAACAGGAGTACACAATATAATATAACATAACATAAAATAGTGTAACGCCTTTTCCCGTACACATATATATATTATACGTGTATAATGTGTAAGAACTCAAATTAGTGATCACTCCCCCTCTCTCATACAAAAACTGTCAACCTAAGACTAGAAGAGAAGAATGTTTTTATACTGCTCAACCGGTTGAAACGAAATTTACAATAATCGGTTAAGTGCGGGTCGGTATCGCACACGAAGGGTACCGTACCATCGTACAACAAATCAAAAGCACTCAAAACAATAAAAAAATAAACAAAACGAAAATTTAAAAAGTTTATGCCTTCACGAGATTTGAACCGACGACCTCCAGATTGAGAGTCTACATCATACCGCACCGGCTAACCACAACCATGTGGGTTGACCCGAAATATGCTATCATATTTAAATGTGTAGTATATTGTGTCTATGACATGGTTGCTATGACAATAAATAAACAGTTTCAGTCAAGATCTCCATTTTGAAATGCGTAAGTGTATCTAAACACGTCTCTTGTATCGGGGCCCCCTTTAATTTGCAATATCTCTCGTATTTCAGTATTTGTGGTTGGTGCGGCAACAGATATACACATTCTGTGAAAATTTCAGCTTTCTAGCTATTACGGTTCGTGCAGACGGACCCGGTGACAGACAGGACGGACGGACGGACGGACGGACGGACAGACGGACAGCGAAGTCTCAGTAATAGGGTCCCGTTTGGCACCCTTCGGGTACGGTACCCTAAAAAACTGGTTTTTACAAAAACACATAAGTAGGTACGCACTGCAATTCGTATAACCACGCTATCGATATAATCACTATAGGCTGAGCAGTATAAAATATGTGACTTGCTTCTCAGAAAAAGCGAAATAAGTGTTTAATATTAAGAAAGTACCTACAATACCAATTGCCAGATAGGGGTAGTTGTAGATAATGGGGGCTATTTGGGAGGTGTCAAAACCACTAAACTAGAACTAAAGGCACTAAACTGACAACCTTCAAATCCGACAGTTCTTGGGCGGTGGCCACAGATTCCATTTTCAAACACACCATTTTAATTAGTTTAGTTAGTATAGTTCATGTTGCCTCCCAAATCGCAGGCAATATGTATTTGTATAAATTTATTTTATGGTAAATTATAATATTTTCAATACTTAAACAAATAAGCTCAGACCAAAGTAAGTATATCATGCTACTTGCACAAAAATCATTTTGACATGTCAAAATGCTTGGTTACCAGATCTCTTACGAGGTCTTTGTCTATAGTAGACCTCGTCGGATTTTCTTTTCCCCATTTTTCCTAAAACAGACAAAAAAATCATAACAACGACTTCATGATAAGTCACATAATATAAAATTTCAATTACGTAGTATGTTCCAATTTAACTTACGGACCGCTGTGCGGCAGTGTTTTGTGTCGATACACAAATTCTGCGATCTATTGTTTTTGACACAAAGCGACGTGCTCTCACTCCGAAGGCCCGCGGCCGACTGAAGCTGACAGGACTCACCGCATCGGTGCCGCGAATTTGTATAGGAATTTCAATCGGAGAAATTTGATTAATTTATATTTAATTATCTTCAAACTTCTAAGTAAAATAACTTATGAAATATTATTAACAGGTCTTTTATCTTTGTAGACACCTAAACAAATCCGGGCCAGTGTATGGGAAAGGTATGAAATATGTGAAGACGCTAAATGCTGTTTTTTGGGATATTTACGGTTTTAGTACAACTTTAGCAATTATTTTCGAAGTGATCATTGATTTAAAACTTGATTTGAATGTGCTTACTAATAGAACAGTTCTTTGTTATTCTTTGTATTTTTTTATAGGAGATAACAGTAACATTTCTTTAACAAATTTCTGAAATTACCAGAGGATGTTTTCATATGTTACAACCTTAAGTTCAATGTCGGAAAAGGTATAAGAATGAAATCGTAGCAATTTATTGCCTGTTGATGAAACAAAAGGGGATAGGGACAATATGTATACTCCGATTATAATAACATGTATAAGAATATCGTGTGTTATAATAATATAATTATAATTTCCTCCCGCGTATCTGGGAAAATGTTTATCTTAGGACATATCTCACTCGGACTCAACGTTCTTTCTAGAAAAGTATCAAATGACTAGACTGTCTTATCAAAATGTAAATTTGAAGAATAGTTTTACATATCGATTGAGTGTTTAATATTTGTTGAATTCGCTTTGCAATACTTTGCATATCAATGACAAGAAAGGACCCGTTATTTGCAGACGGTGACACAATTTGCTACTGCATAAAAAGTTTAAAATATGGCTTATACTGTTTATTTAGAAACTACTAAGTAAATTGATAAAACTTACAATACAGCATTTTTAATATATTATTTAACTAATAAAATTATTGAATAAATTTACTCAACAGTGGGTGCTGGAGGCTGGATAGATAATTAGATTTATAGAATAACATTGGTTTTGATAGGAGCAACACCAAAGCAATTAAAGATATCGTTTAAAACCAACATCATGCATGAGGCAAGTCCTTGTTATTTTATTTATATTTGACGCATAGTTATACTAGTTTACGTGTCAAAGAAAATTCCACAACTGAGTCAACAAAGTTATTTCAATAGCAATATTAGAACATAACTAGTTATGGCAGCAAACACCACTATTTTTAAGCCTGATATGTACCATTTTTCCGTGAATAAATACTATTTGATTTGATTGAAGTAGAAAAATAGGTATTTGTTTGCTATATTATGCTAGGCTAGGACCTACAAGAATGTAATTTTAAGAATATTGTGCTATTTGTTTTGAATTTTAAAAAAAGAATGAATAATTATAAATATTATAATCTAAGTATAAATGTAATCGATGGAAACCTGTAATCGGCTTTATCTCTTAAGTTTTTGTATTAACATTTTTGTAATAATAAATGAATAAAATAAATAAATATAATGTAGAAGAGCCCTCACGAGGATTTGAACCCAGGACTAACGGATTGCACGACCTACATCTTACCGGCTGCGCTACCACAACAATTTGGGGAGACGCGAAATATACGATCATATTTTAATATTGATGTTATTTTATTATAACGCAGGAGTGTACGCTCGCCTTTGCACTTATGCTTTCTTCAATGTAACGTGTTTCATTAACTGTGTACAATAAAGTATAATGAATAATGAATGAATAAAGTGTATCAAAACCCGTCTCTTGTATGGGGACCCCCTTTAATTTATAAAATCTCGTGTATTTCATTATTTGTTCTTGTTGCGGCAACAGATATAAGTACACATTCTGTGAAAAATTCAACTTTCTAGCTGTTACGGTTCGTGCTCTAGGACCCGCTGACGGACGGACGGACGGACGGACGGAACGGACAGACGGACAGCGCAAGCTTAGTTAATAGGGTCCCATTTGGCAAAAATATTATCTTAAAATAATATGGACCTTGTTAAAACAAAAGATAAGACATACATAATCTACATAATCATGTCATACTTATTATTATGTCTAGAAAAGAACAGAAGTGACGTTTTAGTCACAGGGAAAGAGCTATATGCGTAAATCTCCTACTCCTTGCTTCGCTTAGAAAAGGTAAAAAGTCTCTCGCTCAATTAAAGAAAACTTAGGGCTTCATTATAAAATTTGCAAATGCAAAACACGTTCATCCTCAAAGGAAAATGCGTTTTAAACCCTAGACTTAGAAAGGATTTAAAAAATAATAGTTTGCTCTCTTCGTTCTGCTCAGAAGGTTTTTCCTTATTGTATGCAAAGCACGGGTCGCGGCCCGCATTGCGCATGCGTGTCGGTCAAATGTCACGTGACAATGGCGGGAAACCGCCTAAACTGCGCCGGCAGTTTCCTATGCGTTGATTTGCTCAAATTGAAGGTCTGTAACTGTTGTTATTTTATTTGCATTTCTTTGGATTTCAAATCCAATCCAACCCCTCACCCTCTATTTCACCTCTACGTAACTGATTTACTGAACATTAACTGATTCCGGACTGAAATCTACCCGGGTAAAAACCAATTACCCAACTGACCCGGATAATAAAGTTTTAATCGACTGCCTATCTGGCAGATATTAAATGCACATTTACCTTCTTTTTATAAAATTACTGTTTTATATAAAATTACTGTTTTTATAAAATTACTGTTTTTTGTACATTTCATTCTCATGTCTTCTCATCATTTAATTTCCTCCATCTAATGTCACCTTCTTCCTGGCCGAACCAACTTTTATCATTTCCAAATTCTTAATGAATAATTTTAATGGTTAACCCCTAAAAACGTTACGCTAAAAAGATTTGGCCTAGGCCCCAAGATTTTTTTATGTTTTTTTTGTAATTTCGTCAGATTCTACTGGGAAACTAATTCGTAAGTATTTTTCCAGCGGGGCTAGCGGGAATACACCAAGAATGATTTGCCCGGGAAAAAATATTGCTACATCCGGTTAGTTTTGTTTTTCAACGTCAACGCTTCTATAGTTCTCCATATTAAAATTGTTCGAGCGGTGTGCTTATGAGAGCGAACTTGTATAATTTATGATTACACTTGCCATAACACGTCATCTTCAGACATCTGTTTTGTTTGTGCAATGCAGAGCGAATTTGAAATAAAGATATTTTATTGTTATGCTGGTAAATATTTTTCAGACATCAGTATTATTCATACATGTACTGTCATGTACATATTAATTTTACTTTACTTTACTTAAATGCAATTTTGCAATTTAAATATTTTTAAATTTCGTGGCTGTGACACGGTAGACATGGAAATTATTACTACGTAGATGAGAATCTGTTGAAAGAAAAATCTGCGAAAAAAGATATCTCTAAGCGGCTCCTCGAAGCTGCGGGTCGATTCTCGCGCCTCCGATATACGATATTTACACCTATATCGAGTGTATCTTAGAAATAATATTTGCATGCCACTGCGTGGCGAGATATGCTGCACTTACTTTTATTCTATGCAACATCTTCATAACCATATTTATCGTAAATAAACGAATTTGTATTTGTTTGTTTGTTTGTTTGTTTGTTGTGATTTCGTATGGGAATCTGTCAATATTGGTCTCGATATCCGTTTATCTAAGGAGCGAGAATAGCCCCGCTCTGGCACCTACATCGCTCAACGCATCAGCATCGCCATACAGCGAGGCGGTACCAGCGTTTTGGGCACCCTTTCGCCCGGTCGGCAGCGGTCTGGGCGAAATCTTGGAATCGGGCGTAATCTGAGCCGGTAGGTATGTGAAAAATTGGCGTACAGACTCTGTACTACAGAGACCAAAAAATGTTTAAATTGCTACACGCCACACCCCACTTAATGGTTTTTTTTAATTCATGGGAGAAAAAAGTTACAGGTCTTTTATTAACGGTCTAGTGCGAGCAGGACTCGCGGACCAAGGGTTCCGATCACACTTGGAGATTGTTACCACGTAACTGGTGTAATTATAGGTTTCTACATTAAAATCCAGTATGATGTCATCCATGCCATGATGTATAAACCAAATTAAATATTTTTGTAGAAAGCCAGTGCAGTTTTCAGATTTTTCCCTTTATTTATTTATTTATATATTTATTAGTCTTTTTATCTTTTTTTGCCAACGCAATCGAAACAATTGTGGTATAACACCTCGCATTATGCCAAATTTCATGACTGTAGGCCTACGGGATGTACCCGGTTTTGGGTCCATTGCGATTACTATGAAAATCCAACTATTTTATGCTGTAAAATTGTTGGATTTTCATTAAAGAAACAGTCGTAGCGTTCGATCGCGTTAACCTAGAAGATAGTTTTTGTCACAGTGTTATGCGATCACAGACCTTAACAGTTTCAGCTTGATACGTCCACGCATTCTTGATATAAGGTCTGGACCACGTCTGGACACACGGACGGACGGACAGACGGACAAAGTGATCCTATAAAAAAGGGTTCCTTTTAAGTATTGGATCCCTAAAAATGATGCAATATGACAAGGGTCTGTGCAAAATTGGCGTACAGAAAACAAACAAGGTTTTATAACCCTATACCCCAATGCTGAGCCCCAATGACTCTTTCTGTATACCAAATATTAAAAAATTTAAACTGCGATGCTGTCACCTTTGTTGTCACATTTTCCCTGATCATAGTTCAAGATGCACACTGTATTTACCAGCCTATACTTAGACATGACAGACATTTACAAATCCCTGACATACGGCTTTTAACCTTACGGCGAGTGCTTGAATATTCAAATTCAATTACAATGGGTTACTCAAGGATCTATGGAGGTTTTTACTTTTTTTGAATAATTATGTAAGGGGATTTTTTATAGGAGTAGGATGTAACACCGAATAACATGTAAAGGTTAGTTAGTTCTAATAAGTATGACTGCATGATGGCGACTGTACACGGACAAGACAAGCTTTTGTACCTAGCTAGAGAGCAATTAGAAGCAATATCAGGTAACAACTTGTTGCAATTTGTTGGAATTACAGTTGCCGGGAAATTATTGCTGATCAATATTAAACTTTATAAATGCAAGCACAAAGTAAAATATACTTGCCACGATTTGTACTCTATTAGAGCAGTTCTGCCTGACCCTCAACATGCGTAATTTTTCCATCTCTGTAGAATAAGCTTCTAACCCTTTTTAGGGTACCGTACCCGAAGGGTGCCAAACGGGACCCTATTACTGAGACTTCGCTGTCCGTCTGTCCGTCCGTCCGTCCGTCCGTCCTGTCTGTCACCGGGTCCGTCTACATGAACCGTAATAGCTAGAAAGCTGAAATTTTCACAGAATGTGTATATCTGTTGCCGCACCAACCACAAATACTGAAATACGAGAGATATTGCAAATTAAAGGGGGCCCCGATACAAGAGACGTGTTTAGATACACTTACGCATTTCAAAATGGAGATCTTGACTGAAACTGTTTATTTATTGTCATAGCAACCATGTCATAGACACATATACTACACATTTAAATATGATAGCTCAGTATGGTAGTGGTAGCTCAGCCGGTATGATGTAGACTCTCAATCCGGAGGTCGTCGGTTCAAATCTCGTGAAGGCATAAACTTTTTAAATTTTCTTTTTGTTTATTTTTTTATTGTTTTGAGTGCTTTTGATTTGTTGTACGATGGTACGGTACCCTTCGTTTGCGATACCGACCCGCACTTAACCGATTTTTGTATCTTGTTTCTCGTTGTACCGTTGTTCTCGTACTATGAGTTCAACCTTTTTGGCGATACTCAAGAGAAGGAAACTGCATCGAGTGACAATGTTCAGTCAGTTCAGTTCTGTTCAAACAGGTTCAAACTGTTTGTTCATGCAAATAGGGACAGAATGTGTCAACAGCGCAAAGTGTCGGGAAAACATTGTCAAAGCTCTTGGAAATGCAAAGAATGACGTCTGCGCAACGCAATAGAAACTTCGGCGCACTGGCTAGCATTGAGGATTTCGAATTATTGAATTCAATACAATTGAATAACTGGCTAAACAGTGCGTATGGTAGAAAAGTCCAAATTCTAATTCAAATCGTTTATTTCTGACGACGCGGATCCATATTGCACATGTACATGGGCGCAAAAAAAAATAGTTATTATAGATAAGCTCGCCTTTGTACATGTTTTTTCTAATATTAAGTGTCTGTATTATGTTTTCTGTGCAATAAAGTATAAAGTAAAGTATAATGTTAAAATGCACACTAACAAAATAGTTACACATTTAAAATAAAATAAAAATTAGGCACTTGTGTTGTCTGACATCTATTTGTTAAATTCCAAATTATTTATTGCTACATTGTAGTTGTAGAGTTCTTAAAGTAAGGAGGTCCCGACAATGGACCCTGTAAGGGCACTGCAATTTCTTACAAACTAACTTATATCTAACACAGAGTTTCATATCATAAACGTACCTGTACGTACGATAACGTACGATAATACGATAACATTATATAGAATTTTTATTATAACAAGGAAATGAGATCAAAAATTACGTATGACTTTCATAAATTAAATCTATAATACTATTTATTGTTATATCTTTATGTATGTGTGTGTGTGTGTGTGTATGGTGAGGGTGTATGTTGTGTGTGTGTGTTTGCAGGTAAAGGTGTGCATGTGTGTAAGGGTGTATGAAGGAGGGTGTGTGTGAATGTGAATGGGTATTGTATGCTTGTTTGTATTTTAGTTAGTTTAATGTGGGAAGTGTATTTCATTTAAATATTTTTCAATAGTGCAGTAGGCTTTTTGTGATAGGAGAGTTTTGAGTTTTCGTAGAAATAATGCATAATTCTTTTGCAGGCCGGCCGTTTAAATAGTTGCGAATATCGGTAATTGCAGCACTTATCTTATCAATTACTCAAATTAAAAATATAAAATTTCAAATTAATTTATTGAAGGCACATAGAAAATAATTTGCAAAGAAATTAGGTTTTTTTTTCTGAGCGATAAAATGGACAGTTTCCATTTACAAATCGTAGCAACAACTTGACCATGTTTTAAAAATCTACATAATCCATAGCCATGACAACCGAAAACTGGTTTGAAATTCAAACTTTACCCAGAAACAGTCGACGCATAATTCTTACAACCTTAATTAAAACTAGTTAGACAACCACCGTTTTTCTTACGACATCCGCCATCTTTTTTGTAGGATTAAAAAATTACTTGTATTTATGGTATCCATGCATTTGCTATTCGGAAAACTTTGACAGTCGCATGATTAAATTACAGTACATGTTCTAACGGATTAAGTAAACATAGGTAAGTTTGTTGTGTTTTATCATTGTAGGTAATAGCTTTTTAAAGGGTGTATAGAGTGTATACAGACACCGAGGCCAATTTCGCGTTTGTCTACTAAATTTTCGAGGACTTTACGTGTCTATTATTAAACGTACCTATATGTAGCCGCACTTATATCCGGAATGACAAAGACAAGCATTTAACTATATTTTTAAATAGAGGTGACAAAGAAAGATCAAAATCGGTACATCCTCTTGGGAAATACGGTGACAGAGAGACACAACTAAGTAACTAAACTACCTACCAACCTATTATATTAGTAAAGCCGAGTAGGCACTTTCAAGTAAACAAAGATGAGATTCAATTCAAAGCTAAGGAAATTATTAAAAAGGCGACGTTAAAAACGGATACTTTGCATAGTTTTTACGCCTTGGAAATTGCGGCAAGAAACGCTTTATAATTTACTGTTGACATTATTTGAATACCTACATAGTTGGCTTCGTTGAATCCGAATGTCGGGGAGTTCAACAAAATTGAAGTGAGCGTCTAGAAATGGACCTTTATTAGTTAGTGCAGCTTCATCATCTGAAATGCAAATACCGTTTCTCGATTTCAGTAAAAGCAGTATCGTTTCATAACAAGTCAACGCCCCGCCGACCGACCGTCTCATTCCTTAGGTCTTATTCTCATCTCGCTTGACATCTTAAGTTTTTAAGTTTTGGAAGGTCTGAACTAAGCGCCATAGTAGTATACCGAATCCCACGCATCTCACACAAACCAGTTTTTACTATCATAAAATTTACGTGACTCGTCCGATCTTTGGAATCTTTGGAAACACAAATGACAATGGGACAAGGAATTAAAAAAACAAGTTATATTATGAGGTAAACTTCTTGAGAATGATCTGGTCTCGCATCCGACAAGGTAGGCAAATAAATCTAGGAACCTGGCTGAAGTGTAGTTGTTGTTATAGGTACATTCTAATCTATGAGTGTAGTGCAGACGTTTGTTGAATACAACTAATGTTTGGCGAGCCGCATTCCCCGCCCCGCAGGCGCAGTCAATTGGATATATAGTCTCTGGTGCAGCCGTACAGCTTATACCAATCTTTTGGCACGCGGTGACAGCTGGAACTAACGCTTGATAACAATGACGAATGAAAGGTTTGTGTTGATGAAAGGTTCGTTGCGTAGAAGTGGCGCCCCCCTGTAAACGCCACTCACGCACCAAAATATCGTTGGAAGACTAATAGCATTATGCACGCGATGGCTTGACAACATCAGCATTGATGAAAAAAAAAATATGTTTTGACAGTTCCTAAAAGTAGTATATATGTTACATATTTTGAATAGAACACCGTATTCCAAAAAGGACCAAAATACCGTATAAAACCGGCCGACTCTACAAACCATAGCACGACAACTTAACTCAGAAACCTCTCGCTAAAGACATTTTATCGCAAAAGTATCAAGATTAAATGGTCGCACTATACTCACCAGTCATACGCAGATTACAGGAAATCTAGAAATGGAGTTGTAATTGACAGCTTCTTATGACAAAATTGTTTCTAGTCCAACTGTATGTGCCGTGTACATAAGTGGTATGTAGCGAGTTGTAGTTACAGGTGCACTGTATAGTGTAGTAGTCGCTTGTGTAATTCTGGAGGCGGGGTTTCTAGGCGTTAGACGTTCCTGTACGTCGATTCTGTAAAACTCGAACAACAACTCGCATCTCCCTTCGCTATCACTCTCACTTCGCATTTGTTATGTTGACACTTTTAATGTGTTCGCGGCTTCGAGCACGAAGGGAGCCTCGAAGTAACCGTTACACTTCTTATCTTACGTCATCTCATTCATACTATGTACTTATATCTATTCTTCTGTCAAAATCGCACGTTCAATTTAGAGCCATAGCACACGGCGTATTTTAAACGCGCAGAAGACGCGCGTTTCAGGAACACACGTTTTCAGCGCCGTAGACGCTGATTTTTGCGTTTGCATTGATGATACAAACGCGCGCATGAAGCGCGTATACGTGCGTTTGAAGCGATACAAACGCGCGCATGAAGCGCGTATACGTGCGTTTAAAGCGAGTCAAAGGGGCGGAGTAGGGGCAGAGGGGGGAGGGAATCGCTGTATCTGCGCGTATTCGCGCAGTAGAGGCGCGTTTCATTATCACCCCGTGTGCTTAGGCAAATGTGCTTCTCTGGAAGAGCACCCCAGAATGACCTTTTGGTCTTTGGCTTTCCTTATATTGTTACTAGTTATTATTCTGTGGCTTAGGTTACAAGGTTGCGTTCGAATCTCGTTTGAAGCGCTTATACGCGAGTCACCTGCGCTTCTTCTGCGCGTTTAAAATACGCCGTGTGCTATGAGCCTTAGTTCAACTCGCTGCCGCGCTCGCAGGGGTAGCACTAGTTTTAAAAACGGGCATTTTGCTGGACAATCGTCTTGATCGAATATTTAGAATGTTAATCAAGACACTCACGATGGTGCTCTGTCCGTATGGGCGTGATATACCTACTATGCTCACTTCTGGCTACTCACTTTTTAATAAGTCCGCCACTATTTATATTTTACATGGCATTTATTTATACTATGACAAAATGAGATAATTGTTTTATTTTTCTACGCTATTCTGGATTTTATAACGACGGGTATAAGTTTAACTACTTATCTGTTTTAACAGCTGCTATGTTGCGGTACTGACTGACAAATCATTCCCAAGAAGAAAGAACAAACAATTGTAGGTAACTAATGTTTTTTTTTTAAAAAAGGGATAATTTTAATTGCACACCAAATAAATTTTCACCCGTCAATTTATTTACATCAATTAAATATTTTCTGCATCGAAATAATTATTTCACTGCAAATAAACAATTTGTTGAACAAAACCAGTAAAATATTTATTTACAGTATTTTTGCTTAGGATTGGGAATTATTTTCTGTACAAAACGTAATTTTTGCCAATATACCAGCCTTTTTTAAATACACCAACCAATGGAGATATACACTTTACAGAGATTAGCATAGTGTTAAACGAAATTCACACATTGGTTTTTGTGTCTCGTTGGATCTGAGATAGCTCAGTATTCAGTGAAACGAGGCGATGGTGGTCTATTCAAAGTCGAAGTCGAAGGAGTACTATTATCTCTTCTGTGGTCGAAGTCCAAGTCAAAGTCAAAAATTCTTTATTAATGTAGATATTCACAAATGTACACGGAGCCATCATGGAATACGTAATTTATTGCCCCTTCTTTACTTTACTTTAAGAAGAACAAAGAAAGTCCCACAGATTAAAATCAAGTTTATTTATATACTTACACATCTTAAATTAACTTACTACCTACTAAAAACAATTAAATTAAATAAAACCGTCGAGTGGCAGGGTGCCCAACGTGCTGGCTGGCACCATTACCTCGCTGTACCGCTAGGCTAATTCGCTGAGCGAGGCTAGGTTGGTGCCAGCTCTAGAATCAACGTCAACGTCGAACGCTTCGACAGATTAATTTTAAATAAAAAATAACCGGCCAAGTGCGATTAGGAGTCGCGCACCAAGGGTTCCGATCACACTTGGAGAGCGTAACATGTGTAATTAGGTTTCCACATAAAAAAAACTAAAGTGTGATGTCATCCATGTAAACCAAATTGAATATTCATATTATTTATATAAGTATGCACTAGTTTATGTAGTCTATTGATTTGTAAGTAATAATTATATGTATTGTACACATGGGTCTACTCCTGCTCAGCAATCCACCTGTCTCATCCCTATTTGGTTTGCTGGAAGAGATCTCTTATTAGAGATAAGCTCGCCTTTGTACACGTTTTCTATGTTTTTTACTGTCCTATGTAACTTTTTGTGTGCAATAAAGAAATTATGAATTATGAATTTATTAGGAAGACAGAAATTTGCAGTTTTCAGATTGTTCCCTTTACTTGTGCTAAAGATCTTGCTTCGTGCCAAATTTCATGATTCTAGGTCAACGAGAAGTACCCTCTATAGGTTTTGATTCCCTTGCGAATGTCAAGCCATTTCAGCAAAATTGAGACATATGCGGTATCTTTTGATTGCGTTGACCTATAAGTTTAATTTTTCCACAACTTTAAGAGATCACAGACTTGAGTAATCGATATTAATTTCAACTTTATACCTCCATGCGTTTCTGAGAAAAAGTCTTAACAGACGGTGAGGCAGACAGACAGACAGACAGACAGAAATTTACAGTTTTCAGATTTCTCCCTTTACTTGTGCTTTAAGACCTTCCTGCATTCCTCATGACCCCAGGCCAACCGGAAGTACCCTATAGGTTTTGATTCCCTTGCGAGTTCCACGCGAGTTCATACAAATTCAGCAAAATTATGATATAATATCGCGGTATCTTTCTCGACAAAATATTATTAGAATGACCTTCATGTTGTCAAAATTCTAAATATTCGCTCAACCTGGTATGCAAATATAATTAATAGTAATGAAGTGTGATACGATACCATCTAATTGGACCGCGTCTTGTGGAGCAGAAAATGCGTTGGTTATATTATTATTATGCTCTAAGGAAAATGCAGTTTAAGTGCCACTAGCAAGAAGTGGAGTTATCACTGAACTCAAGTAAACTGCGACAATTCCATATTCTTGCTTGTGTATGCATGTTTTTCTCTCTCCAGCCGGGATTCGAACCCAGAACCTCTTGCTCCCGTGGCAGAGCTTCAAAGAACTCAAAGTGTACTCCAGTTAAGAGTTAACTCAAGCTAGGGGCGCTAAGAATCAGTTTCTAGTACAAAGGACAAAAAGGGCACACCTTGACATGGCACGTTCTTATAATAAAATAATGCATATTGCCTCTGCATATCAATCACTCAATCAAAAACTAATGAATGTGATGAATAATGAAATTGAAATAATAAAATAGTAAATAGTACCTACTACAAATTAATTACTAGTACCCAATTTATACAAAAAGCTATGCAAAAAGTACGAAATATTTTGTTCGGTGATATATATTTTTAAACGAACCTTTATTTATTTATTTTAGCCTCAGTTATTTTACGTCTATTAATTTTGAAAATTTTAGAAGATGTGTTAGTATAATAAATAACCTGTCTCTGGCCGTCTGGCGACAGGTTCACACGTACTAATAGCGAACCAAAATATTACGAATGCAAATTAATGCAGCTATATTTTTGTTTGCTCTTAATTGCTGTTATGTTCATTAGGCAGAGGCAGAAGTTGTTTAGGCTTAAATATTTATTAATTGCATACAACAGGTCTTTGAGAATAATTTGAACTATAATTGACCTGCTATTTTGATACCTGTATCAAAAATATAACATACAGGGTGACGTTTCATTAGCTGACTACATTTTGGGGAATGATAGTACCCATCGTTATGAACAACTTTCCACAAGAATCATTATTCATTTCAGATTCAGAATCGTTTATTTGCATAGGATTTTGTTTTTTTTTATTATTTATTCATACCTATATTAAAAGCTTAGGTTTAGGTACAAGTAGCAGCGAACGAAAACCAGACAAGGTTTATCTGTCGCTGTAAGTGCTCTCTTATACAATTACTAATTTACTTTGAAGCAGATACATACATTAGGTATATAATAAAAAAGTGAATGTAGTTAGTTCTTAGGTAAACTCAAGTTAAGACCTTGTTCTATGTTACTTAGGTATGTAATTATCAATAAAGTGGTTTTTAATCTTACTACTAAAATTCTTATTGTTTATAAATATGTTTTGGAGATCTATTGGTAGTTCATTTACTATTTTAGGCAAGTAGTACATCCATGTTCGTTGACCATACACATTATTGAAATGTGGCAAGTGGAACGATTTTTGATAAGGTACATTACGCAATCTATCGGGTCGCTTTTTTTTGTTCAATTTAGTTTTATTATGGTTTTCTTCAATTAGTGTATGTAATTTAATTTTATCAAAAACTGTGAGAATTTTGCTGTATTTAAATGGTCCATTCTAGTTATTGTTATTTTTATATTCCATCTTAACTTTTTTTGGTGTAATGGGTTTTAGAATACTAGTTTGTAGTTTATAGATATAATCTAGGTATTATATATTGGTATTACTTATATACAGTTCCTAAATTAATATAATATGTAATTTTATTCCTTAATCAACTATATTATATATTTTATTGTAGAAAGTAGAAGAAATGTGATTAAAAGTTACGAGTGTAATTAGGGCGTTCAAACCGAGCTCTAACTAGGTCACAACACTCACAACAAAACCATCTTCCGCGAGCCCCTGTGCGCGATTTTTGAATTTGTTTTATTTATTTTTAATTATTTTTCTAAAATTACATACCAATTTAAAGTACATACCATTTATGTATGTTCAAAAACATTTGACCAAACCGTCCATCAAAAGTGAAGAATGTAGTTTATAAACAGTTAACAATGATGGTTTAGTTTTACACCATGTTAAAACAATGGAAACATATTATTTATTTATATGCGAATTTATTTCTCAAACGACAATAATAATAATCATTGTCAAGCTACCAGGAAGGACTTTATTGACCTATGAAGGTCTATTTTATTATGACCCAACGAGGAAGATATAATAAAAGATAGGGTTAATCTTGCTGGGTCATACTTATTATTAAATGTTGTTAATTGGTAATTATTTAGCAAATCAATACCTTCGTTTGATGCTGCAAGAAATTTAAGCACGCTGTATTTTGTATGGAGTTAGGTATCTTTACTCAAATTTGGTGGTACCTGGACTGGACTGAGAGAATATTGAATCTGGACCACTCGAAGAAAAACATAATATATTAATACACGATGACTTTTAATCGGTGTTCAGGTACCAATTTTTGTAACTCAGTAATTGATGGGGGGCGGCACATTGGCACGTTGAAGTCGTAATTACATGAAAACTTTTATTTTGGAATCAAGTTTATCGTATATTCCTTTTCATCCTACTAATCTCTATCTGTGAGCTTACAAACTCTTTCATAATTTAACGGCAATGACAATTTATGAGTGACGTAAATATCGTATGTAGGATGACCATGTATTTAAGTGGTTATTAGTTTTAATTATGTAATGTTATAATATTATGTATTCGGAGTTTACGCTGGCTGGGTAATGTTAGGTGTTGCATCATCACAAATGGTTTTTAATTTCACAAATTATTCTTGACATTCACAATCATAATCTTGATAGGTATGATAAACATAACGTAACAGCTTCATATCTTTTCCCATACGGGGTGGCAGAGGCACAACTGTTCCCACTTTCAGCCAGTTATTCAATACTCTATTTTGCGTCACAGGGCGCTAGCCCATCACCGGCAGCTATGGAGTAATGAAGGTTTTCTCACGATGTTTTCCGCATCGGAATGATATGATGAAATCAAGAACAAAATAAAAAGCTTATTTCCAAAGTCTAGCTCATAGCCACAGTCGCAATCCGCATAGCAGGGTACATAATATTTTTTTTTCCATAGTATAAAAATATATATTTTCTTCATAATCACATGGTGCGGGGAATAAAACGGAGAAGCCTGCCTAGGAGTCGCTGCCTTGTGATGATGGGACACATAGTGTATACCTAGTGTGATGATGGGACACCTAGTGTATACGGGTAAACTCCGAAATTGTCGGACTTCACCCAATTCAATTCAATTCGTTTATTTGCTTAAATACACGTACACAGGTATAGATGTTGGGTAATACTAGGTAAACTTAAGTTTATTCGTCTCCTAGCTTTACCTTTATATGTTTCATAGGGAAAGTTGTTCACAATGATGGGTACTATCATTCCCCGAAATATGGTCAGCTAATTAAATGTCACCCTGTATATTGTATGGCGTTGCGATGATTGATCAATTAATCATAGATTGTTAATAGCTTAATACAGCATGTAAAATACTATACTTAATATTACTAATTTATTTATCTGTGTCATTCAGTAAGTAAATAATAATATAAAAGTAGCCAAGTGCGAGTCGGAATCGCCCATGAAGGGATCCGTAGTAGCAAGTAATTATAAGACTGGATGTTTGTGTTTTTTATAACCCCAGCCGGGAATCGAACCCGGGACCTCTCGCATGATAGGTAGAGTGTAGAGCCACAACCGCTGTGCCACAGAGGTCGTCAACATGAATTGTAAGGTGACCAACATTTCAAAATTAATCAGGATAATGAATTCCTTATATTACTAACGCATAAGTAGTTGTCATTATTTCAATACTATCGTACCGCAATCATTTACCGAGTTAGAAACAATAAGTTAGAATCTCGATCCCAAAGTCATCCTGTATACCCCCTGTATATTTCAAGACAGACTTCACAATCAGCTTCATATAGGTATAAGAAACAGCACAAATTACTGTTGAAACACAGTCCCTATGGCCGATTTTGATAAAAGCACAAACTGATTAATGCTTTTACTAAAATCTAATAAATATAACATGTATAAATCGTATACGCTTTACTTGCAATCTATTTGCGATTCTTTAGGAGCATACCAAATGACGCCATTTTGGGTGTTTACGATGCGATAGCGATCCAATATAAGTGCGTTTCTCTGAGCAGCATCGGGCCCCAGATTATAACGCTAGAACATATTAAGTACCTTTTTTTCAAGTTGCGAAAAACTAATCGAACAAGTTTTTTTGGAAAGACAAATTGGCACAATCTTTGCATTTAATGTGTTCGTTTAGAACGCTGACAAAAAATTCAGCTTACGAAAAAGCACATAAATAGGTAGAAGAAACATTTTTGAGTTTTTACGCCATTACGAAACAGTAACAGTATACTTAATTATTATAGTTTTTTAGATTTTTATGTTTTAGTCTGGGTTTTTTAATATGGGATTTGAATCGTCTCCTTTTTCCGGTATTTTAACTGTATTTTTATCGTTAGACCAAATAGATTTGACCGTTGAAGAGTTTGTCATTTTTTCTCGCAAAGATAAATGCCCAGTTACCCAGTGTCATTAGTTGTACGTACATTTAACATAACATTGCCAAGTCAAGACAGACTCGTACAGAGAGTGGGCTTGGCAAGCAGAAATTCAGAAAGACTGCCTGTTATAACATAATTGGACCACATAAAAAATTCTAATTTAGTTGTTTAGGTACAAACTTCATTTAAGTACATTATTATTATTAGTTATGGTTCGATCTTACTGGAATCCTAATAAGGGCCAGACATTATCTAACGTCAGTAAGTATACTGCAGTCATGAAATTTTTAACATCTTTATTTTAATTACTCTCTTAGCACGCGTAGATTATAACTAAATGACAATTAATTGTTATGCTTTTATTTTATTATTATTCCTGCAATCTATTATAAGCCCACAAGTCTTTTCTGTAATTAATAATTACACGCAACGCTGTCTTTAGTTAGATGGAGCCACAATCGACCTTCAATCACACGAGCTGTCATATCTATCTATCACAAAAATACACATCTTGGATACTACGAGTTCCATTTGTGTAGATGAAATGATCAAATTAACTGTTAATAATATTTTTTTAAACAAAAAGCCATCTTTCTATTACACAACACAATACACATCTAGGATACCAGAATCTACACATGGTTTGATAAACAATTGAGTTGGACTGACATAATTCGATTCCTAACTTAACTATATTTCTTTCGTTTAGTGAGTGTAGTTTAGTTGCAGAGTGTCTATGATTTGTCTTTTTTTTAATATTTTTTTTAGACTAGCTGTGAAAATATATGTTTAGTACCTCACGCCTTCACTAATATCACAGATACTATAATATTATACTAATACAGATAGACCACCTAGAAGAAAATATGACACCGACGTAAACTGAGATGCTGCGGAAGCTTCTTTAGTTCGAGGCCATTATCGCTTGGTGCAGCATCATCGAAAAATTGCAAATACCACGAGATGGCGATAAGATATATAGTATTTATTCTGTGATTTATTCTAAGATTAGCGCCACCTAGAAGTATGTTAACTGAAACCATGGCGTTTAAGGTACAAATCTGTGTACTCACGCCATCTCTTTTTAGGGTTCCGTACCCGAAGGGTGCCAAACGGGACCCTATTACTGAGACTTCGCTGTCCGTCTGTCCGTCCGTCCGTCCGTCCGTCCGTCCGTCCGTCCGTCCGTCCGTCCGTCCGTCCGTCTGTCACCAGGCTGTATCTCATGAACCGTGGTAGCTAGACAGTCGAAATTTTCACAGATGCTGTATTTCTGTTGCCGCTATAACAACAAATACTAAAAATCTAAAGAAATTTAATACAAGGGGGGCTCCCATACAACAAACGTGATTTTTTTGCTCATTTTTGCTCGATATTGATAATGGTAGCAGGTAGACGCTTAAAATGTTCACAATATATTGAGTATATTATTTACTTAAAAAATAAATAATTAAATTTAAATTAAATTAATATTTAGGGGGGGCTCCCATACATTTTTTTGCGGTTTTTTATAGATAATGGCACGGAACCCTTCGTGCGCGAGTCCGACTCGCACTTGGCCAGTTATTTACGAAGGGTTAATAATTTTAATTTGTATGGGATAAGCACCCTCTAACATCGAGATTTTCGCACGACCCGCACACGATATGTTATCATCTGATAAAGATAATCCGGACTGGGTTACTATCGCAACATATAACTATAAATACCTAATCCATAACATTTTTATGAATGTAATCTATAGTAATGTTCTACTAACAGTACCTATATCCACGCACGTGATGACGATGACATCTCGTTTGTCCCAATCCATTAATATTGTTTATCTTAATTTAACAGTAGGTATTCGAATATTCAGCTAAACATATTTAATTTACCTTCTTGAAACAATCTACCAAAGCAATCTACCTAATAGTGTAACAGAAAGGGGTGTACAAGCCGAAAGGTGGTTGTTAGGGACATCATTATGAACAACTTTCACTATGGGACCGACTTGATCAGAGCAACTTTATTTTTATAAACTCAGTACATTTCGGGTCTAGCGCTAAGCTGATCTGTATGGTGGAGTGAAAAATAAAGTTGCTCTGATCAAGTCGGTCTCATAGTAAAAGTTGTTCAGAATGATGTCCCTAACAACCCTTTTTCGGCTTGTACACCCCTTTCTGTTACACCCTGTATGTCATGTCACATAAGCTACAATTTCGAAATACCTGCACGTTAATTATGTGAAAAATCCCAAAATGGCATTGGGTAATATTGGCGTCGTTTTGACCTTTCTTTAGAGTTTGGTCGATTTTGAGTATTGGCGGCCACTCATGAAAGTTGTAAATTTTGAAAGAGAAAAATAATCTAATTTTACTATGGAATAAAATACATAGGTAAATCATTTCGGGGCTAAGATCTCACTTTAAAGTTTTTTCAGTAGAAAAAGTGTTATATTGAAGCTCTGTCTCTATTATCTCAGTTTCGAAATGGTTTACAGCAATGAAAAAAAAAATACATTAAGATACTGCTACCAAATAATGATAGAGATATCAGTGGCCGCGAATAAAAAAAATACGCCAAAATGGTCTTAGTAGGTTACTCAACCCCCTTTGCATACCTACCGGTTTTCTGTTAAAGGTAAATTTCCATTTAGAAGGAAGTTAAAAATGCGGGTGGGGTGAAGTGATCGTTATTCTTCAGTTTGGCCCACTATGTAGAATTGGTTCATTTGTTTGAAGGCTCAACATGTAAGATAAGATAAGATAAGATAAAATAAGCGTTTATTCAGACGTCACAATACACAAAATAGAAACACACTTCAAAGCAGAAGTAAAAGAGACAAGAAATTATGCAAAAATAGAAAGGATCAGAAAAATAAAGTTATACAAAATAAGATTTGTTGTAGCATCGTGTCCGCTCTACTACTGCGCGGCAGAGGCACATTTGTGCCAGAGATAATAATATAATGTATTGTGTACGGCGACGGTGAAACGGTGTATGTATGTAGTACCTACTATTATACGAACTTATAATTTGTAAGTATATTTAAGTAATGGTTACATTTTATTGATATTTTTATGTTTGACCAAACAATTATGATCGTTGGAGTTAAAAGGTCAAATTATTAAACAAAAAATACTATTAGTGAGTACAGAGCAAATGTTTTGAAGACTTTTCGTTTATTTATAATTTAATGTTAAATATATTATTATATTACGTTAGCTAACTACGTTTTTTTAAGTTCCCAGAAATAAATGATCCTGTGAGACAATAAGTAGCAATTACAAACAAACCTGATATTAAATAAGTAACTTTTGTGAACTTCACAACAATGAAAAGGCAAATAGCTCAAACTAACAATTACCTACGACTGGTTGTACAAGGAAGACAAAACAAGTCATTGAGGTTTTTTTAATAAAGATCTAAGGGGCACGACCTCAATGCGTCTTTAGAATCTAAGTATGAAAGGAAGGTCTTTTGTACAGAAGAGGATATGATGTGTACTTGTTTTGGTATACGTCCGTTTTTGCGTGGACATAGACAGCAACATAATTAAAACCAACATGAGACTTGAACTAAAACTGCTCGTGAATACGAATTCCCACCAAAGCTGTATTTTAATTCTAAAGTCATCGAAATGAGCAAAATTTTTTTTGATATATAAATATGATGCGTATTTAAAACGTTAACCAGATTTCACTTCACCAAAAAATTACATATGCGTGACAAAATTTTGGAGAACCTTGTGTTTACTCATGTATATTTTTTTATTAGTTTTTTTGCTAACATTTATTTTTGCCAATACTAGGACGGGATATAAGAAAATAAAGTTTTCCGCCTAATATGTAGCTGCGGTGTTATGGCTTACGCACACTGGGACGGCATGGCAAGGGATTTTAATTTTTTACCAATGGACATTCAAACGTATAGAAATAAGACAAAAATTGCTATGGCACGGCATTATTTGAAACCATATCAATTTATGTCTTATTTCTATATCGGTATACGTTTGAATGTCCATTTCTAAAAACTTCCCATGCTGTCCCGGTCTGCGTAGACCTTTAACAGCGTAGTCTATTTATAATTAAACTTTAAGGGCGGCTTGCAGAACGTGCCTAAATCGAGATTTAACATTAAACTCGATTTATCAACTGTCAAAATATATGAAATACGTCACAGTTAAATCGATTTAAATGCTAAATCTAGATTTAAGCACGTTCTGCAAGCCGCCCTAAGTTTATGTATTTAGACATGGCCCTGTGGTTCATGCCAATGACAAAGTGTGCATAAGTACTACACCTACTTGACTGGAATACAGTAAACGGGTGAAAGTTTTGAGTAAATAGGAATGAGTATGTTTAACTGTGGAAGCATCAACAATACAGACTCTTGGTGATTGATTATTTGTGTGGATTGTTTATTTGCATATTATCTAAATTTTATAATCTTTGCGTGTACCTATTTATTAAAAACATTTTATTTCAATAATGAAACAGACTTAAGTTTTTAGTAATAAATCAGACTTGCATGACTTGTGAGAACCATTAGATTCATGCAGTAATCACTAAATATCTACACTAATAAGTGTCATAAACGGCATTACGATTAATCATTATTATTCAACCACTTTGTTGCAGCTTAGAACTCAGTTATAGCATCGTGGTCGTTAAGATGATTTCCTCCACTTCTCTAAATTGTAGTTATCATGGGTGGTAATTTCATGATCTCAAGGTAGCTTCAGTGAAACCATTACAATTGTTATGCGCAATTGGAAAAGCTGCAAGTATTACGGAAGAAAACGCAGGGTTTTATTATTGTGTTGTGACTCATGATGACAAGAGTTGTTTTGTAGTATTTTCGTCGCTGATTGATAATATTGTTGATATGAAAGATACAGCAAGGCCATGCAAATTATAAAGTGTTATCAAACTAGCCTACTATACAAATCTAAAATATTGAATAATAAAGCTATGTATGAGATATTAATTGAATGATATCTTGCTCGTTCTTTACGTCCCAAAAAACCTTAATGGCTTCATTCTAGATCTCAGCTGTTGGCGTCTCTGGACAAAACTTGCCACTTTGTAAGTCACGTCCTTGTAAAACCCACAATTACCCAACAAGTTACGCACATAAGCAAATTTCACTTCGTGGTTTCATACAAAAACTTCTTGCGGACCATACGCTAAACGCTCAAGAAATTACCGAGAACTGGTAAACCGCAATCATTGCGCTAATGACCGCGTCACCGTAAAATTGACATTTTCAAAAATTTAATGTAGTAGACCATGACTCAGGAAAACGGGGCTGAGCAGTGAGCAGTAGTTTCCTGGAAGATGTCTTGTAACCAGCCAGTCCGGTTAGTGCTGGCCTCTGCGCAGTGATGCAGCACACCACACGGCTCGGTTAACATTCACCAATGCGTGGTTGCTCACTCTGTTGTTTTTTTTTTCAGTGCCTAGCCTAGCCCAGGCTAATAGTAACATAAACAAGAAAACTGTACTAATCGGACAGTTCGCATTGTATAACTCCATCGAAATAACTTTGCACCTGGATTTATGACGTGATTACGGAGTTCTAACGACTCCATCGTCTGATCAGCTCCATGTCAGAAAAATATTGCATTGTCATCGGATCACAAGCGCATGCAATTTTTCAGCTCAATCAGAAACCGGAAAACAGGAAAAGATTTACTTCCAAGATTCCAGCGAGGTGCAAAGTTAACTCGATGGAGTTATATCAATAATCAGCGAGGCATGACCCGTTATAGGTGGTACCAGTGTGCTGCAGGTTACAGGATAAGTAGCTACAAAGTAGGTAACTTGTAGGACTATCACTTTGTAGCTTGTTTGATTACTCTCTCCAGTCTTTAATTAAATATGTACCTAGTTTTATGTGCAAATTATCAAATGGAGTTACTAAAACCGCAGGCAATAGGTACCTATACAGTGGAATGATGGAAAAGGTCTAAGTCTAAAAACAGGCTACAATCTAATCTACAGATAGAAGGATGATGATGATGATGATGATGAACACGAGGATTAGACCTAACTTAGCTAAGGCACACACAACACAACCTACCTATAGCTGACGAGTGAATGTGATTGAATAAAAATAAACCTAAAAACAACGCAATAACATAAATAACATAGGTACAGACAGGTACCAGCCCATACCGCGCCGTCGTCATCATCTATACTTATCCCCTTGTCAGTGGAAACAGCCGTTAATAATTGCTAGTCATAATATAACCCACTGATGAGAAGTTATCTTACCTGGTTGTTCAGCACGTCAATCACGACGTACGCCAAGTAGACCACCTCCTCCTCATCAGAGCCGAGCGCGGCGCCTCCCAGCCCCGCGGTGCGCACGTGCAGAGCGCATACCCATCCGCCGCTGATCATCGCGCCATTCACGTCCACCTCACACCAAAAAACACCCTCCAGGCGACAGTTTTTCACACTAAACTCTTGTAATCCGCATTTATTTGTATTTACGAGTCGGTCTGGTAGTAAGACGGGTTTATGATAGTCTTTCTAATCTTCAATCAAATTAATTTGGTATGTTTACCAAAAGACGTTGCAAAAAAGATTGAGAAGTATCAAGATTGATTGTGCGCTGTACAGTGGATGTGTTCGGAGATCAAAAATGTGACGTCAAAAAAACATGTTTTGGAAATCTGTAGATGTCGATTGTTTGAAGACTAATGTTTTTTTAACACATCGAAAGCGTATTTTTTAGAAATCTGTCCGTCCAGTCGGTTACTCTATAAAACAGGAGAGTCGCGTGTGGCGTGTATTTACCGCTAGTTGGCTACGTAAGCGTTTCCGCTGGTGAAAATCCGAATGACTTCACAACACTAGCTACTTTACAACTATTCGACAGTCCCACCCAACTTGTTCGATCGGCAATCGGAAGATTTTTTCGGTGTCGATGGCCGATTCCGAATTTGAAATCATCAAATCAATCACACAACACGTCCCGTCTATCGCACTTCACAGTCTTTGTTCACGTTGCAATCACTTGAGGTTGTGTTTGTAATGTCCGTGTTTATTTGTAGGAATTTATTGTAAAAAATTAAGGGCAGGACACTGCGCGTGTCTGCCGATGTGTTTGATTGACTGCCGTTTGGTCGGCGACTGCGACTGCCCCCCCTGCTGTTGTCAGTGCGCAGGTACGCCAGGTGAGGCGCGCGCGACGTTGCCAAACCGTGCATTATCAATGAGATAGCCTGCCTTCAGGTAAAACTACGCATCGTTGCTGACGCTACACATTGGTGAGGCAATATACAAAACACTCCTCCCGTTGCACATAAATCCATCAATGTAGATGTAGCGTAACACCGCTTCAAGATATCTTTACAACTTTACGATGGTTGACTTTGTCTTTGCATTACATTGCCGCTTCAGTTAACAAAGAAAAAGCAGCCTGTCATGGGGAGAAGTAGGTAATGGATTGCAAATAAAAATAGGTAGATACCTAACAAAGTTTGTTGATGATTGTACTTAACCCACGTAGTGCATGATGGCATCATGATGGTGTTTCCTTTTGATGTGATTTTTTACTCGTTTCTTGAATTATGCTGACATGACATAATGACGTCAGGCAGGCGAGTCGGAGTTCAATTCAAAATCAAACTTGATTGATAGGATAGGTAGGTAGGTAGGTACGCTGCTCCATAAAATACAGGTCTTCCTAGTGTATGGATCAACGAGACCACATAAATGATATAATTTAAAATACTTACAACTTAAGAAATAATACTTAATGTAGGTAATTTACTTATGAAAATAAACATTCATTCATTCATTCATTCATTCAGGTAGGTACCTACATAGGTAGGTGCCTAGGTATATATTATCATAGGTAGGTAGGTACCTATCATATCTAATTACTATAGGTGAATTCACAACTTCGATCCGATCCCTGCTAATTACTTACTCTAATTAGACAAAAGGTATTACTTAATTCATAAACATAATTCATAATTTCTTTATTGCATACCAACAGTTACATGGGATAATAATAACCGGCCAAGTGAGAGTCGGACTCGCGCACGAAGGGTTCCGTACCATTATCTATAAAAACCGCAAAAAAAAAAAAAAAACATTTTGTATGGGAGCCCCCCTAAATATTAATTTAATTTTAATTTAATTATTTATTTTTCAAGTAAATAATATACTTAATATATTGTGAACATTTTAAGCGTCTACCTACCTGCTACCATTATCAATATCGAGCAAAAATGAGCAAAAAAATCACGTTTATTGTATGGGAGCCCCCCTTAATATTAAATTTCTTTTGATTTTTAGTATTGTTGTTATAGCGGCAACAGAAATACATCACCTGTGAAAATTTCAACTGTCTAGCTACCACGGTTCATGAGATACAGCCTGGTGACAGACAGACGGACGGACGGACGGACGGATGGACAGCGAAGTCTCAGTAATAGGGTCCCGTTTGGCACCCTTCGGGTATGGAACCCTAAAAAACATAGAAAACGTGTACAAAAGCGAGCTTACTATACTTATATACTTCGCTATAATAGTACCATAAAATAAAACCCAGAATGGTACGTTACCTTCCTTATGTGCCTGCCTAAATCAAATTCTATTTAAGGACCTATTCCACTGCACTAAATTTAGTTTAGGGCCCTTGTGGAAGAGAGCCTTTTCCCATAATTCGGGATGCTCGTTATTACACTACACCTATTGGGCATTAGGCGCCTAATTAGGGGCCTTACTCATAGAGTGAGCTTGAATTTCGCGTGCGCGCACCGAATGAGGCGTCCCGTCATCATGCGTCAAGCTTATTACAAGGTGTAGGTAAATGAATTCAATGAACGTTCGTCGTTTCGCCACTACCTATTTTGAGACTCGTCGTTTTCACGATTCAACGTAATGGGGCACAATTCGCAAAATGAGAGACTACTTTGTTAGGGACATCATTCTGAACAACTTTCACTATGAAACCGATTTCATCAGAGCTACTTTATATTTCACTGCTGCTTCTGCATCTGCTTTGTATGGAATATGGATGTAACGGAATGACGGCCCTTGTCTTGTGCGTGTGTCTACATGCCGCATGCACTTGTTTTTGTGTCCTCTGGCGAAACCGCGAAATGCCTGCATCTAAACAAAACACTAACTATACAGACATAATTCTGTGTTTTTCAGACAAACAAATTAATAAAGTTTTCAAACTTATGTCGCATGATACCTTTGGTTGTGGTGCTCAAAACCCACACACAACTCCCCCCTCCCCCCTCCACCTGACGCTACACCCCCCTCACCGTAATTTTATTCAAAAACCGTACATATTTTTTAAAATATGTGTATGAGTAAATCAAAGAAGGCAAAATATTACGTCGATAACAAAAAAAACAAAATTGACTTTTATGGAGGTCCAAAATACTAGTTTTGGGCTATACCCGTTCAGGGCTTTGAATACCAACTTTTCTTGCTATTTAGGACTACGGATACGAGCTATATCCAGGTCCCGCAAGCCCACTCCTGCCATGTCACCTGGTAGGTAAAGGAGTTCTTACTGCATGTTAAAGATCACCGTCTGGGTCCCAAAGGTTTTGGAATATATCCTCCCAAGGCTTCGAAAAAACTTAGAAGTTGGTTTTTAGGTTTGGTTGGTAGGTTTTTGAAGCCTTGTTGGGAGGATATATTCCTATTTGGTTTGCTGGAAGAGATCTCTTATTAGAGATAAGCTCGCCTTTGTACACGTTTTCTATGTTTTTTACTGTCCTATGTAACTTTTTGTGTGCAATAAAGAAATTATGAATTATGTATGATATATTCCAAAAACTTAGAAGTTGGTTTTTAGGTTTGGTTGGTAGGTTTTTGAAGCCTTGTTGGGAGGATATATTCCAAAAGCCTTTGGGACGAGGAATTTCCTCGTCGATAGAGAATAAGAGACTTATGTTCACCAAAGCCAACCGTGAATTTAAATAGGTAAGTATCTAAGATTAATTGCTCGCCTATACCTGTCCACACAAACAATACAACTTTAATTTCAAGGTAGGTAGTTTACAACTTACGTATTTTAATTCTGGCGACCTTTTTTGACCCTACAGCCAACAGTCGGCACTCAGTGGAAACGTGACAGTGCAAAGTCGCCTCATTATAACATTTACAACTTTGTACCTGTAATATGCATGTCTCGTATACTTACTTACTTTACTACGGGCATTTATCTATTTTTGAAGTAAAACTTCTTGGGGCAGGGGGTAAAATTTATTTAACCTCTCAACTGTGGGTTATTCATATATTTGCTTTTCAATTGCTACTAGCCGGGTGCTATCACGAGTGGCTAAGAAATGTAACGGAAATTGGAATCGGTGACGTCAGGGTCGGCTGAAGACTTTTAAAACCGCAACTATTTTCAATACGGTTTTTAACTAATCAGATAAGATAATAATACATTCGTACAATAAAGAATATTAATTAGTGAGAGAAAAACCTGATGAAACGTTAACAAATAAAAATTATTTTAAGCATTCTTCCACGAGTTCTTGATTTCCGGTATGGCCAAGATGGCGCCGCCGCCGCCGCCGCCGCCGCTGGCTGGGACAAACAAAAAACCTCTTTGTTGGAACCGGAACTTATGTTTGACAGCTGTGCGATGCGATCCATACAGTTTGTAAGAAAAGAGTTTCATCAATGTCACACGGGTCGATATGGATTTCTAAAACAAGCAAAGCAATGCATACATTTGAGCGAGACGGCTTAAAGACGTGACGTCAGATGGTATATAATCTGTGCGAGATGCAAATAGTAGTGACACTATTGAATGAGTTAAGTATATCATCACGAGCGCGACAAATTGTAGATAAGGAATGGTGGGAAATAAATGACATGACGTATTAAAAGTAAGTACAAGTATAAAATAATTTCAAATAATCGGACGTCTGAAACTTAAAAGTAACTTGAAGCAGAGATTGGATCTCAAAATTGGAAATTTAAATCTCTTTTAGTATAGGTAGGTATAGGTGTATAGTATAGGTACCACTTAATGATCTAGCTACAGAAGTTTTACTTCTAACACGTGTACGGTGCTACACGCGTATATTTTTTTATTAATTAAAAGTGCTTATTTATCTGGGTAGAAAATAAAAATTGTGCATTACCTATCTGGTTTTATTTTATTTTTATATAAATATAATATCGATAATCCAAAAATCCTGATACAAACTGTGTGATGTGAACTACCTTTAAACCTAACCTATCGACTAACAAGTGTAAATGTTTTGATAATTACTGGAAAAAATAGTTTTTGTGAAAACCCCCTGACATTACAACTTTATGGGCTTTAAATCTAAAATGAAATTAGGTGTAAAATTCCAATCGGTTGGACCGATTTAGTGTAGTTAGGTACCTAATCGACAAGAATCGTTAGGAATCTATTTCCGGGAAGGCATGGTTTTGTATAGATTTCCAGAATGACGTAGTTATGTAGGTACTATTTAGCCGATAAAATATCTATCTACCTACTAATTACCGGGAAAGATAACATAACCCGAGTCTTATAAAACCACGTATCAATGGCAAAAGTAATTAGGTGCAGCCTGTTGTAGATAGCTTCTTAGTCGTATAAGTACATAGATAGGTAAGTATATTAAATTAATTGTTTTTGCCATCTCGAAATTTTAACTGGTTAACTATTAACCTACCTATGGAAGCAGACACCTCCCATATGCTTTATGTTTATAATTATATTATAAATTATTTTAAACCCCTTTTTTTCTTGAATAAAGATTTTTATTATTATTATTAACTCCGAACTTCATCATGTTTCGATAGTTGACCGAGCGAGCGAAGCGAGCGAAGCGAGCGAAGCGTCTCCGTTTCAGGTTTGGGCAAAAATGCTTTCGTATGTCCGGTTGTTCTCCTCTACAGGTCGCATTTATGAACCGATTCTCGTGAAATTTTGTGAGCAGGTTGGAAAAATAATAGTACATTACTTCAGAGGGAAGAAAGTGACAGTTCCATACCGAGATTATGGCATTTGCGCCACGAGCTTGCGAGGGGCGCAAACCATTTGAGGTATGGAACTGTACTTTATCCTGAGGTATGTATAGTGCTTTTTATTACACCTACGAGGAAAATTATAGACATAAAATGCTAAATCAATCGAAGTTTTTGCGAAAATGCGCGGGCTTTTCCTTTTTTTATTCGCCCGTTTCTGGAGTAGGCTAAGATCATAAGGTCATGCAGCCACTTCTTCCGTGATTCCGCGCGTTTTATATACAAAAATAATTTCGTTTTTAATTTTCTGTATGCACCAAGGAGGTTTGTAACTGGTAAAAAAAAACTGTATGTGGCCAGTAACAATTTACTTGAAATTTAATTAGTAGACAGTTAAAGTCTCTTTGCAGTATGACTGCTGACAAATAAAAAAAAAAAAAACCGGGTATGTAATGGAATTTCATACATACTTCCCACCCTTGGGTCGGAAGGATTTTCATACAAACTTCCATACCTTGGGATGAAAGGATTTGAAGGGCGGGATAAAGGCGTTTCTTCCCTCTAATTGGTATAATTAGTATGTATTTTCAGAGCAGGTGTGATAAAAATAGAATTTTTTACTCGAGCCAGTTTTTAGATTTTTTTCAAAATGGCGGAGATATGGGGTTTTAAAATGTAAAAAAATCGCTACAACCCAAACGGCTCGATGGATATTAACAAATGAGGTGTCGTTGGATTCGTAAAGACCATGAGAGTGAAACAGACTATATAATTTTAGTAAAAAGTCAATAGGTTGTATTAAAGATCGCGAAATGTAGTTTACAAAGTTATTGGTGCGGCTACTTTCATACTGCATGTACGTAACCAGGTACATTCATAAGTTTGTATGTGTTATTGAAAGAAAATTATTTGGGTTATTTTTTTTATGTGTGTTAGCAGTTCAGCTTTCCCACCGACATACTCGCGAGGTCTACAGCTCACAGAGCCACTAGTATATTGTAGTTAGGTCCTATTCCCAAAGAAGCGTTGCACAAGCGTTGTACCTATTTGTTCTGGATATATCGACTCGCACTTCTGCCACCCCACATACATACCTAGAACAAAATCAACGTGGTGACGTTCAACGGATCAAAAGGCCTCCGGAAATATGTACTGAGAGACCTATACCTCTGCTGAGGGGTGACAGGTGGAGAGGATGATGTTGACCCCACATAGGAGAAGGCGAAGCAATTACAACCCGACAAAAATAGTAGGCATCTTCCCAGTACCACCCCCGCTCTCTCTGATTGGCTTACGGGATTACTCAATCCAAGATGGCCGCCCACTACTCAGATTACCGCTAGGGATGCAACATCGTTCATAAAAAACATCGATGTTTAAACATCGATGTTTTCGAAAGAATAACATCGATGATAAAACATCGACGTTTATGAACGATACATCGATGTTTTTACGATGTTTTTCTAGACTACCGGGCACTGCTTTGAAAAAGGGAAAAAAAACGCGTTTATTTTTTACTTTTCCACAAACCGAGCCGATGAATGAAAGAAAGAACTGTGCACTTCGCAAACATAGACATAGGGGCCAATTCTCTAGGACACACTCACTAAAATTACTTGACAATATTAGCTAATAACGCGGTTGCCATAGATTCCATTTTCGAACTCACTTTTGAATTAGTTCATCAGTACATTAAAATAATTCAAAAGTCAGTTCGAAAATGGAATCTATGGCGTCCGCATAAGAGTTGTCAAACTTAATATTGTCAAGTAATTTTAGTCAGTGTAACCTAGAGAATCGACCACATTCACACCACAGCCACAGCGCAGACCTTTAGATAAAACCATAGAGTAAAGGCCCGTTTTCTATGCGCATCACGCTTCTATTCGATTTACTTCGCTAATAAGTGAATAGTGATTAGTATAGTAATCGGCCTCGTACGTAACTTATCAAATTTTGTAATGGCAACACCAATTTTGGCAAGTATACAAACCAATACATAGATGGCGCTGAGAAAACATCGTTCATAAAACATCGCTCATAAGAACGATGTTTCATCGATATTAACAGTTTCATCATCGATGATAAAACATCGATGTTTAAGAACAAAACATCGATGTTTTTAAAAATCGATGTATCGTTTGCATCCCTAATTACCGCCGCATGCGATGATATGACACGATAAACAACAGTTCCCGCCGACGAATGACCTATTTGCTTGGTAAAATGGTTAGAATGGCGACTAATGAGATTACTGCTTTCTCTTTAGCTTTTATTTAACTTGCACTGAATGTATGTAATTATGTATGTTCGCGTCAAATCTGTCGGCTTGAATTTGACCCACTTCCCGTTATCCGATTGAGCTGCTGGTAAGTTGGATGTCAATACAATATTTTTCTAACTTGGAGCTGATCTGATGATGGAGATGGAAGACGACCATGGGAACTCTATCATTAAACATCGCAAGCCCGTCGAATTTGGGCTCGTTTCATTCGTCTTGACAAATACTTTGACCTTAGAATATTTTTTATGACATCGGAGCTGATCTGATGCTGGAGCCGGAATGTGACCAGGGGAACTCTGTAATAAAACGACGCAATCCCATCATGCTCGGGCTAGTTCGATTCGTCCTAACGAATAAGTGCCTACCTACTTTGTTTCTAGTCTAGAATATTTTTTATGACATGGAGCTGACTTTTATGCTGGAGCCGGGAGGTGGTCATGGGAACCCTGTTAACAAATGACGCAACCCTATCGAGTTCGGGATCAAAGTTCCTTGATTGTGGTAATTTTTCATCTTTAACTGCTCGTTTGTGCAAATATGTACTTATAAATGTTTACAATGCACAAATTGTTGTCACCCACCAGGCTGTATCTTATGAACCGTGATAGTAGACAGTTGACATTTTCACAGATGATGTATTTCTGTTGCCGCTATAACAACATATTATATTAGATGACAAACTAAAAAACAGATTATAATAAACATTTAAGGGGGGTTTCATACAATAAACATATTTTTTTGCCGTTTTTGTAGATAATGATACTTACGTGCGCGAGTCCGACTCGCATTTGGGCCTCGATGTATCTTCTTAGTGCATAATAAGTACTTTAGTTGTTGCTCATTCTCATTATTTTTGTCCATCATTCCATCCCCATAAGCTAGTCGAGCCGTTTGGGTTGTAGCGATTGTTTAAAACAACAATTTGTTTTACATTTTAAAACCCCATAAGTCCACAATTTTGAAAAAATCCAAAATCCGAATCGACAAAAAAAACTACTTAGGTACCTATTTAATTACCCGAAATTTCACGAGAATCAGTTGAGAAATGCGACCGAGGAGGACACACAGCAGACATACGAAAGCATTTTTGCCCAATCCTGAAACAAAAACGATTCGCTCGCTTCGCTTGCTCAGTCAAAAAATATTTATTTTTGTATAACTAACAAACAACATTTTCTTTCTGACTGTACTAAACTAAGTTAAAAAACCAACCTGTGGTGTCTGACCAGGCTGTGTCGGTCGTCGTCGTTTCGTCGCGCTCTAGAAGAAAATAATTCACAAAATATAAACAGCTGTTTTTATGAACAACGGTACACTTTTGCGGACGTTACTGGAAAGTGATAGAAAGACGCTCAGGTACTATCGTGTGAAAGAGATACCTAGCTTTGCGATGATGCGCTGTTGCCATATTTCCTTCGGGCGGCAACATTACAAAACTTGCTTTGGAGTTGGAGTTTTGGACTTTTGGAGTTTGGAGGCAGAGGAGAGAGAGATGTGTGGGTGGATGTGATGTGATGAGATGATGTGACCAAACTTGATAGACAAAGACAAGACGAGATTGGAATTGATTCTTCATCATCATCATCCTCAGCCCACATCGACCCACTGCTGGGCATAGGCCTCCATAGCGCCAGCCAATCTTCCCGGCGGTGGTCCTGTGCCAGTCAATCGCACCCGGCTACTTATTGATTGGATTTGATAATTTCTGGTCGTTATCGGTACCTACTTGTAGTAGGGCGCACAGACATATCGATGGTAGGGCGTGTGTGTATATTTTGCGTTGTGGGCCTGATATGGGATTTGACAAAATTAATTCCCCAAGGGGAGGGGGGGGGGGGGAATAAGGGGTTACATTTTGTATTAAACTCAATCTAATCAAGGGTTTGTGGAAGTCGGTTTTTTCTAAAGTTCACTTTTTGTTTAAATAATAGATATCGTATATCGAGTACATGTCCATTTTTAGGGTACCGTACCCGAAGGGTGCCAAACCGGACCCTACCTATTACTGAGACTTCGCTGTCCGTCCGTCCGTCTGTCCGTCCGTGTGTCACATGAACCGTGGTAGTTAGACAGTTGAAATTTTCACAAATGATGTAGGTATTTCTGTTGCTGCTATAACAAAAGAAATTCAATATGAATGGGGGCTCCCATACAACAACGTGATTATTTGCGGTTTTTTATATGACGTGAGTCACTCTGTGTCTCTCAGCACGTGGAGCGTAAACGGGTGAACCGATTTGAATGTTGTTTTTTTTTATTCGAAAGGAGATTTCTTGGAGCTGGTTTTTACGGTACCATCGAGCTGATCTGATGGTGGAGTTCGAAGGTGGGAGCGGGGACCCTATGATGCTAACTAGTAAACCCGTCGAATTTGGGCTCATTAGGTTCGTTGTGACAAGAGCGCTTTGAGAATATGGTACCATCGAGCTGATCTGATTATGGAGTGCGAAGATCGAAGTAAACCCATCGAGTTTGGCCTCATTAGACTCGTAGTGACAAGACCTTTGAGAAAATGGTACCATCGAGCTGATCCGATGATGGAGTGTGAAGCTCGAAGGTGTGAGCTGGAACCCTGGGATGCTTACTAGTAAACCGATCGAGTTTAGACTCATTATAGATTCGTTGTGATGAGATTTTTCAATTTCACCTGATGATGAGACCTGATGATGAATCTGGAAGACTGGTTTTATGCGGGGGTTTTTAAAATCACCACTGTCCACTATCTTTGACCGTTGTAAACAGCTACCAGCCCAGCCACTATCTACTATGGCATCTATGGCCATAAGTGGGACATAATCTCACTACATAATAATGGGGGATTAAAAAAAAAACAACTTCAGTAGTTCCAAATTCGTCACTAGATGTCGTAGGCTAGACATGATTGAAGAAAAGTTGCCAGTCCAAATAATAACAACCGACTGCTGGCTGCGTTGGCCGTCTCACTCAGCAGTGTACGTTAAACATCGATAGTTTGGTAATCCGATAGTATCGATAGTTTTATTAAAATCTATCGATAGCCTATCGATAGTTTCATTTTTTTGGCTAAGCGTGATATCAAGAAAATATTACACGCATCGGAGTTTTATAGAAATAAAAAATCAGCATTCATCATAATAATTATGTTGCTATTTTGATGATTGATTTGTGACTTCAATTATTAAAGTCAAAAATCAATCATCAAAATAGCAGCTATTTTGTTTTATAAACAACAATTCGTTTAATCTCTTTTCTTTGAACCCACATATTTCTGCGTTACCTATACAGGGTGAAATTAAATTAGCTGACCATATTTTGAGGAATGAATGATAGTACCCATCATTGTGAACAACTTTCCCTATGAAACATATGGTCGCAAATGAAAAACATTTTTCGTCCCCCAGTACATTGCCCCGATCAGCTGATTTCAAGTTACTATGTGAGACCCAAAATTTTTTTTCGTTTGCGACCATATGTTTCATAGGGAAAGTTGTTCACAATGATGGGTACTATCATTTCCCGAAATATGGTCAGCTAATTAAATGAGTTGATAAATATCAAACTCCAGTATGTCCACCAAGAACAAAATCTGACCTATTGATGCAGTCGTGTTGTCAATACATTTTCAATCATTCCAGTCTTATTTAAATTCCAATAAGTCCTCGTTATGATAACACTGTCATAGTCAAAAGTCTCCGTTTCATTTCATATTCTAGTAAGTCCACGTGAAGATGCATATCAAATTCCCATACGTCCAAATGAGCCAATCAGTATCATGCAAACTTTCAGTATGGCGGCCAATGATGACGTCAGTTACTGACAGTTTTAATCAAAAGCCAATATGTCCTCAAAGTAAGATCCTACAATAGTTCAAATCCCAATATGTCCATACAAGTTTGATGATTTTGGCGGTTATTTTGTAGTAAAACGTTATGTTTTAATGTTGCCGGGGATAAAAACTAGCAAAGTAAGGTAAAATAAACCTTAAAGTTAGGTCATTAGAATTCACAGTGCGATCAAAGTTTATTTCGTCATTATCTCATTTTCACTTATGACGGACATACTGGCGTTTGATGTTTATCAACTCAAATGTCACCCTGTAAACAGTTTGTAGATGTTTTCTCGCAACATTGAAGTTGTTATAACAAATAGCAACTTCAATGTATGGGTATAATAATATAATGATGATCGAAGGTTTTACCGTCGAAAAATACGAACATACTTCATAGGCGTGTTTTGACACTGACAGAGCTGCCAGAGTTCATCCTATGTTGGATAGGGTATAGTGCAAAAAGGTTTTATTCAATCCCCCCGTTCCGAGTCACGCCAAAATCGATTACAGCGTTTACGAAGCCGTTCCGAGTCAGTTTTGGCGATCTATACAAAACGATGGCATTGTAGACGTTGTAATCGATTATAGCGCTGACGGCAATGTCACGGAACTCGACTAGAATTAGGATCTGTGTGTAGAGTGCTTTTCACTCAGAACAATAACTAAAGCACTTTTCACAAAAGAAGTCCTACGGCAATTAGTGGAACTAAATTTGACAGCCGGCCATTTTGTCGTTGTTTGTTGGTGTGCTGTTACTGTGTTCGGACGTACGTGATATTTTTATTAATTGTTCGTGTTTAAAGTGTTGTTTATAATGCCTAAGGCTGTGAAAAGTGCTGGCCGAGAAATTATACTCAAGGTGAAGGAGTATTTTGAAGCAGAACAGCGGAATCAAGGTATTCTGATACCGATAAACAATGTTCGCAAGAGAGTTGCCGCCATGACAGGTACATTTTTAGGGATACCATAAGTAATGTTTACCGTCTTGCTTGGAAATTTAAAAAATAATAATGAACGCAATATTGCTATTAGCATTTAAACATGTAATATTGACACTTTGTTATTTTATTGTACAAATGAATACTAAATACTGACATTAGAAATTACATTGTTATATTTTGTTCATTGATATACTAGGTTATTTATTAATTACAAGTTCACCTCGATAAACAATTTCAAGATTTTTAATCTATTTATTTCATTACAGGTGTTTCTGAAAAAACCGTCTCAATGATAGATAACACAAGAAGGAAAAACAGCCGCAAGTACTTCGAAAAAAATTGTCACACCAGAAAAAAGAGCCGTCCACATCCAAAAAAGTATAACTTGGATGATTTTGATCTCTGTGCCATTCGCCAAACCACCACTTTTATATTGTGAAGAAAGAATTACCTACTTTAAACAAATTACGCACCGTATTGAAAGAGGATATTGGTTTCCAAGGGAGCATCACAACCCTGCACCTGCATAGAATATTACACAGTATTAGTTTTAAATACAAACGATGCCAATCTAAAAGAAAGATATTAATGGAACGCCATGATATAACTGCTTGGCGAGCAAGATACATTGAGAAAATACGAAAAAACCGAATTGTCGAAAAAAGACCGGTTTGTTTTGATGAAGCACAAAAGGAATGGAATTTTAGTACTGTACATTTACCAATTGTTATTTTTATTAAATTATTATGAAGTAGCTTTATTAAGCTGGTTTTATTTCATTAGCATTGTCTTTCATATACTAGCATTGTTTGAGTAAAGCACTATACAAGCCTTGGTTCGCAATGACTGCACTGCTAGCCACGCTATGATGGCCTCGAGCTTAGCTTAGCTACGATCTCGGCCTTTAAGCTTGGTCAGTATTGCAACCTTTGATGTCCGCGCTATAAATTCAATTTATTAAAATTATCCTAGCTTGTCCATCAAAGGTTTCAATGCTGACTGACCGCGCTGTATAGGCCTTGAGCTGCGTTTTCGGCCACCAGCAGCGCGACCAGCAACGCCGCCATTACAGACCGCGGCAGTAATGTACTTTACCTGTATCTTTGAATATCCGACGAAGCAGCGCGGCACGCGTGGGAAGTCGGGAACGCGCGACGTTGCCAATGCCAACATGATAATTATCAATATCGAGCGGACGAGCACGAGTTGATATGATATAGTTAGTTGATATTTTTATTCGATTGTGTTAAGTTTGTTTATTGAATATCATAGTTAAATCGAATTATTTGTTAATTTTGATGGTTCATGGTTAAACGAATGGCATGCATCGTAGACGCTGTAATCGATTATGGCACTGACGGCGATGTCACGAAACGCGACCTATGCCTATGACATATATTGACAATTGACATCTGTTTACGCGCCAAACAACAATGGTTGCTTGCTTTGTTGCAGCGTTTTTTGATTTCTTTACCCAATTTCTGATAGTTTTCATTGATATTTTAGATATTTCTCAAAGAAAGAAGTTTATTTACCCCCTAATATTCACGATAACTTACTATGTGACGTTATAATGCAGTAGAACGACGGCAGAAGTGCCATCATAGTTGCTGTGCTATTGACGCTTTCGATAGTTTGACCTCGTTTTCTGATGTTATCGTGAGCCAAATGTGTTATTTCTAATCTGGTCAATGGCAGCGATAACCCCTCGTCGTTCCACGCGCATCCCCCACAACCACACCCCCAAAATGAGTGACAGAAAGAAGGGGTTGTTCCAGGCTGGCGATCAGGCTTCCCGGGAGTCCTTGACCCAGCACAGACGGCTTCCTGTGGTAGATAGCGAGAGTGACGGTGACGACTGTGACCTGGGCATCATCAGCACCCTCGACTCCAGTTCCTGCGATGAGCAACAAGACCAAAATGGCGCCAAAACACCAGAGAGGCACTCAATGCGTAAGTCACGTGTTTTACTCCGGATTTCGTGAATGGAAGTAATATTTTATTGGTTTGCTGGATTTGTATTGAGAATTATTCATAGTACATTTAATTTATTCATGTAAAATGTTTATCAAACTCGATGGACATGTTAAAAGTAACCTAATGGTATCTCAATATATCATGCAGTATTTCCTACCTGTAAGTCATCATTCTAGACTTTATAGCAGCTTACACATTCCTGCATGCCTCTTGATCATGTATAAAAATATGGTAGAAAAAGTTTAATGGCACAAGATAGATGATTAAAGAACCAACAATGGTGGCTTTTGTCTTTGCTTTTCAGATACCTACTCAACCTTTGAAAATGCTTGATTGTGCACATAATGTTATCTGAAAACAACTTGCAAGTAATCCAGGAAATTGTTTATATTTTATTTTATTGGTTAAGGTCCGCCAACTGACAATACATGTTTACTTAATAGTTACATTTTGTACTAATTGTAGATGTTTGTCCACTTATAGGCAAACACAGCATGCATCAAATTACATTTCATTATATAACAAATATTGAGTAAAATAGTTATTTAGTTAATTAATTACAATTTTTATTTGTTTATTTAAGTTAAGTTTAAATTGATATTAATATACATCACTAAATGAATTTCAGTTTTGATTTAGGTACATAACAATTTAATTAATTAATTACAAATTTTATGATGGTGAAGTTTAAATTAATATACATGTTTAAAGTAGTTTAAGTTGGAGTTAAAGTTCAAGTTGAAGTTCAAATTAAAGTTATTTGGGATTCAAGTTTAGATTGAAAAGTATCTAACTTATCATGGTATACATCAATGTCTGTGGTTTGAGTTTTATGCAGTGTATTTGTACAAGCGTATCATTCTGGTAGTGGGGGAGTTTATACCGAGGTTTGTTTTCCATGGACACTCTCTGAACAGTTTGTATAATGATAGGAATTAGTGGATCTCTTTATAACTTAAAGACAACTTGAATCTCTGAAACTAAACTTGAATTTTTATATGCATTTTCTTTGTTTGTTGACTAAAAGGAACTTGGAAATTCAGTTGAAATAACTTACCAACCAACTTACAACTTACGTTGAAAAATGATACTTTGATGCAAATGTCATATAACTTCCTATTCTGTAAGATTGGTTTGAGCTGCTGTTCTCAATCAAATTATTCTGTTTCTTCCACAGATGAAACAAGAAGCCATACCAAAAGACTTCTGAAGGAAAGCCAAGACCTAAAGAACTTCATCAAGTCCCCATTCACACTTAACAAATACCAGACGAGATACTGCAATGATGCTAAATGCTCCCCTCTGTCAACACCAGCAACACCTCGTCTGCAGTACCACCCGGGAACACCATCCTCTACACACTCCTGTGCCAGCATCCACACCACCTCCTCAACATCGAGCCGAGCCCGCAAGAGCCTCGCGAGCCTCATAGCTGACGCAGAGAGCTGCAGCAGCTCTCTCAAAGACCTCAACTTTGATTCAGATTCTGGAACTGATTCGAAGGAAAACACACCAACCAAGTCAGGCAAACATGCTCGTAAAGGAAAGACTACACCTAAGTTTGCAAGTTTTAAAGGTATCCTGAAAGAGCAGAAGAAAAATACTACTTCATCGCCTGTAAAAATGCCGATTGTGTGTCTGACAAAGATGGACTTTTCTACAGTCATGTCTCCAACACAAATGCTCAAAACTCCTCAAAACACCTCAGAGGCCACATCACCACCCAAAATTGGGCACAGCCGTCGACCGGCCCTAGAAATAGCAGAAAGTCCAGAAAACAACTGCGAAAGTGAGAAAAGTCACAAGAGACTTCGCAACGACAGCCCCACAGAAACTGAGCCACACTCAAAATACCCTAAACTCGATATGAGTGGCTCGGCGCCAAAGGCTCACCGTTCCCTCTTCAGTACAGATAGGCTGAAAGAAATGCTTTCAGCTAAGTCATTCTACGGCAATAAGAGCCCTGAACTTAACAGCAGTTTGACAAGCAAGCTGACCAGTGCCATTGTTGCTACAACGCACACCCAACATAGACGTTCCTTGTCGTCCAAACGATCGCGTAAGCCTGGTCAGATCAACCTGGGCGTCCGACACCGGATACGGAAGCCTAAAGTGAACAAAGGAAATAAGGTCAGACTGAACAGAAGTGGTGGAAAGCTGAATGAGAGTGGCTTGAACGTTAGTACTGTGTCGAATATGAGTATGAACAACTCTGCGGTGAGCCAGAATACTTCTCAGGAGCTTGATAATGGTGAGTTAAATACGTCATAACTATTAGCATTACCTACCTGCTATCAGTGATGATCAGTATCCAGCACGTAGCAAACTGTAGTCCATTACCCTCTTGCCAAGGCTGAGACTACCGCATCAACGCATACTTCGCCTACCAGTGATGTGGATAATCTGGCTTGGTTGTATTCTACTATCTTCTATCTTCTTTAAGGGGGTCAAAGCGCGTGCACGTGGCCCACATGTGCGGGGCCTTTGTGCATATCCCCTTCGCCTGCTCGTCTAATTCAGCCATCCTAGCTCCTGCACTAGCTGGATTAGGACTCCTGGGTGTTCTGGTTGTCAAAACTATGTTGCTCGTGAATGGTTGATTTAAAAACCGGCCAAGTGCGAGTCGGACTCGTGCACGAAGGGTTCTGTACAATTTATAAAAGATATTAAAAAAACACGTTTGTTGTATGGGAGCCCCCTTAAATATTTATTTTATTCTGACAGACAGACAGACAGACAGACGGACAGCGAAGTCTCAGTAATAGGGTTCCGTTTGGCACCCTTCGGGTACGGAACCCTAAAAACTATACTAACACTATGGAGAGGCTTTTGCCCAGCAGTGGGTAATAGGAGGCTCGTAATAATAAACACAAGCAGTGATATGTTCTATCTAACCACATAATCTTACAGAAAAGGCCGACCCGTTTGATAAAGAGAAGCAGACCATCGAAGCCCTGCTCAGCCAGTGGACCGAGGATGAGGTCCCGGAGTCGGAGATGTACAGGAACCGACCGGAGCTGCAGTGCTTCAACAAGCAGGTCATCGAGGACACTGGGCCTATCTTCCAACCAGTAAGACTTTTTTATTCATTTAACATGTGACAGTGGAATTCCCTTTTCCATAAAGGAAGGCAGAGGCACAGCTGTGCCAATGTTTAGACAAGACAGTTATTCAACACTTCATGAATCCATAATTCATTTAAATTCATTGTTGCTAACTGATCAGAAATATGATAATGTTGTAAAAGCCCATTAACGACCGAGGGGCACAGGCCTTTACCCGGTTACTGGCGGTAATGGTGGCTAACTGTGGGTCTAGTCAACAAATAACGTTCGCACGAAACGCTAGGAAAATGAATGCGATTTGACATTTCGAGACGCAAGGTAGCGTGACTATACTCTGGCCGCTGAGAGAATGCGACCCTGACACATGTCTATATCCCTGTCTGTCCCGCGCTACGTTTCACTCCATCTCACTCCTACAAAGGGGATTGCATGCCAAACTGACATGTGTCAGGATCGCATTCTCTTAGCGTTTCGTGCGAACGTTATTTGCGTTTTGCATGTTGACTAGTATTGGTATGTACAAAATTCAAGTCCATCCTCATACTATATAAAACATTCATTCATCTTTTATTCGGTCTTCGACCATTCGATTCAATCACTCGTTCAATCGGTCATTCAATAAACTATCGTTCCACTGTGCACACGTCTTTTCTCTGCGCCCATTTTCCTACAGGTTATGGGCCCAGGGCACAAATTAAATAAGTTTATTTGAACCCGCATACCACAAAGTTTTTACCGTTTGTCGATCTAAAATACTTTGACATAAAAATGGAGTCGCGCGGCAAACGAAACATTCAGCAATTTAACGGTGAACGCTACAGCACTTGGAAATTCCGGATCAAGTCATTATTAGAAGAACTGCAAGTGGCTGTCGCCATTGAACAGCCAACCCCGGAAAATCCTGACGCAGAATGGCTCAAGAAAAACCAAACCGCTAAAGGTATGATAGTGGAATATTTGGGTGATGCGTTTTTGAACTTTGCTAAAGACGCTCCAACGGCCAAATCCATACTGGATAACCTTGATAAAATTTATGAAAGACGAAGCCTTGCCACGCAATTGGCACTACGCAAGCAATTACTGAATCTAAAGCTGCAACCAGATGATTCACTACTTCTACATTTCACCAAGTTCGACAACATCATTATCGAACTTATTTCTGCCGGAGCAAGACTCGATGAAATGGATAAAGTGTCTCACATCCTGTTGACACTGCCTAGTGCATACGACGGTGTTATAACGGCACTGGAAACTCTCGGTGAAGAACAGTTGAACCTGTCATTTGTGAAGACGCGGCTGCTTGACCACGAGGTGAAACTCAAAGCTGAACCTACGACTGAGCTCAAGGCTTTGCATACCAACACGAAGAATTTTTCATTTCCGAAAAAGCAAGGAAATATTCCGAATAAAAAATTCTACCCTCATGTGAAGAAAAATCATCATTCCGGCAATTCAACATACAAAATTTCGAAAATGTTCTGCGATCACTGCGGGCGCCGAAATCATTTCAAGAAAGACTGTCGGTTTTTCAAGAAGATCCAGCAAGACGGAGCCGGTGGCAGCAAAAGCGGCTACCAGCGATCGGCGCACAACGTGCAGCCCTGCGACAATGACGAGGGCGGTTTCGCTTTTATGGTTTCACCCGACTGTAAGTTATCTGAACCTATCAATAATACTACTAATATGGAAATTTCTTTCCTCTTAGATTCGGGTGCGACTGATCATATTGTAAACACTCTTGATGTGTTTACAACGTACACGGAATTATCGATACCTCTCAAGATTGGTGTTGCGAAAAACGGCGAGTCTATACAAGCCTACGGTAAAGGAACAATCCAGGTAACAACAGATTTAGGTATCAAAGGCTCGATCGATGGTGTATTGTTTTCGCCCGAGGTACGTCATAATCTACTTTCTGTAAATCTGCCCCCGATAGTAAGAAGGGCGCATCTAACATTTTTTCCGAAATTGAGTTGAATATAGGGCCGTGATCAGCAAAAAAAGACGCATCTGCTCATATATTTTTTATTTGTCTAGCTCGTCCGTACACGGAGTTCTGTAACGTATAAGGGCGCATTTGTCAATGCATGATGTACGAGTACTAAGCCAAAAGGGCGCATTGGATATAAACTTAAATGAAAAGGCTTATTTGCGTACATGTGTCCTTTTCTTTCGGAAAATTTCAATCACTTCAGAAATTGAAAAGACACATTTTCTTCTGAACGAAGTAGGTAAGACGTAAGTGATCACATGCGCCTTTGCAATCTATTAATTCACTTAGTTATTTAAACGCATGTGGCAAATGGGCCTATTCTATCTAGTATATCAATTAAATTTTTAGACGCATGTGCGGTAAATGCGTCCTACTTTGCTGTGAACTTTTTTTGTCGTCGCTGGAATACTACATTGGAAAGACGCTAGTGCACATAAGTGCCCTTTAAGCTAAGCACTGGAGTCCCGATCGGGGCGGGAGGGGGTGGCGTGTTCGACGATCGATCAGTTGCGCCCGAGTAGTCGTGCAGAGAGCCTGTGCTGCTAAGTTTAAAGGACGTAAATGGCTATTTGCGACTTTTCAACCTGATATTGACTATTTTTCTAACATTTTTTTGCTAAGAAGAAAAGGAAAATTCTTAATAATTCAATAAATAATTAAAATATAGAAAAATTATCGATTACACATTATAACATAATAGCAAACCCATTTTATTGCATCGATAGAATATGTTTATAGTTTTCCTTTGTGAGACAGCCAGGCATTAAAATATTTTTTACATAAAACATTTTTATCTCGGTTTGAACATGATGCTACATGCGCCTTTCTTATTATCGGGGGCAGAAATAGGATGCAGCGAGCAGGTATGACGGTGGTTTTTGCCAACAACGGTGTACAGGTTCATCATAAAGATAAATGTATTATGACTGGCGAGAATAGTCACAACTTATTTAGACTAAATTTCAAAGTAAGCAAACATGATATTCACTTGACCCACAATTCCACTGATGCCTACAACTTGTGGCACAGCCGACTCGGACATGTCAACAAACAAAAGTTTGAAATACTAAAGAATACAATAGATGAAAGTGACCACTCATTGATAAATGACATAAATCCAAGTGACACTATTTGTGAACCTTGTATACTTGGTAAACAGTCTTGTCTCCCGTTTGCAAAAAGTAAAGACAAAAATAATGAACACAAGAATCGACCCCTGTTTATTATACATTCGGATGTTTGCGGTCCGATAACGCCAAGCACCGTTGATGACAAAAACTACTTCGTTAGTTTCATTGACGACTATACGCATTATACTGTCACCTATTTGATGAATGCAAAATCGGAAGTACTCAAATGTTTCAAAGATTTTGTTGCTAAGAGCGAAAATCAGTTCAATACGAAAGTCACAAATCTGTATTGCGATAATGGTAATGAATATCTTTCGACTGAATTTAAAGAGTTCTGTGTTTCCAAGGGTATCACGTACCATCTAACGGTACCATATACACCACAACAAAATGGTGTGTCAGAGCGAATGAATCGCACACTAACCGAAATGGCTAGAACCATGGTTGCAAGTGCGAAGTTAGAAAAGTCTTTTTGGGGGGAAGCAATATTAACATCTACCTACCTAATAAATAGACTCCCTACTAAAGCTCTGACTAATAATAGAACACCATACGAAATGTGGCATGATAAAAAACCCAAAATAAGACATCTAAAAATATTTGGTGCAACGGCTTATGTCCATGACAAAACAAGAAAAACAAAGTTTGACAATAAGTCGTATAAAGCTATATTAGTCGGATATGATTATAATGGTTATAAACTATTCAATGTTCAGAATAGCAAATTCTTCAAAGCCCGTGATGTAATATTCGACGAGTCAAATTTTGTTCTATCAAGGCCGACAAACCAAAACACACAAATGCCCGCCGAAGTTGACATGCCTAACGGTAATAATAATAAGTCAGCAGGCATGAAACACAGGATTCTACCCGATAACACATCGGATGCCCAAAATTCGTCAAACAAAATAAGGCGAAGCGAAAGAATTAAGAAACTACCCTCAGTAGACTATAATAAATTGTGCGATACAGATTTGTGCTACTTATCGCTTACTACTGCTCAATCGTTACCAAGTACTTATAGTGATATTTCTGATAGGGACGACAGCGATAAATGGTTTAAGGCTGTAAAAAGCGAGATACAATCATTACATAAAAATAAAACATGGAATCTTGTAGAAAGACCCAAAGATGTAAATATAGTTGACTGTAAATGGGTTTTTACTATTAAAAACAATGAGTTAGGAGAACCAACCCGTTATAAGGCGCGTCTGGTAGCTCGCGGGTTTTCACAAAAATACCTCCAAGACTTTGAGGAAACTTTCGCACCTGTGGGCGTATTTCTTCATTTAGATTCCTGTTAGCATTTGCAAATCAGCATGACTTACAAGTACACCACTTGGATGTAAAGACTGCATTTTTAAATGGAGTACTCGAAAATGACATTTACATGGAGGTTCCTCAGGGTGTTTTTGCAGAACCAAACCAGGTCTGTAAGCTAAACAAAACGTTGTACGGGTTAAAGCAATCCTCTCGGTGCTGGTTTCAACGTTTTGACCATGTCCTTAAAGAACTTGGTTTTAGAAATTCAGGAGTAGATCCATGCTTGTACATTCTAGATAAAAACTGCATTGATAATAATGTGTATATCGTACTGTATGTCGATGATTTGATTTTATGTACAAAGAAAACTCATAATTTAAAGATGTATAAAGATTGTCTAATGAAGATGTTCGACATGACGGACTTAAATGAAATAAAATTATTCTTAGGCATTAGAGTAATAAGAACTGTCGATACAATAACGTTAGATCAGTCAGTTTACTTAAATAATGTTTTAAGCAAGTTTGCCATGAGTGACTGTAATCCGTCAAAGTCACCTTTCCCGTCAAAATTAGACCATTTGGCCCTTAACTCTGATACAAACTGTGATGCACCATGCAAGAACGTCATAGGATGCCTTATGTATGCAATGCTTTGCACACGGCCAGATATTTGCTCAGCAATCAGTATATTGAGCAGGTATCAGAGCAAGAATAATACTGAATTGTGGAAATGCTTGAAACATCTTTTAAGATACATTAAAGGAACCGTTAATTTAAAAATGACCTATAAGAAGTGCGATTATCAGCAATTAGTTCATGGGTACGCAGATTCCGATTGGGCAGGCGACGAAAATGACCGTAAAAGCACAACAGGATACATATTCCAAGTGTTTGATAACTGTGTAATATCGTGGAATACACGCAAACAGAGCACAGTCGCCGCCTCCTCGACGGAAGCTGAGTATATGGCTCTATTTGAAGCTGTTAGGGAAGCAATATGGTTAAGATCATTGCTAAATAGTATTGCAATCCAAATACCACAGCCTATTACAATATACGAAGATAACAATAGCTGTATAAGCATTGCCAAAAACCCCACGAACCACAAAAGGTCAAAACATATAGACATCAAATACCATTTCACACGTGAACAAATTACTAACAAAGTAATAAAGCTAGAATATGTTTCAACAGGAGATCAACTAGCTGACATCTTCACGAAAATGGTACCATCAGTGAAATTTCAAGAATTAAGATCAAAATTAAACTTAATTTAGTTTGTTTGTATTATTATTTTATTAAATTATACTTAATGTATAAACATAATTATTCTTGTTGCATAATAAGAACATAATTTAATTTAAGATTATGCATGCACATAATCGATGATAATGATTGTAAAAATATAAAATTATACACTTATTTGCATTGTATAAGACTAGAATTTTTGAGGGGGACTATTGGTATGTACAAAATTCAAGTCCATCCTCATACTATATAAAACATTCATTCATCTTTTATTCGGTCTTCGACCATTCGATTCAATCACTCGTTCAATCGGTCATTCAATAAACTATCGTTCCACTGTGCACACGTCTTTTCTCTGCGCCCATTTTCCTACAACTAGACCCACTGATCACAATCCCAATATGTTGAGTACCTGTAATTTTCAGTTTAAACTGTAGCTGGCCACGTAAGTCCAGATGAATAGGCTGAAATTGCCATTGACCGGGTGCCTAGGGGCGGGAGACCTAAAGCTTTTGGCCTGAGATGGCACAGACCAGGGATTGAGATGGAGGAGGCATGCCCAGCAGTGAGACCGAAATGGCTACGTACAAAACTGTAGCCATTAGTTCGTTTAAAGTGTGACTGTATGTGTACTTCATAATAATGCCTTTACAGAGCCAACCAATGGTAAAGAATATTATTATTATTACGAGTCTACTAAGTCCCATTGCGGGGCAAAGGCCTCTCTCCCCCGCTTCCACTCTATCCGATCGTGAGCGGTCTTCTCCATTCCTTGTCCCATAGACCCAACTCATCACTCCATCTCTTCCTGGGTCGGCCACGCTTTCTCTTTCCATTCTCTGGGAGCCAGTCTGTGGCTCTCTTAGCCGCCCAGCTATCCGGCAGCTTTCGAGCAACACTCCCACTTTAATTGGGCAGCCTTCTGGCAAAGAATTATTCAATATCAATTCCCACTTTCCTCCCCAGGTAACAGCAGTCCCGGTCGCCATCACCGCCTCCCAGGTGCCCCAGTCCGGAGTGATCGTGGAGCTGGGCGCGCGCGCTGACGGTCCCGCCTGCCCCGACGTGGTGATGGAGGAGGCGGGACACGCGGGCGCGCACGGCTCGGGACAGGCGGGCATGCTGCCGGTCGACGGCGGATACTTGCTGGTCGACGAGGTTGCTACTCGTGAGTTCACTATGATTTTGATGTTATATATATCGGCTTACGGCTCGTCTTTAGCCCCGCAGAATAGTAATGCGCGTAACGTCAAAGATCTGACAAGTGTCATGAGCATTACGTGTATAGGATTAAGAGCTATGTTTTATCAAAATCTATCAAATGTATCGAAATGTCAGGCGCATTACCATTCTGCGGGTCTTAAAGGGCTATTTCATTGCGCTAAATTATTTAGTGCACTTTAGGCCAATATAATAAGCAAAAGGGAATAAGTTTCCCTAAAAAGGGGAAAAGGCTCCCTTCCACCATAGGTCCTTTAACTTTAATTTAGTAGATGGCGTGGTAAAGAAGAGGCTTATGCCCAACGTTTGTTAATGTGGGATGACTGATTGATCGATCGATTGCAGCGCAAGAAGACCTGCCAGACCTGGACGAGATCGAGCGCGAGCTGCGGATGCTGGACGAACAGATCCTGAACATGGCGCGTAACAACAACATGGACGCCGGCCGCGTGCTGGCCTCCACCGAGCCCGGCGCCGCAGCTGCGGAGACCGCCGGCAACGGTGAGACGGGCTTCCTCTTCCTCTTCCTCAGCTCACGGACCCTGCACCTGGCACGTGACAACAACATGGACGCCGGCCGCGTGCTGGCCTCCATCGAGCCCGGCGCCGCAGCTGCGGAGACCGCCGGCAACGGTGAGACGGGCTTCCTCTTCCTCTTCCTCTTCCTCAGCTCACGGACCCTGCACCTGGCACGTGACAACAACATGGACGCCGGCCGCGTGCTGGCCTCCATCGAGCCCGGCGCCGCAGCTGCGGAGACCGCCGGCAACGGTGAGACGGGCTTCCTCTTCCTCTTCCTCAGCCTCAGCTCACGGACCCTGCACCTGGCGCGTGATAACAACATGGACGCCGGCCGCGTGCTGGCCTCCACCGAGCCCGGCGCCGCAGCTGCGGAGACCGCCGGCAACGGTGAGACGGGCTTCCTCTTCCTCTTCCTCAGCTCACGGACCCTGCACCTGGCGCGTGATAACAACATGGACGCCGGCCGCGTGCTGGCCTCCACCGAGCCCGGCGCCGCAGCTGCGGAGACCGCCGGCAACGGTGAGACGGGCTTCCTCTTCCTCAGCTCACGGACCCTGCACCTGGCGCGTGATAACAACATGGACGCCGGCCGCGTGCTGGCCTCCACCGAGCCCGGCGCCGCAGCTGCGGAGACCGCCAACGGTGAGACGGGCTTCCTCTTCCTCAGCTCACGGACCCTGCACCTGGCGCGTGATAACAACATGGACGCCGGCCGCGTGCTGGCCTCCACCGAGCCCGGCGCCGCAGCTGCGGAGACTACCGGCAACGGTGAGACGGGCTTCCTCTTTCTCAGCTCACGGACCCTGCACCTGGCAAACTTGAGCGGCCTTTGTGCGTTTCCCCTGCACCTGCACTTCTAATTCAGCCATCCGCATGAAGCAGCAGGCGTGGATCAAGGGGATCAATTCTCTACCAAGGAGCACAGGTCTCTACCTGTCTGTCTGTCTCTACCTCTTTATTTGGTCAGAATTAAGTCACAACAAAGAGCGTGAAGCAGCTGGTGTATTTTAATTAAGTCCCAGAAAATGAATGCAGAATAAACAGTAATTTCTTATGATATTCACTGAAATATGTTATTTTCAGTGACGGAGCCCTCCGCACCAGGGGAAGCTAAAGATAAGAAGCTCTTCTCAATATTCAGCAACCCCAACCCAGGACAAGCGACGCCAACCACCAAAGGTACCTATAATACTTTAATTATTTAATATTCTTTGACCTTTTGCTTTCACTTCGCGGCATGCATTAAATGGCCAGCATTTACTTGTTCCTTCGCGTCGCCAGGCAAAGAAAGGTCGTGTTCTATCTATATTTTATAATATCTACAGAAATATGAAAACTTTGAACTGGTATCATAAGTCATGACTTGTACAGCTTTGCAACGATCTTATGGCGCGCAGTGGCCGGTGGAACTAACGCTTGACTGTGTTGATGATAGGTTCGTTGCATTAAGTTGCGTAGAAGTGGCGCCCCCCTGTAAACGTCCCTCACGCGCCGAAATATCGTTGGAATTCTGTATTTTAATGTGTGCTGTTGAACTAAAAACTAACAATGAGTTTCCGTTCCCCAGCCGCCGAGCCCGCGAAACGGTCCATACTGAAGAGTGTCAACAATCAGTACGTCATCGACGCGGGACAGAAGCGCTTTGGAGCCACGCAGTGCAGGGAGTGCGGGGTTATATACGAGGTGAGCTAGCAACTTGCATGATGCTTCTCATAGTTTAGCTCTGTCGTCAATCTTCAGGCTGTAACAGAAAGGTTTAGTCATATTTTAGGGGTTTGTTAGGGCGTTTTGAAAGTGCAACTTTATTTTTCACGTCTCCATACGCTTTGTGCCGGACGAACAGCTGATTTGTATAGAGAAGTAAAAAATATGACTACACCTTTCTGTTACGTCCTGTATAGTGGGGAGCAAGGAGCTGAAAGCTAAGCTTTTCCCGCGAGCATTGACATGATAAATTTGCGTTTTCCTGTATTCCAGATTAAATACTTAATTAGCTTAAATAAGCCGTTTTATTGGATATTTCTACAGTTAAATTAAATTATTTTTACATTTCATGATATTATATTAATGAACTATTGTGACCTATATTTTATTACCAATATGTATTAATATATTTTATTCTTATATTATTATTATTTCTTACAGTTCATGCGATATATTTATTGTTTGTCTTATTTATATCCAACACCCTGCTTGAGGGCAAAGGCCTCTCACTTGCTTGAATATGCATACAAGCATGTGAGGCGTGGTCATACACTCCCTCGCTGACCAGGTTTTTCTGGGAGCTTTGCTTACATGTACTTATAAATTTATTGATTATTAGTTTATTGCAAAGATTATCTGCCTATTAGTAAAGAAATATTTCAATATTTAATTTTTATTATTTTCTGTTTTTGAGCTATATTTGAGCTCAAATATACTTACTAATAGTTATTTGTATTTACAGATCGGTGATCCGCAGGACGAACATGACCACTTGGTTTATCACAACGCTCAGGACGTTCTCAAGTTCAATGTAAGTGCTAGCTTTATCAGGATTATTATTTTGTCATTGAGACTGAGTCCCGAAGAGTACATTTGAGAGAGAAGAGATAATATTGCGTTCTGCGCAGTCCGCGTCCCTGCGATGTTCTTATATGCTAAGTTCTTATTCTTCGTCGTATAGTTTCTTAATTTTGCCTTCATTTTTGTCCTCTGATGGTTAGCTAGTTAGTTCAATTGTGATATGCTATTGTAAAGATAGATATTTTGTCTAGAAAGTTTTACTTATCCTAATAAGATTAGTATAGTCATCTATTGTATAGTCTTTGCCTATCCTCTTTCGGGAATAATACGTCATGCGTGAGCATGTTTGCATGTAGTAAAGTCAGCGTCAGATGTTAAATGTGAGCACGCAAGATGTAACACACACACACACGCACATAATACAACATGTACAAAGATGTTGACATTGACACTCTTGCAGACTGACTGTTCGTTGATTACGATGTATTTGAGCAACTTGCACGCTTACATCGTTCTAAGTTGTTTACCTGATGTTGAGTGTGTGTAATTCACCTGTTCACCTCTCTTGCCTTGTCCCCAGGGCTGGAAGTCGGGTCACATCGTGGGTATGTGGTCGGACGGGCATGCGGTGCGCGTGCGGGGCGGAGCGCCCGCCTGGCGCCGCGTGCGGGAGCTGCTGACCCGCGTGGTGCACCCGCAGCTGGGGTACGAGGGCGGGCTGCCGAGCGAGCGCGTGCACGAGTATACTGTGAGTACTGACACTAGTGTCGTAAGTAGACTATGAGAGACCTGTGACTTCTCGTTCTCGCATAGGGTAAGGTAGGGCGAGAGAGAGGTCACAAATTGCGCAGACAAATAAACTGGGCGCTAAAAGTAGCTTGTATGTGTTTCTAACATGAAACAGACAGACATACTCCTCTAAAATACTTTGAACAGGGCATGGCCCGGCTTTTGGCCTCGCATTATCGCATGCCTCGGCCTATGCTACAAAAACTGAGACCGCAGCAGAACAACCTGTGTGATATATTTTCACTGAAAGAGCCTAAGGCCGAACCGTTACATTACATAACTGCTGTAAAGTATGTGAGGCCTATAGCACACTATTCTGTTTCCAGGCGTACCTCTACATAGAGAAGAAGCAGATCGTGGGTTGTCTGATCGCCGAGCCGAAAACGAGCGCTCGCAAGCTCATCCCGGGCGACCCCGACTGCTGCAGCGAGGAGACATATCCTGTCAAGTGAGTACCTCTTCACAATTCTAGTGACAAGTGGGTAAGTCCGCTGTTACGCAAAATGGCGTGTTGAATAAATAACTGGCTGTCGTCGCTATGGGAAATGTTGTTTTGATACTGCCAAGAGTATTGTTTAGATTGCCGATTCATCAGCCTTCTTATGAGCTCACACGACGCCGCACCAAACTAAGTCTGGGCCACAAATACTATAGTATATTATTACAGATAGACTACCTAGAACAAAATATGACACCGGCGTAAACTGAGATGCTACGGAAGCTTCTTTAGTTCAAGGCCATTATCGCTTGGTGCAGCGCCATCGAAAAATTGCAAATACCACGAGATGGCGCTAAATATATAGGATTTATTTTAAGATTAGCGCCACCTAAAAGTATGTTAACTGAAACCATGGCGTTTAAAGGTCAAATCTGACGCCATCTCTTTTTTACGAAGGGTTACTAATACTAATTTGTATGGGATGAGCATCCTGTGGTCTGGGCGTATGTTGCGACACAGGCGACGCAAAGTCTGCGCTGCGTGGCGCGCGTCTCAGTTTACGCTGACGCTAATTGTGGACGGACAATAAGGCAATAGTCACACGTCTTCAAGGTTTGACGAAGACTGCGTAACTGTAGATGCAAGGGTTCGGTTCACACGACAATACGGAGGGTAGGCGTGTATGTCGGTGGCATAATGACGTGTTCTAAGTAAAAATCTACAGAAATAAAGACATTTGATTTATATTTTATCAAACCGACTGAGCAACAAGCACATTGTCCGAGCCTCTTAAACAGATTTCAACACCCATTCCCCGCTGATGCGGCATCTAGCTGCATAGTCGGTCGATTAAACTCACCCTCCTTTACACCCTACCGAGCAGGTCACTCCTATCAAAAATTTGTCTTTGTATGCCGGCCGTAAGACTGGAACAGGATTAAAACCCTGGCTGGAGGCACCATCATCATCACCACCTATCCCCTCAGATGCGGCATCTCCCGCATCTGGACGTCCCCGATGTCGCGGCGGCGCGGCGTGGCGGCGCGCCTGCTGGACTGCGCGCGCGCATCGCTCCTGACCGGCGACCCGCTCGCGCCGAGCGACCTCGCCTTCAGTGCGCCCACGCAGGCCGGCAAGGGGCTGGCGGCGAGCTACTGCGGGACTGACAGCTTCTATGTGTACTTGGAGTGAGTGGCGGCGACTGCGCAGGCGCACGGCTCTACGGGGTTGTTGATAACAAAGTCGCGGATCACAAAATACAAATACGGCTTCCCAACGACCGACCGTTTGGCTCGCGGTGACAGGTGAAACTAACGCGTTTTGACAGGAGCTCTATTTCTCAATCGCTCTTTTGCAAACGAGCGCTCTTTTCTACCGATTTTCGCTCATTCTATTCAATTCGCTCTGCAACGATTGGTCAGAATCTATTCAATTCGCTCTGCAACGATTGGTCAGAATCTATTCAATTCGCTCTGCAACAATTGGTCAGAATAACACGAGCAAATGAAAAATAGAGCTCCAGCCCTCCTAGACAATGTTACTTACGCTACGAAAATGAAACGAAACGATAACTCAAAATGTATGCGATTTGAAATTTGGTTACGCTAGATGACGTCATGACCAAATGTCAAATCTATACATTTTGAGTTATCGTTCTGGTTCTTTGCATTAAACTGCGTATAAGTGGCGCCCCCTAAGAACGTCACTCACGCGCCAAAATTTCGTTGGAAGACTGTTTTGACAGCTTTCCAACGTTTTTTGGCTGATGAGTGACGTTTACAGGGGGCGCCAGCTCTACGCAACTGAATACAATGAACCCGTAATCAAGACAGTCCTGTCATTCCTCATTGGTTATCAAGCGTTAGTTCCACTTGTCACCGCGGGCCAAAACATCTTTGGAAAGCTGTATCAGTTAATTGCGATTCGAAACAAGGACCTAGAAGTTTAAGCGACATTTCCGTGTGCGATTATGCTGTGAGTCGACCCACCTGCATGCACGCGGGCAGGCGACAGATTATGCTGGAAGTCGACCCACCTGCATGCATGCGGGCAGGCGACAGATTATGCTGGAAGTCGACCCACCTGCATGCACGCGGGCAGGCGACAGATTATGCTGGGAGTCGACCCACCTGCATGCACGCGGGCAGGCGACAGATTATGCTGGGAGTCGACCCACCTGCATGCACGCGGGCAGGCGACAGATTATGCTGTGAGTCGACCCACCTGCATGCACGCGGGCAGGCGACAGATTATGCTGTGAGTCGACCCACCTGCATGCACGCGGGCAGGTGACAGATTATGCTGTGAGTCGACCCACCTGCATGCACGCGGGCAGGCGACAGATTATGCTGGGAGTCGACCCACCTGCATGCACGCGGGCAGGCGACAGATTATGCTGGGAGTCGACCCACCTGCATGCACGCGGGCAGGCGACAGATTATGCTGTGAGTCGACCCACCTGCATGCACGCGGGCAGGCGACAGATTATGCTGGAAGTCGACCCACCTGCATGCACGCGGGCAGGCGACAGATTATGCTGGGAGTCGACCCACCTGCATGCACGCGGGCAGGCGACAGATTATGCTGGGAGTCGACCCACCTGCATGCACGCGGGCAGGCGACAGATTATGCTGGGAGTCGACCCACCTGCATGCACGCGGGCAGGCGACAGATTTTGGTTGCTGTCTTTGAACTCCTATAGAATCGTGTCGTCTATCTCTCTCTACCGCCCGCGTCTATAGAATCGTGTCGTCTCTCTCTACCGCCCGCGTCTATAGAATCGTGTCGTCTCTCTCTACCGCCCGCGTCTGTAAACGTCAATTATTAGAATATAATCCTTTGTACTCGAGTAAAAGACACGACGCGCGCATTCCGAACACTAAGGCCCACTGCTTCGAATGCAAGTTAACACTGTTATTTGATAACTTTTACTACTCCAAATTTATTTTGACTCGCGTATGAAACAGTGCGCCTAGTCTACTCGTTAAGTAAGTTAGTTAGAGGTTTGCCTTGTGCATAACAATGAACTTTATTAGTTAGCTTTGTGTTGAATTTTAGTTATATTGTCTAGTCTAGTAAGTCGTACAGTTTGGTAACTATTTATTAGCAGGAGACATTTTTAACTCGAATATTTTCATAGACATTTGTGTGTGGATTGTGATTGTTTTGTGTGTGGATTCCAATGTGACTGGTAGTGGATTGCCAAAGTTGTGTGATACGCGACTCTACGTCAGAAATACAGATGCTGCACCGGTAGCATGCATAGGGCGGCGCGGGTTTTGTCGCGCGAACGAGAGGGAGGGCTATAGCTCTGTCACTTACTTTCCCGCTTTAAAGCCCGCACCGCGCTTGGCATGCTACTCGTGCGGTAATAAAGAATGCGCATCGGACTTGCCAGAGATGATTGGCGAGTTTACTTTTTTTGCTATTGCAGTTTTTTGGCCATGTCAAAGTTAACCCCCGAGAATAGTGTTAACTCACGTTCTATCTCTCGGGTCTCTCTCCACAGTCCGATGTGCGTCAGTGACCGCCGACAACTGTACGTCTAATGATATGGATGTAGGATAAGTCCTATGACTTAGTTTTTATAGTGTGTTATTTTTGATACTAAGATTTACACGGAGATTACTGTTTTAGTCGTAGTTCAAGAGCCGAATGTGCCAACTATTGAATGCCTTGTGTGAGGCCGTTGAATAGACAAACGTTTTTAGAGATATCCTTTTCAAGTACACCTCCCTACTGGGCCCTAATGCTGCTCTGAGAATTTCACTTATATTTCATTACTATTCCATTGCAAACACCCAATCAAGGAGGATAATAATTTAGGAGAATACCAAATGACGCCATTTTGGGTGTTTGCAATGGAATAGTAATGAAATAGTAATGAAATTCTCAGAGCAGCATTAGGCCCCTGATGTTTTGTGCCAGTGTTTTTAGAGATATCCTTTTCAAGTACACCTAACTACTGATGTTTTGTGCCAGTGTTTTTAGAGATATCCTTTTCAAGTACACCTACCTACTGATGTTTTGTGCCAGTGTTTTTAATTAAATTACGACTTGTTTTATAGGATTTTTAACTCGCTGAGTGGCTTTTAGCTAATTTTATTGTAATTATGTAATGGTTACGCTTATTATATTACGTGTAGTATTTATAACTCATTGCTAATGTCGTTATGTTACGGGGCACGTTCGTTACGCTACCGCCGATTTTGATTTTATCCCAGTGCTTGTAAATAGAACATAATTTAATTGTTCCGATTCGATATGCCTTTGTGCCGTTTTAGAAGATTCTTTATGGTACATTATTTTTATTATTTGACTACCACTCCCCGTTTTATAACTTACCTTGGATTTATTTGTTGCATTTTATCTTTTGAATACACCTGTGCAATCGTGTACCGCTCCAAAGACCAATTTAGTACCCTAATGTAAAGCCATTTTTATGCTTTTATGTATGAGGACTGGAGGGAGACGTTTTGGTGTTTTACCAACAGTCAAAATGACATGCGTATTTGTACCGTTATATGTAGATTTAATTTTAGTAAAACCAGATGTGAGACTTAAATAAAATGGTGATACGAAAATGTTCAAACTCAATACAATTACTGCTCTATTAGGTAATTAGAACTAATGTAGGTATCTACTATAAGGTTTTCAATTCGCCAATGGAAAATATTGATGATTTTGAGATTAGATATGTTTAGCAATGTTAAAATAGAGCTTCGTAGTCACGAGTTAGCAACTATGAGTTTTAAAAACTTGATATACTTAATGTAGATATGTCAAGAATCGAAGTTTCACACAGCGGTAATTATCCGTCTCGACCGTAGCTTGAATCCCGAATGTACTCGCTTCGCTCTGGATTCAATCAAAGTATGTACAGGTTGGCAAGAAAGTCTAGAAATTAAATGATGGCAACATTCACAGACTACTGCGTGTTTTCTTTAATGTCATATTTGGATTGTCTATCAAAACACGCAATAGTGCTCTAATATGTCACTTATGTTGCCATTATTTATTTTCTTGCCAACCTGTAGGTTTGAAATGATTTATTTGTCCATTTGGAAATGTTTTGCAGGTAAGTCATTGTTTCTAAAGCTGGAAAATTTAGTCATGCTCTGCGTTTGCAATAAAGTGATGTTTTATAAATAATGTATTTTAATTAGGTACCTATATCCACAGACTTCAATAGTAGGGGACAAGGCACGGGGCGCTTGAAAGTGTCGCTTCCAAAACGGTGTCAAAACGGGAAAAGTGAACCGATTTCAATCAGTCGTGCTTAGACGGTGCTAGCCGCGTGGATGGGCGACTAGGAAACTTTCCGGGAAAATTCCCGGAATCTTCTGTTTCTTCCCACCCAGTGGGTATTTATGTGGGAGGATTCAAATTGTATTTTTTCTTTGTTCTTTATTGACATAAAGCAATAGTTTATGCATAGTTTATCATATTTCTGAAATAAAATTTTAGTTTTAAGGGTTCCGTACTACTGTCACAGAAGAGATAATAGTACTCCGTACAGAACGGCCACTCCCTTCCCCGCGCTGATTCAGATACCGCACCCCACCCCTGGCGTCAAGGAACGGATTGAAAGATCAATAGACGCGGCTGAACGCCTGACGAGTGACCGCGCGTATACGGTGAATAATAACCGGTAATATAATATGGTGAAGTTTTGTGCATTATTTAGTGTCTGTCGTCAACTAGAAACAGCAAAGACAGGAGATTCTTTCGGTTCCCGACTGATGAAAGAAGGTAAGCAACAGCAACTCTATTGTTGTTCTTTTGAGAAATAAAAATTCTATTTTTAACCGACTTCAAAAAAGGAAAGGTTCTCTTTCATATTTTATTTTCTAAGATACCTAGTACTAAACCTTCCGTAATACATAATTATCAATTAAGTACATTTACTATAGGTATTCATTTCGTGCTATTCGTTGTTGGTGCGATTCAACAACGCGAACGAAGCACTTCGAGTTGAAAAGTAGGTAGTATGTGGGTCAATCAACTATTTTACCCACACTTTGCTGTCCCCGACCATTTATTATTAAAATGCGCTAAATGGTTAAATTTACACATTTGACGAATATAACAATAGTATCTAAGCTAGCAGGCACTTGGCACGGGGAACTTGATTACGTTCTCGAAGATCTTCGTCTGTGTTTTTTTTTGCTCGCATGGCGCGGTATGGTGTCCTTTGATAGTGCCGTTGAGCTGCTAGTCCTCGAAGAACTTTCAGAGAGAGTGCGTGCATTGACAGAAAAGTGTGGGTTAAGTTGATTGACCCAAGTACGCACGCACTAACTTTGTCGCGGCGGCGGCGCGCCGCCATTAGCTGGGTCCACATACAGCGAGCTTCGGCCGGGTCTCGCTCGAACCCTGTCGTGGTTTGGTTGTTTTGAATCTCTCAGAGACTAGGTACCTACTTAACATAAAATTCGAATATTGTACAATCCTAACGATGTTTTTACCTAACCTACCTACAGTTCACGCCAAGTGTCTCTTACCTACTTCAGAATAAGTAATAGTAGGTAACAACAACATAACATAGCTTCACGCCTTTTCCCATAAGAGGTGGCAAAGGCACTGTGCCCACTTTCAGACAGTTATTCGATACCTACCTACTCCATTTTTATAACTTAATGTATGAAGGATCAAAGTGAACATTAACATTTTTTAGGATTTCAATGAGAACCCGACTAGGTACCTGTTTAAACGGCAGCGCCCCTACAAAGTCACTTCATAATAATGCAAACGCTTGTGTTCGGGTCGCGCCGTCGTCGTCGTCTTTCGGTTCGCCCGACGCAAATCGCTGCTTTTGCCGCGCTACCAGCCCTAGCAATATTTACGCACACATTTGCACGTATACAAACATCATTTAGTCATGTAGTAGTAATAGGTGCTTATTTCACGAGCGTTCTATGGAGTGTCCGAGGTGTGCTACTGTACTACTTCGTCGCCATCTTGAAAATTTTAGTAACTGAACCGATTTGCTTCAAAATCGATATCTTTGGATTCGGGTGGAGTCCAATCCTGATTCTGAAGTCACATTTTGAAAAAATCGCCGCCATTTTGAACTTTTTAGTTACTGAACCGATTTGCTTCAAAATCGATATCTAAGGATCCGGGTGGAGTCCAATTATGATTCTGGAGTCAGATTTTGAAAAAGTCGCCGCCATCTTGAACATTTTAGTTACTGAACCGATTTGCTTCAAAATCGATATCTAAGGATCCGGGTGGAGTCCAATTATGATTCTGGAGTCAGATTTTGAAAAAGTCGCCGCCATCTTGAACATTTTAGTTACTGAACCGATTTGCTTCAAAATCGATATCTCAAGATCCGGTTAGAGACCAATAATGATTCTGAAGTCAGATTTTGAAAAAGTCGCCACCATCTTGAACCTTTTACACGTTTATATGATTTGGGTCGTTCTTTTCTTTTCCGTCGTTAGGCTATGCCATTAAGCTCTCAATATTGCTTTAGTAAGCCATAAAAACAATTCATAGATTAGTAGTTATTCATTATCAAATAGTTCGTGCACAGCCTTCAACGGCGCGCGCACAGTGAATTACGAACTAAGAGGACAGTGTTCGTAGGTAGGTAGGTAGGCCTTAGTTCTATGACTTTTGTTAGGTTTCATAATTTTAATTAACGCACGAGTTCCACTGGTGATTCGAAGCGATTCATCTGACGAATAGAGTCGAGTTGGCAGAGGTGGGCTCTGTGTTATTTAGTATTGGCAACACCCGCTGGCCTTTCATTGGCTCTCGGTTAGGGGTGGGGGTGGGTCTGAGAATTGGCGCCAGAAGTAACTTTTCTTGGGAAGACTCGTTAGAAGGAAGGAATCGCTCTCTTGCTTGGACTGTCGAAGAAGGTGGTTGTACACAATAAAGTGCTGAAGAGTGAACCGGAAGTGTCGGTTTTACTATACTTTGAATAAAACATCACAATATTTAAAACAACATTTATTTTTACATACATTAAGTCGGATTCAAAATGCTTGAAACATACTGATACTTGTACACATCAGTTTAAAGATTATTATAAATTTTCATGGACAGTAAAATTATACATTTTCATTGCACGAATCGGTATATTGGAAACGAAGGAAAATCATAAGCATTTGTAATAACCACTTCGCAATACACTACTATACACATAAATATTAAAATTTCATTTTAATCTTTAGGAATTTCATTAAATAGGTATATTTTTAAAATTAATTTTGATAAAAATATAGATTTCAGTTATATATTAAACGTAGGTATTAAGAGTAAGATAACGCTATGTTGTAGTTTTTTAAAGATCCCACATTCCACCGGAAACAAATTGTTAAGTGCTCATCTCATTACCATGTCTAAATAAAGTGTTTGAGCTATGCTAGAAAAAATATACAATTAAAATTATTCGCTATTGAAAAGAAACGCTACCAAAAATTTACATTAGTTTTGTGCTACAGTTGAAAGAAAGAAAATCTTTATGAGCTCTAATTAAATGCCACCATTTCAAATATCTATAATGGCCATATTATAAAATAGATCACATCATGATGTGGCCAGCCGTCAAGTTTGTAAAATAGATCACATCATGATGTGGCCATCCGTCAAGTTTGTAAAATAGATCACATCATGATGTGGCCATCCGTCAAGTCTGTATAATAGATCACATCATGATGTGGCCATCTATCAAGTTTGTATAATAGATCACATCATGATGTGGCCATCCGTCAAGTCTGTATAATAGATCACATCATGATGTGGCCATCTATCAAGTTTGTATAATAGATCACATCATGATGTGGCCATCCGTCAAGTCTGTATAATAGATCACATCATGATGTGGCCATCCGTCAAGTTTGTATCATTGAACGACCAAATCTTTTATGGCGAAACACTGTGGCAGCCTCAGTTAAGACAAGTGGAATAGTCTTCGTGTTAGTTCGAAATAAAAAATACCACGTGATGCTGAATTAAGGATACATGCTTTTAGGAAACTTAATAATTTTATAAAATGGCCAGCCAGATCATGAAACAATCGGCTATATATGATATAGCTCATGATCAGTGATCGGATATTCGGATGCATATATACCTAGTTTGTTTGTTTTTAGCTGTAGAAGCATGGAAACGGCTTCTTAATATAATTTATCTAAAAAAAAACCGGGTAAAAGGTATGCCGATATTGTGTAACTTATCGGATGCATATTTATTTAGTGTTAACATTTGATCCCTGATGCAAATATGTGTATGGGTACAAGATGGTGTTTGAACATCTGTTTTTAGGGTTCCGTACCCGAAGGGCGCCAAACGGGACCCTATTACTGAGACTTCACTGTCCGTCCGTCCGTCTGTCTGTCACCAGGCTGTATCTCATGAACCGTGGTAGCTAGACAGTTGAAATTTTCACAGATGATGTATTTCTGTTGCCGCTATAACAATAAATACTAAAAATCAAAAGAAATTTAATATTAAGGGGGGCTCCCATACAACAAACGTGATTTTTTTGCTCGATATTGATAAAATGGTAGCAGGTAGACGCTTAAAAAGTTCACAATATATTGAGTATATTATTTACTTAAAAAATAAATAATTAAATTAATATTTAGGGGGGCTCCCATACAAAACGTTTTTTTTTTGCGGTTTTTTATAGATAATGGTACGGAACCCTTCGTGTGCGAGTCCGACTAGCACTTGGCCGGTTATTTTATTAAATTATGTTTCCATATGTAATTATATAGTTACTACCATTTTAATCACTATCTTTCACTATGATTTGGTCACTTAAATCGGGATTTTTCGATAGCAAAGGACATTCCCTAGCCAACACCTGAACTTTAGGTAAATATGCTCCAAATATCCGATCACTGATCATGATATGATGAATTTCACGGCATGACCGCGCCATACCTGAAGCGAACAGATCTATCCGGGGCGCGGGCGGGCCGCGGCGTGATCGCGTGTGCTGCCACCTTCTGGTAAGTATTAATCATTTCCAGTTACCAAGTGATTCAACCAGACAGCAGGATATGAGAGGACATATATTTCAACCTTACTCGATACGATAATATAATCAATTAACGTAACTGGTTTGGTTGCATGACTTGGCTAAGTTGACAAAATATTTCTTCGAAAATCGGTCGCCATTGGCACCAACTGGCCATAATACCTATGTACATTTACTATTATAGATTCAGAAAAAACAAAACAGCAGAGATATTACACGACCACTGCCAACATTATCACTGTCCACATCCTCTGTGTTAGGTACCTACTACATTATGTCAACATCCTCTGTGTTACCCACTAACTACATCGATATTGACGTCCTTTTGAGACTTCGCTGATTGTTGAGGGTGCGTCGAGCTATTTGTGCTCATAAGAATTATGTGCAGCCACAGGGTGCTCATCCCATACAAATTGGAATTAGTAACCCTTCGTAAAAAAGAGATGGCGTGAAGAGTAAGATTCGTACTTTAAACGCCATGGTGTCAGTTAACATACATCAGGTGGCGCTAATCTTAGAATAAATCCTGTATATCTTAGCGCCATCTCGTGGTATTTGCAATTTTTCGATGGTGCTGCACCAAGCGATAATGGCCTCAAACTAAAGAAGCTTCCGTAGCATCTCAGTTTACGCCGGTGTCATATTTTGTTCTAGGTGGTTTGTCTATATGTATAAGTATAATATTATTTGTGGTGCAGCTGACTGTACGTGCACTCAGCCGCAAAGTTCGCAGCCCGACCGCAGCGACTTAAGAACAGAAAGGTTATACGAATACCCAAAAATAGCATTTTACAAATGTACAATATTAAAAATAATATACGGAATCTCGAATCTCGATATACCATTCTTTACAGGATTGTGCGCAAGTACATTCACTTAACAACTATTATGAAGTATATTTAAAAAAGGAGGAATCTTTCAAATACTATTTGGTTATTGGCATCGGACGACACATCACCTACCCAAGGATCATCACGCTAATAAAAAAATACTTTAACACTTCAAACGATTTAAAATCGAAAACCCTTTTCAAATCAAAGAACCACGACCCTAGTTCGTTAGAACATCAAAACCAGGAGAATTATCTAAATGTACACCTTAGTATGTTTTATTTACTCGACATCGACACTGGCAGTATTTCATCTAAATATCGAAAAACATAGAAAATATGCTATCAACTACTTTATACATATGACTCACAAGTTATTGCGTTCTCCTAGCCGCAGGAGGGCGGGGACAGCCGCAGGAGGGCGGGGACAGCCGGAGGAGGGCGGGGACAGCCGTCGGAGGGCGGGGACAGACGTAGGAGGGCGGGGACTGCCGTAGGAGGGCGGAGACAGCCGTAGGAGGGCGGGGGCAGCCGTAGGAGGGCGGGGACAGGCGTCGGAGGGCGGGGACAGCCGTCGGAGGGCGGGGACAGCCGTAGGAGGGCGAGGACAGCCGTAGGAGGGCGGGGACAGCACATTTGTTATCCGCAAATTATGCTTCTTACTGAATCTTGAGATTCGCACAGAACAGTATCCGTAATAAGCAAAAAGGCTTCAAGAAATCCAACTAATAATTGTATCGACCATAAGTACCCTAAAGTCTCAAATCAATATTTTAATATCCGAGCTTGCTTAGTTTATGCATAACTTCACTATTTAGCGATTACGTAAGCTTTTTTTTGTTAGTACTTTTAACTAATATTGTTATTGAAAAGAAGTAGAAAAGATTTTGTTACCATATCACTCTTATGCATTTTTTTCTAGATTTGATGATAAATGTGTATTTCGCTATTTATTAACGTAAATACTGCACTAAGTTTACGAATCTGTGCACATATTTAATAATGACAGTATGTTCCTTTATGAGTACATTCACAGACTTTTCAATATCTCTTAGCATTATTCCTTTAAAAATATATAATAAAATACATTGAAAATGTACGGCATACAAAATAGTCGTAATAAATATAGAAAACATAATCCCATGATTGCAAATGAAAACTACTAATAAATATATTTTAGTAACACATTATAGTATCTGTGGTAACAAGTATCTACTGCTGTGGTCATTACATCAAATCAAATAATGAAATCAGATATAATTTATAATACAACTAAGAAACAAATCTTCTTAAAAAGTGAGATTTTTTATTTTATTTACGTAAAGGTTTACTAGACGCAACAACTAAATACATACAAACTATTATTCAAAATGAACATATTATTCCAAATATGGAAAACATTCGAAAAAAAACACAATCAACTTTTTACCTTAATGTCAATAAAATATTGATGATGTGTTAAAAAATACTACTTATAATACGAAAAAGTCTGTAAACGACACATTATTTGACTCCGACCAAAAGACGGCACTTAGCACGGGGGAATTAAAAATATTTGACGTCAGCGTATCAGCAATCTACACGAAATATTATATGTTTGTTAACTTTTGCACCCGTTTCAATATTTTGCAATACGCTAGAACTTACTTAAATAGCTACCAAATAGTTTTTTACTTTTTAAGTTACATATACAATAAGTTTAAGATGCCATGTTAATATTTAATTACATTATGATGTATCTATAGTGGTGGCGCGCCGGTGAACGGGGATCACATTTTATTGCACTAGAACAGACTAATTTAGCGACGTTCTGAGTTTTACGTAGTACTATTAGTTCTTCTGTAATTTTACTTAGCTTTGTATTTTCCCAAGCTCACAGCCACACGAAAGAAGTTTAATATTCAACGCGTCACTCAATGTGATGTTACACTGAGTTCAATCACAAGCGCTCACATAGATTTACAAATTATAGCTTAGCGCATATAAATATTCTTAGGTACGACAGGGCGACAAATCATAGCGGATGACGAACCAATGCGATAGATTTACAATGTAAATGACTTATAACGACATGAATCTTATTAATTACTTCGTTTATTTATTGGAGTGATGTTTTACCCAACTATCTAAGTTGATGTTCTAGCTCGGTGTTATCCACACGTTACACTAGTGTTGTAGAACTGTGCCTTAGAAATATTAGTTTTCTTAGAGATTAACGTATCAAACCACAGAACGCCGCATTCTGACATAATTATAATTCCAAAATCAACAAAAAAACTTAATTGACTACAGTAAAAATACCATTAATGTTATGGAACCCCCGAGTCACATACGCGTTTATGATTTAACATAAATATATAATTTATGTATAATATATATTAGCTGTTATATTTTGTTTCCTACTTACATTCAAACTTAACATTATAACACAAAAAGAAAAATTATAATTTCAATAGTTATATTTATAAAAATTAACGATAATACAATAAAACTGTTATAATTAGTTAGAACGCAAAACAGCATTTTTTTACACATTATGAGGAAGGAATTTAATTTCAGTTTGTTCCTAAAGTCATACACTTCCGTAGAAGATATCCTTCTATATGGTAACATGGGGTGTGGTGTTTCCGCTGGCAAAACTCTTCATTCTATATGGTAACATGGGGTGTGGTGTTTCCGCTGGCAAAACTCTTCATTTTATTTATGGCACATTACGCAAATTATATCCAGCTTTTAACATTCTTATATTAAGGACCATATTTGGAATAGAACAACAATTAACTCTGTCATAATGGAATAAGACATTATTTTTCTAGCACACATTTTCTGACACCCAGAAATAATAACCATGTCTTATTCAATAAACGTATCTATATTTTTCTGATTCATAAACAACATCAACTAAACAGGGGATTCAAACAATTTTATTATTAATTTCATGTAACATAAACATAACGATACATAAAATTGTTAGGTATATTACACAATTCACTTTCAAACACAGATTGGGTGTAGATCCTTGCGCAAAGAATATCGTTATCACATGACAAGATAAAATATACTTTTTCCTAATATTTATGTATTGTTGCTTAAGTTATAAGTACACAAACCAATTTAATTTAGTAATAATCCTTATTATTTTATCGGTTAGGGCTCTGTTAGTGACATTTGTACTTAAAGGTTAGCTATTTTGTGTCAATCTTAAATGAAAAAGAAGTAAACATAACTAAAATTATTACGGTGATTTATTCGCAGTTTTCGTCTGGTTTTGAAAAAGAAAACGCTATATTTAAAACGTTTTTTCAGCGTCAGATAGTCGTCTAAAATATAGACAGAATTTATAGTATTTTTGTACGTGTGATAGATAACGGAATTATTTCAACATTAACTGCAAATAATCACAACACGAATTCCTTTCGAAAAAATACTGCTAAAATATATGATATTCATCGCACGACCGTATTATATACGGTTTAAAATATTGTATCTTTGGACCTTAATATTACACTAAAAGCTCAGTATATTAAAACATATTTTTAAATAACAATAAGTTAAAACCTACATTACAGCAAAGCTCTTGCATTTTGTTATTTTAATTAGTCAAGAAATTGTGCTAGAACAGTATAGCAGTTAAAGGTACTAAGGTCATAAGGTAAATTAAAATAATTTGATGGAAGACGCACAATTCATAAAAACTTAAGAAGTACTTGTGATTAAACTAAAAACAATTCAGAAAAACATTATTTCAGTAACACAATAGTCACAATAAAAGCATACGTAGAAAAAAACCTTCTGTATAAATCAAAAATATACAGACATAACGCATAGTAAAAGTGTATTATTTTATTACATATTGTGATTAACGAAAAAATATATCTATACCGTAGTGTATATTTTTCTATAAACCTACTAAATTACTAACTGAAATAATCATCTTGATAATTACTTACTAGACGACTTAATAACGTAATAAATAAATGAAATTTTGTCCTAATTTGAGCATAATTTAGAAACCGAAAACAACTGTAGCACGACGCCAATACAACGATTACTGATATGCATTCAATGAAATCATGAAACTTGCACGAAAATGAAAGGGGATCAAGGAATACTATAATCTAGCCTCCAGAGAAAAACCACTATACATCAATGATCCTTAATATAAAATAGTATTTACACCGCCTTTGACACGATTGGCACTTACAAAGTCACCGCATTGAATAACCAATGGAAAACAGTCAAACGCAGTTCGTCACAACCTCCCAGAGACTCGAAAGTGACTGCGCGTCGGCTCGCTACCCAACAGAAACCAACGCCAAACACTGCAGCGGAAAAAGCAGTGTTTATTGACCGGACGATAGCAAACAGCGGTAACAGTTGTATGCGTCAATCTCCCAATCCACCAAGAGAAACCAGATTGACGAATATTTCTCTCCTTCAAGACCTTTGCAGTCAGAACAATAAACACAGCTATCTTAAGACGAGACGACGCGCAATGCCAGCGCCTACAACGCAACCAAGACGACCGCAAAAACCTTATAAGGCATTCAAAATTACTTACATACTCATAATTCGTCTCATGTCAAATAAGAACAGCAAAATCTATGGCTATCTGGAAACCAAAAACGACGCAATATATCCGCTACGCGACTAGTTACTAAAAACTAGTTGTCCTGCAACGTAACTGGTCACCAAAACTAGTTTTTCCGGTCTCTTGGTCAGTTTGACGGCGCAACCCTCGGCAGCCACTCCCAGAGTCGAGAAGTTGCCAGCATCGGAACAGCATGCGATAACTCCCAAAAAAGCGTTTCTTAGCATTTCATCACTCATCTATCGAGACAGTTCTGTAGACACGTAGCGCTGTGGATCACAGTGAAGTGACACTGGGCCGCTTACTTTAACACCGTACGTGATACATGTATAAATAAAGTTGTGTATAATTTATTTAAGTCATGTATAAATATTGCTATGTCGTGCATGGACATTGGTGTTCGGATCACACTCGCCCGGTGCGGCGTTGCCTGACGGTGGCGGTTCAGACACGCGATCTGAAAGCGGAGACACGCGCTGTTACTTCACGGTGATGATGCAGGCTTCAACGAGTCATGCTGTGTATGCCACGCTGAGCATATTATTTATACTGATAATAATTGATTAGTGGATAATAATCACTTGATCATAATGATATGACTTCATGCGTCAAAATGCCTCATGTATGTCCTGATCCCGAAACGTACAGTAGCCCCAACGAACCTTCAACGGCTCGCTGCAGAGGCGCGGCTCGCGACAGTGGCGCACTCACCGGTTACAGCAGCTCGTACTGGCGCAGGTGCATGCGTTGGATGATGTCGCGGCAGTCGTTGAACACGCGCTTGATGTCCCCGGTGTCGGCGGCTCGCTGCAGTGAGGCGCGGCTCGCGACAGTGGCGCACTCACCGGTTACAGCAGCTCGTACTGGCGCAGGTGCATGCGTTGGATGATGTCGCGGCAGTCGTTGAACACGCGCTTGATGTCCCCGGTGTCGGCGGCTCGCTGCAGTGAGGCGCGGCTCGCGACAGTGGCGCACTCACCGGTTACAGCAGCTCGTACTGGCGCAGGTGCATGCGTTGGATGATGTCGCGGCAGTCGTTGAACACGCGCTTGATGTTCTCGGTGTCGACGGCGCACGTGAAGTGCGGGTAGCAGTAGTGCTTGCCGTCGCCGCTCGCCGTGCTGATGCGCTGTGGGCACGGGGGACAATCTTTATACAAGGAACAAACAGAGAGGAGTCGTTTTATGGACCTGATAACAGGCCCCCAATTCTACAAACGAATCGCATGCTAATTGCTATAGCGAGGGCGCGAAACACCGGTTTGTTTTTAGCCGGTGCGGCACGTCTCGGCGCAGCACGTCTCGGCGCCGCCGTTCGCCCAGCCTCAACCGGAATTCGGCATGCGATTAATTTGTAGAATTGGAGGCCTGTTAAACTCTGTGCGTGACAAGGGAAACGTACAAAGCGAAAACTCCCAATTCATATTGATTGTGTAATGTTATCATATCATAGATTAATGTTGCATTAGATTCATTTTATAGTAAATTTTTCGTGACTCTCAATATCAATATCAGAGATATCTCTTCAGTCAAAAATAACATACAAAAGCAGTAGTACTCACAAGGAACTCGTCGCGTATGAAGTACTTGGCTCGCGCCACCTGCGCCGGCTCGCGCGCGTCCGGCGCCGCGTCCGGGGGCACCTGCGGACAGACACACATACACTCACACGTCATCGTCAGCCAGGGAACACACGGTTGTGTATAAGCTTCTAGGTTTTAGGGTACCGTACCCGAAGAGTGCCAAACGGGACCCTTATTATTACTAAGCCTCCGCTGTCCGTCCGTCTGTCCGTGAGAGGGTTCTATCTCACGATCCGTAATAGCTAGAGTTTTTTTTTACAGAACGTGTATTTCTATAACCGCAACAAGAACAAATACTGAAATACACGAAAACAAAGAGTGTTTTGAATTCACAGTAGATTGTCACACAAGGGGCGTACGTAAGTGAGCTATTTCGGAACAAGATCCGATGTAGAGCCGTTTGCGAGCGGACGCGCACGGGTCGAGTGTCAGCGAGATAGTCACCTGGTAGCGCGCGCACGGGTCGAGTGTCAGCGAGATATTCACCTGGTAGCGCGCGAACTCCTGGAAGTACTCCTCGAGCCGCGACTTGCCCGCGAGCACCTTCTCCGCGAGCAGGTCTTGCTTGTTCAGGAACAGGATCACCGATATCGTGCGCAGCCATCTGCCGACAGAACGGGAACGACGTCAATATAATAAACTATAAATTAAAGAAAAACCCCGACACAGTATTATGAACCCCTTGACCGCAAAACATAACACCCCTCTTTTGGTCGTCGGAGGGGTTAAAAATATAAAATTCTAGTAAAAAAGATGAAGTTTCCGTTGCGACGACGGAGCGGTGACGCTCTGTTGTTCAATACATATCATGCTCGTTACACTCGGGATTCAACTCTAGAATCCCTCGTTCACTATGGATTAAAAAAGACTCTCGCTTTAAAAATTTCATAGCAGAGTAGGTCACCCGCCTGTAGTTCCATATGCTCTTGAGGAGGTCCAGCGACTAACGGAGCCAGTTCTGCGTGGGGTCCTCGCGCAGCACCATGTTGTAGGAGGAGCAGGCCGTCACGGAGATGATGGCGGTCACATGCTTCCTACCATAGTGGGTCAAGACAAGACCTAGTGATACCCCACCTGTTGTTCCATATGCTCTTGAAGAGGTCCAGCGACTCCCGGAGCCGGTTCTGCGTGGGGTCCTCGCGCAGCACCATGTTGTAGGAGGAGCAGGCCGTCACGAAGATGATGGCGGTCACATGCTTCCTACCATAGTGGGTCAAGACAAGACCTAGTGATACCCCACCTGTTGTTCCATATGCTCTTGAAGAGGTCCAGCGACTCCCGGAGCCGGTTCTGCGTGGGGTCCTCGCGCAGCACCATGTTGTAGGAGGAGCAGGCCATCACGAAGATGATGGCGGTCACATGCTTCCTACCATAGTGGGTCAAGACAAGACCTAGTGGTACCCCACCTGTTGTTCCATATGCTCTTGAAGAGGTCCAGCGACTCCCGGAGCCGGTTCTGCGTGGGGTCCTCGCGCAGCACCATGTTGTAGGAGGAGCAGGCCGTCATGAAGATGATGGCGGTCACATGCTTCCTACCATAGTGGGTCAAGACAAGACCTAGTGGTACCCCACCTGTTGTTCCATATGCTCTTGAAGAGGTCCAGCGACTCCCGGAGCCGGTTCTGCGTGAGGTCCTCGCGCAGCACCATGTTGTAGGAGGAGCAGGCCGTCACGAAGATGATGGCGGTCACATGCTTCCTACCATAGTGGGTCAAGACAAGACCTAGTGGTACCCCACCTGTTGTTCCATATGCTCTTGAAGAGGTCCAGCGACTCCCGGAGCCGGTTCTGCGTGGGGTCCTCGCGCAGCACCATGAGGCGGTTGTAAATTACGCACAACATTTCCCACTCTGCTAAGCATACCATGGCACCCACGATACAGGCTCAGCCTAGTGTGGGGCCGCAGTCTAACTCCTGTATAAATTGTATTTGTACAACGATAACTTATAATAAACCTAGCTTTAAGTCTTGCCTTCTAAATAAATATATTCTTATTCTTATTCTTACATGCTTCCTACCATAGTGGGTCAAGACAAGACCTAGTGGTACCCCACCTGTTGTTCCATATGCTCTTGAAGAGGTCCAGCGACTCCCGGAGCCGGTTCTGCGTGGGGTCCTCGCGCAGCACCATGTTGTAGGAGGAGCAGGCCGTCACGAAGATGATGGCGGTCACGTCGTTGAAGCACTGGATCCACTTGCGCCGCTCGTCGCGCTGCCCGCCCACGTCGAACATGCTGCGGGGGATATAGCGTCAAGTATTTTGCCACACGGCCTCGTCCAAAGTGAATGCCCTGACTTTGGCCTAAGGCCGGCGCGGCAGCGGGGCCGCACTTTAGCCACACCCGCTTTAAAGCCGCTATAAACAAATGTATTACTTATGTAAATATATGTATGCGCCAGATATTGTATATTATATATAGACGCATACATGGCTTCTGGCCCCACACTAGGATACCGTCGTGTGGTGTGTCGTGAGAACCACAAAAACAGGGATGTCACACACATTCTAACATCCAATACCTGGATATTTTTTATCTAGCCTTATCTGATTCGTTTGTTTTATTATATCGAGGGTCTTTCAAAGTTTTAATTAATGTTATACGCCCATACGGATGGTATCTCCGGCTATTGCTGTACGACAAGGGGCAATCCGCACTCACTGGAAGTTGACTTTGTCGACCACAAACTGCGTCTCGAAGATGCCGGAGGTGAGCACTCGGCAGCGCAGGATGTCCTGTTCGCTCGGCGTGTAGTCCGGCTGCTTTATTGTGGAAACCTGGTCGAGGAAGCTGGAAACAGACAAGGTATCGTTTTAGTGAACGGGTTGTACTGGTTGCTTCATTGTGGACACCAAAGTTCAAAGTTATTTTTTTTGACCATAAAATCATACAGATTGCTTAGTCAACGTCAATATAATATTAATATTTTTGTATACTACCGCCCGTTCGGAGGTTGTGGGCTTAGGGATGGAGCATAGAAGGGCAAGAAACCTGTCGATAAAGCTGCATAGATCTAAGTTATTAGACTAGATTTAAGTATTTTCCCGGGAGTGAGGTAGTAGGTAGAGACTAAAGACCTCTTATCTAAAAGACTTGTTACTGTCCTGATAAACATGTGAGAGAGTTGGGCATGCGTGTGAGTTCTAATCACTCATGTGTGTGTGTGTTCTACTCACTACTTCGCGCAGTCGATGAGCTGGTACTCGTTGCTGCGCCCGTACGTGCGCCGTACGCCGCCGTCCGCCCACAGCGACTCGGTGTTTGTGTGTGTGTGAGGGTGTGTGTGTTCTACTCACTACTTGGCGCAGTCGATAAGCTGGTACTCGTTGTTGCGCTCGTACGTGCGCCATACGCCACCGTCCGCCCACAGCGACTCGGTGTTTGTGTGTGTGTGTGTGTGAGAGAGGGTGTGAGAGGGAGGGTGTGTGTGTGTGTGTGTGTGTGAGAGGGTGTGTGTGTGTGTGTGAGGGTGTGTGTGTGTTCTACTCACTACTTGGCGCAGTCGATGAGCTGGTACTCGTTGCTGCGCTCGTACGTGCGCCGTACGCCGCCGTCCGCCCACAGCGCCTCGGTGTTTGTGTGTGTGTGTGTGTGTTCTACTCACTACTTGGCGCAGTCGATGAGCTGGTACTCGTTGCTGCGCTCGTACGTGCGCCGTACGCCGCCGTCCGCCCACAGCGCCTCGGTGTGCTCGTAGAACTCGCGCGGGTAGTCGAAGTCGGGCTGCGACGCCACGTCCTAGCACACGGATGAACACGATTGTTGAAGCACATATGCCTCTGCCAGAGTGAACGGGCGGTGGCTTGCGCGGCCGCACTTTCAGCATTACAGCCCGCGCCACGAATAAAGAGCGCTCGGAGAAACTGGTGGGGATTACTGCGCATGTGTACAGTCGCGGAATAATTCCGAAGTGCGATATTAGGGTTAGTGTGAAGAAATGTGTGTTCAGGACTTTTTCACTTCTATTTTATCTCTGCTTGATATTTTGTTGATGTGGGTATATTATTCCATGTAATTAATGGAGTTTATGTCAAATAAACTTTTCTCTATTGTCAATATTTGTTTGGCTAGAGTGGGCTATTGTGGCTAAATTTAAATTGAGTTAAACCTAGGTTAGGTTAAAACTTAGATACATAAAGAGACAAATTTTTCGGCATCTTCGATCGGCGAAAGGTAACGTATGCGACTGTACTCAGGAAGCGTTGAGACGCGCTTTCGGTGCGCGGGACGGGAAGAGACGGATCAACGAATCAGGTGCCGGCGCTGACTACCGCCCCCGTCGCACCTCACTTCCCTGCGCCAAACACCTCTGAGAAGTGACTACTGCGCATTCAAGGACACCGCTCATTAAACCTGGCGCGGGCTGTACTCGCCTTGTCACTTCAGCATGGACGCAAGAGGCTTTTCATATTATGTTCTATATTCCGCGCCCGCCGTCGTCACCGCAAGCGCCTCTCACACTGGTTGAGGGCATTGTCATGCCTGCACGCCTAATGCCAACTCAAGCAGGACTTCAACAGTACTGCCCTGCATTTTCGTATAATAAGTTTTAGTACGAAAAAGCAGGACAGTACTGTTTAGGTCATGCTTTAATGCCGGTCTTCCACTGCGAGCAGAACGCACTCTGACCGGGGTCTGCTTAGCTCGCAATGGCGAATTGCATATAAGTGCTTGTATCTTGTATAAGTGCTTATTCATATTCATATTCTTTATTGCACGGAAACATAAAAAAAAAAACATTTATAAGAAATATTATACGCAAAGGCGAGCTTCGATCGAGCGATCTCTAAAGGAGTTTACACTGGGAAAGAGTTTTTTTGTATGCAGCCCGGTCCGCTCAGCTCGCTGGCTCCGCTTCCGGTCATTTCTCTTTTTTAGTGGAAGTTCAGCATAAGAGTTGGTATTATGGGCTCTACTCACGATGCACCCTGGCTTGCAATCTGTCGCTGCAACTAATAGAAGGCAGGTTGCCTTGCAATCGCTAGAGAAGGACAGAACAGAATGAGAGAGAAATACAATTTGCAGCAACAAATTGCGAGACAGATTGCATCGTGAGTAGGGCCCATTAGGCCGCCTGATACGCCATACGCTTTCCAAACCTCCAAAATCCGAGAGTTTGGCTTGATGTGCGTAGGACTTAGTACAGGTTAGGTTTGTACAAGTGTGGACTTTGCGGCAAACGACAATCGTCCGGATCCAGCATCACAGTCTACGGCACTTGAATAAATTAAGCATGAAATAACATGCCGTGAACTAAGAGCCGCAATTTTATCAGATGGCTTAAAATCCGTCTGGCACTGTTTCGAGTTGCCTAATCGTTCCAACTCCAATTAAAAGGTATGGAATTTCTTGAAACAGGTCATTATTCTCCAGTTTCATCATCATAATGAGCCTACATTAACCCACTGCTGGGCAAAGACCTCTTCTATATAGCGCCAATCCGCGCGGTGGAGCGCCGACCGTATCCATTGAGGTCCTGTCCACTTGGTGATATCGTCGGACCAATCTGGCAGGTGGTCTGCCTACCGACTTTGTTTCTCTCATCTCTTCATAAGATGATGATGAGGACATAATGTTGTTACCTGTATATAGTCGACGCGGGCCTTATTCTCCACCTTTTCTAGCGGAATAGGCGGCGTCAGTGTGCTCATGGCACCCGTAATAGTCTGGAAGGAGGGAAATAACACGTCATACAAATGTCTATCTTCTATTGATCTATCCAGCAGGGCCTTGCTCGAACCTTTTTAACGATTCTCACTAGGTACCTAATTATTATAGAACAATCAATTTAAAAAACAATTTTGAATTCGGTCGATCGCAGAGGGGTTCGTCAGTGAAAATTGTATGGTTTTTGGAGGGATCCACACACCCTTACATACAGCTTAGGGTCAGCTAAGTTGTCAGTTAGAAGTTAATAAGCGTCTTATTTGTATCGGGCGGGTGTCATCGGTTTTGACAGGTGTCCTATTTGTAACGGGTGTATTTTTTTGACAGGAGTCATGGTCTTGGTCAATTTGTACCGGATTATATTGTTTGACAGTTGATATGAGTTTTGACGGATGCCCTATTTGTAGCAGGCGTCATAATGTTTTCCAGGCGCGACAACACACGAGTATGGCGCAAGTCATACGAACGGCTTTTACATCAATAGAATGGGTTTCGATTGACAGGTGTCCTATTTGTAACGGGTGGCATTGATTTTGACAGGCATCTTTGGTTTTGACGGGTGTGCTACTTCAGCCTACTTGTAAAGGGTGTCATTGTTTTTCACAGGTGCCATTGCTTTTGGAAGGGAACATGTTTGTATCGGGTGTCATTGTTTTTGACAGGCGTCGCAACTCACAAGTATGGCGTCGCGGATGTTTTTCTTGATGTCCTCGATCTTCTCGCGGCGCTCCTTGTCCGAGAAGCCGTTCACGTGCAGGATGCGCATCTGCTTGACGATCGTCGACTTGCCGGACTCGCCCGCGCCGAGCAGCAGCAGCCGGTGCGTCGCGCGGTACAGCTGACGGCGGTTACACACCAAATTAAACAACATTTAACATACAGGCACGTGCAATGACGTGCATAGCTTCTAGCTCCACACTAGCATAACCTGTGGGAACTAGAACAGCGACGTCAAGTTCACACAGTGAACATCCAAGACCTGCAAGGCCACGCCACGCCACTCAAGTCGCCAAAAGTGACAACTGCGATATAAACAAGTGCGCGCGCACCGTTTTACTAACTCGCGAATATGTTTCAAAATTTAGACACAGCCACGCAAAACTGTAAAGAGGCGCAACTCGAGCATGAAACGCACCCTCCGAAGATGTTGTCTAACTTGTCACACGAGTCACACGAAACGTCTAAAGTCGCGATTCAAAGTGGACGTCTTGCTCGTTGCTATAGGTTACCGGTGGCGCGCGGCGCGAAACGTCAATCAATCAATTCTTGGATGTGGCAACTATGCCGTGGACGACAATTCTGCCAATGTCAAGTCTAAGCTTGCACACGGTGAGAATCTCGGTATAAAAATGTATGCCAAAAATGTAATTTATTTTGTGAAGGCTATTTTGTTAGTAGGACAAACACATATTCTAGACGCGAATTTCACGTCATTGAGTCACGAAATGTGACATAAAATTGTGGTATAATGCGCGACAGAGGTGAGTGGCGTGCCTCAAGGTGGGTTTTTTTTAATACCATGCCGGGCCCGCCCTCTCGCATAGCAGGCAGAGCCACAGATGTCGTTATAGGGAGAGCCGGACAGCGTCCGAGGGGAAACCTGGCTTGCTACTGCTGGGGCAGCAATTATTGCACCCACAAAGAAAAGGCGTTCGACAGAGTATGGCACGAGGGGAGGGGAGGTTATCGCCTCGTTTCTTAGAATCGCCGCTTCCGAGTGATGGTGGAAGGCGAGTCGACTCCTCCCGCCCCAGAAGGGGTGCGTGAGAAGGCCCCGCAGTCAGTCACCCACCTGCTTATCCTTCTGCAGTTGCCGTGTGATGGCGTCGCTCCGCCGCTTCTGCGACTTGAGGTCGTCGCCCTCGGCACCGCTCTTGCCGCCCGGCGAGCCGAAGCACCCCATCGCAGACCACGCCGCCCACCTGCCGGCAGACACACGATCACACACGGCCGTTCACTCGCCACGCATAAACATTTACATACAGGCACGTACGTCGCTTCTGGCCCCACACTAGGACACCCTGTCTCGTGGGAACCAGAAACAGCGACATCACAAACATGTAAACATCCAAGACCTGTTTTTTTTGTGTCCCCAGCCGGAATTTGAACCCGGGACCTCTCGCATGGTAGAGCTCGTCTAAGCTGAAATGACACGCCCCACTCCTTGGTTTTGTATGACAAGTAAATACAAAACCAAGGAGTGGGGCGCGTCATTTCAGCTTAGACGAGCTCTACACATTTTATTTTTATTTTTTTTGCACTTAACACTGCATTGCATATAACACTTGCAACAATAACAGTATACAATAATCAATTTAGCTTATGAAAGATGTACATCTGCAAGATCGTAGCAATAGGCCTGTCAAGTCAAAATAGATACTTTTTATGAACTGTCAAAACGGAACTTTTGTTCCTGAGTTCTAAATATCTGAGTTATAAAATATATCTGCAGGAAATATACAATTCTGAGATTGTCAAGCCATTTTGTACATAATGCTTCAGCTTAAGACTTGTTCCTAGATTTATTGGATTATACCTTGGCCACAAGCCTATTGGAGGTCTGTAGTCTCTGCCTACCCCTCATCCGGGCCCGGGAGAGGCGTACAGGAATGGCATGGAGATAGCTACAGCAGGTCGCAAGATGCCTGTTATGGCCTAGCGAAGGGGCGCCGCCGAGATGCACCGCGCCGACTACAAACAAACCGGAATTTTGCGCCCTCACTATTGCCGTGCGATTCAGTACGTGACTCACGGCCCAGGATCGTTGCAATTGGAGGCTTGGAGGTCTTTCAGTCTCTGCCTGTCTCTTCCGGGAAAAAGGTAATAATGTATCTACTATGAATGTTACTGGCTAACGGTAGAATTGGTCCGGAGCGGCGGCGTTTACAGGCACTAATGTACAAGGCTGATAATACTACTAAAGATCGTTATTTAGCTCGATTCTACAGTTCCACACTCCCTATGTATGTTGAGTATGTCCAAAGTGAGTGAATTTTGAAAGTGATGTTACGAGTTGTAAATGTTATGTAGCTATACCGAAAACGAATCGCTATATTTACATGAGATCATTTGAGTTTGTAGACACTAAATATTTGCACCTATTCGATTGGAAATTATCGAAATACTGTCGGCTGGTAACTTGACCACGCCGGATCGTACAGCGTCATTTAGGCATGCCGAAGAATGCTATCAAATTGATGATATCACATAAATAGAACATCCTGGGCTAAAATTGACGAGATCACTTAGTTGTCTGTCTATTGTGCTTAATTTACATGCTTACTACAGTCACACCTCGGACACTCCAATAGAACGCTCGTGAAATAAGCACCTATTACTACTACATGACTAAATGATGTTTGTATACGTGCAAATGTGTGCGTAAATATTGCTAGGGCTGGTAGCGCGGCAAAGGCAGCGATATTAAGTATACGCGTCGTCACTCGTCAGACGTTCAGCCCAGTCGATTGATCCTTTAACCAATCCTTTAACGCCAGGGGTGGGGTGCGGTATCTGAATCAGCGCGGGGAAGGGAGTGGCCGTTCTGTACGGAGTACTATTATCTCTTCTGTGCTACAGTTTAGCAATCGCACGGAGTGAGGCGAAGCAAACTCACGCACACCACACGCACCGTTTACCTACACGATTGTGCTTGCGAAAGTTTGGCAAACTTTGTCAAACATACCGCCTAGCCCGCATATCTACGAGCTCGTTTAAGGACCCCAAAATAACCACAAATCTTTTGTTCTGTTTTTCATAGGTTTTGAACTTTATCTCGATGTGGATGATCCTGACATTCGGTCCGCATCCGGGTTTGAATCCCGGCTGAGGTGAGAAACCACCTGATATTGGACGTTGACACTTTTGTGACGTCGCTATTTCTGGTCCCTACGACACAGGGTATCTTAGTGTGGGGCCAGAAGCAATGTATGTGCCTGTATGTAAATGTCATGTTATGTCATTGAGTGTGCTGTGCAGGCTAGAGTATATGACATATACTCTATCCATGCTTGGAAAAAACTTGACATCTAACCTAAAACTTGACAGCTGACCTAAAACTTGACAGCTAACCTAAAACTTCATAAAATCCACTTTTTGAACACTAGGGATGTTACCAAAACAATCGAAAAGAATCGAAATTGTTTATTTAGTTGAACTAACAGAAGAGCTAACACTGATATTAGCACTTAAAGATATTATTATTTTATTTCAAACCATATTTAAGGTAAGAATCAAGAATAAAATGTTAGACATCTTTCCGATTCACAAATGTTTAAACGGTGTATCGATTCTTTTGATTAACCGATTTTATGAGCAATATCCCTTCACTAACAGGCTAAGATTGACATCAAAGTCAAAGAAAAAAAAAATATGACCATAAAATCATACAGATCAATCAAGTCAGTCAACGTCAATATAATATTAATATTTTTGTATACTACCGCCCGTTCGGAAGTTGTGGGCTTAGGGATGGAGCAAAGAAGGGCAAGAAACTCCCTCGTACCTCTTTTAAAATATGGAGGGTCTTAAAAAATACAATTTTATGTATTTCTACTTGTCTAAGGAAATACACCGAAGAGAGACGTACTGACTCAGTCCATCGCCCCTCTTTGGATTCGCCTCTCTTTCATCTGTCAAGTTTTCTGGTATATTAGATACACTATAGTGCTGTGTGTTATGCTCAAGATTGCCAACCCAAACTGTCCCAAACGTTCGCGCTCAAGCAAGCGCAAGCTGCAAGTTATGTTTCTACGGAACCGTCAGATATTAAGTTGCACTTTATTTAAGCAGCATCCCATACTTTTATCTACTCCCGTGTCCTTGAAAGGTCTCACACGAGGCTAAGAGAAGTATCCCAGAAGGAAGGCGAAGTAAGCAAGCTCGGCATACTGACTGCGGGCGGAGACTCGGCATTCCCGGCCGATTAACACCAGGCCCCCAATTCTACAAATGGCTTGACGGTTGCTGTAGCAAGGGCGCGGAAACCCGTTATGGGCGACGACGCCGAGATGTGCCGCGCCGGCTGCAAACAAAACTGGTTCTTGCGCGCTCGCTATAGACACTGACAGGCCATCCGTTTGTAGAATTGGGGGCCAGGCTAGCGGGTTGGGCAGGCATGGCGGGCCAGTCCGAAAGCGTGCACAGTCTCAACACCCCAGGTTTTTATTATAATTTCAAATTCATGTCTTTTTTCAGAGCAAGAGTTATTGATTTTGATTACTCATATTAGGGAACGTACCCATACTACGTGACCATTTTAGGGGGGGGGGGTTTCTTCAAAGTACCACGCTAGTACAAAATACCAGCCTTGGCCAAAAAAAGGGGGGGGGGGGGAGGGGGGTCAAAAAAGCAAAAACAAAAAAAGGTCACGTAGGTAGTATAGGTACGTTCCCTTAGACTCATGCCCGGTTTCCTGGACGCTGATTAAGTTAACAGGTTGGTTAAATCAGCCTCAGTCAATTACGTGCCGCTATAATTCAAAATAGCGGCACGTCATTGGCCGAAACTGATTTAACCAACCTGTTAACCTAATCAGCACCCAGGAAATGGCCTCGTATCCGGGCAAAGGCCTGTGCTATGCCCTTCGGTAGGGATATTAATGGCGAACATTGTTTTTTTAGGGTTCCGTACCCGAAGGATGCCAAAAGGGTCCCTATTACTGAGACTTCGCTGTCCGTCTGTCTGTCACCAGGCTGTATCTCATGAACCGTGGTAGCTAAACAGTTGAAATTTTCACAGATGATGTATTTCTGTTGCCGCTATAACAACAAATACTAAACTAGTGACTCTGTGAGCTGTAGACCTCGCGAGTATGTCGGTGGGAAAGCTGAACTGTTAACACACATAAAAAAAATAACCCAAATAATTTTCTTTCAATAACACATACAAACTTATGAATGTACTGGTTACGTACATGCAGTATGAAAGTAGCCGCACCAATAACTTTGTAAACTACATTTCGCGATCTTTTATACAACCTATTGACGTTTTACTAAAATTATATAATCTGTTTCACTCTCATAGTCTTTACAAATCCAACGACACCTCATTTGTTAATATCCATCGAGCCGTTTGGGTTGTAGCGATTTTTTTACATTTTAAAACCCCATATCTCCGCCATTTTGAAAAAAATCAAAAAACTGGCTCGAGTAAAAAATTCTATTTATTTTTTCAACCTGCTCACAAAATTTCACGAGAATCGGTTCATAAATGCGACCTGTAGAGGAGAACAACCGGACATACAAAAGCATTTTTGCCCAAACCTGAAACGGTGACGCTTCGCTCGCTTCGCTCGCTCATCTGTTTCACTCTCATGGTCTTTACGAATCCAACGACACCTCATTTGTTAATATCCATCGAGCCGTTTGGGTTGTAGCGATTTTTTTACATTTTAAAACCCCATATCTCCGCCATTTTGAAAAAAATCAAAAAACTGGCTCGAGTAAAAAATTCTATTTATTTTTTCAACCTGCTCACAAAATTTCACGAGAATCGGTTCATAAATGCGACCTGTAGAGGAGAACAACCGGACATACAAAAGCATTTTTGCCCAAACCTGAAACGGAGACGCTTCGCTCGCTTCGCTCGCTCATCTGTTTCACTCTCATGGTCTTTACGAATCCAACGACACCTCATTTGTTAATATCCATCGAGCCGTTTGGGTTGTAGCGATTTTTTTACATTTTAAAACCCCATATCTCCGCCATTTTGAAAAAAATAAAAAAACTGGCTCGAGTAAAAAATTCTATTTATTTTTCCAACCTGCTCACAAAATTTCACGACGATAAATGCGACCTGTAGAGGAGAACAACCGGACATACGAAAGCATTTTTGCCCAAACCTGAAACGGAGACGCTTCGCTCGCTCGGTCAAAAAACAAAATAAATTTAAATTTAATATTAAGGGGGGCACCCATACAACTAAGGTGATTTTTTTTGCGGTTTTTTATAGATAATGGTACGGAACCCTCCGTGCGCGAGTCCGACTCGCACTTGGCCGGTTATTATATATTCTTTATTGCACAAAAGATAATGATACAGATACAAGAATTGATATACGCAAAGGCGAGGTCTTAATTTGTTAATGACCGATGTTAAATTATATCCATCAAAAAAGCTTCACGATTTTTTGTCAAACGGGGAGGCAGAGGCTCAGTTGCGCCCACGTTTGACCAGTTTACTTGCGCGACTGGGAGCTAGACTATCGCCCCAGCTATTTATGAAGGATATGAAGGTGTCCTAACACTGTTTTCCATCAGGAACCAAAAATTTATATGAATACTAACGGAAAACCGCACTTTTTGGTGCATTGTAAAGTTTTATTTGAATTCACGCCACTTCGCGACCTGTGCTAGATCGGCGCGTCGCTTCGGAACAAGCCAGCAAGCCCATTCACCAGGTCTGTTCGTCAGTCATATCATAATGCAAGAAATATGCTAATCAAGCCATTATCGCCTCAACACAAAAGCATGTAGACTTTGCGTTGCTGAGGCATACTGGACGACATGTTAGACCTAACATATTTAGTCGAGTTCCACCCTTATTGATTTGTTATAAGGGTGTCGTTTCAGGTTGTTGTGTCGCCGAGGTTACGGGCTTTGCCAAGTGATTTTTAAGTAATCCGATGTTTGACGAGCCAACCTTTTTGTCATTTGAGGATTGTAATTTCGATTATGGCAACAACATTTCATGAGCTCTTGAAGTCTCGCGCCATAGACCCTGATAACCGACCTCTCACGCCCACCTACAGGGCACCTGGCAGGACAAAATATAACTTTTTAAGGAGTAGTGGCCAAGGGGAGCGACGCGGCTAGTGGGCAGACCACCAGAATGCCCAATGGCCCAATTCGACGATTTCATCAAGTCGACAAAATTTCACTGGATAAGGTTGGCCGAGGATCGTGCGTATCGGCACTATACAGGGTGTAACAGAAAGGGGTGTACAAGCCGAAAGAGGTTGTTGTTACATCATTCTCATTCTGAACCACTTTCACTATGGGACCGACTCAGTACATTTCGGGCCTAGCGCTCAGCTGATCTGTATGAGTGAAAAACAAAGATGCTCTGATCAAGTCAGTCCCATAGTGAAAGTTGTTCATCCCTAACAACCCTCTTTCAACTTGTACACTCCATTCTGTTACACCCTGTAGAGAAAATCTCTACAGTGGAAGTGGGTTGAGTTGAGTATGATGATATTATTATAAACATGAACATTTTATAACCCTAAACTATGGATATTCTGTGTAGTGGGAACCAGAAATATCAACTCCATAAACATAAACATTTACATACAGGCACATACATTGCTTCTGGTACACTAGGATACCCTGTGACGTGGAAACCAGAAACAGCGACATCACAAACATGTAAACATCCAAGACCTGGTTTTTTTTTGGCCTCAGCCGGGATTCGAACCCGGGACCTCTCTCGTAGGCAGACTCCAAGACCTGGGGTTTATATTCTTCCTCCCAAGCCGTGATACGAACCCAGGACCTCTTGTTTGGGAGACTGACCCTCGAGCCTGGTGACCTAAGTCGTGTCACACGTCCGGAATGACTCACTGAATCCGAAGGATTTGGATTCAGATACTGAATTCGGAGAGCGTGAAGCCAGCTTAAGCGGAGCTTAGTTTCGAGTAGCAGTCTGTGCATCCGGCTGTTGAAACGTATGATTCCGGGACGGACCGCAAACCGAAAACCGCAACAGCAGACCGCAGGCGACACTACTGGTTTCTATGCATCTCTATTAAATTTATCCCGAGCGCGGCGGCACTGCGGTCTGCAGTCTCGTAGCTTTTCCTATGGCGGTGGTGTTGCGGCGCCGCAATGTCGCCTGCGGTTGCGGTCTGCGGTCCGTCCCGGAATCATACCTTTAGACTCCACCCGGGCCGCGAGTCGCGTATAGGGTGGCTATAGCGAGAGCGCAAAATCCGGTTTATCCGTCGAAAAGTCAAAACAGGCTTTTTTGCGCCCTCGCTATTAGCCACTGGCACGCAATTCCGTACGCGAATCCAGGTAAAGCTAGGAAGCGGGTGAGAATATTAAAAATTCAACACGTTTTCAGGAACCTCGAGGAAACTTTGTAACATATCTAATGTACAAGTTCGCTGTTTTGAGAAAGCTCTAATTCTGGATTGCAGTAATTCGTATAATTTATAAACGAAACACATTAGGTGGAACTACCTATAAGGCGGAATGCACAAACAAACTGCTGTCCAATAAAGTGTCGCCTAAATGACGTGGTTGTCATTTCCCGAGCGATAGGCTCTGCGCAAACGGGCGACCGGCCACAGCGAATAGTGGCCAGCGACAGCGACTTAACACACTTTTTAGGGTTCCGTACCCGAAGGGTGCCAAACGGGACCCTATTACTGAGACTTCGCTGTCCGTCTGTCTGTCTGTCTGTCTGTCTGTCTGTCTGTCTGTCTGTCTGTCTGTCTGTCTGTCTGTCTGTCTGTCACCAGGCTGTATCTCATGAACCGTGGTAGCTAGACAGTTGAAATTTTCACAGATGTATTTCTGTTGCCGCTATAACAACAAATACTAAAAAACAAAATAAATTTAATATTAAGGGGGGCTCCCATACAACTAACGTGTTTTTTTTTTTGCGGTTTTTAGGGTTCCGTAGAGAAACAAGGAACCCTTATAGTTTCGTCAAGTCTGTCTGTCCGTCCGTCCGTATGTCACAGCAACTTTATTCCAAAACTATTAGGACTACACAGTTGAAACTTGGTACGTAGATGTATTCTATGAACCGCTTTACGATTTTTATACATACAAAAACTAAAAAAAATAAAAATTTAATGGCGGCTCCCCATACATGAAACTGAAACCAAAATTTTATTTTTTTCATCAAACGTACATGTGTGGGGTGTCTATAGGTGTATTGTATCATGAAATATAAAAGTGGGCACAATTGTGCCTCTGCCAACTCGTTTGGAAAAAGGCGTGACGCTATGTTTGTTTGTTTGTTTGTTTATTTATTTAGCTTTTACAATCGTATCATCTTCTCTATTTTGCATACTCTAATTTGATAATCGGTGTTCTTGTTCACCTTTTTCCTGCTAGGCGGAGCTCCGGATTGATGACTGAATGTGGCATGAACTCCCATTTGACGCCATTTCATGATACAAGTATACTACCATTACCGAATCGGCATAACATACGCAAGTTTTTAAAGGTATTATCTCATTCCGTGACAAGTTTTTTTTTTTCAGGACAAGCGGTCAAAGGAGTGGTTAAAGTTTGTGCAAAAGATTTAAGCTTTGACTAATTCATCATTATCTCGTATTTTACATTAGTTATCGACAAAATAATACTTAGGTCGTCTTAAGTATCTTATAGCAATAGCTTAGAAATAAAGAACATGTAAAAAAAGGGATAGGCAAGTAATGGCATGCCCTAACAATGTAAAAAATGGGTATTTTCATGAAAAAATTTAAACCGTCGATATCTCGAATTACTGAAACTTTCACTGAGGTAAAGTTGGGCTCATTCGATGCGCCTAAGGCAGGTCGCAGGCGCGAGAGTTTTGGGACACCCTGTATAATATTAAATTGTACAGACAAGACACGTGACAAAGACAAAGACTGCACAGAACCGAATGAGAAAGCATGCATGCTAGACTTGTTTCTTTCTGTCCCATGTATTCTGTTTCGCTCGTGTCTGTGTCAAGTCATGTCGTGAGTGACTCTGTCTTATCTGTACAGTGGAGATTGCGCCTAACACTTATTTAGTGTACAACATAATATAACAAGCTGAAACTTTCAGAATGTGTCTATTTATAGCCCCCGCACAGTTAACATTTCTCACGGCATGCATTGTTAGCGTTTTTTTAACCATAATCAGGTGCGTGCGTTGGACAGGATAAAATGAGAGATCTATTTGTTTCTGAAACGACTGTGCTAAGATTTATTCTTGACTAGCTGATGACTGCGTCTTTGGCTTGGCTGTGTAAACTTCGGAAATGTCGTTTGCCGTAACAGACAGTATCCTATATTATTGTTTTCTATGCCAAAATACATTCAAATCTGTTCAGCTGATTTTAAGTGATTGAATAGAACCACAAATACTATAACATTATACTAATACAGACAGACCACGTACAACAAAATATGTGACCGGCGTAAACTGAGATGCTACGGAAGCTTCTTTTGTTCGAGGATTCTATCGCTTGGTGCAGCACCATCGAAAAATTGCAAATACCACGAGATGGCGCTAAGATATAGTATAGGATTTATTCTAAAATTAGCGCTACCTAGAAGTATGGTCACTGAAACCATGGCGTTTAAAGTACAAATCTTCCTTCTCACGCCATATCTTTTTGAAGAATTCCAAATTATTTATTGCTTGAAGGCTAGAAGGCTAACTAATTCTAATTTGTATGGGATGAGCACACTGTGCTGTGATGGTTTGGTACCCATGTGGACAGGGACACGGCATGACGCTATACTTGTATGTCTGACTGTACATCGCGTGCAGGAATCGCATGCCAATAGCAATAGCGAGGCGCAAAATGCCGGGTTTGGCTTGACGACGGTGCCAAAAACGGAATTCTGCGCCGGCGCTATAGCTATTGGCATGCGATTCTTTACGCTACTCACAGCCCAGATATGTGATGCATGCAAGATGGACGGATGATGGTGGGAAGATGAGGTGGGACGCCCGCTGAACACAGGCGGGTGATCGGTCCTCTATTGTGACTATGGTACCCAATGTCCAGTCTTCAGTGCTTGAGCGCTGCTGGTTTTTTAAATACTGATTTTTTATTTTATAAAAGGACTATTTCTATTCTATCCACTTTAACTTTTATTATTTTAATTAAAAGTAGGTACTAATAATTAAAAGAATAAAACACTTTTTTATCATTTCAGTCTTCAGTTGTATCACCCGCATTTGGGGTGCTAGGTAGTTGAACTTCAGAGAAAAACTGATATTTTGTGCTGAACGTTGGTATTTCTTGTTTAGATTTTATAATAATAATTTATTAGTTAATAATTTATTAGTTAATAATTTATTAATATAGTAATACCACATTATACTAATATTTACATTTTTCGCATCCCCCACGCGATTTATTTTTTTGAAAATTTCAGTATTTTGCCATATTTCAAGTCCTCTGCGCCACCTGAAGATGATGTCTAAAAAAATATTTTTTATATTTTTGAGATTCTCTTTATCCATAGCAAAGTTTAGTAATACAGGGTTAATGAAATGCGAAAAATATATTTTTTCACTCCGGCCTAATGTACATATCATTATTATTTCAACATCCTGTGTTACCTGGTGGTGTTACTATACACTATCCAACATAGGATGATCTCTGACAGCTGTCAGAGTCAAAACACGCCTATGAAGTATCGTATTTTTCGACGGTAAAATGTATAGAGACAGTTAACATACTTTATTGGCAAATAGTGACGTGCTACACTTATCGTAAGACAAGTTATCGATCTTGACTCGAAACATAGAATATTGATTGATAGTGTCACATCAGACAATTGGAAGAAAGAAATCAACAGAACAAGAAAAATTATGGAAGAAGATTGGGAGCGTGACATATGATCTACTCAGGAACTGATTATAAATCTACAAGACTGCTCCAGCGAGTCCGAATCAGACTTTGATGATGGTGATTTGGGCTGCGAACCGATTTAACAAGAATAAAAACATGTTACAACTATCCTTTTGTTTGATTTGCTTGAACATTCAGAAACTTTAGTTAGAATATCAATAATTTATATCGACATTATCCCCATGCCCAGAAAAGTCACAGTGACAAGTTGTCAGAGATCATCCTATGTTGGACAAGGTATAGTTGTTGACATCATGACCCTTTGTCTGTGTAGATGAGTCTGGTTTTAGGATGTGTAGATCTAATTTAGTACCTAGGGTGCTCGTATCTCATGTTGACTTTACCCATTTATCAACTATTTAAACTCACTCCAATGTGGAAATCTTTCAAAGACATCAGAACCACATCCTCAAAACCATCGTTAAAGCACCATGGTTCACCAGGAACTATGAAGTACACAAGTACCTATGAATGCCAACTGTCAAAGAAGAAGTGAATCACATGAGGGAAGTATTAACCGCCACAAAAACAAGCTTGCCTTGGCACTGCATGCTCCCCTGACTATAAGACAGCTGAAGAGGAAGCATGTATTGGACGCTGTCTAACCCACACTTATTAGGCAACCTAACAATTGAAGGGATTGCCTAGCACGCCACTTTATCATGCACAAGAACTGTTTTAAGTGTATGCACTGATTGCATGTTAGCACAAAAATATGAAGAAAAAAAACTATTTAAAGTTTGTATGTCAGTATGTCACTGGTGTGTGGTGTGGATCATTGTGTGATCTTGTAGCTCTAGTTACTAGGCAAAGGGCCTCACAGGTTCGAGCCCAGACATCTCTGGCTGCAGTTTGATCGAACCACCCCATTGTAATAAGATAATAAAAGTGAAACAAAAGCTCACCAGCAGGTGGGTGTGGCGTTGTCCACTGTGTCCTGGTTGGGCTGCGAAGGAGACTCTGCTCCTCGCGCGCCGCCCGCCAACGAGGATGCCGTGGTGCCGCTGCGCGCGCTCACAGCGACCGCATCATCACCTCCTCACTATCACTGCAGCTATTATCTGGACCACACACACACCAATGCTTGCATTGCTACCTGAAATCCTGTAAAACACCGTTTGTTTCACTTCACAACACTGTTTTTGAGATATTTTTGGAGTTTGGGTTTCCAATGCTGGGGGGTGTATAGGTAGGTGGGGATAAAACTGTGGGGACAGGTTGACTGGTGGGATTCACAGGTGGTTTGTGAGATACTACAGCTTAGTTGCACTTTTTGTAGGTTTGGAGATCCTGGCGGTGGTCGCGGGTGTGCGCCAGGCGGCACAGGGCCGGCGCCGACATCTCCCGACAGCGCAATCACGCCATACAACTATATGACTGCTCCACCGAAAAATGGCAACCTTCACATCACAAGCATTGGTCAGACTCTACTCAAACATCACACCTTAGAATACTGTAATATTTATACACTTTCACGGTTTATTTATAGAACAGACGATGCTATTAACGTTACAACTTAGGTAAAAGCTGAGAAATAATATTTATAAATAGCTTGAGATTATTTTGATACAAATCTATATTGGTCTAACATTTATACACACCCTTGATTCGGGTAAAGCGGATCCTCTTCTTTCTCTTACAAATACGTTTCACAAATGAAAATTTGCACGGGAGAGTTAATTAGACTACAATTTGTATGACCTACACCCTGATATCTACAAAGACATTTTGTAGCAAATGACAGCGATCCGTATCGGCTCGGCTTCAAGGAACCTACAAAAAAATCAACATGTCGCCTGCTGTAAAAAAAAAGGTTTTTTATCGCTGCATGTTTTGTTGAGTCGAGATTAGGGGCGTGGTCAAATGAAAAGTAATGAAAATTTTCCGACTGAGAATGTAAACTGATCGATTGTGTTGATGTCTGTGCGGACTTGAGGAGTGGTGAGGTGAGTGGTTGTGGTGTGTGATGTGATGATGACTTCAATCATATAAAAGATGATGACGATGATGATGTCTTAAGCTGTACGTCCACTGCGTCGGAATCGGAGCGTACGGAGCGGACGGATTTTTTGCTTTGTATTGATTTCTATGGTAGTAAGTCCAGTGGCGGATACATAAAAAATTCAAGGGGGGGGGGGGCGCAAATGATATCTTGAGCTTCCTTTACTTTTATCGTAGGTATTAAATACAGCAAACCTAAAGTTCAAATTATACAATGTTTGTTAAAAAATACCAAAAATTACCAAATTACCCTAAGCCTTGGCGCAGCGCCGCCAGTATAACATATTGCTAGGAAGATGAGTAACGAGTAACTCAGAAAAAGTCATGGGCGGCGCGAGCCGCCCTGGAAATTTGACATAGCTAGCAAGTCGAGTAACGAAAACTTCAGTAAAACTCATGGGCGGCGTAAGCCACCCCGAAAATTCCACATAACTAGCAAGTCGAGTAACGAGTACGTCTGTAAACCGGCAGTGGTGTCAGCTGCCCCAGAAATTTCACACAACGAGCAAGTCATGTAACGACTAATGAGTACTTCAAAAGAGTTCATGGGCGCCTTCACGCCATAAGAAGGGTGCTTCCACTGCATTCGGATTTATTTGCCGTCGGCAGCAGTATCGGTATTTTTAACCCTAGAGTAGTCGCACCTTCCCGTGAAACGTGAGTGATTGCGTGGGGAGCATTTTGCCTTTTAGCAATATGAGTAGGTAGTGTGGCCGATTCTCTAGGTTACACTCACTAAAATTACTTGACAATATTAAGTCCGACAGCTCTTATGCGGTCGCCATAGATTCCATTTTCGAACTCACTTTTGAATTATTTTAATGTACTGATGAACTAATTCAAAAGTGAGTTCGAAAATGGAATCTATGGCAACCGCGTAAGAGCGTCGGAGCTAATATTGTAAGTAATTTTAGTGAGTGTGCCCTAGAGAATTGGCCCCAGTATCATTATCACAGATACTATAATATTATACTAATACAGATAGACCACCTAGAACAAAATATGACACCGGCGTAAACTGAGATGCTACGGAAGCTTCTTTAGTTCGAGGCTATTATCGCTTGGTGCAGCACCACCGAAAAATTGTAAATACCATGAGATGGCGCTAAGATATATAGGATTCGTTCTAAGATTAGCGCCACCTAGAAGTATGTTAACTGAATCCATGGCGTTTAAAGTACAAATCTTACTCCTCACGCTATCTCTTTTTTACGAAGGGTTACAATTCTAATTTATATGGGATATAAGTAAAAAAATAAATTCCTGGGTAGTTTGGGGGGGGGGGGGGCATGGCCCCCAAGCCCTCCCCCTGGATCCGCCATTGCTAAAAACCCCCATTCTAGCATCAATATCAACACTAACTGAGGGACAAACACCAATTTGAAAAAGGAATGATTTAGAAATCGGTCAAGTGCGGGTCGGAATCGCACACGAAGGGTACCGACCGTACCATCGTTCAACAAAACTTATGCACTCAAAACAGTAAAACAAAAACAAAAAGAAAATTAAAAAGTTTATGCCCTCACGGTGATTTGAACTCACGATCTAAGGATCTCACTCTGTGGCACTCCTCTATGTAGGGTACAGAAGTTCAAATACCTGGGCCACTGGGTCACTGATGATCTTAAAGATAATATGGACATTGAGAGGGAACGCAGGTCGCTGGCTGTTCGCTGTAATATGCTGGCCCGAAGGTTCGCTAGGTGTACGAAAGCAGTTAAAATAACGCTTTTTAACCGACTTCCCAAAGGAGGAGGTTTACAATTCGTCCGGATATTTGTTTTTTTTTTTTTTTTTTTATTTTTTTTTTTATGTATGTTCCCCGATAGCGCCTAAACGGGTGGACCAATTTGGAAAATTATTTTTTTGTTTGAAAGGGTTTACCTTCCCATTGGTCCCATTAACACCAGGTCAGGATCTGATGATGGGATCCTGGAGAAATCGAGGGAACTCTTCAAATATTATAGGCAGACCTATAGTGATTTTTGTGTTTTTCATAATAACTCGTGCAAATGCACATGGTAAGCATAATATTGTGATGCGGAACTGCTGATGAAGACCACATATGGCCACCAGATCTGCTCAATACTAGGTACAAATACAATGCGTGGCTGACGGGCAGGCAGCCTAAACCGGTGGACCTAGAGCCATGAAACTTTGTACAGGGGTTCCTTAGTAGCGTGGGGTAGTACTGATATGGGATTTGACAAAATTAATTCCCCAAGGGGGGGGGGGGGATAAGGGGTTACAGTTTGTATTAAACTCAATCTAATCAAATAGGGTTTGTGGAAGTCGGTTTTTTCTAAAGTTTACTTTTTGTTTCAATTATTAAAGCATACTGCCAGTCATTTTACACCTGCAGCCTTTGGGTCGACTTTAAGCAGCGGGCATATAGCGACCTGCGGGTCCAGTATAATAACGCTTTCAGGGTTCTGCTGCGGCTGCCGCGGTTCTGCAGTGCCTCTGGCATGTTTGCGGAGGCGCGTACGGATGACTTTTACGCTATAATGAGAAAACGAAGCGCCTCCATGCTGGCTCGCCTCCGCGGCAGCACCAACAGAATCCTGAGTGTATTTATAGACCGGTGGGACTCCCCAATGTTGAGTCGTTGGGTGCAGCTCCACACTACGAGATGAGATGCTCGCGTGTGTGTGTATTCTGTGTGTATATGTTAACTTTTTATTTTAATTTTATGTTTTATGTTTGTTACTAACACTAGACTTTAAGATATTGTTACTAACACTATGGACTAAATTTAACGGTCTGAAATAAATGAATATTGAATTAAGGGCCTACAACCTACAACATACTGGGCTGAGCTACCACAACGATGTGGGTTGACGCGAAATATACCATCATATTGAAATGCGTGGGTGTATCAAACAAGTCTCTTGTATGGGGACCCCATTTAATTTGTAATAGTATTTGTTGTTGTTGCGGCAACAGATATACACATTCTGTGAAAATTTCAACTTTCTAGCTATTACGGTTCGTGCTCTAGACGGACGGACGGACGGATGGACAGACGGACGGACAGATGGACAGCGGAGCCTTAGTAATAGAGTCCCGTTTGGCACCCTTCGGGTACGGTACCCTAAAAACGATTGCATCTGCTATATCTTACTTTGTCGACTAAAGTTAAATCAATAGACTTAAGTGAATGTTTTTTAACACTATCATCGATATATTTTCGCAGTCTCTACGGAATATTAATCGAGTATGCACTCTTCCGTGTCTCTGGTCTAATCTGACAGGTCTGACAGTAATTTAATCAATTTAATTTCTTTCATAGAGTGTTGCCTCAGTGTTGCCGTTCTCAGATACTCTTTCGCAAACGTAGTTCGGCCTGCCGGACGTGAAACCACAAAAAATTGAGTCCACGATTCTACGGTTGTATGGATCGATTCACAGATCAAATCGCTTAAAAAAACATTTAAAATTAAAATCGATTGATGTGACATCCCATCCCTAATCCCTACTACAGCCGGCCGGCCGGCATCGGCACACAGTCTCCATTTTGTTTTGTTTCATTTGATGGTCATTCATCAGTCTGGTCAGTTCAGCCAGCCAGCTACCCAGCCAGCGACATTCCAGATCCAGAGCATACTAGCACTACCCTACTGTTATCCTCTTGCCTGCAGCCTGCGTCTTCAGCATGGCTGCGCAGAAAACGCTTCATCTTCTAGCTTCGAAGCTTGGCGTCGCTGATAATGAAAAACTAATGAGGTAGATATGAGTTCAAATAAAATATCGCCATTTTTAGGCTTAGTAAAAAATATACTACCTACATAATATGTAAGGATACGCCTTCCCTACTATTCAAGTCTGTGGGCTTAGCATTCAAGTCATCAGAAGGAGTGCAGTCACTGATTCCGTCAGCAATCATGACGCGTAGTTTTATTTTTACTTACAATGTCACAATTTGTAGGTATGCCCACAAAATATGCTAACTAACCTTTACTTCTGCCACATCCTATGCCCATCATCATAATCCTCTGATTAACACATAGACTAAGGACCTAACTGGGTGCACACAATAATTTACACCCAATAGATAAATGGGAAGCCCCCCTCAGTTCTTTTCATCAAGATTCATACTTTCTTTGTTCCTGAGTGAGCTGTGGCCTCTTTCTTGCATATTGTGAGGTTTGGTCAGAGGCAGAGAGGTGACAACCTGCTCAGATTAAAAAGAAACTATGGGAACTCTATGTTGGTCATCTCACTTGTTATTTCTTTTTAGCTTTCCGCCTCCGTGCTAGATGAGTTGGATCTATGGGATAAGGAGTGGAGTGGGACCACTCAGGATGAAATAGAGTGGAAGAGGGGGAAATAGGCTTTTGCCCAGATGTCCCACTGCTGGCATTAGCAGGCTTATAATGATATTAACAATTTGTGTACCTATGTATTTATAATTCAGTAAGGCAGCAGAGTTGGAGCGTTTGCTGCAAAACAAGACTTTAGCTGGACACATGGTCACGGACACTGCCAAGGTGGTTATATGCTTGGACTTGGCCGCTACACTGTTCGGGGCAGATCTTGATACAGTAAGTGTGCTTTTGGAATGCTGTTGTTGTCTTTTGTCTTAGTAGGTGATGGTCCAGCTGATACTGATATCACCTCGGACATTCCATAGAACGCTCATAAAATAATTGTACACATGCAAATGTGTATGTAAACTTGTTTGTGAATTGAAATGCTTGTGTTGTGGCTCTAGTTTCAAGCCAGCTTTTTGATGGAGGGGAAGCCCCTTGTTTCAAGCTGGCTATTTCATGGAGGCCCCTTCACTCTGGGAATTCCCACCACATACCTCGCCCACCTGCCTTTCCTTGGCTGCCACCCACAACTTAGAAAATCAGTCTTGCTTGTGTGATACTGGACGACGCCGATCATTCAATTTTAATAAATTATGAATAGTGTTTTGTTACATTACCAAGTTAGCCATTACATAACCCATATACTTATAAAGAATATGAGTGAAGATGACTTATTCAGATTTTCATCTCTTACCAGTTTTGTTGTTCCTTAACTTCTTTAGTATCTATTTCATTAATGTGATGACCTCTACTTTCCACTAGTGTTTCTACCTGTGTGTACTATCTGTTTCATTTTTTGGATATATGCCTGACGTCACGTTGATCGAATCAGGATAATTAAAATTTCTTGGGGTGATTAGACAAAATATTAGTATACTAGATGAAAACCCGGCTTCGCTCGGGCTCGGGTAAAATGTGAATGTGGGTACAAAATGAAGGTAGATATTTCTGTAGTTATCGGTTCTCAAGGAATATTAAAGGCAAAGCAAGGCATAGATTCGTTTAGCATCGTTCATTGTGTTTAATAAATATTGTAAATTAAAACTACAAATGTTTTTACTTAAATAACTTTAATTTAAAATCAACCTTAAAATAAACGAACTTTAATTAACAAAACAAATAGTTTTTAAGGTTTACTCTCGGTAAACCTCTCTGTTATAAAGCGCCCAGTCTTTTTATTTACTTTGGAAGGTAAGTATGGTTAATTACACAATAAAGAACAACATTTTTACTACAACAACAACATTATCATACAATTTATCTATACAGGGTAACATTTAATTAGCTGACCATATTTTGGGGAATGATAGTACCCATCATTATGAACAACTTTCCCCAAGGAACGTATGGTCGCAAAAAACAATTTTTTTGGGTCTCCCATAGTAACTTGAATTCAGCTGATCGGGGCAATGTACTGGAAGACGAAAAATTTTTTTCATTTGCGACTATATGTTTCATGGGGAAAGTTGTTCATAATGATGGGTACTACCATTCCCCAAAATATGGTCAGCTAATTAAATGTCACCCTGTATGTATACATTTTTCGTTAAATATTTATCACCTTACTATGGTATGGTATTAATCAGTCTTTTTATTTACTTTGGAAGGTAAGTATGGTTAATTACACAATAAAGAACAACATTTTTATTACATCAACAACATAACAACAACCTAAAACTCTGGTTCCCACATGGCTACCACAAATAATTTCGGCATCAATGACACGTGAAGCTAACGCTCTTATAACGCTCTTTTACCAATGCCTTGTGCTGATTCGCTATCATTATTGTACAGGCTATCCATTAAATTGTGTCTTGCACTCAATTCAATTTTTCACTGGCTTCCTCAATGATTCTGGCTTCTGCCAACAGAAATGTGATTACTTTCTCTGTGACAGAAATGAATGGCACGGTATTTTGTCTGTGAACTATGAATCGGCATTTTCTTCTATTAAAGCTACATCCACACTATCGTTCCGCACGTTTTTGTTGGGATACCATGCTTAAAACGACCATTAAAGCTACATCCACATTTCCTTCGGCATGTTTTTGTTGGGAAACTATGCCTAAAACTACCATTAAGCTACATCTACACTATGTACTAATCGTATACAGAAAAGGAACATGAATGCAACCGCAAATAAACGCAGTTTACCGGTTTCTAACCCTAGAAGACATATGTGAAGAGACCATTGTCTATGGCTCTAAGTTACGTGGCCAATATGGCGCCTGCGATTTGTCTGTTCAGTAACATTAGAATTTAACAAAATACTCGACAATCCGAATTTTGCGGATATATGTTGTCGACTCGAAATCTATATTTTTTTATGTTTTATTATTCAGGTAAGGTTTTGATTGAGTCTACCGTACCCCTCGACGGAATTATTAATATAGATTGGTTCTACAGGGTGTAACAGAAGGGTGTGTAGTCATATTTTAGGGGTTTGTTAGGCAGACCATTCTGAGCAACTTTTGCTATGAAACCGATTTGATCAGAGCAACTTTATTTTTCATTGCTCCATATGTTTTGGTCCCGGTGGTCAGCTGATTTGTATAGAGAAGTGAAAATTAAAGTTGCTCTGATCAAATCAGTTTCATAATGATAGTTGCTCAGAGTGATGTCCCTAACAACCCCCTAAAATATGACTACACCTTTCTGTTACACCCTGTATAGATAACTCTCGAGTAGTTTGCAAGTGAAAAAGGGTAGGTAAATAAAAATTGAGAATAGGTCAATAGTAAGGAGATGTTAGAACTATCAAAATAAATTATTTTACTTCATATTATTTTGCTGTGGCGATGGGCTAGCCCACAGTCACGCAAGAAAAAATAAAATAACTGGTTAACTACGGGTCTGATTGTCACTGCCAACTAGTATGGCAAAAGGCGTGACGCTATGATAAGTTGTTATTTTCTAAGAAAAAATGAAAAAGAAATAATGGCTATAATTTGTACATTTTATAATTCTTTACATACATAAAAACCCAGCGAAATGCGAATGGAACCCACGCACGCAACGCACCCAAACATAACAAACACAAGAAAATAGAAAATATAAGGCGAGCTTATCTCTTTCCAAGAGATTTCATCTAGACGATTTCGAAGTTTGTTTGCAAACTGCTTTTTGTCGATGTGTGATGCAATGCAACGCTAAAATCCGACGCCATATTTCGCGTCGCTAAAACAAAAAAAAAGTTTAGTTTTGTTAGGTAGGTACTTATTTTGGGTATTATGGTAGACTACAAGGAACCTACATTTTAATTTCTACTGAGTTCTCAGTAAGTACTTACGTAAAACCTGTGAAATAAAACAGCGAAGATAGCCTTGCGCGTACAGGCTTTTACGTTATTTCATGTATTGGATGTGATCTTTACAAATTACAAAGATTTTCAACAGAACAGATAGTAAGAAATTATAGACAAGCAGTCATAACTTATCTACTAATCATAATAGCAAACGCCATAAGACGAAAGAACGTCGCTACAAAGTTACGTCAGTCGAATAGCAAATGAACGAATGAAATGAAAGGATGATTGATTTTCCTTTAGGATTTTTTCGAAAATAATATTTATTCGTATTTAATTTACAGCCAAATAAATTAAATAGTAAATTACATTTCTTACTTGTGATACGGATTATTTTATCGCGATTCCGGTAAGATTTACGATTTTTTACGTCGCAGGACACTATTTTGGTTTGTGTTGCCAACATGTCAATCGGCTGTCACCGCCTGAGCGCGACTCGACTGATTGAAAACTGTTAACTTTTCCCGTTTTGACACAGTTTTGGTAGCGACACTTTCAAGCGCCCCATGCCTTGTCCCCTATTTATTGATAGCGCTTATTACATTACGCTGTCGGCAGGGCACGATTTGTACAGACGTCTCATTCTGATGGAACGACTAGAAAGAGACAGTGAGTCAGACAGGGCCCTGCCGACAGCGTAGTCTAATAGGCCCAGAAGTCTGTGTTTCCAATACTGTATGTATGTACATGTGAAGTAGTGATGTTTCGCTATCGATAGTTGACCTTGAAAAAATTAGTCGATATCGCGATAGTCCTATCGAAAATATCGACATGCTGTAATACTATCGATAGTGAATATTAGGCGATACAAAGTCAAAGTAATACTATCGAGAGTGAAAATTAGGCGATTCAATTGAACTTTGTCGATATTAACGATTCTATTGATACTATCGAAGTGTCGCGTCAAAAAAGTCGATACTATCGATGATCTATCGGCGCATTATAATAGTATCAATAGTTTTGCTTTAGTAACTATCGACGTATTTTCGATACTATCGACTGGAAATAATAATATTTTAGGAGCAAACAATAGTATCGTAAAATGTTCGACTATCGATAGTATCGACACTCTTCCTATCGAAAGTATCGATATCGATCATCAGTACAAACACTATCGATAGTATCGATACTATTGGTCTTTAGCAATAGTATTACTTATCATCAAGGTTCGATAGTTTTGATAGGACTACGATAGTATGACTGATTTTCATGTCTCACGTAGTATCACGATACTATCGATAGACTATCGCTATCGCAACATCACTAATGTGAAGTATGTTTTATTACAGAAATTAGCGATCAAATACTCAGGCTTGAAGACTCCAAATTACTCAAACTGTCGTAAAATCATAGAGAACATTCTGGAAATCAATGTGGAGCAACTCACTATACCGTCCCTCTGTCTGACAATGAACTGCGGAGGAGTGAAGTCCGTGGCGCAGACCATTTTGGAGGAATACCAGAGAAACTCAAAAATGGTAAGATTGTGTTCATGGGGAGTATATGGATGAATGAATCCCCTTCATGATTCCCTTTCTCTTATTTATCATTCAATTAGAGGTCAAGCAACTATTAACCCCTTCGCTCTCAGAAGCACACCGCTCGAACGACCGAACAATGGCGAAACCTCAAACTCAGTGAATTCGCTAATATTAATTAACCGACTTATTTTGATATCCTATTGGTTACACGATAATTGAATGACACCAATAACTACGAGTTTTAACTGTTTTACTAACATTAATATTTTTTTTATGCAGGAAATTGATCTCAACCTACCTCAGTATGTGTGCATGGCCGTGTATCAAGCTTGTAGGTAAGTGTACTGTACACCGACACTCGTGTCGTAATTATTATTATACTACAGTCTATTCGTGATAAGAATGCAGTGAAATTTAAATTTAAATCTGTTAACACACTCACAGGACAGGACACAACCTTCGCGTTCGAAAGTTTGCCTTCAACTGGTCACTGTGAACTTGGCTTGATAATTGGAAACGATTTGATTGGTTACGGGGCGTGGCTAGGCCGCCGGACAGTGATGACTTTACTGCATTCGTATCACGAGACTACGCAATATAATATTGTACAGTACAAGGCCCCATTCTTTCAGTTATGTTGCAGGTACATAGTAAACTTTATCTCTTTACTTGGTTTGCTGGAAATGATTTCTTATTAGGGATGAGCTCGCCTTTGTACACAATATCTGTTTTCAAAATTATCTGTGTGCAATAATAAAGGAATAATAAAATTATGAAAAAAAACTTTCATAGCAAATAACATTTCCTTCCAGAGCGAATAAAGTGAAAGTATCCAAGAGCAAGCTGATAGAAAAATCCCGTCTGAAACCAGGGAAATGGTCGCAGCTTGATGCCGAATGGAGGAAGTTGGTGGACACCAAGATTACTGTGAAGAAAAGGGGCGGACCTGCGAAGAACACTGCGGTTGAAGGTATGACTTCTTTCTAGTGCCAAGCCCAGTCAGGCTTCTCTTGGTATGCAATGCAATGGCCCAAGCTTGCCTTCTCGTCATTTAGCACTCCCGGTGCTCGACAGTGCTACGTACACTGTCGAAAACCGCTCAACATTGAATACAAGATGGCTCCCACCATATCGTCTTAGACGGGCTGGTGAGCAGTGTTTTCAGCAAACAATACAGTACCATTTAATTGACGATATACTTACCCATTTATTTAGGTTTCTACATGATTTTGCGTGTAATAGTAAAAGGCAGAGAAATTGACATCGTAATCGTAAGTACAAAACCAAAATTCAAATCATGTCTTCTTTTTCACCGTGTGTCTATGTACGACCGACTGCACCTAAAAGTATACAAGCAGTGTAAGCGGGATTCACTCGTTAATATGACCTGCCCGTATACTTTTAGACGCAGGCGGCCGACCGTACCTAGGTTCCTAGGTACGTCCTTGGAGGCGTGAACACGGTAGGTGATATAGGCCTTCTCTATACCCAATGTTTAGCCTCCCGCATCCACTGCATCTCAACATGCACCTGGGTGGTGGTCTGCCCATTGTTCGTCTTGCGGTTCTGAGGAAACATTCTGTTCCTACTCTAGTCCACCTTCTATCATCTCTAAGCCAAGTATAGGCCAAGTGCAAGTGCTTGCATGATTTTAGAATTATTCATATTATGTACTTCGCTATCGTCTATCACCATCAGATTTTGTTTGCTCAGCTCTGTATTCAAATAGCGCGGACTGTAGGCAGTTGACTGATTACTGTTTTTAAACGACTTCCCAAAGAAAGAGGTTTACAATTCGTCCGGATGTTTTTTATTTTTTATGTATGTGCCCCGATTGCGCCTAGACGGATGGAACGATTTGGAAAATTATTTTTTTGTTTGAAAGGGATTACCTTCCTATTGGTACTGTGGACCACCAGGTCAGGCCAGATGATGGGATCCAGGAGAAATCGAGAGAACTCTTCAAATATTATAGGCAATAGTGATTTTTGTGTTTTTAGTAATAACTCGTGCATTTACTCACGGTAAGCATAATATTGTGATGCGGAACTGCTGATGAAGACCACATATGGCCACCAGAACTGCTCAATACTAGGTACAAATACAATGCGTGGCTGACGGGCAGGCAACGCATAGCCTAAACCGGTGGACCTAGAGCCATGAAACTTTGTACAGAGGTTCCTTAGTAGCATGGGGTAGCACTGAGATGAGATTTGACAAAATTATGTCCCCAAGGGGGGGGGGGGTATAAGGGGTTACAGTTTGTATTAAACTCAATTTATTCAAATAGGGTTTGTGGAAGTTGGTTTTTTCTAAAGTTTACTTTTTGTTTCAATTATGTTTTCTATGCTTTCACAGAACACCTCGGAAACCAAATGGAGGTAGACACAGAACAGAAACCTGACATAGATCAAGAAATTCAGATAGAACCATATGAGTCATGGAAGCGACGCATGCTAGAATCTGCCTACAGCGAGCTCAAAGAGTTGGAAGCTAAAGACAGAAGTACCGTTAGAAAATCACCTAGGAAGACGCCTGTCAAATTATATTCTCTATACAAAAATGACGTCAACAAACAAAAGGGTGTAAGGCTGCTGTTTACATCGTTATAACTTTCGACGTATTCCGACTCTATTCCAACGATCTTTTGGCCAGTGAGTGACGTTTGCAGGGGGGCGCCACTTCTACGCAACTTATGCAACGAACCTGACAAAAAGTCTGTTCCACCTGTTAACGCAAACTAAAAGAACGTTGGAAAACAGTCGTAGTATTAATCTGTTTGTAAAGTTTCGGAGATAGAAAGGTGGTAGGTACATTATTTGCTGTTATTTTCTGCCTATGGAGAGGAATAATAAGGAAAGCATAATTGATGAGATCATGATGCATTGATTTATCTTTAAAAGGCTGAAAACAATGTGTCGAATAGTGTCAAAGCAAGGCAATCCTTCAATTGGAATAGTGTGTGATGTTATGTGCTGCAGTCTGAATGCTCTATAGATCTGTAAGATTTGGGGAGTCAAATGTCTCTAATTCGATCTCTATAGATCTGTAAGATTTGGGGAGTCAACTGTCTCTAATTCGATCTCTATAGATCTGTAAGATTTGGGGAGTGAACTGTCTCTAATTCGATCTCTATAGATCTGTAAGATTTGGGGAGTCAACTGTCTCTAATTCGATCTCTATAGATCTGTAAGATTTGGGGAGTCAACTGTCTCTAATTCGATCTCTATAGATCTGTAAGATTTGGGGAGTCAACTGTCTCTAATTCGATCTCTATAGATCTGTAAGATTTGGGGAGTCAACTGTCTCTAATTCGATCTCTATAGATCTGTGAGATTTGGGGAGTCAACTGTCTCTAATTCGATCTCTATAGATCTGTAAGATTTGGGGAGTCAACTGTCTCTAATTCGATCTCTATAGATCTGTAAGATTTGGGGAGTCAACTGTCTCTAATTCGATCTCTATAGATCTGTGAGATTTGGGGAGTCAACTGTCTCTAATTTATGGAATCATTAGGATGGAACTATTATTTATTTCAACCAACTGTTTTCCTAAATTGTTAACTTATTGACTTTGTATTGTTGATGCCAAAAAATATGTTGTTTACCCTCAATGAGGTAGGTGTGCCTTGTGAATTTGTTCATGCTGTATCCTAAAAAAAGGAAAAATGTTTTATGTAATGTAATAGACTTTATGTGTTAGTAAAAAACTAGGTTAGAAAAATAGTGGGTCTGTGCTCCCGCTCACGCCACGTAAATACAACTATTTATTTGACCATGAGATAGCAATATTTTCAATCCTGCTTGGGAGCCTGAAACCCATACAGGACGCGTCCCCGGGTGGCGGATAGGGGAAAGCTCATTGATAACTGGTCATTTAACCTACGTGACACAAACTACAAAAATATAGAGAATTCTTACCAATGGCGGTGCGTTCCGTCCGTACCACATTGGTGTCTATTCCATGTTTGTATGTTTGGTTTACGCGTTAAATTACCAGTTAGCGGGGGTAGAAGGAATACCTTCCGCGGACCAACAGGCAATGACGTGTTGTGGGTTCCAAATGGGTTTATTAGAACTTAGCAAAAATCCCGATCGCATTTGGATTTTATAACCTGTCAATATTCTCAGCGATGTAATTCTCCAATTCGATCTAAACTTTGCTGAAATTTCTGATATGTCATTTGGACCGCACGCATGCTTTTTAACTAGGCTTTTGCGCGCTCGGTCACTGAGCAAATCGCTCCAAACTAGTACAATCGCTCAAATGTACTAGTTCGGTCTTTTAGATCTTTTAGTTCACTAGTACAGTAAGAAACGACGTCTGTTCATGATCCTTTGACCGAATGAATTGAACCAGAATGGAATGACTGATCGGCCGGAATCAGTGTGGACAGGTAAAAAAATATAACAAAACCATATTTTAATAATTACTTGAGTTTTCATTAAATGATTTCTGTACCTATAAATTAAATGATATTTGGTTTCCCTTCATACTTTACAGGCTTAGGACTGTCATTCTATTATTTCTCAAGGAGTGTTAGAATGGCGTATTTAAAAATCAAATATTTACAATGATGCTGATGCTGATGAAATGCTGATGTGCATTTTTTTTTTGTTTCTTTGTTTTTTTTTTTTTTACTTTTTTACATTATTTACATGTTGCTGTGTAAAAACAGCATTTGCGTAACCTTTTCGGGTTTTAGAAGAGTCCGTCTTTGATTTAAAACCTGACCCGCCGCGCTAGAAAAAACCCTTTCGCAAGATACCGAAGTGGCTTGCATTTCCAGTCGTTTTAGCATGTACTGATATACCCTGGGATATATCTCCTTTTTTTTTGTGCCACCATTTCAATGGATCCTCCTTTCTGGGTAAATACGGCTCCCTCATATAATGGTCATACTCGCGGATTGCCGCAGCAGTATTGTTTTCAGGTCTGATAATCATGGCCATTTCTTTATCAAATTCATCCCAGATACTGGCGTTTTCGGCATTCTGCGCTTCCGGTAATGTTGTGGCTGTGGTAGGTCCAGGGGCTGGAGCGGTTGTAGCAGATATGTTTTCCTCTAGCACCTGTGGCAATCTTACTTCACTAATACGCCGTTTTAGACATTCACTCGCTTTTAAAAAGGAGTCATGTTCACATACCTTCTTAATACTAAGCTGTATTTTGTTCCCCTGGCGGCGTATTTCAGCATTGAGCATGTAGCGGTCTGTGTTCTGTTCAAGTTCGAAACCCCTTTTTTTTAAACCGCGGATCTAGTATGGTGCTGTCTGCGTACAATTGTTTTTTTTTTTCTAAACCGTGAAATCTTAGTTTCAGTTGCTCGTTTAATGTTGCGACGAAAACTGTGACTTCAATGAGCTCGTACAGCTGCGCTGTAAATGTAGCTGCATTTTTTTTCCATTAACTGGACGAATACCAAAACCTTTGACAAGGTCACTATTTTGTCGGCGCTCACTTCTGTTGTTATTTCATAAAATGGTTTTAATATTGGTACAACCGTCTCAATAATCGCCCAGTGATGCGACTGGAGCAAAAGATCTTGTCTCATAAGTGCGGCTAGTGTTGCGATGACTGGTTTCTAGGCACGTAACACCCGCTCTAACATCATCATAGCAGGAATTCCAACGGGTTGGGCATTCTTGCTTGAGCTTGAGTATTGGTAGGTCCATCTGCTTTTGTGTCTCTACTAATGTATGGAGCCCATTGGAACTTCGCTTAAAAAATTCCAAAATGGCCTTTACTTTGCCGACAACTTCGCTTATGTCGGTAAGTGCCCGCTGAACCATCAAATTTAAAGAGTGCGCGAAACACCCTATGTGCCGCCAATTGCCCAACCTAATAGCAGCCGTTATATTAGCGGCATTATCACTTACAATGCTGCCTACTTTGTGAGATATTTGCCAGTCACGAATTATGTCTTAAAAATGACGTCAAATTTGCGCTTGTATGCCGCTCCTCGTATTTTATACACCCGAGTAATGCTGAAGAAAGTGTTGTGGTACGCTCGTCTATAAAATGGGCAGTGACAGCTATATAACTGTCTGTTGTGGTCGAAGTCCAGCCATCGGTTCCGAGGCAAACAGCGGGCGTCTCGGCAATTTTCATTTGGATTTCCTGAAATACTTCTAAGTAAATTTTCGGTATCAAAGTATTTGATAACGTTTTTCTTGTCGGCAACTGGTACCCCGGGCAATGTGATACCATTTCTATATATGTTTTAAGTTCTGGTTCTTCCACTATACGCAAAGCGTGATGGCCCTTTACTACCTAGTAAATTATCCTCTTTATAGAATGACTGTATTTGTGCATATTGAATTAATCTATTTAAAGATTGATTCAAGTCTTCGACCGATAATGAATCACGCATCTTATTGTTTGGGTTTTTGCAATTATGTGTGAATCGCAATACGAGTGCAAAACATCGGTTTAGTTTTGTAAGACTTGACCATCGATCAAATAGGGCCGTCAAGAATTCATTTGATGGTATATTGGTAGAAATGTTACAGTGTGTTTCGTTCAACTCTTCTTTAACACTTTCAATGCCAATGGACTCGCCTTGCGAGTTCTATCGAATATTGCACGCACGCCGACGACCCGCCTCGCGCGTCCAGCCTATCCGTAGTTATAGATGACTTCAACCCACGCCACACATCCCGCCTAGCGGGATCTACGACGCTAGGATGGTAAGGGTTGTTAATAACGACTTTATTAATAAAAACAATCATTAATTGATTTAACTACTTATATTAAAAAATTAAATTATACTTATAGATAAAAAAAAATATTATTCCCAAGGACGCCTACTAGACCTCGTGGGGATTGTCATAGGCGAACTAGGCCTATACAGGAGGCTCAGGCGCCCCAGGTGTAGGTTCTGGCGGCACGCCGCCGTCACAGTCTTCAGCTCTGTGAACAAATAATTTGCTTTTACTTCAAATTAAGACCCAAGCATGGCTATTGCATTATTGATGAAACTTACGTAATTCGCCAGCACCACATTTGCCACCACCTTTTTCGCGTCTGGGCACTGCCACTGCCCAGGAGCGGAGTCCTATTAAAAGGGGAAAGGTTTTTCCCTCCAATACTGTAAAATGTCTTCATTCATGACATCGTTTGGAGTAGCAGCTGTCAAGTACCTCCAGCACTTTGGTCAGCTTCACTACATTCAATATTCATCATATTAGAGTTGTATGTGGTGCTGCTACTATGCTTACGTGACAACTATGCCAATAATGGAAGCAATAAACGTAATTCTAATTCTAATGAATCATTGGCTGAGCTAGAACTATTAGCAGCAGGAACCACGGTCGCAGATACTCTTGAAACGTCAATATCTTTTTTTATGTACTCAGCGAGAAATGCAGCACGTGTACTATTTTTTTGTTCCTAGTAAGTATCTATTTTGAAAAAAGCGCGGGAAACGTCCGGTTCGGGCGGGTGTTTTTTACGAGTTGAAAATTGAAAAATTATTTAATTATTGGTTTTAAGATCAGTTTGTATAATTTTATTGCACAAATAGCTTTATTTTATTATCTGTACATATATATTTTGCTGCAAGTTGGTAAGTTTTTGTACATATTTCTTATTACCCGGTCAAATAGAGATGGGGTCTGGTGGGCGGGGCCCAAAACGCTCGTATGGTCAGCATAAAAAATACAGTTTTATTTATTATTATATATTAAAATATGTAAAAATTGGTCAAATAGAGATGGGGTCTGGTGGGTGGGGTCCAGAACGCTCGTATGGTCAGCACAAAAAATACAGTTTTATTTATTATTATTTATTAATATATGTAAAAATAATTATGCTGTTGAAGGTCCAGCTTCTTCTTCGTCTATTTCATCGATACCAGAGATATCTCCTTCAGAAGATTCTCCATCATCTTCATCGTCTGTGTCACTCTCTACACCAAGGTTTATTATAAGATCTTCGATTTCCTTTTCACACCCCACATCCCTGTCCCAGTATTTCTGTTCCAGGCGTTTTACGTGATTTACTTGGCCCAATCATTTTCTGTTATTGAGGCAATTGCATCTCTTGTCATTCCTTCAATCCTTGATTCAAGCTGGTCCACATTTTTTTCCGCCACCCTCTGCTTTATGAGGTTCCACACATATTCTATTGGGTTCAAGTCACAATTGTATGGAGGAATCCTCAAAACCTCATGTCCGTGCTTTGCAAATAACTCATCAATTATATAAGTTTTTTCAGGTTTATTTTTTTTTACAATCTCAAGCAATTCCGGCTTGGTTAGTGAGTCGTCGAATTCTATTCCATGTTCACGGAGCCATTCTTTAATATCTGCCTTCCGGGTGGCAGATGATGGTGCTTTGTTGGTTTGCATACTGTGATAGGGTGCGTTGTCCATTACCACAATACTTTTTTGTGGGATGTTTGGGATAAGCTTTTCCTCAATATATTTTAAAAAATTGTTGCCATCCATTTGATCATGGTAATCACCGGTTTTGGTCTTGGCCTTGAATAGAAGGTCAGCTCCTGGCACAAACCCTTTTTCTGAACCGGCGTGGACGATAATCCATCTTTGGCCAGGGCTGTCATTTTTTCTGACACCCTTATCCGTAACTGACTGCCAACACTTGGACACAGTATAGTGTGAGTGAATCCATGTTTCATCAGTGTATATGACAGGCCTTTTGTCAGCACCCAAAGCGTCATTTGCTCGAATTTTCCTGAGGTATTTTATCCTCCATGCCACGATATTGCTGCGTTCTATTAAAGCCTTTCGATTTTGTCGACATTTTTTAAATTGAAAGCCCAAGTCGTTTACCATGATTTTTCTCAGAGTGTTGCGCGATCCCTGAAAGTTTAGGTCTTGACGGGCAGAAGCCAGTACTTTCTTTAGTGTGGGAACTTCCTTGCGTACATCGTAAATAGATGTTATAATACCTCTAATCGCCGTTCGCATAAAGTTGTCCACATGCACCCTTGTGTTAAATAAACCTTTTTGGCCTTTGGATGGCGTTTTAATTTCTCCACCTTGCTCAGCAGCATGTTGACCTGCAATAAAAAAGGTATAAAAATACCATTGTTTCCTATTTGAACCAAAATAATAAATAGCTCGATGGCAGTCACTGGCCCATTCAAATGGTGTCTAAAGGCGCGACTCCATTATGCAAGTCTTGCATGCATGTATGACGTCACACTTGTGTGCAAGTAATTTGAATTGGAAACACGATTTTGTTCAACTTGCAGCTTGCATACAAGTTTTTAGTGACAATTTTAAGACATCTCCATACAAACCAGTGGTCTAGGATGAGTAGTTTCCAAGATATTATGACAGTTTTAACACTGAGTACGACAACACGCAATGAACTGCATCCAACGGAACTACTGGGGTTTAAAAAGTTTCGATTGTCACCACTGGGGACAAATGGGATTTTTTTGTCCAATATGTCCCTATGGGGACACCGGGTTGAGAACAAATGGGAATAAACGATAATTTTGTCTGTGAATGGTACTTTTGACGTTTCGTTTTGCCGATTTTCGTAGCAAAATACGTTTCGTTCACCAAAATTTCGCAATTTTTATTTTGGATTTCCAGAAAACCTATGCATTTCCGCGCAAAAAGAAAAGCACTTTGGTATGAAAAGTGACTGCTATCTATCCATTAAACACCTCATTTTAATCAAATTCATCCGGAACGATATAAAAACAAAACCAACCCCAAAATACAACCAGTGCTTACCTTCTTGTTTTATTCTCGTTATTGTCATCTTTCCGAGCCCCGTAGCCATTTGAGCTCGTGCATGAGCGTACTCATATGGGTGATAACGCTTAGATTTTTTTTCCTCTTCAAAATATTGAATGACGTTATACACAATCCTTCGTGCATCGCTTTTTAGCTTTTTTCCACGCTTATTAGGCATAGCGCAATATTACTACACTATGATAACAAGAATCAAGAAAAACAAACGTAACAATAACAAAACTCAACAATAATAATCGTAAGGGCACAAAAACAAATCGCAAAACGTTAGCACACTCGAGTCGCAAGACGAAACGTGAAGTGAGTGAGTAAAGTGGAGTGTCATGGCGGACAAGACGCTACAGACCACAGAACAACAGATCATTGTTGTCGGCGCGGTCCGATTATATTATCTTTGGTCCGTAGTGTTAAATTTGAATAAGGGCTCGACCGCATTGCGATTTTCAAGTCAGTATTTTACAATAAATTAGTTTAATGTCTATGCTGTCCGTACCGGTACGTGTGAGTATAGACAGCGATATAATATGAGCAAGAGGGAAGTAGTCGTGCCACGCCCACCAGACCCCATTTCTATTTGACCGGGTTATAGGTGATGGATGAGCCTGACCCGGGGGGAGGTCACTCCCCCCCGGTTGTTGGTTGCAATGTTACAATATCGCAGAGTGATTCTACGGCTATGGACACAGATGGGTCTATCAAACATTCCCGTAGGAAAAGAAAAAATGTAAAAAGCAAAATCTGTAAGCACTGTAATAAGAAGCGCAGACAACATGCACATGAAGGTAAAGTCTCTTGCTCCTGTGAGTCCGATTCTGACAAACAAGTTGACGAACAAGTTGATAATAAACGCAAGGCTGTAGAATCGGAATCACAGGTTCAAGTTCAACCCACGACGGTCGACAATTTAGTACCTAAATCAGCCCCGCGGGTCGGCAGATCCTTGTATGAAGCCACAGATGCCTCACCATACCTGATTCATGTTCAGGGTATTGAATCATCATCATCCACGCTTCACCCAGTCTCATTTGGACGTTTCTTAAAAAAACATGGATATCAAAATATAATTCAAGGCAGTGTAAAAAGATTAGGTAGAAACAAAATAGAACTAGCCTTTTCTAAATATAACGATGCTAATGCTTTCTTCAATGATGGTGAATTAGCGAAACAGAACCTGAAAGCTTTTATTCCTACATTCAATGTGACCAGGATGGGTGTGGTGCGAAATGTGCCCCCTGAATGGTCAGAGGAAGAAGTGATTGATAACATCTCAGTTCCTATTGGCTGTGGAAAAGTAATTAAAGCAAGACGCTTTAATTATAAAGTACATGGCCCGGTACCTGAGTGGAAGCCCAGTCAAACGGTTGTACTCACCTTTGATGGACAAATACTGTCTAAAAGAGTGTTCATGTGCTATAATGCCCTCCCAGTGGAACTCTATACATACCCAACAATTCAGTGCTATAATTGCTGCCGTTTCGGTCATACAAAGGCAAAGTGCCGCTCGAAACCACGATGTTACAAATGTGGCCAGGATCATACTGGTGACAGTTGTGACGTAGAGGTTGACAGCGCGCATTGCCTATCTTGTAAAGGCCATCACTTCGCTACCAGTAAAGCATGCCCAGAGTTCGAGAGACAAAACAAAATCAAAACATATATGGCACATAACTGTGTTTCTTATTCCGAAGCAAGTCGCTTACATCCCAATGTTTCGAAATCCTTCGCAGAGATAGTCTCTTCATCTCCTCCTTCATCTCCAAATCAATCTCGCCCACTGCTGGCTGCTCACTCGAAATCGAACTCAGATTCCCACAAAAAGACTGTCTTCCTGAATCCTCGCTCAATTCCCAAACTTTCCAAGGGTTATGATCGTGAAGCCCACATGTCCTTCACGGTTGAACCATCCTCCTCACAGTCAAATGGGTGTGCTTTACAAGCAGCTCCTTCACCGTTTTCTAATGAAAATATCTTAGAACTCATCACTGCACTGATTAAAGCTCTAACTGCTTCTTCTTCTTCCTTCCCTTCTTCTCAACCGTACGACGTTGCCTCTTTAATTAACATCATCCTAAATACCTTCAAAAATGGCCAACCAAGCCATCCTGCAATGGAATTGCAGAAGTCTTGTGCCTAAAAAACCCGACTTAATTTATATGATAAATAAATATAAACCCTTTTCTGTTGCTCTCTCTGAGACTTGGATGGGTTCAGGCGCCCTCTTCAGGGTGCCTGGTTATTCTTGTATCAGAGAGGACAGAGATGATGGGTATGGTGGAGTCGCCATACTCATCAAATCCTCCGTTTCCTATACCCCTTTTCCGCTTCCATCGCATTGCGATGAAATATCAATAGTTGCTATCATTGTAAATAACATCTGTATAGTTTCTGTGTATTTTTCTCGCCCATCTGTAAATATTTTAAACGAAATTAATAACATTCTGACAATTCTCCCGAAACCTTTTCTGGTTTTGGGTGATTTCAACTCGCATCACCAATCATTTGGGTGCGATATCTCTGATTCCTACGGATCTCAAATTGTAAATATTGTAAATAATCATAGTTTATGTCTGCTAAACACTGGTTTAGCAACGCGTTTAACAAGGCCTGGAGAAAATAAAAGTGCTGTCGATCTCTCCATCTGTACAGCTGATTTAGCATCAGAATTATCGTGGACCACCACTAACAATACGTTTGGTAGTGACCATTTCCCTATACTTATTCACTTTTTATCTGTTATTGTTTCTGATATGCCTAAAAAACCCCGAATCAAGCATAGACTAGCTAATGCTGATTGGGAAGTCTTTAGAAGGTGTGTTGACCAAAAGCTTGCCAATGTAGATATCAATTGTGATGCCGATTATTTGCTAAGGTTTTGGTGGAGGCTGCAGACACGACTATTCCTGTTAAAAATGGTAGAGCTAGAAAAATTCCTTCACCTCCATGGTGGGATGCTGAGTGTACAGAGGCAGTGAGGGGAAGAAAAGAAGCTGAACTAAATTATCGTGACTGCATGTCAACAGAAAATTATGATTCGTACATAGATATAGCTAATACAACCAAAAAACTCCTTAAAAAGAAAAAGAGTGATGGATGGCACAATTTTTGTGCCTCTCTTTGTCCCGGAGTTTCATCATCTGTTGTATGGAAAAATTTAAGACGGTTTAGATCGGCTTATGAATCCTCCTCCACATCTAAGATATCTGTAGGCTTGGCCGATGACTTTATGGATAATTTAGCCCCTCCGTTTGTGCCAGAAGAAATATCGTTTACTCATTTAAACACTAGTCATGGTAATACCGGTTTAAATTCTCCTTTCTCGTTAGATGAGTTGAAGGGAATTCTCACACACGTTAAAGATTCTTCTCCTGGTGATGATGGCATTATGTACTCATTTATAGTTAATCTGTCGGATACATCTCTATTGTTTTTTCTTGATGTAATTAATTTAGTTGTAAATACAGGTAGAATTCCTCCCTCCTGGAGATCACAAAACATTATTCCCATCCTTAAACCTGGCAAACCCTTAGATAATCCCACATCCTACAGACCTATCGCACTTTCATCTGTCTTAGCTAAAATTACAGAATATCTTATTAAAATCCGGCTAGAATGGTTCATAGAGAGTAACAATTTGTTATCTTCATCACAGTATGGGTTCAGAAAGGGTAAAGGTACCATTGACAGCCTAGCTATCATCACCACTGATATCCGTTTAGCATTCACAAATAACGAATCAATGTTAGCTGCCTTTTTGGACATCCGTGGAGCTTATGATAGTGTGGTAGTCCCAATTCTGAAACATAAACTTGAAGTGTTAGAGGTTCCAACCATGTTAATAAATTTTATAATAAATATGTTATCAGAAAGAAATATTACCGTTCAAATCGACAATAATAACTTATCTAGATTAGTTTGGAAAGGCCTACCTCAAGGTTCTGTTCTTTCACCCATTTTGTACAGTATTTATACCTATGATCTTCAAGACTCTCTGGGGGGTTTGGTAGACGTCCTCCAGTATGCTGATGATCTTGTATTTTATTTGACGGATAAATCTATAGACCTTCTTTGTTCATCCTTAAATACTTGTTTTGGAAAATTTCATGTTTGGCTAGTTAATAATGGTTTGGACCTTTCTGCTGATAAAAGTACTATAGTTCTGTTCACTAGGCATCGCAAAATACATACAGATGTCGTGGTCTCATATAACAACAATATTATTCCAGTCAAAAATAAAGTAAAATTTTTGGGTGTGTTTTTGGATTCCCATCTCACTGGACTTGCACACTGTGAGTACATAACGGCTAAGTGTGAACGTCTTTTAAACATTATTAGATGTCTTGCTGGAGTATGGTGGGGAGCTCACCCCTTCTCTTTAAAATTAATTTACAATGCGTTAATAAAAAGTATCCTAGACTATGGCACATTTTTGTTGGAACCGGGTAGTAGCGCGGGTTTTAAAAAATTAGACGCCATTCAGTCCAAAGCCCTTCGAATTATTTTAGGAGCTATGAAATCTAGTCCGATAAATTGTTTACAAGCCGAATGTGTAGAACCTCCCTTGCATATTAGAAGGCAATTTATGTCGGACAGATTTCTAAGCCGTTGTCTGCAGCTTTCTTCACACCCTTTGCATAGTAAATTGGCTCATTTATCAGACTTAATATCATCAGCAGACTATTGGAATCGAAAGAGCAAACCTCTTTTGATCCAAAGTTTAATAAAATTTAACGCTATCCCTTCATCTCACTATAATTCAAAGATCTTGCCTATATTTGAATGTTCGTATGATGCTCTAGTACTCGCTCCCGATGTGAGACTTAATTTGGGCATATCTAAATTTAACGGACCAAATGCTGAATTGAGGAATACATTAAACACTGATTGGAATGGATATCACGCAATATATACTGATGCCTCTAAACACCCGGACAGCTGTGTGGGGGTGGGCCTATTCCACTCTCAATATAATATTGTACAAAAAATCAAACTCCCTCCGGAATCTTCTGTGTATACTGGTGAATGTGTGGGCCTTTTAAAAGCTGTTGAATATATAATGTTAATGAAACTGAAACGTACTATAATTTTGACGTATTCGCTTAGCTCTCTCCAGGCTTTGTTAAAATTCCCCTTCTTCTCTATTGATCTTCCTGTTATATACGACATACGAAATCTTCTACTGAAGTGCACAGAACAGCGTATTTCTGTGTCTTTTGCTTGGATACCCTCTCATTGTGGCATACTGGGCAATGAGAGGGCAGACAAATGTGCAAATGAGGCTGTGGTTTGTGGAGATATGGTTTCATTCCAAAATTATGTTCCGGATTTGTCTTCTTTGCCCAGGGCTTTTTTGGTTGAGGCTTGGAATAAAGCCTGGGCAGAGAATACTAATACTGGCAGATTCTATAGAAACATCCAACCTTCAATTCCATCAAGGCCGTGGTTTAGAAAGAATAAACTTGGAAAAACACTTACTTCCGTGATAATCCGTATGCGATTGGGTCATACTTGCACACCAGCTCACCTTGCCAGGCTTGGAATTGTGCAGGGGCCTGAATGTGCTTGCGGGGCTGATGTGGGAGACTTGAATCATATTTTGTTTGCATGTTCGTTGTATGATTGTCCATCTTTTATTGCAGCGCTGATTTCTCTCGGGGTTCCATTTCCTTCTTCTGTGTCCTGCCTTTTATATAATTTTAATGTAAATATTTATAAATGTATTGTAAAATTCATAAAAAATAATAATATTAAAATATAAATACTTATATATTTAATATTCTGATGTATATAATTTAAAATGTCCTTAGATGTAAATATAAATATTAAATATGTAATGTACATATTCAAAACTGATATTAATTCCTTTTTTCCAAATTCCGTATCATTTCCGTTCCTTTCCATATCTTATACGTTTCCCTACCTTTACACAAAAACTTGACACTGGCAAAAGTACAAGAGACGTACATTGCCAAAACCAAAAAAAAAAAAAAGTATCTATTTGAGTCAGGCTTATAAACCGAGGATCCAACAGCGCCGCAACTACAATTTTGTCAGTGATTGGTGAGGTACTCTACTAATTTCTTTCTGAACTCGACGATTCCTTCTTTGCAATTTCTGTTTTCACAGTACATCACCCAAGCATTTACCACTGCAGTATTCAACATCAACTCCATCCCTAGTTTTTTATACCACTTTACGGTTTTGCGTAATGGTGTCGAATAAGAAGTCATTTGATCCGACATATCAACATAACTTTTGGCTTCATTGTACGCAAAAATCATCTTTGGTTTTCTGACAACTTTCCCCTTTTTTTTATAGTTCTGAATCCGTTGGAATGTTTTGTTGATAGCATATGCACGTCTCTTTTACCTTTCCTTTTCAAAAAGCAGATTCCTCTCATTTTCCATCCCCTTTGTAGTATTTTTGGTAAGGTCGAAGGCCTTGTCGTCAACAAGGTCTTTTGATGGTCCTGCGCGCGAGGCGAGGAGAGCAATCGCTCCCTCCGCAGTAATCTGCGTCCTCCTTGGTTCATTATCTGGCTTTTCCTTGGGGTTGTCTCTGACACTGAAAGTCAAATAAAATCTTTTAAAATATATATTTTTTATACTATAATGTTCCTCATTTGCTTGATGACCCCCCCCAAAACCTAGGGCTGCGACCGCGCCTGCAGCATGTAGCGGTCTGTGTTCTGTTCAAGTCCGAAACCCCTTTTTTTTAAACCGCGGATCTAGTATGGTGCTGTCTGCGTACAATTGGTTTTTTTTTCTAAACCGTGAAATCTTAGTTTCAGTTGCTCGTTTAATGTTGCGACGAAAACTGTGACTTCAATGAGCTCGTACAGCTGCGCTGTAAATGTAGCTGCATTTTTTTTCCATTAACTGGACGAATAGCAAAACCTTTGACAAGGTCACTATTTTGTCGGCGCTCACTTCTGTTGTTATTTCATAAAATGGTTTTAATATTGGTACAACCGTCTCAATAATCGCCCAGTGATGCGACTGGAGCAAAAGATCTTGTCTCATAAGTGCGGCTAGTGTTGCGATGACTGGTTTCTAGGCACGTAACACCCGCTCTAACATGTCATAGCAGGAATTCCAACGGGTTGGGCATTCTTGCTTGAGCTTGAGTATTGGTAGGTCCATCTGCTTTTGTGTCTCTACTAATGTATGGAGCCCATTGGAACTTCGCTTAAAAAATTCCACAATGGCCTTTACTTTGCCGACAACTTCGCTTATGTCGGTAAGTGCCCGCTGAACCATCAAATTTAAAGAGTGCGCGAAACACCCTATGTGCCGCCAATTGCCCAACCTAATAGCAGCCGTTATATTAGCGGCATTATCACTTACAATGCTGCCTACTTTGTGAGATATTTGCCAGTCACGAATTATGTCTTAAAAATGACGTCAAATTTGCGCTTGTATGCCGCTCCTCGTATTTTATACACCCGAGTAATGCTGAAGAAAGTGTTGTGGTACGCTCGTCTATAAAATGGGCAGTGACAGCTATATAACTGTCTGTTGTGGTCGAAGTCCAGCCATCGGTTCCGAGGCAAACAGCGGGCGTCTCGGCAATTTTCTTTTGGATTTCCTGAAATACTTCTAAGTAAATTTTCGGTATCAAAGTATTTGATAACGTTTTTCTTGTCGGCAACTGGTACCCCGGGCAATGTGATACCATTTCTATATATGTTTTAAGTTCTGGTTCTTCCACTATACGCAAAGCGTGATGGCCCTTTACTACCTAGTAAATTATACTCTTTATAGAATGACTGTATTTGTGCATATTGAATTAATCTATTTAAAGTTTGATTCAAGTCTTCGACCGATAATGAATCACGCATCTTATTGTTTGGGTTTTTGCAATTATGTGTGAATCGCAATACGAGTGCAAAACATCGGTTTAGTTTTGTAAGACTTGACCATCGATCAAATAGGGCCGTCAAGAATTCATTTGATGGTATATTGGTAGAAATGTTACAGTGTGTTTCGTTCAACTCTTCTTTAACACTTTCAATGCCAATGGACTCGCCTTGCGAGTTCTATCGAATATTGCACGCACGCCGACGACCCGCCTCGCGCGTCCAGCCTATCCGTAGTTATAGATGACTTCAACCCACGCCACACATCCCGCCTAGCGGGATCTACGACGCTAGGATGGTAAGGGTTGTTAATAACGACTTTATTAATAAAAACAATCATTAATTGATTTAACATACTTATATTAAAAAATTAAATTATACTTATAGATAAAAAAAAAAATATTATTCCCAAGGACCTGAATCGCACTCCCGGCGATAGTTTAGGCATATTTTCCTATTTTAATGTCCTCAATAATGTGATGCTCCTTTAAAGCTAGAAACGTCTCCGTTTACAGCTCTATTCTCTGAGAACACGACTCTAGTTATTTACTTAGAGAGCAACTTATAATTGATAGCAACATTTCCTTTCTGTATATAGTTGTGTGTAAGATCGTAACATGTTATGTTAGTGATTAAAACTTGAGTTCACTGAAACATAACTTTTTTATTGATTAAAAGTTAAGTTGTAATAATAGGTAGGTAGGTAACATTACATTTATTTATTTATTCCTATGACATCTCCGAGTAGTACTTTATTAACTCTTAACTAACGTGGGCCTTAACCTCAGCCACATTCAAAGATTTAGACTAAGAGATAGATACAAGTATGACCTTAAAACAAAACCCTGTAGAACGACGTCTTACAGCAATAGTACCAGCAATATGGCAGACTGCGTTTACAACAAATTACCGTTAAATATAAAGCGTCTCTGGTGATCGGTTACTGAAGGCCTTGAAACAGTATTTAATGCATAAGTGCCCATACACGCTGACAGAATTTTATGAATATGGAAAATCATTGTCCATATAGTAACCATTGTTGATGTGTTTGATAGAAGTTTAAAATTGAAATGACATGAGATAATGATGATGCATACAATTTATGAATTTTATGCACCTAATTAGTTTAATCTCTTGATAATTATGATTATGAAATTGCTATGCCACTATTGGTAAAATTACGCTAGGACATTGTATTTAACAACATAACATCTGTAAAAATTACTGTAATTTATCGCAAATAAATTGAATTGAATAGTCCAACATAATTCCGGAATTATGTTGGACTATTCAACCGACTATGGGTCTTGTCAATACCTAAATGTGCCGCCGCCGCACTGTGTACGTTTTGACCAATCTAGAGGGACAAAATTAATAATTGTGTTTTCATGAGTCTATGTACCTACAATGTTAAACAAAGAATGTTAGTGATAAATAAAAGAGTATATACAATACAATTATAGTACATTTATTTTAATAATGATAAAAAATCTTTATTACTTTTAGTAAAATGTTTTTTTGGCAAATTGCGTAACAGTGTAATATGCGGATCTGACGATACAAACAAATATTTTAGAAGGTCGAAATTCGTTCTCACTCTTGAAATTTTACAGGTGTGACCCAAACGAACCTTTCTTATTTCTTTATTTTGGGCCTCTGAAGCTTCCTCGGACATTTGTCCAATTGGTATAATAGAATTTTTTATAATCTCTGTCCCATGTATTAAAACTTTGTGTAGGGTAACAGGCATAATATACCAGTTATATAAATTCAGATATAAAATTGTAGTTTCATCGCAGTATTCTTGAAACTTCTGTGGATCGATTTCATATCCTGACGAAATTACTTTTAATATAATGCTTAGACGATAAATCAGAGTTTCGTCAAGTCCAGTGATATCTGCTGTGGCGTGAAAATCCTTAAAAAATCGACGAGCGGTATTACCGTCATTGCTTGTACCAAATCCAGGCTTTACCTTGTCTATTATAAGACCGATGCCCTTGAATTGTTTTATTATATCTTCTTTCTTTCTTTTAACAGTCTCTTTGTTGTCAGCACCTCTTACTTGCCACTGTTTAATATCCTTGCGATAAGCAATATTAAGAAGACATTCCATAATGCGAAGTTGTGCATGTAATGATGAAATGCCGAATCTGTACATTTGTGAGTCAGGTATTTTCTGTTTATTTACAGAATTTAAATCCTTTCCAGTAGCTTTGCAAATAAAGCATTTCTGCGTTGATGTGTTTTCGGCCAGTACATTGCAAACCTTGCCGTCTATCATTGATAGTATTAAACTGTGGTTTACAGTTATGGCTTTCTCTTGTACTCGTATCTGTGTTGGTGTTAGATTTTTTATCTGTTTTTCAACATCATCACACTCCTGTTTTATTAACTGTGTGGATTCTTTCTTGAAAATAAATTTTATAATCCGGCAAAAGCGTGGCGATGAAGGTCGTGGATTCTGCCATATAATTTTATCACTTTCAACTACAACAAGCCTTATAGGCACTAAAGACATAATAAACATGTACTCATCTGTACTCTCGGGATCTGCAAATGTCTGTTTGTATAAACTGTGGCCCGAAGAGCCATCGCAGCCCCATTTATATATTAATTTGTAGTTTAAATCAAGTAGATCTGGTCTTAGAAATACTTCCTTAAGAACATTGCTGCATATTCTCGTTGCAGTATGATCCAAGAGTGCTTGAAGATTTACTTCAGCGGATATATCGGTGACAGTAATATTTTCTACAGGTGGATAGCATTTCTGCTTTGCTTTTAACAGTTGACTATATGAAGGATACAAATTACATCCTCTTTCCTTGGCTTCCTGTTGGGTATTTTTGTATTGCTGTACTGTCAGTTTATTTGACACAAAATATGCCAAAGCTTCATCAGGTGTATATGGGCGTAGCTCTGAACCCGAATCAAAAATTCGTCGTTTGGCCGTCTTATATGTCGTTGCCCTTTTAGGTGAAGCTGTAGCAACTTCCTCTATCAGAGCTGCAGCATCACGTTTACCACTAGCTCTCAGACTCATCTGTACAGCTAAACTTAGTTGATCTTGATCGTAAGTTTTTGTTAAAATTTTCGCTTTCCTTCTTTTTGATTTCAGTGAACTCTCTTGAAACTTCTTGTTTGGTCGACCCACTTTGACTTCTGAACTTCCTCTAGATGTAATAGGCTTCTTTGCAAAAACGATTTCTTCTTCCAGCCAATTTCCATAGCTGTTTTGGAATAAATCCAGACGTCTTCGTTTTTGGACCCATTTCTGTCGAATTTTTTCACATTCCCTCTTAATAAAAGCTCTAAATTGTTTTTCTTCTTGTTTGTCAAACACTTCGTTGCTGTAGAATGATTTCATGAAGTCAATCGCAGCTGCCATCCTATTCTTTTGAGAGGTAGAACGCCATAAGTCGAAAAGTTCTTTTCGCTTAGGTTTCGCACCTGCTGACAAAATTATAATTTTTTCTATAATCGCAAAAAATCGCACACGAAACAGGTTCTAATTTAAAACTAGACAAGTCAATCTATAAAATAAAATCATTATTAAATGCTGACGTAGTCTGACAAAAAAGACATAGCCTTTTAAACATAAAAAACCTAAAATATTCCTTATAAATAACATATTTTATTTCAAAGCTCTGCTACGTATATACGTAACATTAAAACACCGTAAGTAATATGCTATAAAATAGCTACATACCTGCAGAAGACAAATCCATCTTTGAAATAACTCACTATTTTCACTGTAACATGTACACATGCAAACACGCTTACGATCACGGCCGCACTGAACAAACAACTTTTTACCTGGACCCGGTTGGGACCGGGCTGTTCCTTTTGTTTGCCTCGGTAAAAAACTTTAATGAATAGTTTTGTTGAGAATACAATACGCACAATATTAAGGATAAGTCGTACCGAAGTTTTCTGTGGGTTTGATATTTTGTTGTTAAATACCTATTGTCCCTCTAGATTGGTCAAAACGTACACAGTGCGCCGGGGTTGAATGGTTAGCAATCAATATGTCGTTTCTGTATTCCGCAGGAACTACTTCCTTCCACTGAAAATCCTCTACTAAGGGATTTTTGTCTTTTTTGAACCGATATAGGCGACCATTCTCAATTTGATAATTTGCCACCGAGTCTGGCCTCTCTACACAACGATTAAAAAACTTAAGGTACCATTCATCCTCGGTTTGAACTATTGACGTCATTGTTGCTACCGGAACCGATCTTGACAATGCATCGGGAACGACGTTTTCAACACCACGACGATGCTGAATAGAAAAATTATAGGGAGACAACCTACAACCCCATTTTTCCAAGCGACCCGTTGGGTTTTTCAAATTTAAGAACCATTTTAAGCTCGCGTGATCTGTAATGATTGTGAATGGCCGATCCCCCTCTACGTAAGGACGGAAGTGTTCCACAGCGTTGACCACAGCCATTGCTTCCTTCTCTGTGGCCGAGTAATTCCGTTCTGCGGGGAGAAGTGACCTACTAAAATACGCGATGGGATGCTCCTCCCCGTTAAATTCCTGTGTCAAAGTGGCTCCGATCCCAAAATCAGATGCATCGCAATGTATCACGAACTGCTGATCGAAATTCGGGCACGCCAATACTGGAGCTGATGTCAACGCCTTCTTGAGTTCAACGAACGCTCGGTCTGCCTCTGCCGTCCACTGAAATGGTGGAGTCCCCTTCTTTGTTGAAGTTAGCTTATTTAGAGGACCAGCAACATCACTGAAATTTTTGATAAAACGGCGGTAATACGAGGCAGTCCCCAAGAATCGTTTAACGTCCTTCCTACACGCTGGTAATGCAAAGTCCACTATTGCCTTTATTTTTTCTGGATCAGTCCGCAATCCAAACTCGTCTACAACATAACCCAGGTATTTCAATTGGTTCCTAAAGAACTAGCACTTACTCAAATTTATCGTTAACCCTTTAAAGGGCAAGGTATTTTTTCACTGTTTTTAGTGTTTTTTTGGTGTAAGTACGTATTAGACAGTTAGTAAAGACTTAAAAAATATACTTAAAAAAATCCAGGTATTTTAGTTTTTTAGAAATGTCATGTACCAAATACGTCACATTGCCCAAAATACGGAAAACTGGCTGGAAAAGGTAATGTACCATATTTGTCACATTGCTCTTGAGTCAAGGATTAATTAAAAGGTAAATTTTCTTAAAAAATACTTTTATTTAAGTGTAAATGACGACAAAAGAATTACACAAGTAACAGAATATACTTATTTACTTAGTCCCGATATGAAGGCATTTTTATAATACGCATTAGTATTGTCACAGCTAAGAAATCTCGCATTTCTGAAGTAGTGACATTGATACATTTGGTTGGATCGTTTTGAACGGAATACAAATTTGTCTGTTCTGTTATGTATTCTATTATGTCTTCAGAGAAGAACTTGTAGAAGTAATCTAGCGGCGATGTTGTTGTTTCAGTGGCACGGATAGGAGGACTTTCTTCGATGGTTGCTGCATGATTGAATTTACCTGCTTTCCATTTAAAAGTGATAGGCGGTCTCTGGTATTTTTTTGCTCTCTTCGCTACAAGTCTAGGTTCTTGGTTTGTATTCCGTTTGGATCGTGTCCTCTTGTTGACAGGTGTAATCATTGGAGACAAAACAGATGATACTGAATTCAAGACTGGCAATTGATCATATCGTGTTTCTGGTGGGAACATTTCGTTAACCACTGGAGTAAGGGGGACTGTTTCTTTGTCAAATAAATTGAAAACATCATCTGACCTAGGCCGTGATGGTTCTTTCTGAGTTGGTTCTTCTTGAGCAGGTTCTTCTTGAGAAAGTAAGGAAAATGAATTGTCATGCTCCTGTTCTGACGTTGAACTATCAAGTATGTTCATTCTTGCAAGTGACGAAGAAATGGATGGCGGTTCGGAGCTGCAATCTGAATCATCGTCTTCAGAAAGACGATGACGACGAAGAGTCGAGGCATCTTCAATAATGACCTCATCGTCTGAGGCCGACGAGTCCGTAGATGATGCACCTTGAGGAGGAACTAACGCGAGGATCTTTCTGGTTCTCTCCCACTGTAGCCTCTGGTAAAAGAAAATATAAAAAAACATGCAACATCACCCAAAGCAAAAAAAACACTATTAGGTGCATTAACGATAATAGGCACTGTAGGCAGCTTGTTAGTGTATATGTTACGGGTAAAGCTAGGAGGCCGGGTAAACCTAGGATTATAAGATATGAGGTACAATTGCGAGATTTTGCAGCCTTACAAGACTATAGGTATATTAACTCTAGCGTATAAAAAACGCATCAGCACACACCATGCAAAAACATTGCTAAAGAAAAAACATTGACTAGATGACATCCATCTGTGTCATGACTAGACATGCATACCTAGACATAGTTGACCCATACCATTTAGGTTATTCTATTGTTTAGTACCTAAACCATACCATAAAAGGGTTAGATTAACAAATTAAGCTTAAAATGCCAGTCAACCTATTTTGTTAGTAGTTGCGCAATGTGACATCGGTGATACGAAGAAAATTAGAACTAGATTTCTGAATCTTGCGTAATGTACCACGGGTGTCACGTCCACAAACTCGGGTTGAGTACGTGAAAATTAAACACAAACTAGTGCTATTTTTACATGTTTCAGATAAATGCAGTTCATAAAAAACAAATGACAAACACACGTTGCCGAAATATTCACTTTTATATTATTTATGAATTAAAACTTACCGAACGTCCGCGAGCTCCACAACGTGGCGGCGCCATTTTGCAATTTCATGGCAGAAAGTGCGCCGGAGTGGCTTATTTATTTTTTCACTAGATGGCAGTAGTATGCACTTTCGTATAGCGAAGTAATTTCTTAAAGATAATGACCAGGTTTCCGTAAATATTATTTTGTTTGGAGTGTACCACCCCTGTCGCATTGCGAAATAAAGGGTTAACCCCGCGAACAGTAAACGATCCAAGACCACACGTAGTAGTCTTGTATGTTCCTCAAAAGTAGCCGAAACTATCACAATGTAATCCAAATATATGAAGATTCTTCCCCCGAATTCTGGTCCGAAAAGGCGATCCATCAACCTTTGCTGTGTAGCTGGTGCAGAAGTCAATCCGAAACACATAACCTTAAAATGGTATAACCCTCGTGAAGGGACAGTAAATGCAGTTTTTTCTTTTGAATCTTCAGAATCTAAGGGTATCTGCCAAAACGCGGCTTTTAGGTCTATTGAGGATAAATATTTTGCGTTACCAAGTTGATCCAAGATTTGAGTTATATAAGGTAAAGGATAGGCGTCGTGTTTTGACACCGCGTTTAGTTTCCTACTATCCAGGCAAAACTTAAGTGTACCATCTACCTTAGGAGCCATCGTTACCGGGTTATTCCATTTCATCTAATTGTTTGTTAAGTTCGGCAAGTTTTTGTGGGGACAAGATGTAGTATCGTTGTTTAATTGGGGGGGGGGGGGCGGGGGCGTTCCCGGTGTCGATTTTGTGACTTATTAGTTTATTTATTTATTTATTTATTAATACACAAAACAGCAGTACAGACAAACATTACAACATTAAGATTAGAACAAACATTTCCGTCTGCAACGCCAAAAGCATGTGTAGCATGTAGTTCGACCTAAACCTTTCACCTCAAAGGAGATGGCCTCAAACTCCCGCACTATAATCTCAGCTTCCTCGCGTTGGAAACGTGAAAGCGACTCTAACGGCTGTACACTAAGAACCTCGTGGTCAAAAGCAACCGACTTCTCACTTTCAGAAAAAGAACAACCCTTACTCAACAGTGACAAAACATCCGGTGCAATGTCGAACTCCTGCCAAAAGTTAATCCCCAATAACAAACTCAATGTTACGCCCGGAACGACGAAGAACTTAACCACGGACGTTTTCCCCCTCAGTGTGACTGGTAACAACACATACCCGGACACTGGTGAAGAAGACCCGTTGGCCGTTGTAATTTTATCCAAATCCAAAGCTTTGTGCAACACAATTCCCTGACGAACTTTATCAAGTGCGTCCTTACTGATGATAGACTTACCAGAATCCAGCAATCCGGCCAAAAAACAATCATAAATACCAACTTTTAAGTATGGACGAGCGTCCCGCCCATTGATCATACTTACTTTCTTTGCCCTAAAGTCAGAAAAAAACTTTTGAACAAACTGCATGCAGTCACTCCATTCCTTTGGTCTCGACATCGAAGACGAAGTGTCATTGTCCGGCTTGGAGTAGGGGAGGCCGGGGCACAACGTGCCGATTTTCGCAAATTCGTCTATAAATCGGATACAACAAATGCTATGCTTAGCAATGATAGTTTATATTGGGTGAAATTTATTGTAGTTTTTTGAAATTTTCGTTAATTTTTTCTATATTCTGAATACTTTTTGAACGAAATCGATATTTATCGAAAGAGGAAGAGCGGCACAACTTACCCCGCTCTGGGGCTAGTTGTGCCCTACGTCGGGTTAGTTGTGCCGCACATAATTATTTATTTATAAAATGAAATTTTAGTAAGATATAAATAAAAACAATACGTCTAATAATTTTATATTTATTTTTCATAGTTTTAGTAAATTATCAATAGTTTTTAAACATGTCTGCTTCACATAGAAGACTAAATATGAAGAAAAAAAAACATAACTTATATTCTTCTAGTTATCAAACATAAAAAACTTTTATATCAGTAGATAATTAACACATATTAATCAAATGAAATCTAGGTATTATATTAATAATTAAGTTATCAGCCTCTCAAACAAAATAATCAGTCTTCAGTAGGTACATACTAAAATTACTAAGATAATTTTAATTTATCAGTCTCTTGAATCGACAGCATAATAACAAAGTCTTATTCTCCAGATGATAGATCAGAAAAGCAATTAGGACACACATATGATAGGCTATTTTCATCTTCAATACATTGCAAATGGGCCCATAATTTGCAGTCTCTGCATTGAATCCATTTTTCTCCAGGTGCAGAGTTAGAGAAGGCATCACAACATATGAGACAAAACCATTCTAGCCCCTCATTCTCTTCATCGGAACTATCTTGAAGAACTTGTCTTTTGGCTGACTTCTTGTTATTCTCTTTACCTTCTTTTTCTTTTGTGCTACTTTTCCCCTTCCCCTTGCCTTTTCCTTTTCCACTTATCTTGATCGCCTTCTTGGTCTTGGCTTCTTTTTTCTTTTTCCTGAGGGCCTGCTCCTCGGCCAGTGCATTTTTAATGGGGGTATCTGTCAGGACCTCCGTCTTCCTTTTGCGCCTATTATTGGCTGCTCCTGAACGAGGGGGTGCTTGTGGGAAAGGCCTGATGGCTTCCGGTGAGAGTATCTCTTGGTTTTGATTATCTGATGGCACGGACTCATTTCCACGGCTAGGATTATGTATACCTGAAGGGCCTGGTTCACTTATATAGTCAATTCTGCATTCGTTTCGGTGAGGATCTTGCTGAATTATTGATGGGCTGGTGTCACCAGTGCTCCTCCCACAGATTGTGTCATAAAGATTGTCAGGGGTACTTTCTCGACTGTTTGAAGGGCCAGGCACATTGTCTTTGTCTTGAACAGGTTGCATTTCCGGCGGTGGACGATCGGTGACAGAAGACGGCGCAAAATCTTTGTCTGTGAAAATATTTGCATTGAAAGGCCAGATTCCGGTATCTTTGAACGCGTTGCAAATATTGGAAGGTGTTGCTGCCAGCGGGAAACCATATTTCGCTAAGCCTGGTATTTCGTATATGCTCATAGTCTTACCAGGATTTCTCCTTAGCCAGTCGTTTTGAGCTTTGGCGCATGCATTTTTGAAAGGCCCGTTGATACCTACATCCAGTGGTTGTAGACGATGCGTACAATGTGGAGGAAACGATAACAATACCACAGAGTTTTTCTTGGCCTTTTCAACCACTTCAATATCAACATGAGATGCGTGATTATCCAGGAGCAAGAGCACTGGCTCTGCAGGGGAAGGTTTCGTATATTTTATGAAATGATCCATAAACATCAAAAATTCGGTGCTTGTCATCCAACCCGATTCATTTCCAGCTTCAATGCATTCTTGAGGACCGTCGCGAATAAACAGGTCTTTGAATTTAAGACGGGGGAATACAAACATTGGTGGAATTGTGTTTCCCAAGGCATTAACTGCAAGTTCGACTGTAACCAGAGTTCCACGCTCTGCTGAAACAATTGCACCTACTTGCTTTGTGCCCTTCTCTGCCACAATTTTTCTTGGTTTTAGCACAGTTGTGAGGCCAGTCTCATCCAGGTTCCAGATACGTGAAGCAGTAAGTTTATACTTGCTTATCTGCTCACCAAGTTTCGTGAAGAACTCGCCCACGTTGTGTCGGTTGAACGCGCTCGCGCGTCCTGCACTTGTAGCTTCTGGTGATCTTATAGAAAGAGTAGTGTTCCTCTGCAAGAAACTGGTCAGCCAATCCTCTCCCGCCTCGAGATTTTCATGCCAAGATTTTGGAATGTTTGAAGCCTTGACTTTAACCGCACATTGGTATGCAAGTTTTCGGACTTCTTCTGGGAGAAGACCAAAGTAAATAGAAGCGCTTTTTAAGATGTACGCCGTCAACGTTGCCTCTTGTTCCATACTGAACACCAGTCTTGATGTATAACCAAGTTTAGGAGTAACTCCACTCCTTAAGCTTTTTACATAACGCTGTAAAGTGGTGTGGCATATATCCAACTCCCGCGCAACAGTTTTCAATGGGCGCCCTTCTTTTATTACTGCATCAGCAGCTCTTTGCATCAGTTCTCTGGATGTCGTTCCCCGATTAGTTTTTCTTTTGTATTTTCTCATGCTGTCAAAAAAGGAAGAAATAAAGTAAAAAAAATAAAAAAGTAAAGATTTACTTTTTATTATATTAAAAATTACGGTGGGGTTGGTTGTGCCGCGGCACATATAACCCCCACACAAGCGGCACGTTTTGCCCCATAAGACATGACATGACATATTATCACACAGTCAAAAAACTACTTGGATAAAGCTTCTAAATTGCATTGCTAGACAATTCTAGATAAATAACAAATATGTTGGTAAAACTTTCATATCAAAATAACAAATATTGCCAGCTTGAGACCAAAAAGTATAAACGCAAAAATCTTTACTTACGTGGCGCTGAAGGACCCTCACCACACAACCACTCGGTCCGCGTCTCGAGCTCAACTAAAATGGCTGCCGTGTGTGCGTGGCGGTTTGGCATTTCACGACGTATTGCGAACGTATAGCTATCTCTTTCTGTTTTCGAGATATTCGCGAAGGCACTACTTACCCCTGGCAACTGAGAACTTACCTTATGATTGACGTAATCGCCCTTGGGCGAATGCGACGGAGCGGGTTCAGAACCCCGTGCGCCCGGGTCATCCGCGGATGCCCTCCTCACCTTGGCATCACCACTCCGTACTCCATGTCGGAGTGATGCATCTGGACCTACGGTGACAATGGTCCCGGACGCCCCCGGCGCACGTGGCTCCTCTGCCTCCGCGGCATGAAATTGTGGCGTTGTGTACACAACGGCTCCATACGCAGGGTTACCTACTTGGAAGGGGGGCTTACCTCTTCCAGCGACTGCATCCGAATCAACCCTGCCCTGATTCGACTTTATTCGTTTTTTGGATTTTTATTGAGTTTGCACTTAGGGCATGTTGAGCAGACCACATCTGGTTCTCCACAACGGTAACAAAACAATTTACGAGGTGCTTGCTGCACCGCAGCTACCTGGGTCTTGGTGACTTTACTACTATCACTCTTATAAACCAAGTCCGATGCCAATATTGAAGAGGTTGTGGCGGGCTCTGTGAAGTTTTGTGCCATACACTGTGCTTGCTCCAATAACCTGCAGCTTTCCTTCAAATCAGCCTAAGTGTTGATCGGATGCAGAGCTAACTGGGTAGTATAGAACGGCCTAATGTTGTGTTTCACAATTGTTAGCTTCTCCTCTGCCTCGATGGGTTTTAGTAATTGCGAAAAATAATTTTGCATCACGCTTAAGTAGTTCACTATACTCTCGTCCTGCCCCTGAGTGCGTTCCCTAATCTCCTTCATTAGCCGGAAATCATAATCAAATGGTAAATACTCCGACAACAAAAGACGCCTACTAGACCTCGTGGGGATTGTTATAGGCGAACTAGGCCTATACAGGAGGCTCAGGCGCCCCAGGTGTAGGTTCTGGCGGCACGCCGCCGTCACAGTCTTCAGCTCTGTGAACAAATAATTTGCTTTTACTTCAAATTAAGACCCAAGCATGGCTATTGCATTATTGATGAAACTTACGTAATTCGCCAGCACCACATTTGCCACCACCTTTTTCGCGTCTGGGCACTGCCACTGCCCAGGAGCGGAGTCCTATTAAAAGGGGAAAGGTTTTTCCCTCCAATACTGTAAAATGTCTTCATTCATGACATCGTTTGGAGTAGCAGCTGTCAAGTACCTCCAGCACTTTGGTCAGCTTCACTACATTCAATATTCATCATATTAGAGTTGGATGTGGTGCTGCTACTATGCTTACGTGACAACTATGCCAATAATGGAAGCAATAAACGTAATTCTAATTCTAATGAATCATTGGCTGAGCTAGAACTATTAGCAGCAGGAACCACGGTCGCAGATACTCTTGAAACGTCAATATCTTTTTTTATGTACTCAGCGAGAAATGCAGCACGTGTACTATTTTTGTGTTCCTAGTAAGTATCTATTTGAGTCAGGCTTATAAACCGAGGATCCAACAGCGCCGCAACTACAATTTTGTCAGTGATTGGGAATGTTTTTTCTAACTTTACCAGCATTTTGTTTTTGAGCTGAAGCATATCTTGCATTTTTTGACCAATGATAATAATTCGGGTACACTGTCAATTCTATCTAAAGTCACCGAATGGCCGAAGCGCGATATATTCGATTAATTTATCGTGCTTCGGCCATCCTCGGCGCGCCGAGAGAATGTCTCGGCGGCGGCGGCGCGCTCCGAAGTCGGCGCGGCGCGCACGTCTAGTTGGTGGTCTCACTCTTGGACTTATAATTGCCGTCGGTCGCAGTGGTGCCGGTGTTGGGGTTGTCTCTGACGCCGCTATTGGTGGCTCTGATGGTGTTGCAGTCGATGGTGTTGCAGTCGATGGTGCTGCAGTCGATGATGTTGCAGTCGATGGTGCTGGTGTTGCCGGTGGTGTTGTCACCCATGTCGCTGCTTCCAGAAGTTGCCTCTGTCGTGCTATTTCTCTCTTTATTATTTCGATCGGTGTCCCGACCGTAATAACTGTGTTCGCCGTTTCTTCTACGTGTCGCTGGCCCCCCGTGATTGTTATTTTCAAGCTCCTCACAATCTTCACTGGCCCAGCCAGCTCCACCTAGACACCCTCCACGTTGAACTTGATTGTTGCCATTTTATTTTATTTTTCTTTTCTTCTAGTTTTTTTTCTCTTTATTGGTAGTTCTTGCGGCTTGCGGTGTATATGGCTGCTAAGGCTTTCTTTCTTGTAATTAGAAGATTCTTGTGGCTTCAAGGCAAGGTCGCCATGTAATAGGGGGATTAATAAGACGATGTATGTAGTTGGAGAAGATCGTTTATTCGTTGTGTGGGTACTTATATACCTATCTTATTGCTAACACAGCACTACGTACATTATGTCGTAGTTCACTCTAACATCTAGCCTATTGCATGTACGACCATACTACACCTATGTTGGTGATGGTGCTGCTGGTGGCGATGGTGGTGTTGTCGACGGCGGTTGGTGTAGCTGCTGGTGTTGATGACGGTTCAGCTGCGTTATTTGTTGCTCTGATTATTTCTATCGGCGTCCCAATCATTATTATCGTGCTTTCTGCTTCCTGCACGTGGCGTCGTCCTTCAGTCAGCGTTATCTTCAAATTCCTCATAAACTTCATTGGTCCCGCCAGCTCCACAATAACTTCCCCTACCGTGAGTCTGATAGTTGCCATTTTGTCTTTTTCCTGATTTCTTGATTTTCTTCGGATAATCAGCAAGGCAAGGTCGCCATGAAATATAGGAAGGTATTGAAAGACAAATGTCGGTAATCGAAGTCTGTTTTTTTTTCTTTTTTCTTCAGAAATAAATGGATTTATTATTATTATTATAATGAGGCCACAATCTTCTGTTATAAAACTGAGCATAAATGTCTAACCACACTATGCCAAAGGTATGCGACTGAAGTTCCGCGGCTGATTTTACGTTCTGAAGTATTCGGCTGATATGACACACCATAAGTGCTGAACTTACCTAGTAGTTACCTTACTTAGTTGCCGCTGAACTTACGCCCGACCAAAGTATCACTGTACGCTATGATGCAACGTAATTTCGGCATTATGTGTCGTCAGTAATTCAAATAGCATTGCAGGCGTAATCAATAATAATAATAATAATTCATAATTTATTCAGATAAAACGTTAGGCACATAGTTGTATGGATCCCAGTTTATTCATTGTATGTGTACTTATATCTTAATGCTAACACAGCACTACGTACATTATGTTGTAGTTAGTTCTAACATAAAGCCTATTTGCATGCACTACCATACTACACCTCGAAACTCGGCAATGCGTGCGTGTGGCGGGGTATGCTTATACCGAACGCAATGTAGCTCTTTGTGTGTGCGGCAGTTCTCGCTGTTTTGTTTGAAGTGAACCAGGCGTGCCTGAATGGCAGATAGGGGAAAGCCCATTGCTAACTGGTCATTTAACCTACGTGACACAAACTACAACTTAACTGAGAGAATTCTTACCAATGGCGGTGCGTTCTGTGCGTACTACATTGGTCCCTATTCCATGTTTGTATGTTTGGTTTACGCGTTAAATTACCGGTTAGCGGGGGTAGAAGCAATACCTTCCGCGGACAAACAGGCAATGACGTGTTGTGTGTTCCAAATGGTTTTATTAGAACTTAGCAAAAGTCGCGTTCGAATTAGAACTTTATAAACTGTGAATATTCTCAGGGATGTAATTCTTCCATTCGATCTAAAGTTGGCTGAATTGAAGTGGTTTTCTTTATCATATTGAAGTCGGGCGTCTCGACTTTCTGCCGTTGTGTATTATTATGGTGGATGAAAATTTTGCTCATTATGTGGTTGCCCAATGTGATTTTTTTCGTACTCCAGAAGAAACTATTTCTTGTTGGTCCGTAGCATCTATATCCATTTCAGTCCCAGAGAGTCTAGCTAGGTTTGCTGGCGCTCTTCGCCGAACCACATTGGTCCCTATTCCATGTTTGACTTATGCGTTACATTACCAGTTAGGGGGTGTAGAAGCAATTCCTTTTGCGGACCAACAGGCAGTGACGTGTTGTGGGTTCAGGGTTGCCAACTTTTCCAGCCGCCATAACCGGACAATAAATTTAATCTGGACATACTTGGTCAAAATCGAAAAAAAAAACACGTTAAGTATCTATGAAAGGGTTTTATTAAAAAATACAGATGTAATATCTGCTCAGGTTGGTAAAAACAAAATATAAGTGTAAACTTATTTCTAAGAACATGACAGATGCAGGAATATTATTTTTTCTTAAAATTGTAGGGGAGGCCGGGACAACGTGCCGATTTTCGCAAATTCGTCTATAAATCGGATACAGCAAATGCTATGCTTAGCAATGATAGTTTATATTGGGTGAAATTTATTGTAGTTTTTAAATTTTCGTTAAATTTTTCTATATTCTGAATACTTTTTGAACGAAATCGATATTTATCGAAAGAGGAAGAGCGGCACAACTCACCCCGCTCTGGGGCTAGTTGTGCCCTATGTCGGGTTGGTTGTGCCGCACATAATTATTTATTTATAAAATGTAATTTAAATAAGATAGAAATAAAAACAATACGTCAAATAATTTTATATTTATTTTTCATAGTTTTAGGAAATTATCAATAGTTTTTAAACATTTGAATCGTAAAAGTAGGTATCTTTGTAGCATCTATTTGACAACTTAGAATTTACATTTCTAGTTTTATTTATTACAGTATATAAGTAGGTCTATAAGTCTAATTACTTTATTCTTGTAACAATTCATTAATATAAGAGACTGTTTGTTTCTAATAATAAATATAAATAAATAAAAAAAAAATGCACAAACTACCATTTTATTACGAGAGTGGACGAACATACAAACGAACGAACGAAAGTCAAGGTAAATGACGAATGAGTGAGTGACCAACACAACAAAAATATATTCCAGTTCCGTTAGATCGTCCCACATAGATCTACTATATCTATGCATACTCGTCCAAAAGTTTTGTTCGTGTGTCATTTATTCTGGTAACCCGCTCAAGAAGAATATGTTGCACGTTTTCACTATTGCCAGTTTCGTTTCCATTATTACGTCACATCGTAGCAAAGCGGCGAAGGTGTCTTTCAGTGTGAGGTGTGTCCTAAATCATTTCACCAGAAAAATCATTTACACTTATGAACACATTCTGGCGACAGGCCCTTTCAGTGTGAGGTATGTTATAAATCATATATCTCATGGCAAATATTAGAAAGGAGAATGTTAAAAAAAAACCCAGGCCCGGCACAAACGAAACTTAACTCAAATAATTGGTATAATTGAGTAATAAAATAAACCATGGGAGACATGATTGTGCGGATTGGAGTAGTCGGTTGTTCGGGGGTGTTGATTCAGGTCACGAGAATATGCGGTGGTACCATCACCCTTGTTTAGCATGACTCGCATGTTAATCAAAGGGATATGACTGCCCTCCCCGGTATATACTATGACTCTGTGAAGGTGGTTTTCAAGTCATACTGACTTGTACAGACAACCGACGCCAAATGCTCTTCCCCTCTGGGGTTGACCTTATAGGTGGTGACAAGGAAGTGTTTACCCATTACGTCTTCGCTCCTATAGATTGTCGTGAGAACAACTGGTCTAGCCTCACGAGTCTCCATAATTGTTAGTAACTGTGCTCTTTTTGGATCCTACCCGATGCGAGAAAATTTCAACCTATCCCTTTCAGGCCGAGAACTTTTTTTTATTAACTGCTGCTGTCAACTGTCAATAAGTGTGTTTGTGCTCCCGTGCATTTAATTATCAAAATCATTTCCATCTAAAGTTTCGTGCTCAAAATTTACTAGAAACTGATGACGATGTGGCAAATCTATTCTGGGAGTGTTTTCTCAGTGTAATACGAAGTATAACATAACAAAAAGTGCACTCTAATAAATCAATAATAAGCTTTTTCAACATCTACCCCACAAAACTTGTTCTTCTGTCTGTCATTGCTTGGTTGTGTTTCAAAATTGACTACGTGATCCTTGTTCCACATAACATCATCTACGAATTGTACGAATTGATCCGACCAGTTGGTTCGTGAGTAAGCGCTTCGTGTACAGGGAACCGCTGCGTGGACTGCTTCTTGAATCGCGACGCATTACGTCATCTCTGCATCTCCGTGCTACGCACACAACTACCTGGCTATCGTTTTAGTGGCTCGGGTTTTTGCTTCGATTGGAACTGTAGTTGCTGCATATTACAATGATTTCCCACTCTCCGAAGAAAACAGCCGACAAGCCGTTATACCAGAATAGCTTTTCTTCTCTGGGCGAAACTGATAATGCCCAAGTACTATCTGAGCCTGACTTAACCACTATTGGTATTGATAAAAATGTCAACCTGCAAAACCGTAAGAAGCGCAGACTACCAAGTTGTGGGTCACCGCCAGCGCCAATGCATTCCGTTACCCTTGAACAAATTGGCGATTTGCTGGATCGAAAACTGGCCCCCTCCTCTTCATTTATGCTGAGTCTCCGTGAAGCGCTGAAGACTGATATACACTGTATGGTATCTGCCGAGATAAGTACTGCCATTCAGGAGGTGAAGAATGATTTTACTGAAACTACGGATTTTCTATCTGCGGAACAAAACGATTGTAAGACTAAAATAACAGAGAATGATAAGAAAATTAAAAACCTTGAAGCTGATAACTCTGAGCTACAACTTGAAATACGTCGCCTGAATGGCCGCCTCGCCAACATGGAGAAAATGTCTCGTGACCTGAACTTGGAGCTTCAAGCTGTACCAGAAAATCGCACTGAGAACGTTTTGGCTATATTTGAGAAACTGTGCCAGTCCTTAGATATTCCTATAAACGTAAATGATATCCGAGCCTGCCGCAGAGTCGCTAAGATGGACACTTCCTCATCCCGCCCCAGGAATATATTGGTAACACTCTCTTCGTCGCGCGTACGAGACAATATAATCTCCGCTGCCTATCGCTTCAACAAATCTAATCCCAACAACCTTTTGAACTGCACACACGTTGGTCTCTCTGATGCCGGAATAAGGATCTACATCAAAGAACATCTTTCACCGGAAACTAAACAACTGTATGCTGCTGCACGCAAATTCAAGAAGAATAATGATTACCAGTACGCCTGGGTGCGCAACGGACAGGTTTACCTTCGTAAAAGTGAAGGAGCTCCCCACATTCATGTCAAAAATATTGACATCTTAAAAAATATTATTTAAGTACCCACCTTCTACCTATATTTTACATATGTCTGATTTCTTGATTCTACTTTGTTGTAATATTATTTTAATTATAAATGCTACACATATTTTACCAAAATGTAAACAGGATCCGATCTAAACTTACTGATTTATATTTAAACGCTACCAACTTAAATTATGATATTATTTGCCTAACTGAAACTAATTTTAACGGCGGGGTGTTTGACGGAGAAATTCTTGATAATCGATACAATGTCTTTCGTCGTGACCGACAAGATACATCAATATGTAAGGATGAAGGCGGTGGAGTACTTATTGCCACCAAAAAAGATTTGAATGTCCTCCGTCAAACAGCTACGGAGAGTTCGGTTGAAGATGTCTGGATAAGCATAATTGATCATGATCATAAACCTACTTTGAATATTTGTGTTTGCTACCTCCCTCATTACTTATCGCAAGACGAACTATCCTCTTTTTATGATAATCTGCAAGAGAGTATACTTAAAGCTAACGAATCAGAAACATTCCTTATTGTTGGAGATTTTAACACACGCAACTTAACCTGGACCAGGTCTATTACCTCAACGGCGCTGGTTCCAAGTGAACCTTTGGATTTTAAAGCGAGGCTTTTGATGGAGACATTATCTGTTTGCAATCTAACTCAGTTCCAGAATATTCCTAATCATAATAATGTATATCTGGACCTTGTCCTTTCAACCATAGATAATATCTCTGTCTACGGTGCTGATGCCTTGACTCGCCTAGACCGTCACCATCCGGCGTTTGTGATTGATGCCTCGGAAATTAGAATTATGAAACCATTGACTAATAAAAACGTAATGCACTTAAATTTTCATAAATGCGACTTCAGTAAAATTAAAAATGATTTACATAATGTTGAATGGAATGAAGTTCTATGTTCACCTAGTTTGGATGAAAGTGTGAGGATTTTCTATAGCCAGCTCAATGACATTATTAAGAAGCATACACCCTTGACCAAGTCCAAAGATTTTAACTTCCCCATATGGTACAGCCCGGCACTAATAAACTGTTTAGAGGAGAAAAATAGATTCCATCGTCAGTTTAAAATGTATGGTAACCCCAGGGATTACGATACATTTTCTCTCCTACGTGCTCGATGTAAAAAGCTTACAACATCATGTTACCGTAATTTCGTGTCCTCTGTAGAGGATTCTCTGGATAATGACATAAAGGGCTTCTGGAGGTTCATTAATAGCAAAAAGGGACATGTTTCTATTCCGCAGACTGTAAACTACTGCCAGCAATCATCATCGGACGGTGTTGGTATATGCGAGCTTTTTTCAAAATATTTTGGTTCTGTTTTGGTTGGGAACGACTACTCAGAAAATAATATAACTGGTGACTTTATAGGCCCATCATATGATCTGGGCAATGGCTTGGCAAACATAGAGATTAAGAGAGAAGACATTTTACTTAAAATTAAGCAACTTGACTCGAACAAGGGGGCAGGGACGGACGGCATACCAACATCGTTTATAAAAATGTGTGGAGAGGAACTCAGTATCCCTCTTGCCATATTGTACAACAGATCTCTCCAAACCGGAATATTCCCGATCGTATGGAAAACAGCTCACATTATTCCAGTGCTAAAGTCAGGAGATAAATCAAACTGCGAAAATTACAGACCTATAAGTATTTTATCATGTATTGCAAAACTGTTCGAGTCTCTCGTCTATAGTTATATTTTCTGCCAGGTTAAACCTTATCTCTCTGATAAACAACATGGCTTCATTAAAGGTAGATCTACAATCAGCAATCTGTTGGAGTATAAACATTTCCTATGCTCATCTTTTGCCGTCGGTGGTCAAGTAGATGCAGTGTACACAGATTTTAGCAAAGCATTCGATAAAGTGAACCACACAATCCTTTGTCGTAAAGTATCCGCCCTCGGTATACATGGCAGTCTGCTACGTTGGATCAAGTCATATCTACAAAACAGAAGTCAACTTGTTGCCATAAAAGGGTTCCTTTCATCACCTACGTCTGTCACATCAGGAGTACCACAAGGCTCCCATTTGGGTCCTTTATTATTTATTATATTTATAAATGATCTAGTTAGTAAAATGTCAAGTCACTGTCTTTTATATGCCGACGATCTTAAGGTATTTTCCAAAATTGATAATACTAATGATTGTATTAAATTACAAAATGATCTGCAATGCCTAAGCCAATGGTGTTCTGTCAATAAAATGTCTCTCAATGTGAGCAAATGCTTTGTCATCTCTTTCACTAAAAAGCAACACAAGATTATTTACACATACACGTTAGATGACATAGCCTTAGAGCGCAGGACTATCGCTAGAGATCTTGGCGTGCTTTTCGACGCCGAACTATCTTTCAGACAGCATTATGAACACATAACTAAAAGATCCCGACAACTTCTTGGTTTCATAATAAGAAACACGAAGGACTTCAAAAAACCCGGTAGTCTTATTTATCTATTTCAGGCTCTTGTGAGAAGTATTTTAGAGTATGGCTGCCAAGTTTGGTCTCCCTTCTATGCAGTTCATATTAACAACATTGACAGTGTGCAAAACAAAATGCTTAAGATTTTGTCATATCGCTTTAATAAGAGTAATTCTCTTCTGAATTATGAACAACGATTGAACCATTTTAAACTAGTCTCCCTCGAAAACCGAAGAAAGGTCCTTGACCTTAAGCTTCTTCACAAAATCTTACATTCTAAAATCGATTCCCCTTTTTTGCTTAGCAAACTCAATTTCAACTGCTTTACCCGTACTCGTACTTATAAACCGTTTCACCTTCACACTTACCGGAACAATACTTCTTACTATAACCCCATCTCAAGAATGTGCCGTTTGTACAATGATCTCTCCTCGGAATACCCGGAACTTGATATTTACGAACCTCGACCTTATAAATTTATTAAACTCATTAACTCAGCTCTGTTCTAGACGTCTTCAACCTATTAGGATTAGATTTGTATCCTTTCTTTTTCTTTTTTCTATATACCTACTTCATCAATAAAACCCGTTTTGCTAGTATAGGAATCATAAACACACTAAATTAAGTTTTCTATGTACACATAGTTTGGGCTACAGTCCAACACAAAGTCCCTTAATGATGTATCATTGTTTCAAATGACTGTATTCTGTTTTGTGTACTTATTGTAAATAAAAAAAAAAAAAAAATATTAAACTGGAATATTTTGGCATAGATTTTGGAAGTAGGGCCTAAAATACATCTGTGAAAAATAATAAAAAAAAACTACTACCCCTAAAACCAGTTCCAACCCTTGCACCATCGTGACGTTTCGACTTTAACTTTACTAGTGCAAGGATAGGTAACTTCGTCTTCACACACGCCTTCTACCTCGGAATCATTGCCATCACCGAGTAGTTCTAGAATCATATCACCAGAAAGCGGCTTTGGCAATATGGCGGCGGTAAATATACTATGACTCTGTTTATGAAGGTGGTTTTCAAGTCATACTGACTTGTACAGACGACCGACGCCAAATGCTCTTCCCCTCTTGACCTTATAGGTGGTGACAAGGAAGTGTTTACCCATTACGTCTTCGCTCCTATAGATTGTCGTGAGAACAACTGGTCTAGCCTCACGAGTCTCCATAATTGTTAGTAACTAACTGTGCTCTTTTTGGATCCTACCCGATGCGAGAAAATTTCAACCTATTCAACCTCCGTCATATCACCATTAAGACGAGTTGGAGTTTGAACTCCAGTCTCGGGGAGTATGTGGAGAGTTTAGAGTACCAATTATGAAATCTGTTCTTAGGGAATTATTAAAATCTGAAATTGCTGGTACCAATACATATTATGTCATCAAACAGCCGCAGCAATCACTTGAATCTTGTCATCACTTTACTAAAACGTCTTCCTCACAAACTGAAGTGATTTCTCCGGGATAAATCTTACCATCCCATCTAACAATAACATGGGCACCTGCATTGTAGTCAGAATTCGTTTGGTTAACATTCTCTTTAGGGATATCTTTTGAAAAATGACCAAAGCGCTCTGGGTTTGGATTTTACTGCGCCTATTCTTAACAGAATCCGTTTGGTTATCATTCTCTTCAGGGATATCTTTCCAAAAATGACCACTGTTTAAAGCGCTCTGTGTTTGGATTTTACTGCACCTATTCTTAACAGAATTTTTCTTGGAAGATAAGTAATACCCTAAATGAAAATGTCCACACTTTCCAGTACATTCGATGCATGAAAGACTTCTGAACTCAAGCACATCAGCAACGCAAACAAACTGGCGAATTTTTTGAGTGCCACGAAATGCAGCTATCGATTTTGATTGATTAACCAAATCTTCTATCCCTTCGATGTCAGCGGTGGTCACATCAAACAACATGATTGAAGGGCATCTTTCCAGTAATATGTTTTTTAGTGAGACTATATTCACGATGTCACGGCCTTCAGCCACAGCTTTATCGGCAGTTCTTTTTAAAGTGCCCCCTACGCCATCAGGCGCTCCTTTCCCATGGCCAGGTTCCGAGAAATGCCAGGAAAATAATCTTGTTCCTGGGTATGGATAATTAATGGGTCGAGACACAATGTGGAACATAAACTTTTTCTTGTATTGATTGACGGGACTGTCACTCAGGATGTGTATTGTATGAATGTTCAAGTCCTGTTTTTTAAGCCATTCAAATACCGGAATCAAGTGCCATATTGTCATGTCTGTTATTTTCAGATAGAGAGCAAAAAGTATGGGCTTTGGGTTTAGCACCATCATTGCGACTTAAATAGAGTACACCTGTGTGAAGTCTAACTTGCTGCCTTGCACCGCCAAAATGAACTGCCTGTATCTCTTCGTAGTATTTACAAGCATAATTCTCGCTGAAATCAATGTGAATGAGTACTTCATTTTCGGTTAATTTTAACCGAAAGCTAAACCCTAACTAACCTTCACCAGCATGCAATTCTAACTATTACTACATCAAACATATACAACCCTACCTAATCTAAATGCTAACCAACATCAAATCTTTAAAAAAACAACTTAAAAAAAAAACTCGTCCTAACCGCCCGGCCTGGAACCGAATGGGTGGGGTGCTCTAGGCTTACCCCGCTCCAGGGGCTAGACTGAAGCGGCGTAACCCCAACGCCCCCCACACGCTGTGTGACACAAAAACTACGCATAACCATACCCAAAAAACCAATGAGACGAAAGGATACAACGGTCGATGAACCCTTCGACCGCGTACAAGGGTGCCTCGAGTCTACAGACTAATGAAGCAAAATTACTCATGATTAAAAAGAATCTAGACTACTAATAATGACTCTAAGTTAAGAAGTTTAGAAAACTATACGGTTGACGTAATAACAACCTAACTAGAAGCCAACCAACTAGCCTTCAACCCCTAAACCATTAACTCAATTGCCTTGGCATCACCGTTCCAGGGACTTCACTGGAACGGCGCATCTGGGCCTACGGCGAAAGACCATCGTCCTTTGTACTCTATATATCCTCTCCGTATCTCCCGGGTCCACAGCCAAGATTCCAGCAGCCATCTTGGCATCATTGCCCTGACCACTACGATGGGGCAACGCAGTAGAGCCTACGATCCCCGATGCGGGCTCGCCTGCAACCAATGAGACACCAACCACGGGGTTCCCTTGTTGCCCAAAAGAGGCCTGTCCTCCATCCTTCTGTTTAAAATCCTTAATGTGCCATTTTCCCAATGGCTTACCATTCTCATCCTCAATCTCGTAGACCAAACGAGACAACTTTTTGACCACGATGCACTTTTCATATTTTGGACACAACTTTGCCGAGAAGTGTTTGTTTGCATCACTAAGTTTGTAAGTCTGCTTCCAAACGACGTCACCAACCTCGAACGACAAGTCGCGACGTTTACTATTGTAAGGCTTAATATTCTTATCATGGGCTTTCTTAAGTTCAACTTCTACTTGCTCATAGACCTCTCTCAGACCACCTAGCTTATCCGCAGATAATTTTCGCGAGCCGAACACTAATTCGTCAACATCTACCGGATTTGAGTAAATATTTCCATCTGCAACCGCCTCTCTCCCGTGTGCTAACAGGAACGGGGAATATGAAGTGGTATCGTTGACTGAAGTATTCAAAGCAAACTGGATTTTGTGAATATTCACATCCCACGTACGATGGTCAGAACCTACGAAGCTCGAAACTGCTGTCATGATCGTCCTATTATACCTTTTCACAGTATTAACCTGTGGGCAGTAAACGGGGCCTAGATGCACTTATGGAATGTTGTATTTTTCGTACAAGGACTGAACTTCACGACCGGTAAACTGGGGCCCGTTATCTGACAATATCGTTTGTGGTATCCCATGTACCAGGACCACGTGGTCTTCTAGGCGTTGAGCAATTACTTTTCCTGTAGCACGCCTCAAAGGAAATGTTAAACAATATTTGGAGAAACAGCAAACTACGATCAACAGGAACGTGTTCAGCTGTCTAGACGCCGGAAGAGGACCAACCAAATCGACGCTGATGCACTGGAACGGTCTCGAGCATACCTTAGGATTACCCAATAGCCCTGGTTTCGACAAATTGCTATGTTTGTAGGCCTTACAAACGTCACACGCTGACACGAAACGCACTACATCCTGGTACATGTTTGGCCAAAAATATCTGAGCTTCAACCGACTATGGGTCTTGTCAATACCTAAATGTGCCGCCGCCGGGGTTGAATGGTTAGCAATCAATATGTCGTTTCTGTATTCCGCAGGAACTACTTCCTTCCACTGAAAATCCTCTACTAAGTGATTTTTGTCTTTTTTGAACCGATATAGGCGACCATTCTCAATTTGATAATTTGCCACCGAGTCTGGCCTCTCTACACAACGATTAAAAAACTTAAGGTACCATTCATCCTCGGTTTGAACTGTTGACGTCATTGTTGCTACCGGAACCGATCTTGACAATGCATCGGGAACGACGTTTTCAACACCACGACGATGCTGAATAGAAAAATTATAGGGAGACAACCTACAACCCCATCTTTCCAAGCGACCCGTTGGGTTTTTCAAATTTAAGAACCATTTTAAGCTCGCGTGATCTGTAATGATTGTGAATGGCCGATCCCCCTCTACGTAAGGACGGAAGTGTTCCACAGCGTTGACCACAGCCATTGCTTCCTTCTCTGTGGCCGAGTAATTCCGTTCTGCGGGGAGAAGTGACCTACTAAAATACGCGATGGGATGCTCCTCCCCGTTAAATTCCTGTGTCAAAGTGGCTCCGATCCCAAAATCAGATGCATCGCAATGTATCACGAACTGCTGATCGAAATTCGGGCACGCCAATACTGGAGCTGATGTCAACGCCTTCTTGAGTTCAACGAACGCTCGGTCTGCCTCTGCCGTCCACTGAAATGGTGGAGTCCCCTTCTTTGTTGAAGTTAGCTTATTTAGAGGACCAGCAACATCACTGAAATTTTTGATAAAACGGCGGTAATACGAGGCAGTTCCCAAGAATCGTTTAACGTCCTTCCTACACGCTGGTAATGCAAAGTCCACTATTGCCTTTATTTTTTCTGGATCAGTCCGCAATCCAAACTCGTCTACAACATAACCCAGGTATTTCAATTGGTTCCTAAAGAACTTGCACTTACTCAAATTTATCGTTAACCCCGCGAACAGTAAACGATCCAAGACCACACGTAGTAGTCTTGTATGTTCCTCAAAAGTAGCCGAAACTATCACAATGTCATCCAAATATATGAAGATTCTTCCCCCGAATTCTGGTCCGAAAAGGCGATCCATCAACCTTTGCTGTGTAGCTGGTGCAGAAGCCAATCCGAAACACATAACCTTAAAATGGTATAACCCTCGTGAAGGGACAGTAAACGCAGTTTTTTCTTTTGAATCTTCAGAATCTAAGGGTATCTGCCAAAACGCGGCTTTTAGGTCTATTGAGGATAAATATTTTGCGTTACCAAGTTGATCCAAGATTTGAGTTATATAAGGTAAAGGATAGGCGTCGTGTTTTGACACCGCGTTTAGTTTCCTACTATCCAGGCGAAACCTAAGTGTACCATCTACCTTAGGAGCCATCGTTACCGGGTTATTCCAGGGGCTATTGCTTGGCTTGACAACATCCAGTTCCAACATTTCATCTAATTGTTTGTTAAGTTCGGCAAGTTTTTGTGGGGACAAGATGTAGTATCGTTGTTTAATTGGGGGGGGGGGCGTTCCCGGTGTCGATTTTGTGACTTATTAGTTTAGTTCGACCTAAACCTTTCACCTCAAAGGAGATGGCCTCAAACTCCCGCACTATAATCTCAGCTTCCTCGCGTTGGAAACGTGAAAGCGACTCTAACGGCTGTATACTAAGAACCTCGTGGTCAAAAGCAACCGACTTCTCACTTTCAGAAAAAGAACAACCCTTACTCAACAGTGACAAAACATCCGGTGCAATGTCGAACTCCTGCCAAAAGTTAATCCCCAATAACAAACTCAATGTTACGCCTGGAACGACGAAGAACTTAACCACGGACGTTTTCCCCCTCAGTGTGACTGGTAACAACACATACCCGGACACTGGTGAAGAAGACCCGTTGGCCGTTGTAATTTTATCCAAATCCAAAGCTTTGTGCTACACAATTCCCTGACGAACTTTATCAAGTGCGTCCTTACTGATGATAGAAATTTCTGAACCAGAATCCAGCAATCCGGCCAAAAAACAATCATAAATACCAACTTTTAAGTATGGACGAGCGTCCCGCCCATTGATCATACTTACTTTCTTTGTCCTAAAGTCAGAAAAAAACTTTTGAACAAACTGCATGCAGTCACTCCATTCCTTTGGTCTCGACATCGAAGACGAAGTGTCATTGTCCGGCTTGGAGTAAACAGGCCTCTCAGGCAACTGAGAACTTACCTTATGATTGACGTAATCGCCCTTGGGCGAATGCGACGGAGCGGGTTCAGAACCCCGTGCGCCCGGGTCATCCGCGGATGCCCTCCTCACCTTGGCATCACCACTCCGTACTCCATGTCGGAGTGATGCATCTGGACCTACGGTGACAAAGGTCCCGGACGCCCCCGGCGCACGTGGCTCCTCTGCCTCCGCGGCATGAAATTGTGGCGTTGTGTACACAACGGCTCCATACGCAGGGTTACCTACTTGGAAGGGGGGCTTACCTCTTCCAGCGACTGCATCCGAATCAACCCTGCCCTGATTCGACTTTATTCGTTTTTTGGATTTTTATTGAGTTTGCACTTAGGGCATGTTGAGCAGACCACATCTGGTTCTCCACAACGGTAACAAAACAATTTACGAGGTGCTTGCTGCACCGCAGCTACCTGGGTCTTGGTGACTTTACTACTATCACTCTTATAAACCAAGTCCGATGCCAATATTGAAGAGGTTGTGGCGGGCTCTGTGAAGTTTTGTGCCATACACTGTGCTTGCTCCAATAACCTGCAGCTTTCTTTCAAATCAGCCTAAGTGTTGATCGGATGCAGAGCTAACTGGGTAGTATAGAACGGCCTTATGTTGTGTTTCACAATTGTTAGCTTCTCCTCTGCCTCGATGGGTTTTAGTAATTGCGAAAAATAATTTTGCATCACGCTTAAGTAGTTCACTATACTCTCGTCCTGCCCCTGAGTGCGTTCCCTAATCTCCTTCATTAGCCGGAAATCATAATCAAATGGTAAATACTCCGACAACAAAAGATTTTTCAATTCAGACCATGTCTTAAGGGCACCTCTGTACCAACACAGAGCACCGCCCGAAAACAATTCAGGTGCTGATTTGAACAGTCTTTCGTCCGAAATGCCTCGAGAAACTCTCACCTCCTCCAATCGCTGTATGAAATCTTTAACGCAAGATTTCCTATCAAATTTAATATTAAGGGTGTGAACTGCCTGATACTTTTCGGGGACTCCGTTTTGCAAGTGGATCAAACAAGACTGAACCTCGTCAACGGGTGGGAGGGAAGGTTCACTTCTTGTAGACTGAAAATTCGACATCATCCTAACCAGTTTGTTGATTAACTTTTCGATTTTCTCGCCTGTTTCTATGTACTCCTCTTTATCATCCTCTGTGGGCTCCAGTCTACTCAATCTATGATAAACGTGGTGTGCTAGGGCCTGCACCCTACCCAAAATTTTCAAAGTACAAGGTTTCAGTGATGTGCCATGCAGTAGGTTATGCAGTGACTCACATTTCTTCTTAATTATATTGAATTCCGCGCCGCAATCGCCTCGGAACTCCGTCAACTCGTCTGTGCCTACTTCTGAATTCAACATGCGCAACTGTTTGCGTAGTTCCGCGACGGTTGCAGCAGGGATACCCTCGCGCAGTATAACTTCATACTCAAGTTCGTCCTTATGTAGTAAATTAAAGTTTATAGGTCTATCCTCAAAGGTCGACATCGTGAGACTGTTAAACAATCCAAAGCGATCTTAAATTTCCTAAATTGGAAGCAAAAACACAATTAAAGGAACGGGCTTCGTACTCTGAGCCAAGGACCAGGAACACGGGTTAGAATTAACCGTCGAGAGAGAAATAAACCTGTTCGGGCGCCAATTGTAACACCTTTTTTACCCCCCCCAGCATTTCTAAAGGATGAGATGGCACCCCGACCAATATCCAGAACTCGCCCATGAAAAGTTGCTAGTTCCCGCCCCTGAGAAAAAAGTGGGGTGCGCAACCCACAATATTTCCCTACTAATTCAAGATACTAGACTTGGTGCCCCCTTTCTCCAGTTTCCTATCCATAAATGAAAATAAAAAGGATGGTCAACAATGTTTTATTTATTACATTAAACTAAAGGTCGGTTCATCTCTCTCGACAGCCAGTCCAACTTAAGATTAATACCTCTTAATGATTAAACTTAAAATTAGTTCTACATCACCAAACTGGAAGGCTATGTATAAATTCTGGTTCCGGCAGTTTCTCAGTGGCCGCAGTAGGCCGCTACCAACTAAGCTGGTATCTTGGTAACTGTTGACAGCCCAAAGTTTACAGGCGCCAATCTAGGTGTTATTCCTGGAACGTGGAGAAACAGAACGCTTGCTAAATTGTTTCCACTTTCAGCCACCATGCAACACGGCCCCAGAGTGGTTACATTTCTAACTTTTAATTAAACTAACACAATACTGTGATACACACCAGGCAACAATCTCTTAGTTCAGGGTTTATTCGGTCACCGCTAGTGTTACCGATCTTTACATAATCTTAAGACACTACAATAACAGTAATACATTCAGCGTCACTTGCTGAGGGTTTGAATTCATTCGTAATATACGAACGCTCTAATTAAGTTTTCAAATAGGAGTAATTCAACAATACATAGAGTTTCAACAATAGGATCCTGCCTACTAGGGTTGTTTCAGGTTATGGTATTACAGGCATTGTTCAAACATCCCGGACTAACAGTTCTCCACACAACCCGACCCCCGCTATACAAGGCCCGGAACTAATACTTTTGGGAAAGGCTAGAAACTCCCGGCATTGCACACCTGAATGCGTAAGTACTGTGAACGCCCCGGAGGGGTTAAATAAAGGTCGTGCCCACTTTCTGGTTCGAATCACCCTAAGCCGTACAAAAATAGTGCAGGGTTTGTTCTCACGGATATCGATGGAGAACTATCGCCTGTCAAACTCCAGACTGTGGGCCTGGCTCAACGGCTCATTCAGACCGGAATTCCACTCCCTTCCGGCAAGTTCCGTCTAGCCCCGGAAACATGCGGCGATGCCTCAATACAATTTAGAGGATGGTTATGCTGAAATGGAAAATCAACAATCCTCAATTCCGACGTCTAAAACAACTACACGAGTCGAATCTTCAAAGCAAGGGGCCACGCCCTCGACATTTCCGTGGCCAGTGACCGAGGAAATCCGACTCAAACTCCGCAGATTACCAGGCCTATTTCCCAATATCGACAACTACAATAAAATAAACTATTGAATGCTCACCGTAGCTTATTTGTCACACTACAAAATCGGCTCCAAGCCGATTTGGCTCACTCACTGTGGCTTCAACACCGCAGACAGCACAAAAAAGAATCTCGGCTCTGGCTGGATCTTATATTAACTCGGAAAACAAAGGAAATTCTAGAATGTTCCAAAAGAGGGCCTCTCTCTGCTATCACTCGGGCGCCTCCCTGACTGCAAGTCACCGCGAAGCGATCAAAGCCCTGTTCAGGATGGTCGGCTCATGTCAAAACTGTTTACAAAAGTCGACAGCGAAATGCTAGGTATCTAAATGAATCAACGCGGTCATCGACACACCTTTTCTGACATTACCGACATCACCGGCCAATTGCAGACCTCCGTCCTATGAAACGCGCGCACCTCCATCTACTGCCGCCCAGCGGCATTAAGGTGAAAGTACGGCGAACAATCAATAGGCCGAGGGTTGGCAAGCAGCGTGCGACCGGCGCGCGCCGACAGGTGTCGCTACCAGTTTCGTTTCTCAATATTTGATAAAAGGGTGATTTCGGATTGCCGGGTGCCACCCTGTAGCCGGATCTAAATCCGGGGCTACAATTGCTCTATGTCGTTTTAGTTGTCTTCTTCGAGCGATTACCAAGAGTCTCCTCTGCTCCTCCCTATTTTGATTAACGTTTTCGCAAGAAGACCCTGGGCTTGTAGGTGGCGTTTCATCCAAAATTCTTGCCAAATTCTTACGCTGCATAGTTTTTTTTATTCCTGTAGGCTTGACTATGTATTTTCCAACTCTTTTTCTTTGCTCGTCTTTCCCTTGAATTCATTAAAGAGGCAGGCTTAACCTGTCCTTTTTCTTTTTTCTTGATGTATTTTGGCCTTTCTTTTTCGCGAAGTTTTTCTAAACTCTCAGGGTTACTCTTATTTTTTTCTCTACGTTTCCTATCATACTCTTTTTTCTTCAGTTTAACTTCGGCCTCAGTTAATTTCTTTTTTCTTGGCATTTTTTTGTTTGTTAATAATGCCCTAGAACAAGAAAGCAAATAGCATTTTATAGCATGTTATATATGCAGCAAGAACACAAAAAGAAAACATGCGTACGATTAGAATAATCACTCCCTCACCTGTCATCATTCCCTCACTACAAATTAATATGAGGAAATGACGGTGAGGGAATGACGAAACGAAACATAACCTACAAAAACGCACGAACCGACCTTTTATTTTGAATTGAATCTTATGGTTAAGTCACAAGTTACCAAAACCCAACGTAAACGCATAATCAATAATTAGTTAAAGCTGATTACCTTTTTTTTATAAGATGTGATGGAATGACAGCCAAGAAGGTAATACTTGAAATTATTAACAAAACCTTTTTGTAACAAAATCTACAAGCACGCGTCAGATGAAATCGCCATTATGAATTATCGGCAGTACTGCCAACTGTCGAAAACAAATGGATGCGTTCATAAAATACAATTCCTACGTTCAAAAATGTACTGTAAGCAAAGGTGTGAGGGAATGATTCTGTTTTCTCGGACAGACAAAAAAATATTTTTATTAAATTATAGTTATTTTTTTTGTACATTGGGCATAATTTAAGGAAAGCATGTTATTACTAATCGATCAGTAAAACTAAGACTGTATTTTTTTGGAAATTAACAATTTAATGATCGTAGAGTATTTCAATCTGGAGCTTGGGACACAGTGAGGAAATGATTTTCGGATGTTTCATAGGGAAAAATAAATATTAATTATGTAACTAGAAACTAAATATAGTATTATGTAGCCACCATAGCATACTAAATAATAAAAATCAATAATATCATAAATTTCGTTATTTTATAGAAAAAAACAGGTAGGACATGAATTTCAAAATTTCGTAAGAATTACCCATTTATAGCTGAAAAACATGTAATTTCCTGGATAATATAATATCTGTTAAATCAATAACAGATATTATATTGAAAACACATATAATATTGAAAACACATTATAAACTCAAATTCACCTATTAAAACGAATAAACACATCAAAATACTTTTTAATTACATAGTATCTCCTATTCTCATGAAAAAGAAAAGTAATTAATTTTATCTTAAACAAAAAAAAACACAATTTATACATCTTTCTTTATCTTTCTTTATACTTTATTGCACAGAAAACATAATACAGACACTTAATATTAGAAAAAACGTGTACAAAGGCGAGCTTATCTCTAATAAGAGATCTCTTCCAGCAAACCTAGGATGGAGAGGATAATTTAATAAAAGGTAGACCTACATAAGTGCACAACGATAAATATTAAAATAATACATTTTAATTTTGTTAAAATCCTATAAATCGAAACACTAGAAAAAAACGAACAACACATCTAAATATCTGTAACCAAAATATCTTATCGTAATATACTACTATTTAAAAATTCTTTATTCTTTCTAACTATTACATTTTTATTCTAAAATCTTAACATAATATCGAAACAACATACATTACATAACACAACACAACATGTACAGAGTGATCCTATAATTCATTTCCTAAACATTTCCCTGTTTTAAAGTAATTATTACATTTCACATTTCATTTTACACCTGAATTTAATTACTTGAAAAAAATAATAGTTGTTAGCTACCTAGTGTCACATTAAATTTTTAAATCTGCATCAATAAAAATAGAATTTTAATTTATAGTGAATATGATCTAACTGAAACTTCATATCGTGGTATCGGTTCATTTTCACACATTCAAAACATCTTCCAAACACACTTTTACACTTTCGGTTTTTTAACCCATACTGAGCATCCTGTAGCTCTCAGTTAATCACTCTGATTACCATCAAAATTTACTCTGGGAAGTGAGATTTATCATAACTCCTGGTTGATTACTCCTTTTGTCAGTCAAAACTCCTTATCCTTTCGTGTCCTCAATTTTCTACTATTGCCTTACTACTTCTAATAATTAAGTCTTTCACCGAGGGCACCACAGTCCAAACACTGTGAGTAAGAACATAATTCTCCTAAACTATACAACTTGTGGGCATGGTCAGGTCACCCTACATATCTCGTGGGCATGGTCACTACATATTGGCATATCAGGCCACTTCTTCTGTGCACCTGTAACACTATTTTTAAGACCTTAATGTTATTATGGCGTGCAATAAACAAATATGAATATGAATAGGGGGATAGAGCTGCTACAATTTAAGACAATGGACTCCAATCTGTCTGTATGACTAGAAGGAATAGCTCCCTATCTCCTATAAATTAATAAAGAAGTACCGATCCATGATAATTCGCAACATAAATATACCATGTACTAACGTAATTCATTTACTTTTAACTCTCTTCATTAAATTATCATGAGGCCGTCAATATTCTCTGACCTAGAAATTATTTTGCAGTCATTCAACTCGGAATGCACTGTATTAGCAACGCTTACCCGTAGGTAGGTATGCTATTCTTAGACTTTATTTTACATTTGTTAATTATTAGAACGTGAATTGGATCTTGGTTATGACTTTACTAAATATTTACTTTGACTTTACTTTTGTGACACTAGATATTACAATTACATAATTTATGTATTTCGATAAAACCTTGCAAATTAAAATCCTAATCCTGCCTGCAACAATTAATTAATTTAACTCAAAGTAACAACATATCGTCGAAGTATGTCGCTTGTTGCTAGTCATCAACGCGTGGATGGTGACGACGACGACAGCTGGGCGGACGTGACGCACGTTGATACCGGATATTGCACGAAGATGCACGTAGTTGTCATCTTCTTGAGCTGGACCGGGATAACCCTGGATACCTCTTGATCGAGTCGGGATACCCTGACTCGTCCAGTCGCAGTTATTTTTCTTGTTAAAATATTAATTATAGGATCCACTCGTGCCAATTTTCTTATTCGTATCTCCGTTGACCTCGTCCGGTCCCTCGTACCATATGGAGGTGTAACGGCCGTGGTGGGGTCGGCCGATAATAATACCGATGAGGTGGTGGTCCTACTCTTGGTCTTGGTATTACATAGCCGTGGTTATTCCTCTTCCGTGTCCTCTTGTCGGTGATGTAGATGCCGCCGGTGTTGGAGCTGCTGCTGACGATGGTGTTGGAGCTGCTGCTGACGCTGGTGTTTGAGCTGCTGCTGACGCTGGTGTTGGAATTGCTGCTGACGCTGGTGTTGGTGCCGGTGCCGGTTCTGTTCTATACCTTGTGGTCACCATCACGTATTCCCTTGCTGTTGATTGGTCGCGAACACTTGTTATCTCCGTAGTTGTCATTGCCCGTGTTTCTGCAGCCAGAAGTCTCTGCCATGCCGTTTCTTCCTTGATTACCTCGACCGGAGTTCCGATCGTAATAACGGCGTTCGCGGTCTCCTGTACCCGACGCTGCCCCCCTGAGATCGTAATCCTCAGGCTTTTTACCATCTTCACTGGCCCCGCCAGTTCCACTTGCACTCCCTCCACGGTGAAGGTAATGGTCGCCATTTTAGTTTATTATATTTTTCTTCCTTTATAACTTTTCTTTGATTTCCTGTTCTTACGCTTGTAACAAATATTTTAGCTTGCCTAGCTCAGTGATAGGGTGTGGGTAGTTTGGCTTGGCAGGACGTCGAAGAATTCTGTCTATAGTGAGCGCCAGTATCTCTTAAATCAACAGATACAAATTTATATTAGAACAGCTTCGTCGACGCCCCGTACGACATAGACCGTTCTGGTGGTAGAAAGAAAAGAAAGAGTCTTGCTACGGATATTTATGGAATTATTACCACAACGTTACAATACTCTGGTGTACAAAATATGTGGGATATACAATTTTACGTTTAACTAGGTTTAAACTTATATTACTATTTAATAATACTTAAGTTGTACACGAGTAAATCATTGAGGAAACCTTCTATCCCAGGTAGGTACTTCTGAGAAGAGAGAAACTAAAGGTATTACCTTGTCGAAAGCATGAGTAATCAGTGATATGTCCAATGGTATGTGTGTAGTGGTGTAACTTCAGTTATATCAAGACCGCGTTATTCCCCCGTTTGACTCTCAGATAAATGTCCTGCAGTGTTGCTTCTCGTGGACCGCCTTGGAAGAGGACAGACGTCACAACGTAGAAGACTTGAAGCTGCATACCAGGACACCAAACTCTTGAACCCTGGGGAATGTGAGATACTTGTTTAACCTCATGGTTTATCACAAGTCAGTATTCCCTAGGTAAATATTTAAGAAAAGGTTACATACCATTAAATGGGATTTGAAATTATGTGTGGCTTATGCCACTGCAAACGGGAAAGGCTGGAGTTATCGCCTCGCGAACGACATGGTGGACGCCAATTTTACACGCGTGCCACGCCAAAATTGGAAGCCTGAAATTAAAGTTTTTGTTAGTCTAATCATGAAATCCAATATCGGCTGCAGGAGAGTCCTTAAGACGGGAATCCGTATACATACTCAGGCTGGGTAAGTCGCCTTCCTGTGGTGAAATTGCGTCACGTCAGCAGCCGATGACTCGATCTCCGAACCTGGAATAAAATCGTTTGTTTGTAAAAACAAATATGCTGAGCCGCATAATCGCTATCCAGAGATCCAGAAAACCCTTACCTGAAGGTGGAAAGCTGCCTTGCCTGGGAGAAATACGATGGTAGACTTTCAACACCGGTCCGGAAAATGAAAGTGTCACATTCTAAATTCACTCACAGACGAACATGCCACGCCACGTTTCGTTTCTCGTAAATCATTCAGCCACCATTTTTGCCTTAGTATTGGATTCACTCTAAAAATGTCGTTTCTATACCGACATTGAAGATGGAGAAGAACGAGACATATTAAGTCCACCTAACATTATGTTTTAAACTATCTTAGTACAAAGAACCCAAAAAGCATTAATTTAAAATTTCGCTAAAGTATACAAACGCAGTCACAGAAGTGTGTGCTGCGTGAAATAGAACGCGTTTCGGCACGTTCCGATCCAGTTCAGTATAGCGCATAATTTTGTGCGTTACACGCTGGTCTGCCGGAGTACTTGTGATCAGAAGATTCTTGTGGTTTGAGGCAAGGTCGCCATGTAATATATGAAGGTATTGAAAGATAGATGTCGGTAATCGAAGTCAGTTTATTGGTAATGTGTGTACTTATATACCTATCTTAATTTTTTTTTATTGCCAGCTGGTGGTCGCTGACGGGCCCGTTGGTTGCATGGGTCCAGATGGGAGATTTAGGACTAGGGGCTGGAGGATGATTTCCTGGTGAGCCTCTCCTGATTTAGAGGCGATCGAGTTGGTTCCGATCGATGACAGCAAGGACTTCTGCTCGGTCTATGTCATCCTGTCTGGTGCCATTAAGTTCCTCCCTGCATCGCTGCGACAGGATGAGAAGCCGTGGGTTGAAAGTTTCCTTATTCGCGGTGAGAAGTCCCAATGAATGGCAAAAGGCAATTCTGGCCTCATCAGAGATAGCTGCCGAGTCATGAGCAGCCCGGTAGTATGTCACGATGTCTCGCAAAGGGGTGTAATTTTGCTCTTTCTTGTGGATGACATCGTCCAGTTTGATTGCCACCAAGATGAAGAGGGGGTGGATGTTCTGCTGTGCCTCAGCCAGTATGGTTTTAGGCACACAGGAGGCCATGAAGGGACACACCAGGGCCTTGGAGAGCGTCACTGATTCCAAGGTGTGTGGCAGGCTAAGGAAAGGCACTATCTGCTTGGCCACCCCATCATGAAACATCCTGCAAGCCACAGTGGGGAAGCACCCAGTGATTCTTGGCAGGGTGACAGTGGTGGAGTCCAGAGCAGTCCCTGGGCCATGAATTGTGTCATCGATATTATACTTCACCTTCAGCATTTCCAGGATCACCCCTACTCCACCCCGAGATTTCCTCGTGACCTTGTCAAAATGATTGTTTCGGGTCAAGAATACCGTGACTAGGAATTGGACGTCCTTCAAGAGGGTCTCTTGGTTGGTGTACTTGTTGATGTCTTGAGATGTGGCAGTCCAAGCTAGATCTCCTCCTACATTGGACAAGTCCCATTTCAGCTCAGCACGTTTGTTGGCTCTATAGGCCTTCCCTGCTTGAGACATGGCCCTCACTATGACAATAGGGTCAAATCCTTGGTATTCTAGGCTTGGTATCTTAATGCTAACACAGCACTACGTACATTATGTTGTAGTTAGTTCTAACATCAAGCCTATTTGCATGTACTACCATACTACAAGGGACAGTTTATTCAATATTAAAATATGCCTTTTTGCATTTACTCGCACTTGGATGGAGAGTTTGTAATGTCCTTGAGAACTTTTGAGGCATTTCTTTTTCCATCTGTTTGTAGAACTACTTGTGCAGCATGAATTATTACATCAGGATCAACAGAAGTACGCATTTCCTCGGTTTTCCTTCTCTTGCTGCGCTCGCTCAGCTCGGAAAATGATTTAAGTGGTCAACCTGGGCGATGAGATTTTTCCATTGGAATTTCGAAGGTACCATTTAACCAGGCTTGGTTATTTTTTAGGAAAACTTCTACCATTTTGTGTGATTTTGATCATCTTTGCTTCATTTTTGATTTTACACGGGAAAAATTGTGTTTCTAACTCTTTTTATTTTCATCAGTGTCTCCATAATGAATAAGAATAAATGTTTCCAGATATTCTAATTTGTCATCAAAAGTAGGTAAGTTTTGACTTTGCATCAAGTCAAATAAATATCTTCGCGTCACTACTTTTATGCCAGACGCTTGGCCAGAACCACTTGATGATCCTACAACAAACAATAAGTTTATGTCAAACGGGTAATAGAGGACTACTGTTTTCTTTATTTATAAAAAAAAACATCATACGGATATTTTTGCGATATTCTGCGGTTGTATCTTTCTTAAATGTAATGTTAAGACTATACAGTATAATAAAAAAAATATATCTTAGCTGGGACGAGCAGGGAAGTACGTTGAAAAACTTAAGAAATGTTAAATATGGTCAATTTTGACAAAAAATATATATCTCACTTTGCTTATTAAAAACTATGAAACTGTAGAGTAATAAAGTTACTTTAGTTTTGTAGTATAATGTCTCTTACCTGTATTATAGGAATCCATCACTGTCACTTTGTATTTAACTTGGATAAAGTAATATTCGCTTCTTAAGAAACGTTGCAAACAGAGCGTCGAGAACAGATACGTGCACCGGAACGGACTATCGAGTTTCGACTACCTGCAAGTCGGCGCAGGGGCATTGTTGTGCGGTAAAAGGGGTAGGGTGGAGTTCTTGGAAGTGTTAGCTAACTGTAATAGTGATTATTTTGAGTCTGTTTTAATTTTAGAAAAATCAATTTTGGCCGCCTAAATCAATGAAATCTACGTATGTGTGGTTGGATTTACATTGATTAATACATTAAAGATTTTAGTTGGAGCCACACCAGGTGGTTCGTTGTCTTATAGCTTTATGTGCTGCAATTTTAAGGTTGTCTTAATGTTTTATGTGCTGCAAATGCTGCAATTTTAAGGAAAGTGAACTTAAGTATTATGAAAAATAAAACCGTTGCAAGATTTATTATAGTGCTTTTTATTAAGGTCATTTATTAAACATGAGTACCAGTGTTGCACTCGGGCTGTCTACTCGTAAAAATTATAGTCTATGGAAATTAAAAAGATACGTTTTTGAGGATTTTTTTTTAAAGCTTATTTGAATAATTATGTAATTATGTACATACAAACATACTTAAATAACAATCTCAGACAGTTTTTATGGCAGGATTACTTCAACATCGACTATTTCAACAACAACAAAAACAACTCACAACAACAATCTGAATGCGGAAGTAAGATTAAGAAAGAAGCTCGTATAGTACGTATTAGATTCGTATAGTACGATCAAACTGTGGATCAAACATTCAATCTGTATTGCTATTTCTCTCGCACTTAAATAATAATGCGTGCGCCATCCTGCTGTCATGTCAAGATCACATAGATTAGGTAGAGTCTGTATGGCAACACCGAAACTCGGGGATTCCCAGCGCGATGAAGTCCATCGAGGATGCGTTCAAAAATAAACCTCGCAAGTCGTAAGATATTGCGCGTTTTTCCATACGCCGTCGCACGTACGTCCTTTTCACCAATCTAGGCGCTCAATATTAATTTTACATGATATTTCGCGCAAAAAAGCGTTCCGTTGTTGTATATATGAAAAATATAGTATCTGCATTATAATTTTGGTCAAGTGCAAGTTAGACTCGTGCGTGGTGGTTCTGTATAATGTATTTTCCGTCTTAAAAATCTAATTATTCGTAATTTCGTAATTTCTTTATTGTACTCACATGACAGTAAAAATAGCTTAACATAGAAAAAATATGTACAAAGGCGAGCTTATCTCTAATAAGAGATTTCTTCCTGCAAACCATGTTGGGTAGGAGACGGAGATGATAGGTAAAGGGAAGAATTGCGCGTACAATAATACTATTCTAGTAGGTACCTATAATACATAGATATTATTATTACACATATAAGAACATATTACTAAGGAATAGACTACATACACAGTTACATAAATACAGCTTAACAATAAATATCGTATGAATACACTAATACATACTAATATATATCTAAATTGACAATGAAAGATATTTGGATTCTTCTAAGAGGTGACTAATTTGGTGTGATTTATAAGTAAATAAAACAAGTTGTAGTGTATATATTAGTGTAAGTATTTAGTTTGCTGCTATCTCAGGCACGTCTAATAAATCCAGAACCGATTGAGGTATGCTGCCACTGGGTTTAGACCTAGAACTTCGCAAACTCGATATGAGAGGGTCTGATGATATAAGTAACATGTGCAGATGGACACAAAATGTGCAGCATCTTGCACATTTTGTGTCCTTGAAAACTTGCGGGCGTGAAATTCTCGATAATTTCGCACAGCTTTATTCCTTCCGCGAGGTCTAGAAAATCACATAAACCTAGTTATTGCAGGTTGTTGCAGCCAAATCGTAATTTCTAGAATCTCACATAATTACCCTACACATACATAATAATTTCAAGACCAATACCTACCAACTAAAATAGTTGCGGTCCAATAAACACGAAAAAGTCTCATATTTTTTTCTTATTTGCTTGGTTTTTCTAGTGCCCTTTATGCAACTTGAAATGTAAATAGCGAATCAAAAATTACATACAGTTGATGTACATACCTTTACGCGTTTGTTCCATATCAACAATTAATCACTTCTTATTATAAAAATAGCATGCTGTCGCCTGACAACAAGTTGATCGACTGACCGACGCAGTAGGAGCGAGTACGCGCACGCGAGTCATGTTTTCAATATTTTTTCTTTAGTTATATAGCGGGTAGAATGATAAATCACGATGTGTTTTGAGCTGCCTGACTATCTGGGTGTTTGGAATAAAATACTATAACCCGATTGCATCAACCAAAATTTGTTCTTTATGAGCACCTAGAGATTAGTGAAAAGGACGTACGTGCGTCGCCGGCCCGTCAATAGCACCGGTGCCGGTGCCATCGCCGGGCCGGGGCGGCGTATGGAAAGAAAACGGGCATTGTGTAGTGTTAGCATAAATTATACTATTTAGGTGTACTATCCTATACGGACGATAGTATATAGTACTCAATATCAAATTGTATTATAAATACTATAACTATAGTACGAAATGCAACACTGATGAGTACTGTTACTAACATTAACCTAAGCTAAAACAATCAGAGCCAGTTCTCAATGATTAGACCGAGGCAGACTCATTGTTAGGGCTTAATTTTTCATAGTTTCTGTAAAGCATATTTTCTAATAATGCATTCTCTAAGTGTGTTCTATAGAATATCTCTAATAAAGACACCATGTTAGCAATAAATGGTTCATCTCTGAAAATATAAACGATTTTCATACTCTTAAAGGTATAAATAATTAAATTGCAATATTTTCTGTTACCGCAGAATAACTGGCCCTGTATTTGAGTATAATATGGATGGTTCTTCTTAAGAGTGTATTCACCATTTACTTCTTCTAAGTAGGGCACTGACGTAGAAGTTATTTTCATATTTCTTGCAGTGTATGGACACTTCACTTCATCAGTGTTTCATCTCCAAGGCGAAGCTCCCAAAAACGGATGAGTCTCTGATATGAATAAGCCACATGACTCCACTGTCAAGTCATACGTTCACAATATTGCTGAATCGCTACAGCTTCATTAATTTGCCCATGTGTTGTAGGCCTACTGACAAATGATTTCGGGTTTAATATTTTTTGCGCCAAATGTTTTTGTGAGCTTGCCTTACTATGGGTCACTGCACGAAAATTGCTGGCTGTTATCCTGCAGGATCTACGGGTGTGCCACTCCTTACACTTGCGCTGTAGTCTGGTACTTCTTTCAACGTCACGTAGCTTCTCTGTAGATGGGTTATTCAGAAGCATGTTTGTAAGCATTTCTTCCTTTAAACTTTTTTGCGTATATTGATGATCGTTCTCAACAGCGTATAGGTTAGCGGGCCTGACCATTTGTAGATTTGGCATTGTTGTGTTACCACCATATGAAACGGCCAAGTTTTTGATGTGGTCATTGTAGTTGTCCATGATATCCTCTTCATTTAGCGGCAAGTAATTTACACTCCGTGTCCTTTTGCATGGGAACTTTTGTGCTTGCTTGGGTGAATCAAAATACAAGGTCTATTTTGATTCACCCCGGGGTCTTTTAAAATCCATCAGCTTTTGTGTGCAAACTTGATACAATATTATGGTTTTAGTATGGACCATATCCGCAACTCCATGTAATAATACCATTACATGCTTGCAATGAGCCTTGTAGAATTAAAACATGGAATAACTTGTGAGAATCTTTTATTTTCTCTAATAACGTTAATTTAACGTAATACAATGAAGAGCACATTTGGCCAACGAACGAAATCTAAATCCATCTGTCAAAGTGACAGCGACACTAAAAGCAAATGTTGCTAGATAATAAAAATTGTTTGTATGTTCAGAAATCAATTGAACATAATTGCGGCGGGAAATATCCACTCTATACTAAAATAAAGACTAGTTACATACATAGAAGTTAGCTCTACATACATTTTTGATACCAGTTTTCTTATAACTAATTAAACTTAGAAGTTACGAATTTAATTAACTGGTAGGGGACATAATTTAACAATAGATCGAGTGTATGTCTTGATTCCTATCCTGACTTCTGCCACTCTCACTTTGCCGTCACTACCAGGAAATATTTTTACAAATTTGGCTATAGGCCAATCTAATGGAGATGTATTTAAATTCTTAACAATAACAATATCCCCTTCCTTGAGATTGACACAATCGTCTCTCCACTTGGGACGGCTCTGCAATGCAGTCAGATAATCTTTTGTCCAGGCATTCCAGAAATCCTGTTTAATCTTAGTGCAGATTCTCCACAATTTAAGACGGTTTATTGGTATTTCTGTGAGGTCAACCTCTGGGTACGTTGTCAAAGCCGTTCCAATCAAGAAATGCCCTGGGGTAAGATACCGTACTTCGGAGAGGTCTGAGCTGACAGGGAGAAGAGGGCGAGAATTTAGTATTCCTTCTATTTGAACGATAACAGTATTAAGTTCCTCGTAAGTCAAACTGATATTTCCAATGATTCACTTCAAATGGAATTTCAGGCTCTTTACCCCGGCCTCCCAGAGCCCTCCGAATTCAGGGCTGTACGATGGAATAAATGAAAATTGAATAAGGTTATTCGATGCATATCTATTTACAGCATCAAGGTGAGCTTTACAATTGATAAGGTCATACAATGCTTTTAATTCATTAGCGGCACCTTTAAATGTCTTGGCATTGTCACAAAAGATCTTCGAGGGTAAACCTCTTCTTGAAACGAAGCGTTTAAGACATGCCAAAAATGCTTCAGTGGTGAGATTTGAAACAAGCTCTACATGAATGGCCTTTGACGCGAAGCATACAAAGAGCGCTACATATCCCTTCGTGATTATTGGTTTCCGTATTCTAGATACCTTCATATGGAAGGGACCACAAAAGTCAATTCCGACATGCTGGAACGGCCTGGTACCTGTCACTCTCTCAGATGGTAGAGAGCCCATAAGCTGTTTAGCAGAATTGGCTTTCAGACGAGCGCATCGAATGCAACCGTGTACGACCTTTTTGACTTCTCGTGCTGCACTAACTATCCAGAATTTCTGTGAAAGGTAGCTGAGTACTAATTTAGCACCAGCATGCAACATTCTTGCGTGTTCTCTTTTTATTAAAAGAGTTGTAATATGTGACGTTTTTGGTAGTATCATTGGATACATTTTATCGTAAGGTAGGTTATACGCGTTACTAAGCCGACCACCTACTCTTAAAATTCCTTCATTATCTATAAAAGGGTGTGCTATGCCTGATTTCAGGGGCTTGCCTGAAGCTAAAAGCTTTAGTTCAGCACTAAAGTGTTTGCGCTGTGTTAATAGCACAATCATCTGAAAAGTGAAAAGTTTAATTCTTTTGGAGTGAGGTATTGCTCTACAAGTCAAACTCAAAGTCATAGGTGGGCCAAAAAATCTAGCGGCTAGAGAAAAAAAAAACAGATTATTGCGAAATTGTAAGGCAGGGGTGGGCAGACTTTCACTAATGGCGATCTATATCAATAAATTGAGACGACAAGCGATCGACTTGCAATAAGACAATATTTTTTTATGTTAAATCGTTTATTGTAGGTATTGCGCACATATTACTATTTAAATATACTTTAATTTACAATTAAAGAAGTACAGTTTCTTATTATACAAGTTAATAACTAATAACTACCAAAAATAAGTATGAAGCCAATCACATGAACTAAGAGTGTTTTTATCAGTTTTCGGGCCTCTCTGGACCGATTTACTTAGAGGTCGATGCATGGCACTGCGTATTTTCTGCTAATTTCTCATAGGAAGGCACGTATTTACTAAGTGCCAAACGTAAACAGGAAGACAAATGTTCGTCGGTAAGTCGATTGCGGTATTTGGATTTAATTATTTTCATTTCAGAAAACGCAGATTCGCACAAATACGTCGACCCAAACAAAGCAGTTAATTGCTGTGCGATTTGTTGGAGACTTGGGTATTTTTCTTGGGTCAAAAGAGACCAAAAACTGATATCTGTTGCTTTGGCTTTTAGGTGAACATCTGAAATGATCTGTATCATCTCGTTTTCGAGAGAAGACAAATCCATGTCAAAAGTATTCGACATTTCAGAAGCAGTAATTTCAACATCCACACAAGAAAAAGGATAAATCATGAAAGTAACAACGTTCGTCAATTTTTGTAAGTCAGAAAAACGTCTTTCAAACTCGCTGAGAATATTTCCAAGTTCTGTTTCGTATTTATTATAATTTATTACGGCGCTTGCTTTTGCTTTCAGACACGCAAAATTTTTCAAGTCCTTTTTTTTCAGTTGGTTGATCAGAAGCTGCAATTAATTTACTTTTAAATGAGTTAATTGTGCTGATCATGTCCATAATAGTTTTATCTTTCCCTTGTAGCTCCAGGTTTATAGAATTCAAATGACCAGTCACATCAGTAAGGAAAGCCAAATCACACAGCCAACTTTCATTTTTAAGAATCTCCGTGTCATCACCCCTTTGATCCAGAAAAGTATAATAGTGTTCTTTCAAGCGTTTTACAAATATACAAAAATCTACTGAGTTCTCCCGTAACCGATTGTTGATAGGACGGGATTAAAATAGACGTAGTATTTCTTAGGCTCGATTGAGTGAAGTAAACCGTGAATATGCCATAGATAATATAGTTGATGCAGCTATGTACAGTAGTGAAGCCAATTGTTAGCTACAATTTGATAAATTTTGGTTGTTCGAATAGAACATTTTATTTATGTTAAATTTTAATGCAGTGGCTAATGACGTGATGTTGTCACAGAAGTCTGCTTTGGATAATGGTATGTTCTGTTACGACGCGTCATATTGCAGCTGTGACAGGTTGCAACATTTTATTCTATAAACTTTTAATGTGGGTATTTCCTTCGAGGTTGCGAACTTTGAAGTAGAGTTATAATAATTGTTACATTTTTGGTTTTTATATAACAACACAGAATGGTGTGAAAGGATGAAAATAGATTTATCCACGAAATGCAAGCTGAGACTATGACAATTAACAAATTTACAATTTACAACCGACTGACGGGCCTGAATGCCCATCCAGACATGTGCTACGGACTCTTTTTCCTTTATTATCTCCAATTTTGTATATTCCACCATTTCGAGCACAAATGATGTAGGATAGATAACCCCGGAATAACGCCGTTTTGTTATTTTGTTTTGACAGAAGAAACCCAAGTTTTAAAATCAAAATAACGTGTTTAACCCAGCAAAAATGTTGGTGCTGGACGATTCGTAGCAATTCGTAGTTTATCTGTGTCTACGCCAGCGTTAGAAGCAGTGTGTCGCGGAGGACGGGATTGTCAAACATTCGGTGAGCATAAACTGCCTAGTCTGAATTTTATGTTGGCAACACAGAAAGATGTTTTTTTCTGCTCACAGTATTTTTTTTCTGTATAGACAGACTTGGAAAAGCGAGCGAACCGTGAGATGGGACTGTGGACCACATCTTCCTTAACTGTCCTATTTACGGCATGGATTCCTTATACTCCTCAATCCCCTCTCTAGGTATCCCTACTACAATCAACGTCTGTCACCTCCTTTCCTTATTCACTAATTCTAAATAAGTACTTTTATTTGCATGTAATTTTATTTTTCATTAAGTTTTTGCATGTAAACAAAATTAAATTATAGAATTTGTCGGTCGCTCACTATGTGTTCTATGTATATTTGTATATATTGAATGTAATTAACCATTATTGTGTCGTTTTTAGGGTTTCGTACCCGAAGGGTGCCAAACCGGACCCTATTACTGAGACTTCGCTGTCTCTCTGTCTGTCTGTCTGTCTGTCTGTCTGTCTGTCTGTCTGTCTGTCTGTCTGTCTGTCTGTCTGTCTGTCACCAGGCTGTATCTCATGATTCATGAAAAAGTAAAGCCATTTCTCTGCCACCGAGTCAATCGACTTCCATTCTTCCGAATCAAGTTTAGCTTCTACAAAGCTCTTGAGATATAGTTGTATTGCTCAAAGAGATTATCGCTGAAAGTCTCCACGCCATTACTATTTAGGTATAAAATAGTGTTTCAAATTTTTTCCCATTCTGGGATTTCAGATAGCGTCATCCACTTGAACACTTTATATTTATCAAATGAAACAGACCACTTTTTCACATGCTCAGATGCTGTATTACAAAATTCACTGCTTCCTCTTCAAATTTTGTAATCACAGTTGTTGTTTCAGGTGTTGGATCCTCATTTTTCAGTTTATTCAATTGGATTATGGTTTGCATGCCAATGAATTTGGCACATTTCCTTTCTATCAGGGTGTTATGTGTTTCATTTTTTATATTTCTCATTTCAACTATCGACACTTTGTTCTTTTTAACAAGTTTTATGTTCTTTTCAAACAAATTCAAGTTTGAATGCAGAAACAGGAAATAGACTTCACTGATCGGACTTCTAAAGAAATCTGAAATAATTTTAGGCGGCTTTGCTTCAGAGTCAAAAAAATTTTTGAGTGGTGTCCAAAGTTTCAGGATTCTTTCAACCGCGGGCTTTAATGACAGCCATCTTGTTCTTGAGTGTGACAAAAGAGTCTAGACTTCACTGATCGCACTTCTAAAGAAATCTGAAATAATTTTAGGCGGCTTTGCTTCAGAGTCAAAAAAAATTTTGAGTGGTGTCCAAAGTTTCAGGATTCTTTCAACCGCGGGCTTTAATGATAGCTATCTTGTTCTTGATTGTGATAAAAGAGTCTGATAATTCATATCAACATACGAACAGAACTCTTTCAGCTTCTCTGTCCTAACAGTATATATTGCAAAATATTTGAATATTTTGAGGACGATAACTTCGACATCCACCGCCAAGATTCCAGCGCTTGATATAGTATTGTGCAAAATATGGGCTGGACATCCAATTCCTTCTGTAGGTTTTTCCAGGTCTTCTTTTGATTTTATGAAAAACATTACACTGACCGCGTCTTTCAAGCCCTCTGAGGTTGGTATTAGAAAAAACACACAAAAAGCAATTAGCTTGTCTAATGGAATCTGCATTTGTCTTAAACTGTCGAGACAATATTTGGAAATCGTTTCCGATGTTTCATTTTTCAAAGAATCAAACTTCAATAGCTTCTTTTGGATACCATCATGTTCAGTGAAATATTGAACAAGTAAAGGAAACATCTTTTCAGCTTTGTGATTGGATGCGTCGGTGCCTATTCCGTAATATGAAACTTCTCGCAATTTTTCTTTTATTTCCGATACAGAATGGGGAGCGAGAACATTTTTAACAATCGCTGTAGCCTTGGTTCTCGTCTCGCTGTGGATTGTTTTGCAGCGATTTTAGAGTCGGGATACATCGTGGCATTCAGTTTTATGTTACAGTCAAGTGAACTGAAAGATTGATGATGTTTAACAACTTTATAAGCTGTCGTTAGTTCCGCTGCCGCAATAAGCAATTATTCTTGAGTATCTTCTTTAATCATAAATCCGGATATGGGCCTTGATGTCGATACAACAGCGAACCTTTTTTTGTGAGTAGTCGTATATATGTGGTGCTTGCTGTTAGCAGAAAATGTTAGACATATTCCTTCTATCAAGACTGCTACGCCTACTCGCTGGCATAACGTTTTGGAAATGCTTGAAAGCTTGATTGTAGGTGCATCTGCTGCTGCCGGCCCCGGCGCCGCCTGCCGAGCACCTTCCCTGGCGCAACGAATGCTCTCCGCCAGCTGCAGAGCCTTCTGCAGACTAAGCTCATCCAGTGGCTCGCTAAATAGGCGATCTCTTCCTTTTCCGCTCGTCATGCCTATGACGAAGCGGTCTCTCAACGTGGCATCTAAGGAAGCGGCTGGAAACTCGCAATCCATTGCCAAACCACGTACTCGCGCCGCCCACGCCTGCAAGGTTTCTTCTGCTTTCTGGACAGCAACTTGTATCGTTCCGCAAAACCACACTTTTTGGTCTCGAAGTGTCCATCCAGTAACCCTGTGACCTGATCATAGGGTAACAGACCAACTTGTTCTGGCAGCACAAGGTCACGTACGAGTCTGTAAGTAGTCTCTGCTAAGCTACTTAACAAAATAGCCCTCCGTTTTGATCCGGATTTGTCCACATGTTCGGTGAAATCATTTGCTTGAAACCACTGCTCGAGGCGATCTTTATATAAAATCCACTCTTGGGTCACATGATTGAATATTCCCAACGAACCCACGGTTACTTTTGCCATTATTGCACGCGAAAAAATGATAATTAATCCCGGCTCGCTGCCACTGTTGGTTCTAATGGCGGCGGGTAAAGTAAAAGGCAGACGTCCTTCTATACAGAGTGCTATATTCCGACTCAGTGTTGCCACCTTGGTTTTTGAAAAGGGGCAGTCGGACAATCTAGAAAGAGCTAGATTTATTAAAGTTCGCAACCAAAAGAGGTGCTAGAAAGGGCTAAAACATAAAAAACAAATGCATTAGTTTTTTTATTTTTATTTGAAACGTATTGAAAGTTAACCGAAAAGTGCAAAAACCAAATCAATACAATTTTATATCTAATATTAAATTAGAAATCAAAATCAGAGTCTTCATCGGAATCTTCCATAATAGTGTCTGCCGAAGCAGAAGAAATTGATGGCTGATTGACATCTGAATTGTTAGCCAATTTACGAATTTCCTGGCATTGGTTTTATCCACTTAAATTCCACTTCCCACTCTTTTTTATAATGTTGTTTGTAGACAGTCTTTTTCAGTAATGGTAGTTCCGTCAATTTTTTATTTGTCACCTACTAAACTTTTAAAACAATTACACACCGTATCTAACTAACACAACTGAAGTCACGACAGTGTTCAGTTCACTCGATTCGATTATAATACTGAAAACAGTTATTATTACGGTGAACAAATTGTGACTACAGCCTAAATTAGTCGGTTTATACTTAAAAACAATGGTAAGCACACGGGGACTCCCCAGTAAAGAAGCAGAAACAGTATAGGGTTACCAATGTTACCTTCGAAAAACTAAAAATATACCCAATTAGTGATCATTATAGTGTGACTAACGAAATCTATACTACATGGCATGCTTTGTTTCATAACTTGGTAATCGCGCTGCGAAGTTTTGGTATCGCTTGAAAAGGGCTAGATTGCTCTTTTCGGGCTAAAACATGAAAAACGAGTTTACGTACTGTAAAAAGTGCTAGATCTAGCCCGAGAAGGGCTAAGGTGGCAACACTGTTCCGACTGAATGTCGAGGAGGCGCAGCTACCTCTTGTATCTAACCTAACAAAAAGATTCCGTAGTAGTGGAAATCCTGTCATCGCAAAACTTGGGACAAAAAATAATTAAAAATAAAATACAGACAGACAGACAGACAACAAAGTGATCCTACAAGGGTTCCTTTTTTTCCTTTTAAGGATCGGAACCCTAAAACTGAGTTAATTTTACAAGTCATAATAAAGTAAATAGATAGAATGATTAGTAGATAAGTTATGATTGCTTGTCTATAATTTCTTACTATCTGTTCTGTCCGAAAATCTTTGTAATTTGTAAACATCACATCCAATATATGAAATAACGTAAAAGCCTGGACACCCAAGGCTAGCTTCGCTGTTTTATTTCACAGGTTTTACGTAAGTTCTTACTGAGAACTCGGTAGAAATTAAAATGTAGGTTCCTTGTAGTTTACCATAATACCCAAACTAGGTACCTACCTAACAAAACTAAACCTTTTTTTTGTTTTAGCGACGCGAAATATGGCGTCAGATTTTAGCGTTGCATTGCATCACACATCAACAAAAAGCAGTTTGCAAACAGACTTCGAAATCGTCTAGATGAAATCTCTTTGAAAGAGATAAGCTCGCCTTATATTTTCTATTTTATTGTGATTGTAATGTTATGTTTGGGTGCTTTGCTTGCGTGGGTTCCATTCGCATTTCGCTGGGTTTTTGTGTATGTAAAGAATTATAAAATGTACCAATTATAGCCAATGTGGCCGATTCTCTAGGTTACACTCACTAAAATTACTTGACAATATTAGGTCCGACAGCTCTTATGCGGTCGCCATAGATTCCATTTTCGAACTCACTTTTGAATTATTTTAATGTACTGATGAACTAATTCAAAAGTGAGTTCGAAAATGGAATCTATGGCAACCGCGTAAGAGCGTCGGAGCTAATATTGTCAAGTAATTTTAGTGAGTGTGTCCTAGAGAATTGGCCCCATTCTTTCTTTTTCATTTTTTCTTAGAAAATAATATAACGTATGTTGTGTTCACCTATAATTGGGTCTACATATAGCAGGTTGTACTGTTTTTAGGGTTCCGTACCCGAAGGGTGCCAAACGGGACCCTGCTGCTGAGAATTCGCTGTCTGTCTGTCTGTCACCAGGCTGTATCTCATGAACCAGGCTGTAGCTAGACAGTTGAAATTTTCACAGATGATGTATTTCTGTTGCCGCTGTAACAACAAATACTAAAAAACAAAATAAATTTAATATTAAGGGGGGCTCCCATAAAACTAACGTATTTTTTGTGTTTTTTTATAGATAATGGTACGGAACCCTTCGTGCGCGAGTCCGACTCGCACTTGGCCGGTTTTTTTTTCTATTTGTGTGTATTGTGTAAGATCTGTTGGTAAACCATAATAAATAAATAAAAATAAATAAATAATAAATTATCAAAGCGTCACGCTACTCCCATACTGGTTGGCAGTGACAATCAGACCCGTAGTTAGGCGATTCTCACACTGCCCCGCACTACGCTGCATGTTGCGTTTTGACGCACCCACGCGCGTACTTGCGGGAGTGCAGATCTGCATCATCGTGCGGGTTTTTCACGCACTCACGCGCGTAGGTGCGTTTTGTAGATTCACGCACGGCGGCTCTCATTTCATTCAAAGCCGTTCTCTGTGGTGGTAGTGAGACGATAGTTTTGATAAAAATGGTTAATAGTGTGGAACTCATTCAGGATGCTGCCGTTATACTAACTGTTTGGTTTTTGTATGGTCAAATTAAAAGAAATCGTGCCCATAGAAGATACTGGGTACATCCGTATTTACAAACAAGATCGTTAAATGGGTCATTTGTTCAAAATTACTGGGACCTTAGAAAATATGTGTAACCAGTTATTTTATTATTTTATCTTGCGTGACTGTGGGCTAGCCCATCGTCACAACAAAATAATATGAAGTAAAATAATTTATTTTGATAGTTCTAACTTCTCCTTTTTATTGACCTATTCTCAATTTTTATTTACCTAAGTACCCTTTTTCACCTGCAAACTACTCGAGAGTTATCTATAGAACTATTATACTAATATTTTGTGAAATCACCCCATGAAATTCTAATCATCCTGATTCAATGAACGTGACGTCGTTACAAGTTTTCGTGCTGACTTAGTACTGACAAATTCCGGCAGAGGCGCTATTCTTTCTGGCCTCGAAACAGTGAGAAGTTTAGTAAGGGAAGGCCTATCCTTTGTATATATCGATGATTCGAAGTTAATGATTTTTATAAGCTGCCGCGAACAGATACGTACTCGAGGTGAAATGATCGACTTCCGACTGATGCTACGTGAGCGGGCGAGGCGCGAGTGAGTGGGGCACACACGTCATTGTTCATCGGTTCGTTCTCTCTATCTGGAACCAGTTTTTAGAATCATAATGGCAGATTTTTTTAAAAACAACTTTAGTATGTAGTTCCAAATTCGTCACTAGATGTCGTAAGCCAGACATGAGTTAAGTAAAGTTGCCAGTCCAAATAATAACAACCGAAGAATATAATCTTTGGTCAGCTTAGAGAAAAGGTCAAGTCAAAGCCGTCAATCAATAGTCGTTTTTCCATACGCCGGCCGCCGGCCCGGCAACGGCACCGGCACCGGTTTACTGAGTAAGTGAGTAGATAGTAGAAAGAGAGTTTGAGTTTTATTTATTCTAAATATGGCAACCTTTAATGTAATGTAATGACGTCACATTTAACATAGCGCGTACCTGGTTTTGACAGTTTTTCGTACGTAAAATGGCGGCGCTGTACCTTCTTTAACGATAGGCAATATCTATAAAATAATTAAAGGTGTAACAAAATAGGCGTACAAGCCGAAAGAGGGTTATTAGGGACTATAGGAACATCTTTCTGAACAACTCACTATGGGACCAACTAGATCAGAGCTTGTAACCCCCCTTTTATTACACCTATAATTATTTTATCGATATTGCCTATCGATAATGAAGTTACAGCATCCGCCATTTTATTTACCGAAAACTGTTTGTAGGTATGCACGCATTGGAGACTGATATTGCCGCCCTGTGGAAACGGTTAACGGACGGACGACGGAATGACAGACATAGACAAGAACGTTGGTTGACATGCCGCGCCGTGTTGCTATAAGGTAGGCTGCGTTCAAGATTGGTCAAAAATTACTTAGATACTCTGTGCGAAAACAGACTGTGTCATATGAATTCATGTCTGTACAAAGCCATCTGTCGGCAGCTTTCAGAACTATGTTTAGCTGTCAGAAAATCCCTTATTGTAATTTCGTTTTCGGGACTTATGTACCCCCAGATTGGTCAAATACCTCTATGTGCGCCGCCCATCTGGATTTGGGGGTCGTCATTCTTAAGCTTTTTGGTGGCGACCATTGCACTGGTTTTGTGAGGGGCAAAATGAAGCTTATTTCTAAGCGAGAATGGATTTGATGTGTCCCTCAACAATAGAGGCACACTCCTGCAATTTGTAGGCGAGTAATAATGCTAACCCCCGGTTTCCTGGGCGCTGGTTAAATAAGCCCCAGCCAATCACGTGCCTCGATTATTTAAAATGGCGAGATGTGATTGGCTATAACAAACCAGCACCAACCAACCAACCAACCGTTAACTTAATCAGCGCCCAGGATACTGGGAGTAAGTAATTTTAACTGTTAATAAGAAAGAACTGATTGATGTTAGAATAATAAATCTGCTTTAACTTACCGACAACGGCGACGGTAAGACGTCACTCCTCCTCCAGTCAGGGCGAGGAAAGCCACCACGTAATCCATGCCAGATTCCATCATGTCATGTTTTTTCATTACGACAAAAAATTGTGAGACTACCACAAAATCACTTCACTACTGTTACTAATGGAGGCTGGTCACATTCACACTCACTACTATTTACTTAGCACTTCTCAATATATTCTGAAATATTCACTGATTCAGGTACTAACTCAATAACAACCTTTGAGTGATTACGAAGGTTTTTCAAAACGACATCTCGAAAGATGTCAAGGACTGCAAAATCTACATGGCTATGCCTGCCAATACATAAAACATGTTTGTCTTAAAACTGATTTTTCTATTAAGTCTTCTTTTTATATTTTACGCGCAATCCACCGCCAACAATGCAAGTAATATTATTAAAACTCAGGACAAGTCGTCCTTGGACAGTGACAGTGAAAGTGAAATAACGTTTGACGATCCTCATAGGCCTTCTTTGAGATATCCATCAGCGATAAGCTTTCTTTTTATCTTCACTACTCTACTGATTGGTGTCGTAGTCAGAGCCCTTATGCTGTCCACCAGTTTGTGTGTGCCTTATCGCGTGGTAATGTTTGCTCTGGGTGGGATTGCCGGGTTCTGTGCCAACAAGTACCCTGAGTTCAAACCGATAGTCTCAGCGTGCTATGTCGATGTCGACATCCTACTCCTCGTCTTTCTGCCCGTGCTGGTTTTCAATACATCTTACAATGTCGAATCGCATTCGTTCTGGAAGAGCTTCCCTCAGATACTTCTGGTGGCCGTGCCTGGATCGTTGTTGACGGCTTTGATGGCTGCTTTTATGGCATATTATGTCATCGAGACCTCATGGAATTTTCCGACGGCACTCCTCTTCGGTGTAGTATGCTCACCGATATACCCAATGGAAGTCGTTCAGCATCTGAGAGAAATGTCCAAAGGGAAGTATTTGAGTGTCCTGCTTTTGGGAGAAGGGTTGATGGGTGACGCGACGGCTATGATAGCTTACACAGCAGTTTTTGGATACCTCTCAATGGCCATGACGAGTGCCTCTCAAATCTGTATAATGCTTCTAAGATTCGCTGGCGGGGGTATCTTATTTGGATTCTTGACTGGCAAACTAACCGCTGCGGTATTGTCTTTAACATACAACGATCTGTTATGCGCTGTAACAGTCACAATAGCCGGGGCTTATCTCACATTCTACATCGGCGAAAAGTTTCTTTACGTATCCGGAATGCTCGGTACAGTCATAGCCGGTGTCATAGTCAGCAACAGCAAGTCAACTGTCGCCGGTGAGGTGGAGATGGTCATGTCGAACTTCTGGAATATTCTGGCCCATGCTGCTAATACACTGGTGTTTACGATGGTCGGTGTCGTCATATTCGAGAAGGCGAGCTACGTCATTAGCGTCAGAGAGGTTTCTCTGGTCTTTGTGACGTACATGACGGTATACTGCTCCCGCTTGCTTGTGTATTGCGCGTTGATGCCGATGTTGCGTCGCGTGGGGTACGGGATGACATGGCAGCACAGCATGGCTCTGGTGTGGGGAGGGCTGAGAGGACCGCTGTCTCTGTGCTTGGCACTGATCGTGCTGGAAACACCTGGGGTCGCGGACGCTGGCGAGGTAACTGTCGTTTTGGATTTAGATCTATTATTAGAGATAAGCTCGCCTTTGTACATGTTTTTTTTCCATTATTCAGTGTCGGTATTTTGTTTTATATATTTTGATAAAATTATTTCTCGGGAGAATATCTTTAAAAAAGAAAAGCTAATAGATTGAAGAGGTTTGTTATTATGATTGTTTAGAGCTATTCGCCCGTGCCCTTCGTTGATTTGTAAGCAGTTGTAGTTACCATGTTTGTGAGTATTGCCTTTATTATTATTAGGATTATTATCCATAGAATCCATAATCTATTCTTTGTTTAATTTTGTTGCAAATCATGGACATTCGAGGGACATCTTGATAAAATAAGTTTTTCTTTCTAGATATTCATTATACAAGCAACAGGCCTGGTTTTACTTTCATTGTTGATAAATGCAACGACGATGAAGAAGATACTAAGATTGCTTGGTCTAGCGGAAATATCCCTAGCTAAGAAAGCAAATATGACGAACTGCGTGAAAAGGATAATGCTGACGAGAGATCGCTGTGTATCTATGCTCAAAATGGACAAGTTTCTTGCTGACGCTAATTGGGATCTGGTCCAGGAAGGTGAGCGAAATAAAGAAAATGTAGTATAGAGTAGGATTTTTTCCATCTTCTACCTGGGCATCCATTAAGAAATTCTGTCAGACAATTAATGGCTTCTAATCCTTATTCTTTCATACACATCATTATTTTTATATTAAAAATAAAAATAAAATGAGGATTATTATAAAAAATATTATTATTATTACTAATCAGATATGATTTAAGAATTATTATTATTATTTTGTATCTGAGTTTACAGTTCACGGGACAGTCCTTTTTGTAGGCTTGCGTGGGGACATACATGGGTCCAACACGTAGAGGCCCCTTTCAGACAATTTATTAAAACAAATATGAAATGTGGTGCACCCGTTGGGTCTGTCCCCCCGAATACACCCACACCAAAAGTGCACTCAAAGCACATTCCCGCCAGGCACACAGGTCTATTGCAAAAATAAGGGGAATCTAAGGAATAATGGGCTATGGGTTTGCCTTTTCAATGGTAAGTGGGCGGTTTCGCCCAGCGTTGTTCGACACGTAATGGGATTCCGCAATTACAAAAATGTTTGTTTTTACTGTCAGTGTGTTTTATTTGATCTTTAATAAAGTAAAAGGAAATAATATTTTTATCAATGAATATTCATCATATTTCCAATAAATGAAGTTAAAGTAATTGTTCTCAGTCAATGAATAGTTCCACTACGTCACCATATTAAGTTGTAATAAAACAAAAACTAGCCTTTAATTTAATAACAGCATTTATTAATTGATTACGTATTATAATCAGTCTTAATAAAATAACCAAAAATATGGCTAATCTACTAACCCAAATGGACCCAAATATACTATTACGTCACTTTTGAGTATTATTACTTCACAACAATAGCTTTTATGTTCTTTTAACGACGGCTAACGAGATATTTATAAATAAATCATTTGAAAGATGAAAGAAAGCTTGTAAACATAGCAAAATTAGGTTTAATTTTCTAAAAGGCAAGCCGCCTCGGCCGTTCGGTCGCGACGGGGCTAAAGCTTCGTATTAACGTGAGTATAGTGGAGGCAGGGGTCAGTATTACTGGACGGTCGCGCCACTCCCGCCTATGTTAGCGACGGAGAAATGTTTTAGACAGGGCACGAAATAAATTGTTTTTTCTTCAAAAATATGACCTATATTTTAAGTTACGGAAATCGAATGTGCTCATGATTCTGAACAAACTAGTTTCTCAGTTTGCGTTAATTCGTTTACACATTGTACATACATGAACAAACATAAAAGTCAAGTCAAAGTCAATTGACCATAAAATCATACAGATTGCTTAGTCAACGTCAATATAATATTGATATTTTTGTATACTACCGCCCGTTCAGAAGTTGTGGGCTTAGGGATGGAGCAAAGAAGGGCAAGAAACTCCCCCGTACCTCTTTTAAAATATGGAGGGCCTTAAAATACAATTTTATGTATTTCTACCTAACACGTTCATTGCGGACGCTGATTTTCGCTACCTTCCACAATGGCGATTCGAGACCTAAAATGACTCGTAGGAGTTGTTGACATAAAAGTTGAATATTTTTATGAAAATACATCGGAATTGTTTGATTTTTGTACCTACCGATAGAGGATGAATGTATCGTTCAGTATCTAGCCCTGCCCCGGGATAACTGTAATATTTCATAGAAAAAAATGCAATAAAGTCATACGAGACCCATTCGATCTCGTATTGCGCCAGATAGTAAAAAGATACGAGTACTTTTGTATCTCGTAACGCACCCATTGAAAAAATATCGATGATTTACTAGTGATGGGGTATTAAACAAAAAAAAAATATCTATGGAAAAAAATATTTTAGAAAAGCATTACAACAATCAATCAATAAACTATGAAAAGATAAAATTGGTATATTTTTTTAATTTTTACCTGACAGATAATAATATCTAGGAATAATGGCTTATAGCCATTTTCTATAAATATTTTTTCGATAGATATCTTACCGATGTAGCTATTTTGACAGTTCTCTCATACAAATCGAAAAATTATTTATAGAAAATGGCTTTTAGTTTGACAAAAGCAGCATTCATGCCCACATGTTCCCCTTATATAAACCAAGAAAAAAAAAACTTTTGACGGTATTGTGACGAGGGTCCATCGGAATAGAAATGGATTGTATTCACTTCAGGTGCGTTTGCCTTTATCATTGTTATTATAGATATTAAGTGGGCCCATATTGCTGGCGGATCTTGTGCATTACTTCAGAAATAGTGCAAATTGACTGCGCTTTCTGTGTCCAGTAAATCATCCCCGTGTGAAGTGTTATTTGATTTTTACTTGCACCGAAGTGCATTGCCTGTATTTTCTCGCCCATTTTTCGCTTCATAATTTGGTGAGAAATCGCACAAAATGAGATTCGTTTGAGTTTAAGTTTCTTATAATTTCTTGATATTTATTCTGCTGGTAGTACACCCTGTAGAGCTCGTCTAAGCTGAAATGACGCGCCCCACTCCTTGGTTTTGTATTTACTTGTCATACAAAACCAAGGAGTGGGGCGCGTCATTTCAGCTTAGACGAGCTCTAGCAATGTTTCTTGTGCAAAGCAAGGCTACTCTCAAATTCTTTTACCAGTTCTTCAGCGCTTCCCTGTTTTAATATTTTAACAGTCTTTTTTGTTGTCAAAGTTTTTGGTTTTCCCTTTTCAATTTTTCGGTATTGATGATCTACTCGTTCCCATTTTCTCCAAGAAACAACATAAATATCTTTTATTTCAGGCTTCTGTTTATATAGTTTATATAGTTTGACAACAGCAGCAGATGTTTCATTTTGCAGGTTATATTTCACCTTATGGGTCTTATTTTTGACACTCATGCAACTCATACATGCAATCTTGTTCTTTTGTATCACAAACTAGACTTTCAAGAAGCTGAGTTATATTTTGAAACGATATTAGGTATTTGTTCTTTTTCAAAGCATCAAACAACATTTCTATATCGCTATGCTTTATGCATAAACAAGTGTCTCTGTTTAAGAGAGTTGGCGACAGAACAAAGAAGGGTTTGTATTTGTAGAACGAGCTGAAACTATATTTTCCACCTTCTTTTTTATAAAGTCTAAACAAGTTGTATAAGCTGTCAACCAAATATATTTTTTGTTGCTTTTCTTTCTTGTATGATCGACATGCTTTCTTTCATGACGTGGAACGACTTATGTCATCTCGAAGATAGAAGGTTCGTATTTCCTTTTGAATATCAGTTGATTTTACGAGCTTTTGTCTATTTACTTTAATTTACCCACGCAGACCCAGCAGTTTAGTCACGTAGCCAACTTTCTTCCTAACTTTGGTTAACTTTTCTGTGGTCAGCTTCTTCAAAACGCTTTGCGGGCTTCTAACAGAGTGCCTTATTTATACAGCACTACTGACATTTTATAAAATGCTACATGCTGCCAGATAACAATGAAACGACTATTTGCGTAATCTACTATGTGAATACAAAATACTGATAACGATAACAGCTCGCGTGAGGCGACCAATCACGTAACGCGAGAACTGTGCGAGTGAGACAGATATACTAGATCTAATCTATTATCCCTCCAGCGTGTATTTTCATTTGAACGACTACGGGGGAAAATATTTTTACAAGTTTTATATTGACTTTAGGTATGTTAAAAGCTGATTGTATGTACTGACTATGTTTTGCGGGGCTGCTATGCTACTTTATCCGTAACAGTGTCCCCCGGGTTACAAAGTAACAAAGATTTCGAAAACGGATAAGTACAGTTATAAAAGTAAGTCTAGGTTACGACTGGATGAGAGTTCTTAATTAAAGTTACAATTAAAATGTCTTAATAAATACATGACTAGGTTATGATTGTGTATTATTCTGGCAGCGTAAGAGCTAACAAGTTATTGTTACAAAGTTACTTTAATGACTTTAATTCAAACCACAAAATTGAAATAGGAAAATCTAATCGGGTGTGCGATTATTCAGCGGAACTAGGACAACGATACGAGACATGGGCCTGCGGATTATTCCAGCTTTGGTTCTTACTTCCACAATGTGGGTGTTGCCGTCTGGGCCTGGATGCACAGTCACTATTTCGCCTCTTGGCCAAGTACTTCGGGGTAGTGATGAATCAACGATAAGTACTAAGTCACCCGCACTCGGGGTTGTTGTAGCCACGGTTAGTGTTGGGTCGTGGTGCCAGAATGGGTAGGTATTCGCGTAGCCAACGTTTCCAGAAGTGGTCGGCTAAACTCTGCGCTTTCCTTTACATGTGGGTTCCGAGTTTGGCTTGCTCCGCAATGTCGAATGGTGGAGCGCCGTTGGATCGTTGTATCAAGAAGTGGTTAGGCGTCAGTGCTTCCTCCTCGTTGGGGTTGAGATCGATGTCGATGAGAGGGCGTGAGTTTACAACGTGTTCGGCTTCCAGCAACAGCGTGTGAAGGACGTCGTCAGTCGGGTACTGTTCGTGTAGCGTGGCGCTTAGTGCAACTTTGACTGAACAAATAAGCCGCTCCCAAGCCCCGCCCATATGTGGTGAGCCAGGGGGAATGAACTTCCAATTGATGCCTTTCGAGCGTGTGCCGGCGGCTATGTTGCTTAGTTGCATTTCTCGAAGTTCTTTGCTTGCTGATGCTAAATTCGTGCCATTGTCGCTGATAATGGTGTGCGGGGTTCCTCTTCGGGCACAGAGACGGCAAGTAATACAGAGTCGGTTCTCAGTGAAGTTGCGACTTCCAGATGCAGGAATTACTGCTCTTGTGACGAGGCAGGTGAATAATACGCCCCATCGTTTTACGTGGCTTCGTCCCTGCGTTATTATGAGTGGTCCGAAGTAATCGATCCCCGTAAATGTGAACGGATGTTCCATTGCTTGAAGTCGTTTCGGCGGTAAATCGCCCAGTGGCGCCATTTGCGGGGTACAATTTGCGGGTTTGCGGGAAAATCATATATACTACGCTACTATATACTAGGTATATTATACATGTTTGATTGGGAGTTGAAAAATACTTGTATATCATTTTCATAACTAAAAAAATAAGTTAGGACCTCCTCACCTGTTCTTTGTTACATTTTTTAAGCCACTGTTTAATCATCTGGAAAAACCAAACAAAACTAAACCAGGTATTCACGATATTCAAATTAAAACAAAACTTAGAGCAGAAGTTTGGATCGACTGAACTGAAGTTGTTTATTTAATTGTTCACAGAACTATGTTTTGTTGGTTTCTTCACAGAACACTGCCTGCGTTCAGTTTGAACGGCAGCGCCCGAGACGTCCGGCGACGACGTTCCGGCGATCATGCTATTTCTTTTGGACGCGTTGAATTCTATATAGCTCTATCCCTCACTTACTCTCCGGTCCCAGCCGGTTTGCCGGCGCATGGAAAAACGGAGCTATCTGTCTCTGTCAGTAGCGCCAGCCACAGATTCAAAAGAGCAGGCAGGGCAGGCGTCACAGTGCGCGTTCCGTTTCGCGCAGAGAATTGTAATTTATAAACAACGACCGAAAGTGACCGAAACCGATTGCAATTGTACACCATTACTCACATATGCCTATTACACACGGGTTACACACGAGAGGCCTGGATTACACACAAAATGTGTAATTACACACAAAACGGTAACGCTGTTGGCTAGGGTGAAAAATACCTGGTAACCTAGTAACTGGGTCCAATATGGGCGTACCTGCATCAGCTATATCGCTTGGCATGTTGATTTCAGAAAAGCAGACTGGACTATGGATTGTCCCCAGCTCCGAATTGTTCTGAACAACCATCTCTTCATTTGTGTTATCCTATACTTTCTTTGAATTTCAGCCACAGTCTATATAATACTTTAATGTCGCCATCCAACATTTCATGAGAAGTATTTGAAAACTCTTCAATTTTTTCTTTCCCGACGATTCTTGTTAAAGTCTTGTAATCCATCTTCCACGTTATGTCTGATATATCTTGTTCTCTAACTGGGTGATCTTCAACTTTGGTTAGACATTTTGTGTAGTCGACGTTGTCAGCATTGAAGGGGCACAAGCCTGTCACTCTGAATCCATTCACTAAAGTTTATTTGGTGACACAATTACGAATTACGTTCTCTAGTAAAGGCCCAAATGTCACTTTGTTCAATGATGCCCGATAGTTGTGTTCGGCGTGCCAAGCCCTCAAACCTTCTTGCCAAGCTGACTTAATGGGTTTAAATGCAGCTACATCGGCGGGCTGGAGAATTCTAGTCGCATTTGGATATAAGGCAATCAGGTGTATGCCAAGTTCTACACACAATGTGGTAACTTCTTGCGAAAGAGGAGTTTTATGCCCATCTACGAAAAGTATCACAGGTAAAGCGATGTTGTCCCTAACAAGCTGCGGGTGGAATACGGTTGCGATGTACTCGTAGAATACCTGTGATGTCATCCATCCTTTCTCGCTCCTTGCAACGCACCACGAGGGGGGTAACTTGCTGCATATTTTCTCAGGTAGTCTTTTGTATGGATAGATCACCAGTGGATCTAATGTTGATCCACTGGCACTAAAAGCAAACATAACTGTCATGTTCTCTTTTGATGAAGCCTTTTCAATCTCATACACATTCTTAGAACCCGTATCTGCGTAAACATTTCCAGTCTTTTGTCAGATGTTAAAACCAGTTTCATCTGCGTTGAAAATGCGTGATGGGTCTTCCAATACCTGGGTAAGATTTTGTTCTGTAAAATATTCTGATATTTGATCAAACCATTTTCTGATGTCTTTTTCTCCTATACATGCGCTGGCATTAGTAACCCCTTCAGATGTCCTTGCAGTTATGCGAGGATGCCGTGTTAGAAATGCTTTAAACCAACAATCACCTGGTTTGTTGTCGTTAAAAGGATTCGGCCTTGGATTCTCATTAAGGTACGACTGAATGATACCTGTAATATCCTTCTTTTTTCTTGGAAATCCCTGCTTAGCCAGCTGTATAATCCAATTTTCGATTGTCAACTCTTCGTCGGCGTTTAAAACTGGATCAGGGCCCGATTTGAATTTGGTGTCAGGATTGATTATCTTGAATTGAATAGTGCTCCTGGGCACTCCGAAAATCTTAGCAGCTGTACTCTTGCATCCTCCGTCTTGTACATACTTCACAGCTTGGTCTATGTTGTCTTTAGTATATTGTCTTTATTTCGCCATTTCCCTGAAGATAAAATAGTAAATTTAAATGTATTAGTAGCACAATAATCCAATAATCCAGTAACTGGCACACATGCAAGTTAGTGGCAACCGCTTGACAGTTACTGAAAAAAATGTCTCAGCATACTGAAACTTTTTGCAAAGTAAATTAAATCTTATTAGCTATCTATTGAAAGTATTAATCTCTTAAAATTAGAAAGAAGCAAGAATTTAGTTAGTGGCAGTTATAAAGCAAGTAAGCAAACTATATTTCAGTAACTGCCCCCCCCCCACAAATTTTAAACCCAAGCAAAATCAGCGACAAACAAAATACGTATTGTACGTAGGTACCTTTTATATCTTCGTTGTCATGAGCGTGGTATCAACAAAGTGTTTATTTACGAGAAAATCTTTCGAAAACGATATAGGTATTTCACCTTACGAAAAAAATTAGAAACGTGCACTTTCTTTCACACCTTGCGCCGCAATGACTTCGAAAAATTACAGCTCGGGTATTAGTCCATCTATCAGTACGAAATGGAACTAAACTATCGAATAATAATCAGATATTCCTACAAACACATAAAAGATGGCGTAACTATATTTATTTGCTTATTATTTGATAATAACACTTAGGTGTGCCAGTTACTGGGCGATGCCAGTTATACCATGGTTTACCCTATTTTGTATTTTTCTCGGTATAAGTGGTTGTAAGATTGTGTGTGTTAGGTATTGCCTATGAGGTATGTCTATGAGGTAAACTGTTTTGTTCTTTTTGTCGTGTAGAGTCAGGTCTGTTGAAGTGTATGGTTTTGTCTGTGATGATAGTTCTGTCCCAATAGAGTTTGTAGTCTGCTGAGTCTAGAACTGTCTGGGGTGTATACTTATAGTAGGCGATTTTCTGTGTAATAAACTTTAATTTGAATGCAAGGTGTTGGTGATATTGATTTCGGTTTCTTACTTAAATGTCTATTCATGCTCAGGGACCACAATTAAGCATCCGTATCAAATACAAATATCAAGAAATGAGGAGGACAGTGACGATGATACTTATATGGGATATAGATACACGACGTGCCCCGACTGCGAGAGGGAGATTCCTAATGAACCGACTAAGAAGGAATTCGCTGAAATGATGAGGTGAAATATGATAAGTTTACACAATATTTATAATTGCATTTAACCATTGTTCGTTTATGTAAAAACGTAGCTCTGCCAGTCTGCCGATTAAGTAGGCAAAAAGAGTGGACTTTCTGTTAGGTAGAGCTGAGTAATTTAGATTTATTTTGCCTAATTCATTTGATAATATTTTAAAATACTCGAGGACGGTTTTTGCTTCGCCTGCCAGAGCGCCGTAGTCGAGGTACTAACCGTATAATTTATCATTTAGGCTGCTTTCGAAAAAGTTGACTTTAGACGTCACTAACGGGTATTTAGTGCCAAAAGTTGGCCAAAAGGCATTTTTATAAAATACCACATTTCTTTATAAAAACTTGTTTTCGGAACAGCTTATGAGCTGGCGCAACAAAGGCCGACATTTTTTTTCTACCTGGACCTCACGCCGCACCACACCATCAGTCGAAAGTTTCCTTTCACTGTGAGTGTTCGTGTAGTTGTTCGATGCGCATAAAATTTACTCTTACAAAAAAAAACACGTGCTTCGTAAGTTGGACTATTTTGTGAAGTTTTGGCCATGGATTCATCATAACCAGGTATGGTCTTGCTTTGTACATAAAATACATAAATCTATAATAATAACTGGTAGATATTGCTCTGTCAAGATACAATGATGTAAATATTGCTTATGCCTACTTTGAAGACATACACTAATGGTTTTCGTTTACTTCCCAGCATTTCCCAGAGTTCAATTTACGTATATACATAGCCTACTAATCACAGAAGATGATCTTAATAAAATCTGCCGCGGAAAACCGCGGAATAAATTGTTATAATATTCTTTTTAGATGTTTTCGGAATTAACAAAAATATCATAAAGTATTATTTTGTTTTCAGGGCAGTCTAGCGTTAAGTTTATGAGTCGGAATGACATTTATAATATAATGAAATGCTCTAGTAAGTTGACTTTTGATGAAAAGCTCGACTACATGGAAGGTCATGTACTCAATATATATGCTGAAGACATTGAACTACATAAATCGGTAAAGCATAAATTATCGCGAATCAAGTCGGAATTCCAGAGCAGATGGCAAGCCGTTTGCAAGCACATAGATGATTTTGAGTATAAATACAAGTCTTGGCTTAATGGCACGACGACAATAGCACTGCCGACCACAAGTAAATATCTTGTTTTTTTTTATAATAATTGTTTCTTCGTCAGGATTTTATACAATTCGTCTTTAACAATAATTCGTCTTGTTTACAGCCACACTTCATGTCGACCTGAAAAGGAATTCGCGGAGATGAGTGACCGGAGCAAGCGGCGTAAAACCGAACATCTTCGTTCAAATGAAGTGGAAGTGTTGCATTACGCCACCCAAATGAAATTACGTTCTACGGGGAATGCTGCTGCTTCAAACGTCTTGAAAGATCTGACTACTAGCCCAACCCGAGCAAAGAAATAAATCGGCTTATAGAAAGAGCAACGAAGAAATTTCAAAGCTATCACCTTTGGCTGCCTTATCAATGTACGTTGATGCTGGGCTTTCGCGGTCACAATATGATGTAGTGCGAGCCAGTAACCCGAAAATGTATCCCTGCTACAGTATTCTCCAAATTGAGAAAAAAGCTTGCTATCCACCCAAAGAATCCCTCAGAGTCACAGCTACATGTGCCGAGGTGGACTTGCAAAGTTTACTGGACCATACTATTTCAGGATTGCTTGAATCTATAAAGGATGTGGTTGATACATTGAAGAAAGAGGAAAACAATCACTGGAATTGATCTGCAAATGGGGGGTGATGGAACAACACAATCACAATATAAAATAAAATTCCAGAGCGAAACTGACTCTGACGCCAATATATTTCAGAGCTCTTTGGTGCCACTACAGATAATTTGTAGTCTAAATAAGAAAGTGGTATGGCAAAATCCAACACCCTCTTCACCTCGATACTGCAGACCGATAAGGATAAGATTTCTACGTGAAACTATTTCAAGTACTAAAGAAGAAATCAATTACATAAAGTCAAAAGAGAAAAACCTAAATCCTACTGAATTTGGTGATACTAAAACCAAACAAACTATGTTGTTCACCATGGTGGATGGAAAGGTCTGCAACGCACGGTGGGGTATTTGATACAAAAAGCTGGCCATGGCATATTTTTTCTTGAAATTGCATTTATTATTGTAAACTTACTATTTTGATCTTACTCGAATCCGGGTAAAGGCCTGTGCCTCTCGGTGGGGACATTAATGGGCTACATTTACTATTTTGAGGTTGTTTGTTAAAAAATAAAACAGTAAATAAGTTTAAAACATATACATACATTTATTTAAAAAAAAACTTCATTAATTTCTTCGTCACTAGTGCAGAAATTTGCCTCCCCGGGTAGTAATAATGCTACAGTTTCTTTCGAAAAACTGCTCGTTTTTTTCTGGGGATTTTTCCTCATCCCTGTTAGTAAGGGATCCGAAGTCAGCAGCAAACGGTTCAAGACATCTAAGTTGCAAGATTCTCGGGAAAATTTCCGAGAATAGTTGAGTCTGTATTCCCTTATGTGCTTGTTGCGGGATTCCGCTGCTTCCTCGGACAGCTGTCCAATTGGAAGAATCGCTTTTGATATCACCTCCGCACCATGACGGAGAATTTTGTGGACTGTGGGTGTCATAGGATGCCAATCGTACAACTTTACATATAATTCTTCCGTTTCCCTGGCATATTTTTTAAATGCATTAGTATTTATTTTATGTCCACTTGAAATTACTTCTAAAATTATTTTAAATCTGTATATTAGACTAAGGTCAATCCCGGTAACATTAGCGGATAGCTCGGGCTCAGCGAAAAACCTTCTGCTGGTGTTTCCATCATTGGTATTTCCAAAATGGTCTTTGGGCACGTCCACAAGAAGTCCCATCTCCTTTTTAAATCTATCTTGTATTGTCTTTTTAGAATTGTCTATGATTTCTTTGTCAAATTTATTTGTTCTCCACTTCTTAACTGGCAGTTTGTACGCGATGTGAAGCAGACTTTCAAAAAATCTAATTCTGGCATGCAGAGTTGAAAGACCAAATTCTAGTGAGCCTTCTTTAGAATCTCTTTCCTTGGATAAGTCATTAAATTCTGTTGATGTGGCACCACAAATGAAACATCTCATTGTGGATGTGGTGTCAGTTGCAACGTCGTTGTATGGCCTACCTTAAGCTTATCTTACTTCATTAATTTAATATGTATTACATAATGAAAAAAAATGAAATTTATTCACTAAAGTAATATACAGATGAAAGATACATTGGCACCTTAAACTAAATTTAAAAAACCTATGTTTTAAGGCCCATTTGCCTCTCCCTTCAGACACTATTTATGTGTGAATAAATTAAGTATTCTAGGATAGGAACATTTTAGTTAACAGTTTGATTATAAATAAGGCGTATATGTAGTATATTATATGTTATGTATGTATAATGTATATCAGTAAATATACGTTCACTACTAAAGGTCATGTTTAGGAAACCAAGGATGTACCCCACCGATCTTATTCACAGTGAAACTAAACTACTCAGCGTCCGTCGGCTTTATATACTGAAATCTGCCATTCTGATGAACAAAATCACCACTTTATAACAAACTTTTAACGGAACGCGTGTACCAGATCCCCTTCCATGCTGTCAAAACCACATTTGCCCAAAGATTCCTCGATTCTAGCCATCCACATATATACAGGGCCAACAGTGTGTGTGACTTTAGAAACTGTTCGGAAACAGCACCTTCGAAGTTCCAGAAATGACGAAAGTGCCAGAAATGGCTTTTGTCCCTCTCATATAATGATGCTGAGTCAGAGCTGAGTATTTTAAAATAATTTTACTATACTCACCTGAGTAATTTATTATTATTGTCAGTTACCTATGTGTCAATTGTACCGGCTTATGTAATATACAATGCCTTTTTACAGTCACCTCTCTACTAATATTGCGCTGTGTATATTTTAAAAGTGTATAATATTGTAAATGGTATATTTTGAATTTTTTTAAATGTTTCTAATTACCTATCTTAACTTTTATTTTTTGGTGGTAAATTACGCACAACATTTCCCACTCTGCTAAGCATACTAAGGTGGTGGCACCCACGATACAGGCTCAGCCTAGTGTGGGGCCGCAGTCTAACTCCTGTACAAATTGTATTTGCACAAACTTATCTTTAGAATTATCTTACTTACTAAATAACACGTTAATATCAATTAACACAAAAAAATCTTCTGTAAAAAAAAAGTTCTTCTGTAAAAAAAAATAACTTTTGTATAAGTTGGAAACGGTTTTTCTGTTTGACTTGTTTTCTATCCCCTTTTTGTATCTCATTTCTTCGCCTTCTTATATAGAGATTACAAACCTTTTCGGCCGGGCATATTTTTCAATTTCAGTAAGAGTCTGATCACCTGAGTATACATTTTATTTGTTTGTGAATGTATCCATTTTATTAAGTGCGGCGCTCCAAATTTAGGGCGAGTGATAATTACGTTCCTTTCATCCTCATCACAAACAGTAAAAAAGTACAAGTAAAGAAAACATTTGTTTTAAAATCCCTAATCATCATAATAATAAATATAATAAAAGTTGTTTTATTTCATAAAAACTGTTACATAACACATAACAAGACTTCCCAGTAAGTAATTACAATACTTGTGGTGGGAATGACTCACAAAAACATCAATATCTACTAATTTACTATCTTCATCATTATCATCGCTGACATGAATGAGTCTGCGACTGTGTCAATCAAATCGTCGAGAGTGCACGTCATCATAAACATTCTTGCCATTAATTAGGAGTAACAATTACTTATACTTTCCAGATTATAACTTCCGCCGTTTTAAAACTTCTGTTCCCACTTCTGTACCCACTAATGTATAAAGAATGTTCAACGGCCAAGTCACACAACATTAACTATAATAATAAAGAAATAGCAGTAAGGAACCTTAGACTTGGCACGACTTTGTCTAGATTTCATTACTTTTTAGAGATAAACAAGCAGCTCCTCGAGACTAGGCTAGTTTTTTACAGAATGTTTTTGGTGGGATAACAATTTACAAAAGCAAAGCCATCAGCGAAAGTGTCGCTAGTTTTTTACAGAATGTTTTTGGTGGGAGATATTTTTTCATTTCCATTTTCATAATCTATTTTATTGAATGAGAGATCAACACGGCCTCCTTAGTTGAATACTTGAATTTTAGTAATTGTCCTCATAAAGAACCATAAGCTATCTGAAATGTCAGAATTTTACGGAATAAAAAATCAGAGTTTAGCTAGATTAATATCTATATTTATCTTATTTCTACTGGTGTCACTAACATAGATTAGAAAATTATCTTTTTTCCTAACAATATAGTATGTTTTCTGAAAATAAATGAATTATTTTTAACATGTTCCTCGATGTAGTATCCTTGACTAATTTATATTTTTCAGGGAAGCGAACCAAAGAGTTTTGAAGGCGATGAAAATATCCTACTGGAGGCAGTACGAGCATGGCAAGATTAGCAAAGACGGGGTCAGGATGTTAGTGCAAGCCGTCGAGGTGGCAGCTGATTCTGACAATGGCAGCATCAATATTGACACGCTTGGCACTTTGTGGAAGCCTAAGGTCCATATTTATTATTTTGAATATTTGTCTTTATAACAGCTTTTTATATCTGTTATTCCGTCATGTTTTTGGCCAATATTTTTGAAGCGCGGCGTTGTTTTTGTAGCATAGCACTTTTTTTTTAAGTTGAGGTCACTCTGGACACTGCGTTAATTGTGTAATCGGATAAGTCGTGCCCTTTAATGCCACTGTAGCATGTATTGTATATAGATGATGCACCAGATTGGGATGGCTTTGAAAAGTTTCATCCATGAGCCAGATATCAGCCTTAAAAATCAAAATCTTCCCACCAAGCACTAAAAAGAACTTTGCCGTACTTGTATCATTTTTCCAAATTACACAATTTATTCTTCAGTAGTGGCTAGAAGAAGTTAAGACTTTTCATCTTGTAGGCCCACGCGGTCTGGCTTCGCCGGAAACTAGTCAACATGCTGCTCCCAGAGTCTGCCACGGTCCAGATACCACGGAACATATGGCGTCAGCGGTGCTACCGGCTGGTCAGCAAGCCCTGGTTCGAGTGGTTCATCTACCTGACGATACTGTGCAACACGCCAGTCATACTAGCCGAGGTGGCGCAGAGGCCGCCAGTAGCGCCGGCAATCAGCTATACGATAAAGTCCTTGAATCTGTAAGGGCTCTTTGAACCATTTCTTTCCAAATTCGAATTGGTAACTTTTTTGTTGAGTTACATTTTTAATTGACTGAGTCAAAACAGTCACCGTCAAAACACAATAATATAATATTTTTTGTAATCTACCGCCCGCCCGTTCGGAAGTAGGCCAGATTGAATTAAAAAAAAATGATTTTAGTTTTTGTGCACTGCGGGGTGGATGCTCTATTTCAATACGACCTTAAGTCAATATAACAGCAACAATGAATTATGAGTAGAAGTACTGCCCCAAGGGACTTGAAGTTTGGGGAAAATGCCAAAAAGTGAGTTCGGTTCGTCATGGAATAAAAGTACTTTAATTATTATTATTATTATTTTTTAACGTCCACTTTTACTGCGATCTGTCATCTGGGACATTTATCAGTAGTTTTGTTTTGTTAAATATGGACAGACTTGTAGGCATGGAACCAGTGTCCCATCCTGGGTTATTTTAATTTTATGTGGCTAGATCAGGTCTTGCGGAGCTTTTCTTTTTAGTCTCTTAAATGTTGATGTCTCTGCCATTAATTAAATTAAAACAACAGTTTCATTATTTTAATATATATTTCAATAAACAAACAAGTAATCAAAAATCCAATAACACAAAGATATCGACATTTTACCCTATTTTGTAATTTTTCTTCGACTCGAAGATGGGCATTATTCGGCATGACTCAAATTTATTTCTTATCCACCCTTCACGACGCTCTGGACCACAGACAGCAGAAGGCGATTCCGTTACCAAGTTTATGCACCTTTCAGTAGCTTGCGTGTGACAACGTATGCGATAGAAGTCCAAAAATATCCTAGCATTTATGCTATCGAGGTCCAAAATGGCCTCGGAAATGACGGTGGTTGGAATTGGCATAGTGAGAGGTGGTTCAGAAATCACTTTCCAGTCTACCAAATCAGTATAGTCGTTTGCTTAAAAATTTAACGAGGGCACTTGAAATACTCTATTAGGTGTGAACGCCGACCTGTCCCGCACCTTTAGAATTCGTCTGAGAGCGAGTTCACGTATGTGCCGTCTTTCATCATGTAGCATTGCTATCAGAATGTTTTCACAGTGCCCATAATATCCATTTATTTATTTATTTATTTCTGGTTCACCAACAGATGATACAGTTGACATTAATTTATATTAATTATTACATTAGTGCTAGATGTTCATCTACTTATAGGTAAACACAACATGCAAATTCGACATTAACTAAAATTTGGTATTGTAATTATTATTATATTATAAGTACGATTTAACTTATTTACAATTGTTTTTTTTTTATGAGCCTGTAATATCCCACTGCTGGGCAAAGGCCTCTCTCCCCCTCTTCCACTCCATGTTATTATTTAATTACTATTATTATTATTATAATCAATTATTGGGGTACGTGGGATAAATGGGACTCGACCTTGGATCTAAACGAGCCAAGTCTGTCGTTGAAGACGTCAATATCCAATTCTGTGTTCTTGTGCATAGTATTGTAAAGGCGTGCGTGTCATTCTGGTGATGGGGGCATTGAGACCGAGGTTTGTTTTCCAAGGACGCTCTCTGAGGAGTTTGTAGGTACCAGGTCGTGGGAGCCTGTTTGGAACGTTTATGCTGAAGGAGTGAAACAATTGTGGACACTTCATTTTGCCGTTTAGCACTTTGTACATGAACGTCATGTCTAGTGTTTGCCTTCTGACAGCAAGAGATGTCATTTGGAAGTGTGCCAATCTTTCCTTATATGAGCGAAGTTGGAGATCTTTATTAGTGTGTGCAAGATACCATACAAATCTTTTTTGAGCTCTTTCTATTGTATCCTTGTGAACCTGATAGAATGGGCTCCATGCCTGTGAGCAGTACTCCAGAACAGATCGAACTTGCGTGTTAAAAAGCAATATCTTCGTTTTGGCATCTCTAAAAGGTTTGGAAGCTCTCATGATGAAACCTAGCATTTTAGATGCCTTCGTTGTTATACTAGCTATGTGAGGAGTAAAACTAAGTTTGCTGTCAACCAGGACACCAAGGTCTCGAATGATGCTAACCTGTTCTAGTTTTGTGCCGTCAATATTGTATTAAAATATTTAAAAAAAACCTAAAACTAGATTTCCTGAAAACTTATGTCCGTGGCGCGAACACTGCGAAATATCCTGTGAACAACAGCCTGATGTGTGTTCACTGTAACGGACATTATGAACTAAATAACTAGCAGCTCATACTAACTATAATATTTATTTTTACTTCTTCATAGTTAATCTTAGTTAAGTTACACTAATTATTAGTTTTAGGACGGCACAGCATCACATCGCAATAAAAATTCTAGAAATTCACATAATACCACTGACCATCATAAGAAATGTCTTTTCTGAAAAACATTACGATGTTCGGTCTTATACTAAAAATACCGAACACGTGAAATGCATACGGCGCACGCGACACAATTACCTAACTTTACTTATTTCACTATTCAGTGCATCATTTGGAACCGTCGCGACCGGGTGCATTCACTCAACATTCTTACATAATTACTATTTTAACATTTCCTAAGTTCAAGTAATGTTCGGGGTGAGGTGATGCGTGTGTTTGTTGTATGTTAAAAGTCCCTAGTATTATGATAGAAGAGTTTATTTAATCTATTAATACACTTGAACTTAGGAATGTATCTGAATGTTAAAGTAATAATAATGTTAGAATGTTGAGTGAATGCACCCGGTCGAGACGGTTCCAAATGATGCACTGAATAGTGAAATAAGTAAAGTTAGGTAATTGTGTCGCGTGCGCCGTTTGCATTTCACGTGTTCGGTGTGTTTAGACCCAGCGTCCTAATTTTGGGACATAGAACTTTGGATAGAAATATTTCATCAATAACGAAATGTTTATTATAAAAACAAAATATTAAATGTCTTAAATTTAAGTCACATTGCTTTTTTAACCCAAAAGAACAAAGATTACATAGAAATAAATAGATTTTCTTACTCGTTTTCTTGTATCGCCCATCTTGCTCAGCTTTCATGTGAATATGACAGTTGTGGAGGTCCACACCAAAACGTAACATTACGTTCATAAGTGATTTTACAGAAATTGGCAAAGTTTGATCACATCATGGTCATTAGAGCTAGTTCTATTCTACAGAGGGAATTAATTAACATAAATAAAGATACATCTATTGGGTATATAAAAACTCGGAAATTTTAGTTTTTATAGCCAGGACATTCGTTTTAAAGAAATTTATGTTACTTTTTGGTGCAACTGCTTGATAATGTTGCGTTTTGGCGGAATCATTGTAGTAATGTTACGTTTTGGTTGGATCATTGTAGTAATGTTGCTTTTTGATTATGACCTACTAATAAATATCACTTTTTGGTGCAAACGGAATAAAATATAGATACTTTAAAATTACACATATTTATTACAAATAAACAAATGACACAGCTTAATTAAAGTCTAAGACCGCAGTCTTCTTCACAGCAATCACAGATTTCTATTTGTGGATCTGCTTGAAATTGTTCAATTCCCAGAGTTGGCCTTTCTTCATCCAACAGAGTTTTAAAGAAGTCTAAATCTTCAAAATCTCTCCATGCCTCACCAAACTGCTTCACCAATAAGTTGGTGATATCTCTCTTTTTTTCACTGGAAATTTTATTCCCTAAGGCAATACTTTCCAATGTTGCTGGAAATGTTCTTCCTTTCTTTAGATATGAAATGTAACACTCTGCACCTTCAAATACAAAATTATCAAAAGTTTTCAGTAAACATTGGCGGTGGTTTTGAGATCTCTTGAAATATATACGTTTCATATTTTGTATACCATTTATCGGTTTTAAATATTGGCTGAGTTTCTTGACATCATACAAATTCCAATCTTCTCCCAAAGTCCTGACATTGCCATGTTTGGAATACATTTCACAATATTGCTCTTTCTTTGTAATTATTGCCACTTTCCTCAAGTCCTTTTCAATTCGGGCAAATACTCGGTCTGCCGGCAAGAAACTATGTCCCCTTACTGGGAAAACCAGCTGTATTCTTTTCAGTGATGATGGTGCTTTGTGCACGAGCCAAAACATCAAGCTGTGAAGTAAATGTTGATTTTTGTTTTGACCCCCACAGCCGTCACAAAACAATCGTAAAGTTTCAACATCTTCTAATACAGTGTTCTCCAGATGATGGAGCAATGCTGAACTTACACACACTGATCCACGTCCAGCTTGATCTTCACTCCACTGGTAAAATGTTGGATTTTTAGTATCATATGCAGTTACACACATTGTATAAAGACTTAACTGTCTCAAATAAAATGCATCCCCTATTGAAGATTTAGGTAAAGGCTGGACCTGTTGCAGGTCAAAACACAATGTGAGTGACCTAGGTACATCTTTTTTCAGTAATTTATAAAATGTGTTCGCTCGTAAGGTATGAACCCGATATTTAGTTCTATATTCTTGTTTCTTCGATTCATCTTTCTCTGTTTTTACCTTGTGTTTTAACATGAAACATGTTGCACAAACATCAGATGCTGGAGTAGAAAACCCAATATTTAAACTATTAAATATTTTCCAGAAAAATGTCTTCTTTGCTTGGAACGCTGCATCGACGGAATTATTGTATATTTTCCTTAATTTCGCAATACTCAAATCACTTGACAAGTAACAGCGAACAGATTTCTGTCTGTTGTAGTGGCTCTCTTTTGCATGAAGAGACTTCAAAAACTTGACAACTTTTTCTCGCTTGCCATTGTGTTTTGCTGCCTTCCTATCACCACCCCTGTTTTCTCTTGGAGTGTTTCCATCATACAATGTTTTCCCAATTGTATTTAACCTCCGACTTTTAATCAAAAATGTCGCCTGGAAGAATTGTTTGCAAACGCAAGTTGGCTTCTTCTTCCTCAACACAAAGTATGTGCACGAAAATTTGCGAGGTTTTCGTTTCTCAGATGTCGATTGACGATGCTCTTGTGGTCTATAGGGTGCAATAAATCGCGTCAGGAATTTATCTTGTTCCACTTTACTTTTATTCTTATGCAGGAATTCTCTTTGTTGAATTATGTCCCTGATTGACACAGATTTGCAATTAAATTTGCTTTTCTGACTGTGATCACAGGGCCTCCTGAATTGTAATCCTGAAGGATCCATATTCAAGTACCTAAAACAAAGAAAAACCACATAAAATATCATTAGGTAAAGGCACAAAAAAGTGAACCGAACTGCCATTGTAAAACTTACTTTTTGTCACGGCTTTCTTTTCTCGTCTCTTGCCATACAGATGCTCGTTTCCGTTGACCCTGATTAAGATCACCTACGGTAGACTCCATCGCACCGTTTTTATATTAAAAACCTTAGTTTTATTGCTAAAATGTCTCACAGCCACAAAACAATCACACCGAATACCGAACCGATTCAAATAAGCGCGCAAGAAATGACGTTTTGCTTTTCTTTTTTTGTTTTGACAGCTTGACCAACCGTTCAGAAACTGCATAGAACTTTCTAACTCACACCGCGTTCCGAATGGAGCTTATAGCATTAAAACTACCATCAAACTACTCACGCCGCCCGAGTCACGCCTACGTCAAACATTTTGAAAAGAAAAATGTTACGCTTTGGTGCGACTATAGGGTACAGTATGTACGAGTATGGTGGAAATGTTACGATTTGTTGTGAATACGTTCATCGTCAATTTCAGCTTGCAAAACTGTTACGTTTTGGTGCAATCGACTGATTTCAGGGCGGCGTAACAAGCGATTTGACGCGTTTTGTCGCAATTTTAGGTAAGATTTCGATAGAATTCAGTATCCGTAACAGATCTGCATTCATAACTTTTTTTTTGTAAAAAAGTGAAATGTAACGTTTTGGTGGGGACCTCCACAGTTATTTTATTCTTTCTTACGTCAAAATGAGTTTTTTTAAAGATGCGTTCACAGCCAACATAATTTTATGGTCGGTGCCAAACTGGCGCCAAAATTCAAATCATAATATCACTCCAAAATGTTTGTCCTATTATTAGGTTGCTGGGCCGATATTTGATGATTAGAAAATCAGTTTTGGATCTGAATTACTATTGAACGTATGTCTTAAAATTAGGTTGTTGGGCCTTACGAGGTTAATGCCACAAAAAAAAGACGGATCTGTACCGTATGCTGTTTTCCATATCAGATAAAATTTTATGTGTTTTCATAGTACCGATTAACGTGATGAGGTTTTCAGGTGTAATCGACTTTATATTATAATTTCATTGTTGGGTATATAGAACATTTTGACCACTTTCATGCATTTAGATAGGGTTTCGTATGCCTGTAAACAATTTTCAACATCCCCGCCGAATGCCACATGACGGTCCAAAGCTCTTTTATTGGAACCCCCTAATCCATCCGCCACTCCTTTCCCATGACCTGCTTCTGAATAAGACCAGGTGGTATAGTCCAATTTCAACTTTCCAGTGAAAAGGTTTAAATGATAAAAGTTTTTCTTTTGCCTGTATTGTGATGTTGGGCCGTCAGAGTTGAAATGAATAATTTTCGTCAATGGGTTTCTTTTCTTTATCTCTCTCATATTTAATCTATATTCTTGTTTAACTTTTATGTACGGCTGTGGATTTTTGTTCAATAAATAAATAAATAAATAAATATTTGGCAACAAATGCGCCCAAATCGCTGCAGGTTCGTGGCAATTATTGTCAGGTGCAAAACGATTGAGATTTGTCTGCAGTGTGTAATGTGATCTGGTTTTTTGATGCCCCAAAGTGAATTGCTTGAATTTCTTCACCCGTTTTACAAGAGTAATTTTCAGAATAGTCGCTGATGAGCAGGGATCGGAACGAAGGTGTGAATTTACCTAAAGTTTGTAGTCGGACATGACAAGGAGCAGTTACAACCACTTGAGTTGAGTTGAAAAAATGACTGCACCTTTCAATTACAATCTGTATGAATTTTTTATTTACCTCGCTTGAATGATGTAAAGTACAATACTCAGTAATTTTTACGAAAAATTGAATAATAAAAAAGTTATGATTTTTTGGAATCAGCAGTTTGAAAATGTTTATAGGTAGATCTGTGTTTCAAATGTAAGGAACATGTAAAACTAATAAAAACAAAAATTAACTTGTTAGACAAAAACCCGAAAGCACTGGGCTCTTCGGTCCCACTGTTTTGTATTGGGACGGCTTCTTTTCGGGTTTGTAATCCGGTTTGAAGTTCAGCCTGGGGCTATCTTCTTTATCTCGTCCTTGGATTTTCTTCTCCATGACGTTCAAGTTAACCTCTTTAGCTACCGCGTAGGTTAAAATGGGCTTTAAAATGGCAATACTGTTTAATGCCACAGCTGCCCTGAAAAGGGAATAATCATTTCATCAATTTAAATGTGCTGACTTTTAACTTGTTTCTGACATCCTTGTTCAATTTTTTTAATGATAGGCCTTACTTCCTATATCCTGTTTTAGTTTTTTCTTCTTGTGTAACATCAGGATCAAACACAAGTTTCAGCGATGTTCTCAGCTGGAAAAATCGCATACGCGCCATAGCATCTGCAATTAATGGAATACGCCACTTTTGTTCCCAGTACATTCTTATGTATGGCAGGGGCTTACAGGGGGGCAATACTACTAAATCTATGCGATGCAATAGTGATAATCAATTAAAATTTTATAGTAATGAATTAGTGTTTGTAACGGTATTCTACTATTTCTACATACTCTCCTATTCAACTCGCCTGTGGGTTTCGATTTCTTTGCGATTGTCTCACTGTAGTAACTTACTACAGTTACTACAGTAAGATTGTCTCACTGTAGTAACTCTAGTAACTTGTGTTGTGGGAATCGGAAACTGCGACGTCACAAACTTGGTATAGTTTGATTTGAGGCAAGCCAATTACAGAAGCAGAAGAAAACAGAGAAGTATGAGAGGTACTCACATTTCGCCAGACCGTGGCGTCGCGCTGGTGGCAGTCCACCGATATACCATTAAGATGGGAGGCCAATCTCTGCCAGAGCCGTTGCATGTGGGCCCTCCCTTCTTTGGACCGATTGGCCCGCCCTAACGCCATCTCCACGTTGGCCTCAACAAAGGCGATCATCGCCTCCATTTGATCAATTTCTGGGCCCATGATGATGTGATGAATGATGATGACTTTTTGACAGTGACAAGAAAATAAGATACCAAAGACAAGTCTTCAAATGTAGAAACCAGAGACAACGCCATTTTTTTTCCGAGCACGAGCTTTTCAGTCGATTCTTTGAAAGGGAATATCATTTTCGAGAACTAGTATCTAACACTGCCGTATACTTGAACTTAAAAAAAAAACTTACAGTGAGACAATCGCAATGAAATCGAAACCCACAGGCGAGTTGAATAGGAGAGTGTTTAGAAATAGTAAAATACCGTTACAAACACTAATTCATTACTATCACTTTTTCATTGATTATCACTATTGCATCGCATAGATTACTAGTAGCATTGCCCCCCAGGTAAGTGTTTAATATTTGAAGGTAATATTGGTACTTACAACCATAACTTCAAGAGAGTGATATCCCTTTCTGTTGAAATATCTCTCCTCATGTACATTGGGTCTCAGGATGGCCACACGGGTACCATCAATGACCCCTAATACCCCAGGGATATGAAATCTCTAGTAAAATCTGAAACACCGATCAATACATGAACACTTTTGAAAGTTTTGGTTGTTAGGTGTAAGTAACTATTGTTAAACTTACGCAGATTTTACTGCAACCCTGTCATTAAGGTCCACTGGCCATTTAATATGCCGGCTGAACGTGGCAGGGCTGTTGAGTGCCTCGGTCACTTGGCGGATTGCTCTAGACACCGTCGCCTGTGACACGTGGTGGAAGGCACTCTGACACAACATCGCTTTTGACATTTGCTTCCCTAGATTGGTATCATCTCCACTAAGGGAGGAATACACCTCGTTCACTATTTCGGGTAAACGCGCAAAAGTTGGCGTCACCTCTTGGTGAACGTTTAGTTCACGAACACACGTCAATTCCGAAAATTGACTCCGCCCATGGGGGAGTGTTTTTCTGTGCCGTAGGTTTTGCATCCATGTGCGTGGGTGGTGAGAGCACTGGGCTTTTCGGTCCCACTGTTTTGTATTGGGACGGCTTCTTTTCGGGTTTGTAATCCGGTTTGAAGTTCTCCGCTTTCCCTTTATAGCCTGGGGCTATCTTCTTTATCTCGTCCTTGGATTTTCTTCTCCATGACGTTCAAGTTAACCTCTTTAGCTACCGCGTAGGTTAAAATGGGCTTTAAAATGGCAATACTGTTTAATGCCACAGCTGCCCTGAAAAGGGAATAATCATTTCATCAATTTAAATGTGCTGACTTTTAACTTGTTTCTGACATCCTTGTTCAATTTTTTTAATGGTAGGCCTTACTTCCCATATCCTGTTTTAGTTTTTTCTTCTTGTGTAACATCAGGATCAAACACAAGTTTCAGCGATGTTCTCAGCTGGAAAAATCGCATACGCGCCATAGCATCTGCAATTAATGGAATACGCCACTTTTGTTCCCAGTACATTCTTATGTATGGGTAATTTATACAGGGGGGCAATGCTACTAAATCTATGCGATGCAATAGTGATAATCAATTAAAATTTTATAGTAATGAATTAGTGTTTGTAACGGTATTCTACTATTTCTAAATACTCTCCTATTCAACTCGCCTGTGGGTTTCGATTTCTTTGCGATTGTCTCACTGTAGTAACTTACTACAGTTACTACAGTGAGATTGTCTCACTGTAGTAACTTGTGTTGTGGGAATCGGAAACTGCGACGTCACAAACTTGGTATAGTTTGATTTGAGGCAAGCCAATTTTTTTTTTTTATTATTATTTATTCTTTGTATCTTAAGTAACATTATATGATATCTTAAATAGTACTCATAAACCACTGAGGTTTGTCTGAGCACAGAACATTCGTAGTTGTCAGTTTAAATAGATAAATTACACTAAAACTACACATAACTAACCTAACACTGCAAATTTATTATTCTAGGTAGGTAGACGTTCGCTTTATTTGATTTGGGCTCAACTAATAAATGCTCATTATAAGTGAAGCGCAGGTGCAGCAACATAATGCACAATCAGGTAGCAGGTGGTAAGTATTTCGCATTGTATAGCATCTATGGCCACTTCTTCATGCGGGTAAGGCCGCGATTGAGCATGTACGTAAGTACGGGAAAGGAAAGTAATAGAATTTGTGTCTCGCGCAATATACGGTGGCTGGCTGGCTTGACGGCGGCAGTCGTCTCGCTCCCACCTCGGCCTACTAGCAACTTGTTATGTGGGTCCTTCCAATGTGATTATGTGATGCTGCTGATGTTTGAAGCGTATAAAAAAAATTGGGTTCATTTATTTATTTTGACTATGTGTGTGTGGGTTAGTTTTGTTGTAGATAGTGGTTTTTGATTTTATGTTTGAGGTTTGTGACTGTTATCTTTTCTTTTAAGCAGGGGGGTAATTACAGAAGCAGAAGAAAACAGAGAAGTATGAGAGGTACTCACATTTCGCCAGCCCGTGGCGTCGCGCTGGTGGCAGTCCACCGATATACCATTAAGATGGGAGGCCAATCTCTGCCAGAGCCGTTGCATGTGGGCCCTGCCTTCTTTGGACCGATTGGCCCGCCCTAACGCCATCTCCGCGTTGGCCTCAACAAAGGCGATCATCGCCTCCATTTGATCAATTTCTAGGCCCATGATGATGTGATGAATGATGATGACTTTTTGACAGTGACAAGAAAATAAGATACCAAAGACAAGTCTTCAAATGTAGAAACCAGAGACAACGCCATTTTTTTCCGAGCACGAGCTTTTCAGTCGATTCTTTGAAAGGGAATATCATTTTCGAGAACTAGTATCTAACACTGCCGTATACTTGAACTTAAAAAAAAACTTACAGTGAGACAATCGCAATGAAATCGAAACCCACAGGCGAGTTGAATAGGAGAGTGTTTAGAAATAGTAGAATACCGTTACAAACACTAATTCATTACTATCACATTTTGATTGATTATCACTATTGCATCGCATAGATTACTAGTAGCATTGCCCCCCAGGTAAGTGTTAAATATTTGAAGGTAATATTGGTACTTACAACCATAACTTCAAGAGAGTGATATCCCTTTCTGTTGAAATATCTCTCCTCATGTACATTGGGTCTCAGGATGGCCACACGGGTACCATCAATGACCCCTAATACCCCAGGGATATGAAATCTCTGGTAAAATCTGAAACACCGATCAATACATGAACACTTTTGAAAGTTTTGGTTGTTAGGTGTAAGTAACTATTGTTAAACTTACACAGATTTTACTGCAACCCTGTCATTAAGGTCCACTGGCTATTTAATATGCCGGCTTAACGTGGCAGGGCTGTTGAGTGCCTCGGTCACTTGGCGGATTGCTCTAGACACCGTCGCCTGTGACACGTGGTGGAAGGCACTCTGTCCTATCAACGTTTGATAAGAGCCGGTGGCATAAAAGGCCTGTGCTATCAGTGTCTGTAAAGTGAAAGAGAATTCCTTAGTGTACGTACCTACGATGAAAGTCACAAGATTTGAGGTTAGGTAAGACACACAAACTTACCTTCAGTGTCACTGAAATGCCGTCTCTTCTCCGCTCCTGGGGGATGAAGGACGATATCTCGTCCACCAATTGCTTGACGGCAACCTTCGACAGACGGAAGGTTTTCACAAACTCGGCGTCTGTCATATCCAAGAAAGGATCGACAGTCCGCCTCAGCTCGGCGCGCATTCGCCGACGCTGTTGTTGCTCCCTTCTCCTGTCTGCCTCGGCTGCTTCACGCAGTAACGCTAATCTCAATCGAAGACGTCGGGACATCTTGAAAAAAGATCTACTAAAATCCCGCCTATTTCAAATCCATGCAAAAAGCAGTGGCTGCAGAATTCCATTACTATCGCCGATTTTGACAGATGCATAATCGAGTCGCGATCTTTGTAAACGTCAAAAAATAGGAGAATACCGAGTAAGGCGCAATGAAATCGCGATAGAGCTGAGATCCAAGTACAGAATACCGTTTTGGAGGAATGACTTTACGCTTGCTTGCAATCTATTTGCGATTCTTTAGGAGAATACCAAATGACGCCATTTTGGGTGTTTGCGATGGAATAGTGATGAAATATAAGTGAAATTCTCAGAGCAGCATTAGGCCCCAGGACATCATCATGGTCATGGCAATATTTTTATTAAAGCAATGTATGTAACTTGTTATTTCCTAAATAATGTTCTTGTATTTATTTTTTATTTTTCTTTGTTTTTTGTAACATGTATAATATCTTAAATTTTAATATATAAATATACAATAATATCGTACATAAATAAATAAGACTTATATATATTTTTCATTTTGTTTTTGATAAGTTAGTAACTAGATAAGATGCCGTCTTTTTCTGTACTGCATGACTAGGTTTGGTGGTTGAAGAGATTGTAGATACAAAGGAGCCTAAAGTACGGATTACTATTATCTCTTCTGTGCCTAAAGTTCGGTTTTTAACCGACTTCCCAAAGGAGGAGGTTTACAATTCGACCGGATGTTTTTTTTTTATGTATGTGCCCCGATAGCACCTAGACGGATGGACCGATTTGAAAAATTATTTTTTTGTTTGAAAGGTTTTACCTTCCCATTAGTCCCATTGACACCAGGTCAGGGTCTGATGATGGGATCCTGGAGAAATCGAGGGAACTCTTCAAATATTATAGGCAGACCTATAGTGATTTTTGTGTTTTTAGTAATAACTTGTGCATTTACTCACGGTAAGCATAATATTGTGATGCGGAACTGCTGATGAAGACCACATATGGCCACCAGAACTGCTCAATACTAGGTACAAATACAATGCGTGGCTGACGGGCAGGCAACGCATAGCCTAAACCAGTGGACCTACAGTCATGTAACTTTGTACAGAGATTCCTTAGTAGCGTGGGGTAGCACTGAGATGGGATTTGACAAAATTAATTCCCCAAGGGGGGTGGGGGGGATAAGGGGTTACAGTTTGTAATCAAATATTTGTGGAAGTCTGTTTTTTCTAAAGTTTACTTTTTGTTTCAATTATGTAGACTTGAGTGGCGTAAACGGCGGCGGGCCACTTCTTTTGGTTTACTCGTCAACCCTAGTAAGTCGCAGGCTTTGATTATAGGTTCTAGGTATTATCTTAACCTTTTACAGCATTTGTCCATTGCTCCTGTAACCTTCAATGGAAATATAATCGAATATAGCACGAAGGCCAAAAATCTGGGCGTTTTCTTCGACAACCAATTGTCCTGGTCAGTGCATGTCAGCGAAGTCAGTAGGCGTGTCTTCGCTACTTTTCATTCCCTCAGGCGACTCCAAAACTTCCTGCCTCGTCAGACAAAAATCACGCTTGCCCAGTCTCTGCTCCTTCCTCTTATCGATTACGCTGATGTCTGTTGGGTCAGCGCAAACGAAGATCAACTGAATAAACTCGAGCGACTTCAAAATCTCGGGATTCGTTTCGTCTTCGGTCTGCGCAAGTATGACCATGTCTCGGAGTTTCGCAGGGAGCTGAAGTGGCTACCTATCCGTCTTCGTCGAGATTTCCACACCCTCATCTGTCTCTTCAACATATTATTTAATCCACGCTATCCTGGCTTCTTGCGAGATCGATTTGAATTTTTGTCTTCGGATAGGCCCAGGAGACCACACGCTCGGTCACTGCTTATAACTCCGCAACACAACACATCCGCATATGAGCATGGGTTCCGTCTCCGTGCTATTGGACTTTGGAACGAACTTCCCAGTGCTATCAGGGACAGTCCTTCACTCAACATTTTTAAAAAACGCTTGAAGGAACACTATCTTTCTCTACCTTAATATACCTTAGTATCTATTTATATATAATATTTTGTTTTTTGTTTTTATCTGTATTTATGTATTTATTAGTAAGTAGTCTATTATTTTAATATTTATCGTTGTGCACTTATGTAGGTCTACCTTTTATTAAATTATCCTCTCCATCCTAGGTTTGCTGGAAGAGATCTCTTATTAGAGATAAGCTCGCCTTTGTACATGTTTTTTCTAATATTAAGTGTCTGTATTATGTTTTCTGTGCAATAAAGTAAAAAAAAAAAAAAACAAACAATTTCTGTTCTTACCACAAAAGTAAGACAGAATACAGACTACCTTTTTTCGTTTCCATATTAACTTTAGAAATAAAGATTAGGATATTACTGCTTATTTAATTTATTATTTACAAAAGATAAAAGAAAAAATAAAATTACACTTACAAATACATTTTATCAGTCTGTTTGTAGTTTATTCCTCGTTTTACACTTCTTTACATCAAACAATTCTTTTACTGTTGCATACATTTAACACTCTGATCTTATTACCATTATTAGATTCTATTTAGATAAGTAACTAGAGTACTCAATCGGAGTTTTTTTTTTATTTCTTTCTCACACCACACACTGTTAACTCACAATAACTATGAATAGATCTAAACATTTATTTAATACATATTTTTTTCTTATACTTACAGTCTTTCTGTGAGAAGAACAATGCTCTGCCGTCATAGTCTCGCACTAGTACGGAGAGCACTAATCTACTCACCAAAACAACTCACAAAGTACACAAGTACCTATTTGTTTTGCTATGTAAGAATGTTTATGAGCTACTGCAACCTACCCAAATGTTCATATAAGTTATTGTTATCTTCTTGTTCTTGTGTGTGAAATAAATTTCATTTCATTTAAAAAAAAGATTTTACACTCTTTTTCGGTAAGTTGTATTGATTTACCTGTTCTGAATACAGAGGTTTGGTTCGTATTCTTGACTATCAGGTCACAATCAGGTCATTGTCAATATATATTTGGAAATATTGTGAATGATCGAAATCAGTTGAATCGCTTGGAATGTAGGATGGCTCGCTTAGTTGTGGGTGAGAGAGGCTGAAATCTTTAACTTAACTTGCCATTCGCGTTGGACACTAAGTTGATTAGAATTTCCTACGTTTGAAGTTGATGAGAATTTCTTACGTTTGAACGAAGTCCACTTCCTCTTCTTTGACTTCCTCCTCCCCGACTACCTCTTCCACGAATAGCTCTCACACTACTTCCACGTGTCCTGCTACGACCACGCGTACAAGGTTGTGAGGACAAAGTTTCATCTGCAGATTCTGATGAAGATTCGGAACTCGTGGTCTCACGAGATATTTCTTCATGTGCAGGCACAAACTCATCTTCTGTAGCATTATCTTCAAAATCATCTCCTCCATAATCTGATTCATCAAGACACTCCATGATAGCGTTTTCATTGTTACTGATATCTGTAAACAAAACCGCAAAAAATGCTTAAAACAGTTTCATTGAAAATATCCACTTAGGACCCAAGGTACAAAAAAATATACATGTAGGGTATCACATTGTGCTTGCGTAGCATATTGTCGCCTGCGAGCGTACAGCTATAGCGGCGACTAACCAGTCGTCTCTCACACCTCTTCATTAGTACCCGTGTCACTGTTGTATGTGTATACCACGAAATACATTACTACATTTAACTGAAAAGACTATTCTTTATCACCAAATAAGGAACCCGTTACATTGGTGACCCCGACGTGATCGTCCTTCCATTCTAGTCTCGAGTAATGCCCTTTATTTTGCACTTGTGGTCCCGGTCCCAGTTGAACCTCTTTCCATGCTTGAAACAGGTGTCCGTACTTGCAAATCAAGAGAAACAGTTTCCCCATTTTGGACGTTTGTCTTAGTCCCGGACTCATTCTTGTGCAATCAGAGAAAATATAGTAATGCATAAGGTAGAATATTGTCTGACTTGCGATGAGAAATGGGTGCGGCGATTTAGAAGAAAAATGTCAAGCTCCGAGAAACGGCTTACAAATGTGTCAATGCTCCTGTTTAGCGGTGAGTAAGTGGCATAGTTGGCGCGTGTGCGCGAATGCTGAAGCACTGCAGGCACTCGCCCGTGCCGTCGCGAACGCGCGGGAGCGACTTATAACTTCGTTGTTTTGTCTCTTTGTTAATGACTGGAAAACCTCTTCCTCCACACATCTCGTGACCACCAGGCTACCCTTTTCAAAACACTCTAGGATCGCGTATATCCAGTCCAGCATCCCGAAGCAATCCCTTCCCGTATTCTCATGTAGAAATTCAAAAGCCATCTCGTACGCTTGGGCTGCAGTGACGCTTTGTTCTCTAAAGGGGCAAAATGTTTGTCTCCCTTGTGTCAGGAGGTCAGAACTCTGATTCCCCAGCCGGTTCATTATCCTTTCCACCACTGCATCGATTTGGGTACATACATAATAAAATAATCTCCATTTGAAATTGAGACCCACTGTGCAAAAAAATGCACAAAATAAGATAAGGCCCAGAAGGAGATGGCGGGACGACCTGGACACGTTCGAACCAGAGTGGGTCAATCTAGCTCTGACTAGAGATGTGTGGGCTCGAAATGGAGAGGCCTTTGCCCAGCAGTGTGACACATTATAGGCTACGTAAAAAAAAAAGATGTCTCAGACTAAGAAAAGCCATAAATCATATATGTACGCCGTGGGTAATTTTTCCATAGTAAAGTTACCAATGACCTTTGATACAATAGTATCATGTTTAGGGTACCGTACCCGAAGGGTGCCAAACGGGACCCTATTACTGAGACTTCGCTGTCCGTCTGTCCGTCCGTCCGTCCGTCCGTCCGTCCTGTCTGTCACCGGGTCCGTCTGCACGAACCGTAATAGCTAGAAAGCTGAAATTTTCACAGAATGTGTATATCTGTTGCCGCACCAACCACAAATACTGAAATACGAGAGATATTGCAAATTAAAGGGGGCCCCGATACAAGAGACGTGTTTAGATACACTTACGCATTTCAAAATGGAGATCTTGACTGAAACTGTTTATTTATTGTCATAGCAACCATGTCATAGACAAATATGATAGCATATTTCGCGTCAACCCACATGGTTGTGGTTAGCCGGTGCGGTATGATGTAGACTCTCAATCCGGAGGTCGTCGGTTCAAATCTCGTGAAGGCAAAACTTTTTAAATTTTCTTTTTGTTTATTTTTTTATTGTTTTGAGTGCTTTAGATTTGTTGTACGACGATGGTACGGTACCCTTCGTGTGCGATACCGACCCGCACTTAACCGATTTTATTACCTATCTTGTCGGTATCATGCGTCTTATTAGTGCGAGTACTATTCGTTGCAACATTACATATGTATTATTTCTTCTGTGACACTGCTTATAACAGATTCTAATCTAAAGGAAGCTAATGATTTTGCAATTTAATAAAATATATGCTTTTCAGTGGTTAAGTTTTTCAGTGAACATCACTGAATTATTCTTCTTCATCATTCACTGGCATTGCTCTCCAAACAACTGTAGTGTCTTTTTTTTTGTTTGCTCACATGGCTGATACGCTTCATAGTTATTTTTAACGATATTATCTATTTTCTTCACTAGAGTATTCTACATTATCTACATGTGGGAGATGGTTGTTAAAATGTTTGCCCTCGGAATTTGTGGCTACTTCAGATCTAATTGGAACAAGTTGGACTTTTTCATCATCCTAATGGCCACTGCAGGTTCGTTCAATTCTAGTTAAATTGCCAATTTATATTAAAAGCTATACCTATATAAAAAATTACAATGAGAACATAATTCCTAGGAGGAAATAATTAATGTTTTGATGTCGTGTTTTTTCGCAGATTTTGTCCTAGACATTATCGACACAGTGACTCCTTGGGACAAATTTAATAACATCAATTCTAGTGTGTTGACTGCCACCAAACTTCTTCGCATGCTGAGGTTTCTTCGACTATGCAAGTTAGCAAGGTGCTTTTTTGAATACCAATATATAGGTTACAAGAATGAGAAAATATATTTTGCTGTCTTAATTTACAGTAAATGTGCAAGACAACTTTTGTATTGGATCAAATTGCCAATTTGTCTTATCCACCTTACCTGGTTATTCAAGTTAGTGTCAAATATTTGATATTTTTGTAATATATTTTGTTGTTTTGACATCAGTAGGAATACAAGACATATTTTGTATTTGGCCAAATTGTGTTCATGTAAATCTTGCCTATTTAATCATGTTAGTGCTAGTTATAAATTAATGTTAAGTTTTTGTAAATATTGTCTTCTACTCAATCTTCTTAATTGATTCCTTCTTGATTCTTGTTGCTTTAATAAAGCCATGATTCACTAAACTTATATTTCTCTAATTAAAGTATTCTTCTTGATGAATGGTCTGTTGCTTGCAGAGTATCGGTTCCAAGAGTCATGGCCTACGTAGACCGTATGGTTGATATTCAACTGGCATTTGGTTACGATGTTGGGAAGGTAAGAATTTCATAATTACCTAATATTGACAGAACTGAACGTAGTAGGTAGTTCTACAACAGAAGCCGCTTGCAACAGTTCAGGGTTAATTTCAAGCGCTTTGGCCAGCTTTCAGTTTTTCAGAAATATGCCTGTTAAATATATGTATGTGTCAATATGTTTGACTATTACGACCTTATGGCCTGCATGTTGCATCGGCCGCCACCGCCTTGCGCTCCGTTTCAAGGACCAAGTCATCTGTGGGTCCCTCTGTGTCTTTTATGAGGTGCTCCGCACAGTGATAAAGAAGGAATATTTTCAGGCGTCTTACTACCAGACGTCCGTGGGTCGCACGCAGCATAGAACGCACAGATTCCTAAAAGCTTTCTGACTGCGTTGACTGAGGGACTCAGCAGCACAGCACCATATCTTCAGCAAATGATATATTGTTGACTATGGTACCGTCAATAGAGCATCCGATTCCAGTGCTGCTGAGCTCCCCAATCAACTAATTAATATAAAGATTAAATAAACTAGGAGATGTTAGCCCACCTTGCCTTACATCAAGTAAAATATGTAAGTATCACTGAGTGAACTGTGTTGATTTCATTTTGGTACCAATATAGTAGATACACTTCAGACATCCAAACAAAAGTCTAGTTAGGCCAGCGTATCCTTTCGGCGGTATCCATTAGCTGTGCATTCGTTTTTTTAAACCTCCACGCGTTTACACAAGTAAGATCCATAAAATGTACTAGAATGTTTTGATGACCGTTCAGTAATATTATATTTGTTGATTTAGGACATCCACGCTCCCCATGTTCTAATTGTATCGTTCGACTACTGTTCGAGCTGAAATGTCGACATAGGTTTTGGTATTATTGACCCAACGTTTCACATGTGTAGATTCTCCAACTCCCGTCACTTCCTCAGCCAAAGGAATGGTCGTGAAATGTCTATCATGGTACACACAACTGCCAAGTGGTAATGGAGCATGACAGACGGGCCCAACCCAACCCAAGAGTTACAGAACATTGTGTTAGCCCCTTCATAGATGGCAAAATCCAGCATTAGGTACCCTCACTGGTTGTTGGAAAAAAGTTTTTTCAACCCTACTGGCCTTGGTTTTTTTATATTACTTATCTGGAGAAAAAATAATGACAGGCGACACAGCACAAAATATAGACTTACAGCATAACACAAACATTTCTCACTAGGACATAACACAAGACCAGTTTTTTGTTATTTACTTTTGTTTACACAATTCAAGATCGAAGTTAGGGAAGGATATATAATATGGGATAGCTTGTAAATGATACGAAGTACAGATGATACACAAGGCACACTAACTGAGACATAAAACACATCCAAAATAGAAACCAACTTAATTTTTACTTACTTATACAAACATACAAGCTAATAAAAGCGTGTTAAAAATACAGGTAGTTTTGGAAATAAAAATTGTTCCTACTTACCGACTGTTAGACTGCCGTAAATCTTCAATATTCTCTTTTTTCTGGTCATACACCTGGCCCAAAGCAGCTTCCAAAATCTTTCTACTTCTACTCATATTTCTGAATTACGCACGCTATACAATTTCGATTTACGCGACCAGTTCTAACATGCTTCTGCGCCGAACTAAGGAACGGGGCGTGGTGCTGTGTGGCTACCTCGTCTCCCAACGCCCCTGCACCCCTCTCTATAAAATGGCGTCGATTTGGATCTTTCCCGCCAATTTTAACGTATCAATATTTCTTGTCAAACTTTAAAGTACGTGTGCTATGCTGTGAATTATGTATTAAGTGGTTAGTTGAGAACTATAATTTCCAAATGAAAAACATAGCAAGTCTCAATTCCCAACAAAAAACACAGCAACTAGCGGCTTGCTGTGTTTTTTATTGGTAACTGACCCTTGCTGTGTTTTTGAGTTGGGGATTGTGTTTCGACCCGTGCTCTTACTGTGTTTTGGGAATTGGTATCTTGAAAACAACGGCCTCTTTTTGAAAAAGGGTCTTTGCATATTGTGGGGACTTACTTGGTAAAAATAGCATAGTGAAAAACACGATTTTGAAAAAATAAACCCTTACTGTGTTTATTTTTGGGACAGCCGACATAGGTAAAGGTTTTTCTAGCCCCTGGACCTGCTGCTGGGGCCGCATGCCTGTGTGGTTATATCTTCTATCTTCTTTAAGGGGGTCAAAGCGCCTGCACGTGGCCCAAATGTGCGGGGCCTTTGTGCATTTCCCCTTCTCCCGCTCATTTAGTTCAGCCACCCCAATTCCAGCACAAGCTGGAGCAGGAGGCCTGGATGTTCAAGGAGCTCATGAGTCGTTGTAGGTTCTCCCAGAATAGCCATCCTGGTTTCAATTGTGGATGGACATGCCAACAACATGTGTTCGACTGTCTCCTCCACTTCCATGCAACGCCTGCATAGGGGGCTGTCGGTTGCATCTGTAACTGTCAAGTGTTTGTTAAGTGTTCAATGGCCTGTTATAAGGCCTAGAATAGAATAGAATATCAATTTATTTACTGTTATTATACACAACACAAGCCCTGGCCATATAGGTAACACAGAGAGGTACACAGAGAGAATATATTACTAAAAATTAACAAATCATGGTTGTACACGGTTTTTTTTAAATAGACAAATTAATATGACCAAATTCCCCATGTGGTGTGTACCGTAACAGCGAATGGGTTCCGACTCAGCATGTGCTACAGGACTTGCAGCAAGTCCTGCAACGCTGATATTCTGTCGGTACCTAAACATCATATATATATTCTTTATTGCACAGAAACTTAAAAAATACATTTACAAGAAATATTATACGCAAAGGCGAGCTTATCTCTAAAGAGAGATTTCTACCAGCAAACCTAGGCAGGACAGGAATGTGGATGCATGAGGACAGTCCTAGTGCGCAATAAAACTACATAACAACACGAAAATTACAGCATAAATATAAAATACAGTACTTACTTATATAAACTTTATAAAATAACAATACATATATGCATAGACTTACATAAATATATATATATTATATACATACATATAATGGTACCTACCTACTAATTCGGAAGAGACAGGAAATGCTCTTTTAATCTTTTTTTGAAAGTAAAAATGGATGGACTATCCCTAATAGCGCAGGGAAGTGCATTCCACAGTCGGATTGCCCTTAACCTAAACGAGTGTTGGTAAGCAGCAGTATTATGCCGAGGAGTTGGGAGGAGAGACACCGTGTGAGATCTTCGGTTGCTATCCCTACATAAAATAAACATCGTGCGTGGGAATCATATATATGGGTGGGTGTTAAATAACCTACTTTGTTAAATAATATGTAAAGAGAGAATTAAATAAATAAATAAACAAAATACTTGTGTGCTTTGTGTAAATATAAAGTACATAAAATACGAAAACAAGAAATTATAAAAGTGTCATCCGACTTAAGAGGACAGGGTGACATTATAAAACCAACTACACGACTAACGCGAAAGCTCATCGGGACTAGGTTAAACATTTGACTTTTGTAGCTTTAAAAAATGATTTTGCTGCGTGGCAGCCTAATTAGATAGTTAGTAAACCTATGGTTGTACTTGTTTATGAATAGTTTTGTGTTTTTACAGTCTTTCTTTGCCGTTCCACAATTTATTCTGTTGCATTAGTGTGGCTAATTTAAGTCGCTTCCTTAATGGATCGGCTGATAGAGGCGAGGAGGTTGGGGGCCAATTGCCGTCCTTCTAGCCCCTATTTGGGCTAGCTTGTCTGCCTCGCAGTTGCCTTGGTCTCCTTGGTGACCTTTTACTCACTGGAATATGACTTTGTTTTTGCTGCCTAAGTTGTTTAGTGCTTCATGACATTCTAATTATGATTTTTGATTTTCGGTGTTTGATTTGAGGTCATTCAATGAAAAAGTAGAAGATACTCTCGAGTAAAAAGTTACTTTTCGTTGGTAAAATACGCTCTAAGTGTACACTGTATTCTTGTTATATAAAGATTTTCATAATTAACCCTAGAGTACTAATATGATTTTTTTACTGCTTAGTACTATTCATCGCTTGGGAGGCTACTTTTTAAAAAACAAGTAGTATTTTATTATCTTCTTTATTTAAGTATACAAAAAAACTTTACATAATAGGCCCTACCTTTGCCCTTCTAAATAAAATAATAAAAACAAACTTTTCTAAACAAAAAACATCACTAATGGTGCTTTAAACATAACATATAAGTATTTTTTTTTGGCAAAACATGGTCTTGGAAAATAAATGACAAAATATTATTTTTGTGTAACATCTTAAAAACTAAACAAAAAACTAAAAGAACAATGGCAGTCTGTTGAGATCATTAGAAAAAACTTACAATTAGCATGACAATTTTTATGGCACATAATTTTAAAGTTAGTAAAAATTTATTACCTTTATTACTAAGGATCGCCTAGGCGATCCAACACTCTGTAAGTCGCTATTCAACAAGAGCCCGCGCGCCGTGCGACCACTATCCACCGCGTCACGTGGGGCACTGAGTTGAGGGAGGGGAGGCGCGCGAGTCGCAACGTTCGCGCGATTTGAAATTATAACGAAAAAACTGAGCGTGCGGACTCCCAGGTAGTGGTGGTCGTTATTACGACAACAGATAATATAATGCGTTATTTGTGCGCAACGAGCAACACTGTTGTCGAAAACTCAAGCATCCTGTTATCCTGTTATCCTGTTGTCGTTAGTTATCGTTGCGTTTTTCATTGTTGAAGTCGCGCGCTGTTGTCGACTTTGCTGCTGTTCTCAATAATGATTAGCCAATGACGCGACGCCGCCGCCGCCGCCGTCCGGCCGTCTGACCAATGGGGGGTGAGGTGCGTGCGCTCTGTTGCGTATGATAATGTTTTTTAGTTGATAAAGTGACTATGATGTTTATAAATGGGAATAACTGTGTAAATAGAATAACAAAAATTGTAAATTTAAAAATGTATATCTAAAAAAATGTAAATAAGATCAATGAACTACTAAATACGCCGCCGGTATTACCATAATTCCAAAGTGTTTCCGGATAATCGATTATCAATTAATCGATTAGTAGGTACCTAAATGATCTAACTAATCGATTTGTTATCGATTCAATCGATATAATCGGTTAAATCCATACTATCGATTCTTATACTTGTACCAAAAATTCGATTATAATCGATTAGTCGATTATAATTACTGTCTCTGATGATTAAATCGATTATATCGATAGTATCGATGGTGAGAAGCAAAACAATATAATCGATAAAATCGATAGTATCGACACAATCGATTAAATCGAGGTATCGGTTTAGAATATATTGTTACGTTACAGATTACACAAAAATATAATCTAAACGATACCTCGATTTAATCAATTGTGTCGATAGTATCGATTCTATAGTATTGCTTCTCACCATCGATACTATCGATATAATCGATTTAATTATCAGAAACAGCATTTACAATCGAATAATCGATTATAATCGATTTTATTGGTACAAGTATAAGAATCGATAGTATCGATACAGTCGATTATATCGATAAAATCGATGCCAGATCGATTTGTTAGATTTTTTATATGTACTTAGGAGAATCGATTAATAATCGATATACCATCGATTATCCGGCAACACTCCAAATAATTTAATTTAATTTAATTTAATCAGTCTATAATTCATTCAAACAACTAGTTTCTCAAATATATTTAAATTTACGAATACGAAGTATTGACAATAATTTTGACAGTCCTATGCCTGTTTAAAGTATGAAGGGAAGAACTGATAATGAGCAAGAACATAAATAATGATATTGTCAATCTGCGATTCATTCAATTATCGTTTTACCAAACAGCAATATAACAGGATAACAGGATAACAGTTTACGACAACAGTTATTTTGAAATAACACAACAGTGTTGTTCGTTATTGCAAAACAGCCGTTATTGCCACCACTACTCCCAGGCGATGTACTCTAGGGTTAATTGAAAAATCCTACTGGGCGTTTAAACGCCATAAACTTTTTAGTATAACCCTCATTTGCCAACCGGCCTTTATGGGTTATTGGTAAAATTACTCGTGGCTCATGTTATTTCCGTTTTATTAACTAGTTAGTAAATATAACTCAACAAAAATATTCACTACAATATAATCTCAAGAAACTACTAGAAACTTACTTTTTAGAAGCCTGTTTATCGGAGATTCAGACTGACACTGACACGTTACCAAGCACAAAGATGCAGAAAAATGATTCAGTTTGAAAACACCTATATTATAATTAATTGAGGGTATATTTGATGCGTTTTGACGGGCGTTTAAAAGTGGACACGCACCTAGACGCGCCGCAGGAGCCGCACGCGCCGCAGTCATCGCATTTTATAAATCTTTAACTATATCCACACTGTGCCTATTTTTTGTTCACTAAGGGCATGCGTATGCGTCGTGAGCTCGCATGTGGCTTAGCCAATCTTATATCTTATCCTTATGCAATGTAAGGAATAAATTAAGTGTTTAAAATTTGTTTTAGGGCTTCGTAACAGGAGAGCAAGAGGTGTGCAATCTACTTCCGCAACTGGTAGATAACCAACAGATTCAGGACACTTTGAACGCCCGCCTGGAGACAGATAGGTGATGCTTTATTTACTTACTTGAATCTGTTGAACCTACTTTTGGTATATCATATTTTAATTTAACATACATTGATAATAATTGTTTCAAAATGTTAAATAATGATGACGATTGATACTCACGCCTCCAAAAGTAATGTAAGTAGTAGTAGTGTAGTAAATTTCTTTCATTCGATAAAATTGTGTTAACTCTGATTTTTTATTCCGTAGAATTCTGACAGCTATAATTTTTTTGACATGTCAGAGATTAGAAACCTTTTCGGCCGGGCACATTTTTCAATTTCAATGCGAGTCTGACCATCTGAGTCTATACATTTTATTTGTTAGTGAATGTATCCATTTTATTAAGTGCGGCGCTCTAAATTAAAAGGGGATTTACGGCGAGTGATAATTACGTCCCTTTTCATCACAAACAGTAAAAAAGTACAAGTAAAGAAAACATATTTGTATTAAAATCTCATTCATTTCTCTCTCATTCATAATCAATATCATCATTAATACTAATATTACTATCTGCATCAACCCTCAACGCTTCTTCTTTTAACTCAAATGCTGCTTGAATTATCTACCTAGATGTAATGGCCATAATGATAATATACGAGAGGGTTATGTAAGTGTCAGAGCACCTTTTGCGACATCCGCCACTTCAATATTCCACAAAAAAAACCCATACAAGTGCGCTCCACCCTACTGAATAAGACTAATTTCTCGTTTTAACTGATCGAGATCATAATTTGCTGGCATTATTTCTTCAGAATTTGTTAGCAGATGATTCTCAAATGTTGCCGGTATCGAATTATGATTCTCGAAATATCTTCTATAATATAAAAATGAATCGCAAAATGTGTTGGTAAGCGCATAACTCAACAACGCCTGGACCAATTTGGCAAATTCTTTTTTTTAAATGTTCGTTGAAGTTCAAAAATGGTTTTTACGGCGAGAAAAATTTGAATAATTGCCGGAAAAACCCTAAAAACAGCCCTTTTCTTTTTCCCATACAAACGTTTTCTAACTCAACCGATTTGCTTCAAAATCGATATCTGAGGATCCGGTTGGAGTCTAATCATGATTCTGAAGTCAAAATAGTAAAAAAAGTCGCCGCCATCTTGAACTTTTTTGTTACTCAACCGATTTGCTTCAAAATCGATATCTGAGGATGCGGTTGGTATCCAATCATGATTCTGAAGTCAAATATAAAAAAGTCGCCGCCATCTTGAACTTTTTTGTTGATGAACCGATTTGCTTCAAAATCGATTTCTGAGGATGCGGTTGGAGTCTAATCATGATTCTGAAGTCAAATAGTAAAAAAAGTCGCCGCCATCTTGAACTTTTTTGTTACTCAACCGATTTGCTTCACAATCGATATCTGAGGATGCGGTTGGTATCCAATCATGATTCTGAAGTCAAATATTTAAAAAGTGGCCGCCATCTTGAACTTTTTTGTTACTGAACCGATTTGCTTCAAACTCGATATCTGAGGATGCGGTTGGAGTCCAATCATGATTCTGAAGCCAAATAGTAAAAAAGTCACCGCCATCTTGAACTTTTTTGTTACCGAACCTATTTGCTTCAAAAACGATATCTGAGGATGCGGTTGGAGTGCAATCATGATTCTGAAGTCAAATATTAAAAAAGTCGCCGCAATCTTGAACTTTTTTGTTACTGAACCGATTTGTTTCAAAATAGATATCTGAGGATGCTGTTGGAGTCCAATCATGATTCTGAAGTCAAATATTAAATAAGTCGCCGCCATCTTGAACTTTTTTGTTACTCAACCGATTTGCTTCAAAATCGATATCTGAGGATGCGGTTGGAATCCAATCATGATTCTGAAGTCAAATAGTAAAAAAAGTGGCCGCCATCTTGAACTTTTTTGTTACCGAACCGATTTGCATCAAAATATTTCAAAAGATGATTGGAGGCTTTAGACAGAACATTAAAAGATATACGGAGCAATCATAACCAATTTGGTGGTGCAATGATTTTATTAGCAGGAGATTTTCGTCAAACATTGCCAGTGATTCTACGGTCAACACCAGCTGATGAACTCAATGCATGTCTAAAGTCCTCCAATTTGTGGAAACATGTCAAAGTACTTCATTTAAGCAAGAATATGCGTGTCGAGTTACAAAATGACCAATCTGGAAAGATAAACAACTCATTGACATTGGTAATGGAAAATTTCCTATAGACATGTTGACTGGCTGCATTAACATTCCTCAAAGTTTTTGTCAGTTAACTCGATCAAAAGATGAACTTATTCAGAAGGTGTTTCCAGATGTTTCTCAAAATTACAGAAACCATGATTGGTTGAGCGAACGAGCTATATTACAAAAAACCAATAATATCTTTCTCAAAATCAAATTATTTAAACAAACAGAACATACTTAAACAAGATGTTTGTACAACTATTCAGTCTTAAATAATTTGTTTAAAATTACAATAACAAAAAATATTCACTACTTTCAAATGGGTATGTATTTTTATTTTTACATAATTACAAGTTTATATACATTTCAATTAAAATAATAAATTTAAATGAAGAAGTTAATATAGAAAATTTGAGCCAGATCACTGCCGCCGTCGCTGGGCAAGGTGCCCAGAAGACTGGCGGCGTTGCCTCGCTGTATGGCAACTTGGCAAGACTCAGCCGTTGCCCAAGGTAGGCTCCAGCCTTCCGGTCATTTGAGGCATCGACCAGGCGCGATGAGAGTTCTTTGAACAATACTCGCGCCTCTGGGCCCCATGGACCGAGAGTTTCGACTCCAAAAGGCACAAATATGTAGCCCTGGCCAAGGGTGGCATATTTGCGCCTTTTGTTTTCTGCATTTTTGCCTTCTGCGGTGGCCGCTGCCGCACCAGCCTGGCGAGCGGTCGCTTGTATGTGAGACTGTGCCAGCGTATCGACACAAGTCGCGTCCCACACAAGCGACCGCCCGTTTTTCCACGGAATGAGTGTCATCCCGTCCGGTCTCTTGCCATCGTCCCGCGATATTCCTGATGGTTCTAGAATCGCGGGAACGCCTGCACTGGCAAGAGCCCGGCGGATGACATCATTTAGGGCTGCATGGCGCGACAAACGGCCCGCGCTGCGGCGACATGCCAGTCCATGGTGGCCCAGTTGGTCAACGCCTCCCCCACAGCGGCAGCGATGTGGCTCGTTTGTCTTGGCCCCCAGCCTAAGACTTACTGCCAAACTAAAAGTTGTCCTCTCCAGCAGAGTCCCTAAGCTCGCAGAGGGGAGTGCATTCAGCCAGTAACCCGACTCCGGCTCACAGGTGGCCAAGAGACGAGCCCGCTCTGTATGGCTTAGGCTTGATTCCACAAGGTTCTTTTGAACCTTAATACAGAGCGGCTCATCCCATAGCGTCTGTGAACACGGGTTTAACGGCGGGACTAGGCTCGGGCCAGCTATGTTGGACCAAGCGTTCCTGGCCTCAGTCAAGCACGCGACCTCAACGTCACCAAGTGACGGGTTAATGATTTTACCGGTGACGCCTAACGTGCTGTGCACTGAGGACAGAAACGCTGGTAGAGCTATGTCTGCTGGCCTGCGGATGCCCAGGCTGTCGCCATCACCACGGATTCTTTCCGTGGCATGGAGAATATCTAAGGTTATTCTTATAGTTATACACGAACACAAAATATTACATATCAATGACCATCAATTTGAGAATACTGGATATCTCGTCGTACAAATACTCGTAGGTAACAAATAAAACACTCAACTCTGATCAGGAGGTAAACACCTCCTCGTAGCCTCCAACCTCCCCTATAGCTACGCCCTTTCCTCACAACTAAATCTGATCTGATCTGAATCTCTATTCGTCTGATTACTGAATATGCCCAGCCCAGTAAGTAGAAAACTCCACCTCACTGAGTGACACTGAATCCTGGTTGCTACACAACCAGGACACGCTAAATCTGCTCATCTCATCTAAAAACTTCCGGTCCAGTATGTGGAACTCCACCATACTGGATGACACTAAATCCTGTTGTTACACAACCAGGTCACGCCAAATCTGCTCGTCTGATCTAAAAACGTCCGGTCCAGTATGTGGAATCCCACCATACTGGACGACACTAAATCCTGTTGTTACACAACCAGGTCACGCTAAATCTGGTCGTCTGATCTAAAAACGTCCGGCCCAGTATGTGGAACTCCACCATACTGGATGACACTAAATCTCTGGTTTACTGGTCTAAACATCATCACCAACTCGATGGTGATGCGCAAATAGTCATCTGATAAAGTTACATGAGCAAAAACTCACCAAGGATCCGTCGAAGACACGCCTGTGCACTCCTTGTCGCGTCTCGATCCAGTCTGGCGGGCGCTCGCTCGCTCGCCCCGCAGCGGCCGCGAAAACAAATACTTCTACCCTCTGAACTAACCAATATTAAAAAACGTACCGCATCTTTATGCTTTAGCGCCTGATTATGTTTGATAGCAATATTATGATCATATCGTAGTTGGCATTCGCGACTTTCGCGACACAGGCCTCCAAGCCGGATACGTAAGGTGGCTTGGGTCCAGCTTTTATCACTCATATTACAATTTACAATTTCAGTTAGTGTTGATCTAATCATTTGGTCTAAACAATTTAGTAGGTGTGGTCTTTTCCAGATTGTGGAGCACCGCAGGACGTACGTAAATTTTGGAACGAAAAGACAGAATTTCACGACTGTGTAGGCCATGTGAGGGCTAATGGTGAGGAGACGGCTGGACGATTCGTTGAATTTTTTAATTTGGTCATTTACGTAATCGGCGTACGAATCGTCCAGCACTGGAGCACCCAGGAGGCGAAGCGACTTCTCGTCTATTATTTTAATATTAGGAGCCAAAGAATTGAATTTAGAGGCCAACGAATGTTTCTCACTGACTGATAAGTTAGGATTTAAGTAAAGTTCGCATTTTGAAAAATTTAGATCTAAACCCATAGAGTTGAATTTTGTGATTATATTATGTAGATCGTTGTAGACGGAGTCAGCAGTGCCTCCTAGGGTTCCATCGTCTAGGTACCAAACATTGAATTTTGAATTAAGAGAGCTAATGTGGGGGTGGATGGCTAGACTGAATATACCATAATGAATAGTGCGATGATTGAAACTATATATCTGATTTTTAGATAATATTATATTCTCGGAGCTAGCATGTTTTTTTACATTGGTATTTTGTCAAGTCTATACATTTTTATCACATCTAACAACGTCTTGTGAAAATGCATTGATGTAGGATTGTCAACCAGGCATTCATTTACCTTGTTGCAGAATGTTCCAATATCAAAATTTGCACTGCTACTCTCTTTTCTCCAAGCGAACAGGACAAGGAATAGTTTTCTCAGACAAGCAAAGTATCCTTCATCCCTTGAATTTCCAATTAAGGAGAACATCAATCCTTCTATGTATCTGTCCAAGAACCATTTCTCCCCTCGATCCAAGTATTCATCCAACAGCATTACCATATCCTCGTTTGATGCGATATCATTTTTCTCCAGTGTGAGGCACCCTAGCATGTTGATGGGAGTGAACATGGAAGTTATTGTGAAGGAATTGTATATTGTATATTGTATCTTCTTTCATAACACAATTTTGTCTCAGAACAATGATAAATAGTTCTGTTACGTATACAACACAATTGTTGATATATTTTAGAAACTCAAGTGTTGTTGGTGTGTTGGCAATCAGTTCTATAATAAGCACCATAATCCTGTCTGTGGGTCTCCTTGCGTGATAGGGTGCTCTAAGCATTACCCCAGACATAAGATGCATTGTAACCTCATTTTCTTCCTCTCCTTCCCCATCTTTGTTTAAAGAAGCAACAATGGGGAAAATGGCAACATTCTTAAACATCTCTTTTCCCAGCTTGATATTTGCATTGTATGCGCCCCCCAACCTTGAGTAGGTGTTTGTCAGTTTGGACATCATAACTCCTGCGTTTGTTTTGAGTAGTGCTCTGAACGCTTTGCTTGTTATGGGCTCACACACTCTGGGTATGGGGTGGTGATCAGTGGGAGATGGTCTGGTCAGATCAACAAATGGAAAGTGCCCCTCTGTCTCTTCTTTTTGCTCTGACAGACCAATTATTACCTCTTCATACCAAGGACTATAACTCAGTTTCTTGTTGGGGATGTAATCAGGTTGTTTCATGTCCGCAGTTATCTCGGAGTAGGACCTCTTTTTCTTCCCAACCCCCAATGCATCTTTAATTCTCTTCAATGAGTGATAGTCAGCCCGGTCCAAAAAAGAAAAAGTGTTGCGGGAAGAGTTTAGCCATGATTCGATAATGTCCATTAATAGATCACACGAGAGAGTACTTTCCTCTTTCTGGTTAAAGACAAGAACTTGATTCCCCATTTCCAATATGGCTCGGAGATCAGTAAAGAAATATGTGATCATCTCATCATCGCGATCAAACGGTACTTTGAAATTGTAAGAAAAAATTTCGGGCATTATTTTTCCCTTCCACTTCACGCAATCAGAAGGGTTGCTTGACTCCTCCAATTGGTCCAACTTTTCGAGAAGCACATGAGGAGTTATTGTTTTTGGAGCAGCCTCATTACAGTATATGTCCTTTTTATGTATCTTGTCATATTGGTCTCGGAGTAAATCCTCTTCCCACTTTGCGAGACACTCATATAACCAAGGACTTGCATCCTTGAGGTTGCAAACATCTAGATTTTGGTGGTACAAGGTGTGAAGATTGTTGTTCCTCAGGACAATTTCCCTTTCTAGCAAGAATTTTGTTACTTTTTCCTCACCCCTAGCACTCTCAGACTGGTCATGCCATTTCCCTTGAGTTCTCCCATCTTCAACAATGAAAATGCAGCAATTCTCAGGCACTTCTGCCTTGGCATTTAAATATTGGAACATGTCGGCGCCAATGTTCTTACTATATCTCACAATCACCAATTTCCTATTCCTTATATCAACAATGTCCCATTGTTTGGTGATCTCAGATAGTCCCCATTTCTCTCTAATGTCAGAAATTGTGAAGGATTTCATAGGCATATAGTTCAGCATCTTAAACCTGTATTCATTTTCTCCCTTCTCTATCTCCTCTTCCAGCCAACAGCGGAATGGAGGAGGTGGCCTTTATAAATGAGATCTGATGGTTGGTGATATGACTGCCAAAGGTATGGAAATGTTGCCGGAATGTGTTCTTTGATTTCCGTCAGCAGGGCACCCCGGTCTACTGAGTTGAATGCGTTTTTTACATCCAGCTTCAGCAGCACCTCAAATTATATTTTAAAGAATTCAAAATCACATATCAAGAGTATTAATCATTGAACATAGTACCAACTTATCTTTTAAATATACATGGTTATTTTTTAGTTATTTAGAGAGAGGCCTTTGCCCAGCAGTGGGATATTACAGGCTCATAATAATAATAATATTTTTTTAGTCAGTGCTCAAATTTTAATTATTTCGTTATATGGCTATCCCCAAGAAACTTTACTACTACCTTACAAACATAAAATACAATTGTTAGTATGAAATGGGACGTTGAACATAAACAATAAATCAAAAATAACCTCGTATTTTTTCAACCATCAATAAAAAAATAATCTAAGAAGTCTAAAATCTGCTCTCGTTAGAAATTTATCTACATCTAAGTATTGAACCATATTTTCAGGAATGTTTAAGTGTTTTGAAATCCGCACTGCACATTTACTATAAAGAGTTCTTTCCTGAAATTGATTTACAAATAATAAATTTTGGTGAATATTGAAAGGGTATAACAATATGAAAAGGGTTTTTTTTATGTTTTTGAGGAACTCTAATAGCTAGCTGTCATGGCGACATTTTTAGAAAAAATACCTTGTTTTGTTAATAAAATTATAATGATTATAATGATTTTAACACAAAATTACGAGGGGGCATTAAAATCTGAATAGTATTCACAAGGTATATTATCATAAAACTTCAGTTCCCAGTCGAACTAAATAGCATGTGAGACAGATAAGGCAAGTAAGATATGAAAATTAAATAACACTCACCTTTTTATTTCCTTGTAATTATTTATTTTACACTAAAATCTTGAAACAAAACCACAAACACGTTGCCACGAACAATAATATGAATAAGTCCTACAGGTGTTGTCTCTTAACTCAAATAAAACGTTTTAGTCATTCAATAACACCTGTACGACCGCAATACTACAAACGAGTCGTTGTAAAGTTAGGATGCGACTACTGCGCGACGAAAGTGGTTAGCCCATAACATTTGTACGACTTTTGAATGACGTTAAAGAAGTTGGCTCAAGACTTCTGTATGACCATTGATTTGATTTTTGACTTAACCTTTATACGACGTTAAATTGTTACTTGGCTTCATTATCTTTGAACGTTCACTAAAACAGGCTAAAAAAACGTTTTCCACCAAAGACTTTCATTTTCTGTCCATTTTCCACTGCGTGAACTTTTCGTATGCAAGTTTGTATTTTTCCTTTGACTTCGGCGAAAATAGTCGAGTTCCGTGACATCGCCGTCAGCGCCATAATCGATTACAACGTCTACAATGCCATCGTTTTGTATCACCATAACTGACTCGGAACGGCTTCGTAGACACTATAATCGATTTTAGCGTGACTCGGAACGGGGGGATTGAATAAAACTGCACAACTATCTTTTTTTGTTACCATTTTTGAAACAAAGCTCGACATCATTGATTTTGAAAGGTAGGTAATTGCCGGTCGCTACAGCACGACTTCAAGAGGTAATTTCCGGACACATTGTCTGGCTCCTCCAAGTAGCGCGGCAACGTCGATTTTGCTTAAAGAAGGTTGACAAAGTAATGAGCACATTACTCGCTTTATTTGATTAAAATAATTTGCATGCATTGAATTGTCTCTGAAAGCCTACTACTTTATTTACAACATTTTGTCTAATAATTTTTATTTGTTGTTTGTAATTAAATTCTCGATCTTTGTTTTTGTTTTATAGACGTACACCAAAATGCGAAGTTTAAGATTAGTTGCAAAAGGATCCCACGCTCCATACAAAAAAGTTATCGAACCACTTTTAGTAGTTCACTATTACAAAACAATTTTTTGGTTGATACAGACTTACGGTGACAAGACAGCTAGGCTTGCTACAGAGGGATCGACCCTGGACTGCCATCACCGTGAAGACCAGACAAGCCACCACCTCCACTCTAAATATCATGCTCCTTGATGCTATGCAGTTAAAAGAAGAGGGTAGTTATTTCCTATCTTAATTTCATCTTAAAACAAAACACATTTTATCACGCCTTTTCCTATAAGAGGTGGCAAAAGTTCAGATGAGCCAATGTTCACTATTTTTATATTTTCTTAAAAGATTTTTGGATTGGAAATAGTGGTTGGAAAACCATAAGAGAAAAGCGCCTAGTGCGAAAACAACCGGCTCCCACACCTACGCCGCCGAATTTGCTTGTGACCGTTGTGGCAAGCAATGCAGATCCCGAATCGGTCTGTTCAGTCACAAGAGAAAATGTGACTCCCAGTCCCAGAACACACAGCAGCTGTAATAAACATCTGAAAAGATGAAAAGGCCAATGATGATGAAAAGATGATAAGAACTTCTTCTCTTCTTCTTCATCAGAGGGTAGTACTGCCTGCATCTGGCCCAGATTAGAACTTGTATTTATTATACATTTTTGTAGGATTTCTGGACGAGATGGAGTACCGTTTGCTGGTGTCTGCTATACAAGAGAAAGTGCAGCAGTGTCGTCACAAAGGAAGCCTAGTTGCTCCGTCATCTCCAGAAGTAATTTCCTTATCAATTCTTGCCATAGTTTATGTTCAGACATCATAAAATACCACTAGCAAAATGCATGTCTCTCAAAATACATGGATGTTAAAAAATATCTACGCCCGCTTTTAAACATTTACTTCTGTGCCACTTTGTATGTACTTACTGGAAAGTAAGAAAAATTACTATATTTTTAGATGCAACGACACATCTTCTCGTAATGGTATAAGGCTTTTCTAGGATTTTACTATCACATTTTCTTTACTTTGTTTGTGATGTTATAATAATGTTCTTGGTGTTCTAATTTTTAGACACAACTGAGAGCCGTGTCCTGGCTGCAAGGAAATGAAAGAGTGGCTGACTTCTTTATTGAGAACTCTGAAATATTAAATTACAACTTTAACGACGTTCTTATATCCAGAGGTAAGAAAATTCCAAGCTGCTACGTACTGCGTAGCAAGAGAATACATCCCATCCCACGAATTTTTAGATCTGTTTTAGCGTTTCATGTATTCGTACTGTTTTTTTTACTGATAGAGAATTAATTTCAGACAGATTGAGATTCTTACAGCCATGCCCCAAAAAACATAGTTATCGGTTTTCAGGTGACGAGCCCAAAGGCCTGTTTGTTTTAACGTCGGGCCTTCTCGAAGCATCTTACATACCACCAGATACGGATCTTGACGAAGCCATACCCAACTATGAGTTCCTGACCGATCTCAAATTCAGCGAGCCAAGCCAGGACTATATTGTATCTGGTAATGCGGTTGGAGTTCTTGGGGTATGTGGATGATGTCCTATTATTTACATTTCGTCAGTGTTGGTTGGTTGTTATTATAATACTGTAGTACTAATTGCTTTTCTTCCAAAAATTTGTTATTTTTTTATTTTTTTCGCCCTTGTTATATTCCATAAATAGCTCAACTTAGTTTACAGCTTATGGTGTACCGTGGACAGATAGATAATAAACCCTTTCCAGGTATTGACGAATCGTCCGTACAGTTACACGGTCCGGTGCGATTCAGCTGTTCAGGCTTACTATATTACGATGCCTATCATTAAAGAGGCATTCAACTTAGCACCGCATCCTATTGGAGGGTTCGTTAAATTATGATTGTTAAGATAATATTAGTAGTTTGTAATCCTGTTTTTTGAGAGGTGTTGTTACCTCTAATCAGGTTCCTAACTAAAGGATTGAGCACCCCGACCAATACCCAAGACTTCCCCCCCTGAAAGTAAAAGTTCCCCCCCCTGAAAATAAATTTGATCCAGATCTCCCAATAATTCCTTACTAAGAATGGTCTTCCCAAAAAAATGTATAAATTGACTTTCAGCTAAAATATCGTGGTCCCAGACGGGGAGTCGGGTACAGGTCGGTGTGCTATCTCCCGAGGAGAGAATCCTGTCAAGGAAAAAAGATATCTGGTGGTCAACAAATTTTATTAGGTTTACACAACAAAACTCTCAAGGGTGCGTTACTCTCTCGTGGTAGCCGGTCAATGCGCTTTTGTTACTAGTCTTAAAGTTAAACTTTTAAGATACATCACCGAACTGGATGGTTACTCCCTAACTTAACCCAGTTGTTAACTTGTTTGGAAACTACACAAATAGACGGCTGTCTTTTTCAGACGGCTATAAATTTCAACTCGGCTTGAATTTACAGCCAGTTTGCGGTCTGGCCTAATCCAACAGCAAATGGGCTGCAAGGTTTCCACTGGGTTTACAATTAAAACCTTCAACAAAAAAACAAGGCGAATGGCCATGCGCCGTTAAAAAATCAAGGTTGTTCTAAAATGTTTCTCAATTCAATTATTACACAATATCTGCGATATCCCAGTTATTAGCCTCCTAGCATGAAGGCTTATTCGGTCCACGCTTCAGTTGCACTACACAATAATTAAACTAAAACCGGAGCGTGGCCGACATTGATTTGACCAACTCCCGCTATGCCCGGCACCCACAAATATCACGAACTGTAGCACAACGCCATTCGTTAAAGTAAAGACATCCTATACCCATTCTACCACGCGCCTACGCATTCCCATTTACTGATTTCATGAACACCATGAGGTCGGTGCGGAGGCAACGTGGGTCACGAGACCAAGTTATATGAATACACGTAGGTACCAGAATACGACAGATTTGCATTGCGCAATCTTCCTCCTACCCGAAGCAACCCGGCTGAATCAATAAAAGGGTTGAGACGCGCGACAGCTCCCTTCAATTTTGAACGTCCACCTTGTATGATCTCCAATACTGCCCCAAAATTCGAGGACTGTACCAACCGGACCAAATTCAACAGCGACTCGTTTCGCTCGGCCGGAGTCAGAATAGGGTTCAACGTTCGCTGATCCCGAGGAGTACGACAATTTCGAGCGAGTCTCCTAATCCAAGTGAACACGTTTATCCACTTGTCAAGTGAGCTATACCGGTCCAGCAGAAACCCTGCGTCAGGGTCCTCGGCCTTCTGGGTAACATGCACGGCCGCTAAGATGACCACCACATGGCTGTGGGGCCAGTCCGATTCTCTCTTGGCAAGCCAAGGTGGTACCCACCACAAATGGTGCTTAACAAGTTCAGGAGCCTGGCATCCCCTGGATGCACAATCAGACGGGTTCAATTCTCCTGGTACATGTCTCCAGGTCAGTGGGACCTCTGACGACACAATCTGGGAGACACGGTTCGCGACAAAAACCTCCAAGGTATGGACCGAAGCCTTCAGTCCATACCTTGGCTGGCTGCTGGCTATTTTTTTTTTTTTTAGAAATAGAAATAGAAATTGTTTATTTTGCCTAAAAAAAAAAACAATACTGAGGAAAGCGAATGCGTAAGTAGGTATATAAGGCAAAAAAGGGAACAGTCTCAGCGTTTGCTACAAGCTAGCACAGTGCTAGCTTGCAGCGCTGGTTTTCAGACAGTCCCTGACTAAAATTAAGAAAACTAAAACTAACTTGGTAGATACTACCACTAAGACTAAAACTAAAACAATAACTGGGATTGAAACTAAAACTACGACAATATGAAGGAATAAACTAAACAATATTATACATTAAATAAAATAAATAAAAAATAAAATAAAGCAGAGACGTAAGTAAATTAAATTCAAGGAACCAGCAAACAAAAAACAGCAGTTTCTAATATAAAATAAAGTGAAGTGAAGTGATTGATATAACTACACAGACATTTAAAGGAGATAAAAGATAAAAGAGAGAAAAGAGATGAGAGATATCACTCAACACAACGTGAACGTGAAACACAGGCGAGTCTTATCGTGCATAATATTGAGCAGAATCTTTAATCTGTCTCTCCAGAAGGACCTTACGCAGTTTTATTTTGAAAGTTTGTCTCGATATTTTGCTACGCAGGGGAGGGGGCAGGTCGTTCCAGATTTTTGATGCAGCATATTTGAAACCGCCCTTAAAGCCAGCCGTCCTGTGCTTCGGTATTACCAACTTGTTCTGCGCTAAACCTCGAGTAAACATGTGATGGCAATCTTTTACTGATGTAAGCTTCGCCCATAGATACGCTGGGGTTTTGCTGTCTAGCACTTTTAACACTAGATAAGCCAAGTGTAGTTTCCGGCGTGCAGACATTTTAAGAGAGCACTTGTCATTGAGAAATGGTGTTATAAAGTTCCGTCTTGGAATCCCGAAACAAAATCGCACACAAGCATTTTGTACCCGTTGTATAGCGCGTTCCGTTTTATCGAACAGTCTTGGACCATATACCACGTCACCATAGTTAAGTAGAGATAGTACAAGACTTTCAGTCAGAAGTGACCGGACTTTTTCTGTCAGAAAGTTTCTAATTGTGTATAAAACTTTCAATCTATAGAAGGCGTTTCTGATTTTAAGCTGCACCTGTTGTTCGAATCGTAAATCACCGTCTATCACGAGACCAAGATTCCTAGCTGACAGTACTCTTTCAATGTCTTCACCATTTATTTGTATCCTCGGGCTTTGCTCTACTACCGAATTTCGTTGGTGTTTTGTTCCTAAAACTAGAAATTTTGATTTTTGTGGATTGAGGACTAGTGCGTTTTCGTGTGACCATACCAAGATGCTTTTCAGGTCCTCGTTTATCATCTTAACAGCTTGTTCAGTATTTTGTGGTTTAAAAGAATGGTACAATTGGGTATCGTCTGCATATAAATGAACCTTGCAATTAGTAATCCTTTTGATGAGGTCAGCAGTGTATAAGATAAATAGTAAGGGACTGAGTATTGAGCCTTGAGGGCAGCCACGTGAAACTGAAATTAAATCTGATTGTGCCAGACTCCCATTATCAACACTGGTTTCTACATATTGCTTACGACCAGTCAAATAAGACCTGAACCAATCACAGGAAGCCGATGACACTCATGATGTGTTCTTGAGGTTATAATATAACTGCCTGCTGAAACGGAGGGAAACGACAAAATTTTGAATTTACGACGGTGCTGAAGGGTATATTTTGCAACACAGTAAGGGAGAAAGCGTTTGTGAGGTTCGTTACAAAGTCGAACAAATGATACCTACTGAGTTCAAAACTTAATTTAGTAAACGTAACGTTTTCTTTGCGGATTTTGTAATGCTTTTGACAAAAACAGCGCAGGCAACCATACAAAAACATAATTCATAATTTCTTTATTGCACACAAAAAAAAGGTTAACAAAGCACGGTAGGTAATATAAAGTGTACAATGGCGAGCTTATCTCTAAAAAGAGATCTCTTCCAGCAAACCAAGTTTCGATGAGAGAGGTTGAAAGCTGAGCGGGGGTAGACCCATGTGTACAACAATAAATTTAAAAGGTTGCATATATAATTATACAATATGCATTCTAAAATTTACTTATATCCTAGACATAAAGACTAAAACATCAACTCATCACCAAAAGAAATATGTACAATGTATCTTAAATGTATCTTACAATATGTCTGTGACGAGAGCATCCTTCGGGCTAGCTCAGCCTGGTTGCCTCGTCCACGTAGGGCTGTCGTATTCCTACGATGAGCCTAAATAACCTCAATGATGGGATCTGTCTAGCTATCCTAAGGCGGGAAGCATTCAGGGAAACACAAATTAAAGTACGGTAATCCTAAAGAGGTGCCGCTGGGTTTTATTTACATGACCATTGATTTGACTTACAACTACAACACATATACGGCGTACATAATTATATTTACAGTAAGCTATTTACAACTGCAAGGATCCCTCCTCGTTAATAATACTATCTTATACCCCACGGGATACAACGGACGGTTTAACTGACAAGCTACGCGGATTTCCCTCTTTAACCACCCCTTGACTTTCTTGACTGGATGATGGGCGCGCGGGCCCTTTCACTACCCGTGACTCGAAGTACGCGGTAGGGAACGGTAGGGGTTGAGGGAGCGGATGCTAGCTAATGCTTCTCTGGAAGCGACGGGAAAGAAAAGAACGTATGCTAACTACTTTTCCTCAACAGGCGACCAGGGGGTAACCTTGAGATCAGCCTAGAGAGGAAGCGACGGGATGGGACGGAAAGGGAAAGGATCCTAGACCCTCTACTCAACAGGCGACCAGGGGGTAACCTTGAGATCGCCCGAGAGAGGAGAGGGCAGTTGACTGAGGCCGGAGCGTCGGCCAACTGTTGGTTCGCACTGTCTTGCTATGGCTTTTATAGTCGCGGCGTTGCACACGGCACTCTCCCACCATGGGCGTGGCTACGTCCGTGGTGGGTGTGGTTTCGATATCGCACCGACGGCTGTTCGGCGCGGCAACGGTGTGCGGTAACGTCTGATCAATAATTGTCTGGCCGTCTCATAGTTACCCTCCGTAACTGTCAAATGAGCGACCAGCTCTCTAGGTACGCCCCTCAAAGCTGCCACCAGCTGAGCCATCTTAACAAACTTGGTGTTGTCAGATCGCAAATGCACCAAACTGTCGAACAAGTTGATGAAACTCATCCATTCGCCCGACATTCCATCAAAGGTAGGCATCGTTATCGTGGGCAACCTGGACCCCGATCCCTGATGAGTCAGAGGTGTTTCAACCTCACCACCATGGCCTGACTAGCGCTGTCTTCGTATGTCTGCAGCCTTCTGCGTGATCGCAGCTGCCATCTCCATACATTGATCGACATCCGCTAACAACCGCGTCAGTCTATCAGGTGGACAGCCATCAATAGATTCCGTCTGCGCGGACAATTCAAGCACCCTATTGTAACGCTCTTTCACGTCCATTGATCGTTCCAGAATTACATCATGTCTATCTGATCGGTCTGTGGGATAAGATGATTGTAGGTACGTAAACACTTGACTTGGTAGTTAGTTATTTATTCGAGACGACATACAATTTGGTATTTCGCCGGCAGAGAGTGACGTGCTCTCGCGGCGGTGGTTATGCGAATACTGAGCGCTGCGCTGCGCGCCCGCGACAGGTTTTGCACGGCGGCGCGTAGACAATAGCAAGGAATGCGCTGTAGTCAGGGCCGGGCTCAGGAACGTAGATTTCGTTGTGAGTGGGGTATCCACAGGTCTATTAGACCGTGTGCGGAGGAAAACCATATCAACTCCCTTGGAAAAATGCTTCTGAATCTCTGATAGTGACATGGTAACGAACGATACTTACAATTTACAAAAACTTAAATTTACTGAACCCTTGAGTTTATAAACCATACTGTTAGCACACTATGGTGGGTAATATGAAGTTTCGAAAAGGATATAGAGTTTTCTAATAAGTTTAGGGTATCTATTATTTTAAAACAATTTACTTGCAACAAGTTGTACAGACCAGTCATTTTTATAAAGTCTGATTGTCTGTAATTAGTCATGTTAATGTCTCTGACCATTTTGTTAATCTGTGTATGTATTCTGTATTGGTTGGCAGCGATAGTGGAAAACAAAGAGTTAACTGACGAGAGCAGTTGCTTATTTAAAGTAATCGATTTACTAAACGTACTCTCTGTAAGGACTCTTGGTTTTTCTGCAATGTGGAAATGGCTTTTGTATATTCAATAGCATCTTGTTGGTCTAAATTACCTGTAATGAATTTTATTATCGAACCAGCACCGTTAATCAGGCCACGTGTGTTTCTTATGTTAATGTCACTAATACTAAGTGAGTTATACTTTGAATGGATTAATCCTATGTTATCTAAGAGTATCTCCCTCGATACCAAAAAGTTACGAAAGTACTTTGGGTCGGCTTGCTTAACATAATCATTAAAAGCTACAATATGTAGTCCTAAGCTAGTTATACTACTTTTTATCTTATCTAAGTCAAAGTAGTGAATGAATACATGTTCACTATTTTGAATCTTTGTATAGCCTAAAGCAAACGGTAATATTCCGGGATTGTTAGGGAGAGGTGTCAGGGCCACTTGGTGATCTTGACCTCGGCTCTTGGCTGCTACTAGGGACAGGATCACGATCTGTGTCCTGCAACAGATTTCTTTGGTTACGGAGGGGTCTTCGTAAGTTACGTTTGTTATACGTTACGTCTTTAACATCTATGATTCTGATACCTAGGTCTCGTTTGGCTTGTCTAGTTACGTAACGCGGCTGGGTCTTTTGACGTGATGCTAATGGGTTTTTGGAATAACACAGGTTGTCTTCCTATAGACAAGAGGCGGTTCTCTGTTTACATTGTCTTTCCATAGTTCTAGTATGTTTTTCCTGTAGATTTTCATTTAGTTTTGCATTATGTTTTGTGTAACCTCCTTATGTTTTTGAATATAATTTAACAGGTCCTTAACATCGTTTACTCTCAGCATTTGTTTGTCCTGTACTTTATACTCTCGCTGGACGGGATGTTTTTTTCTTGTCCCTAGTTTTATTTATTTATTTATTTTAAATCTAATTGAATTTACTTTAATTTAATGTTATTAATCTTATTTATTTTCAAATTTAATTTTAAATTTAGCTTAGTTTGACTGTACCCTCGATGCTACTCGCCGTGGCCGCGCGGTCCTAATGCTAGTTTGGATGGTTAGCGTAAGCTAACTATCATCCTACGGACGATCGCATTTGTGTGATTCCGTTGTGAATCGGAGATCGAGACGAATCTCTCGACGTCCATACCAGGTGGCATGTTCCTCCGTTCATTCCTGTTCGCAATCCAGTCTTGGGGTATGACCCATGGATTGTTTGGAACTGGTTAGACGCAACACCAGTTGGCGTTACTGTTGTTTATCGTTCTCTTTTGAAGTTGGTATCCTGTTAGATACGTAGCACCGAACGTGGTAGTGCTGTTCGCGTTGGTAGAAGTGGGTCTCACGATGAGATTTGTCCACTTTGTCTCTACATCTACGTTTTCGTCAGTGGGTACCGATTTTATCAGTTGAGCCGCATCTCCTTCGATGGTCAGAGCGTCAATTTTAACTTTTTCATTTCGGAATGTCCTTGTCCCGACGATGTAGTCACTGACTTTCTGAACCAAACCGACGTTTAGACGTGTTTTGGCTACTGATTCACGGAATTGTGTCGCGTATATTCCCAACGATTGCAGGTTTATGCGCAATTTTTCCTTCCTCGCTCCGACTGTGCCGAAGTTTCCCACTAGCGACGTAGTCTATCCTGGTGGCGTCACTCGAAAGTTGAGCACTGGTTGTGCTACCTCGGATGCTTCAGCCATCAAGTAATCTCCACATACTCCCAGTGATGGAAGTTCCTCGTAGAGGTTTTGTGTCTCTGCGTCTATCAAGTTCGAATGATAACCCCCGAATCCTGTCACTACATGTAGCGTAAGGACAAAAGAGTCCATGGAACAATATTGACATGAAAATTATTAAAAAAAAAATTACATGAAAATTATTTTGACAGTGGGTACCAAGACGTCAATGAATGTCTAATTTTTGACGTTGGTACCCACTGTCAAACTAATTTTAATGTATTTTTTTTTATAAACAAAATAAAAAATGGCTCGAGTTTGGGGGTTAAAACTGTTGTTGTGTACTCCCTAATTACGGCAGTACAATACTAATTTAATCACTTATCAGTTTTCCAGTCAAAATAATCAGACAATTTTTCAGTAAAAGAAATATGCAGGCTTTTATTAAAAATAAAATAAAAAACATCTTTCGGAAAATAATAATATAAACACTAGTCTAATCATCCCGATCACTCTCTGAGCTGCTGCTGTTTTCCTGTGCATGTCCATCTTCAGGCTTTAAACTTTTATAGAAGTCATGATAAGTGGACGGAATGCTACCCTTTTGGCATAGCTTTAACAGATCTGTAGGGACACATGTTGACAGTGTCAGCAGTTTCGTAATCAGCCCCCAGTCCCCATATACGAGCTAGACTAGGCGGTTGTGTCGGTGCTAATACAAACCTGTACCTGTGACTATAATCTGTGTTGTATCGAAATATAAAATAAATATCCTGACTTTATTACAATTAAAATACTTTAATTTAATACTATAGGAGAGAACATTTCACTTCTTAAAAATGGCTAGACTACAATGTCTGTAGGGAGCTTGATACGACCTTGGTTGATAAAGCTACGAGGTTCAGTGGGGGGAAGAGATATCCATCCTGCAACCTCCCTAGCAACCTTATTTTTGAGCTTTTTGACTGTTATCCAATGTCGGATGATGATTCCTCCAATTATCCCTAACGCAGATGCTATCCCAACCACAGTCCACCAAGTGTAATGATGAGGGGGAGACCAAGGAGCATCACGAAGCTGAGGAATTTTCCCCTCAGGGATCCATCCGTCTACGTCTACATCCCTCAGAGCCTCATGCTGGGTTGGGATAGACATATTAATCAAGATGTCATATCCCGTCTTCATGGTTTCTTGAGATAATTGATAGATTTTCCCACCCATGTTCAAGTAATCTCCATCGACCGAGGTAAATACTCTAGGGACTGAGCTTGGGTCAATCCGACGGTGAACAATAAGATCCTTTCCTTGAGACAGCATAATCTCCCCGGTCTGATTGGTGGCACTTATGAGCACACCCCCGTCAAATGGTACGATATCAAGCTGGGGAGCTATAGTTAACTCCCACTCGCAACTGGTGATTCGGGGGGCCTTTTCTAATAGATGCCTTAGGCATGTATCAAATCGAGGTTGGTCCTGTTTTGGGCAAAGTGTTAAGGTAAGCATTTTCCGTGTGGGTTGTATGAACCCTCATCAAAGATGCCGAGCGGTCTGCCAAAATCCTAGGGAATATCATAACACCAGAAACCATGGGGTAAGGGTCATATGTGACTTTGTGGAGCGAAAACTTTCCTAGCTCATATAGGAGTGTCATATCCTTAGAGTACGCTGTGGACATCATCATTGGATGTTTTAAAAGGACAGACATTACATCAGTAGAGGGAAGCAAGTCTGGGGTTATCCTTCCGGACAGGGCGCCGTCTACCACTCGTGCAAAATCATTCGGAGCTAAGGAAAGCCAGGTTGCGTAGACCTCTCGGAAATAATTGGTCACTAACTCTTCACATGTGCTGCGATCTAAAAACTCGCGGACTATCCGAGCCTGGCGGTCTACTGCATGATATATTGCATGCTGGTTGTCAATTAAGGTGTTGATACTATCCGTTACCACCTCTCGGTCTTTTTTCATTGCCGCCAACTGGGTATCTAGAGAAGATACTGTGTCTTGGAGAGACCAAATAGATGCTCTATTCCATGCCACTGCTCCTCCTAGGATTAATGTCTCAATAAACCGCTTAGGTCTTGGAGAGCGATTCTGGGGAATCAGAGAGCCTATTTTATTTTTTAGGAGCTCGACAATCATTCTCTGATGATCTTCATTTGCAGACACATTGCAGGAGGTTCCTTGACCTGTCAGCCCCGAGGCTACCAGGTGGGGCATATGGTAAATAGTAGGGATATAAATATACCCAGAATACTCCATATACGATCCTTTAGTTTTAATAGCTAGCGAAACGGAACAGAAATACGAGATTCACCTTAAACTAATTTTCGAGAGATTAAATAAGTTTGGAATAACTATTAACTTAAGTAAATGTGAATTTGGGAAAACTAAACTAGAATTTTTAGGCTATGAAATTTCCCAGGAGGGCATTTCCCCACTGAAACATAAAGTTCAAAGTATCTTAACATACCCAAAACCTAAGACCGTCGATGATCTTAGACGTTTCTTAGGTATGATTAACTTTTATAGCGTCGACCAACTGTTGGTTCGCACTGCCTTGCTATGGCTTTTATAGTCGCGGCGTTGCACACGGCACTCTCCCACCATGGGCGTGGCTACGTCCGTGGTGGGTGTGGTTTCGATATCGCACCGACGGCTGTGCGGCGCGGTCTACTTAAACCCGTGGCGGGGCGGTGACGTCATCATTCAATGAGCGTGCGCGGGCCGGCTCGGTCGGGTGCGCCGCGCTGCATGTTTGTGACGGTCACGTGCAGTCCGTGTGATCGTGCTGATCACACGCGGGTGGCGTGATCGTTACATGTCTTTGTAAACTTTTCCCATTGACAAAGCCACAGATTAGCATTACACGGTCCATTTGGTTGTGTTAAGTGCTTTTCACCATGTTTTCACCACTGCTTTTCGCTCACTTTAAATAATGTTTCTGATTTTTAGATTATTAATTTTTAATTCATTCAGGTAGTTATTTCATTACCTACAACTTATCTTTACCAATACTTGTAACATATTGCTAGAGCAGATAGTTTTGTACTACGTATGTTACTTTTGGCTTGCTAAAAAGCCTGATATGATATAGTGGATCCAACATAGGATGATCTCTGACAGCTTGTCACTGTGACTTTACTAGGCATGGGGATAGTGTCGATACAAATTATCGATATTCTAACTAAAGTTTCTGAATGTTTCAAGCAAATCAAACAAAAGGATGTTGTAACTTGTTTTTATTCTTGTTAAATCGATTCACAGCCCAAATCACCATCATCAAAGTCTGATTCGGACTCGCTGGAGCAGTCTTGTAGATTTATAATCAGTTCCTGGTTAGATTGGTCGAATTGTACGTCACGCTCCCAATCTTCATCCATAATTTTTCTTGTTCTGTCGATGTCTTCAAAATTCTATTATATGTTCCGAGTCAAGATCGATAACTTGTCTTACGATACGTGTAGCACGTCACTATTTGCCAATAAAGTATGTTAATTGTCTCTATACATGTAACCGTCGAAAAATACGATACTTCATAGGCGTGTTTTGACACTGACGGCTGTCAGAGATCATCCTATGTTGGATCCACTATAGTAACACAACACAGCCTCTGTCAGTCGTAAGTTTTTTTTGCTGAGATTTATATTTTAGTACCTTTAATGTTATCCATACCATGTGAATTTCCTTTTTGATGTGTTTTATGTTTTTGTGTTAGTTTATATGAAGGAAATTTTATTTCTGGAATAAAGATATATTATTATTATTATTATTGAAAGGCAGGCAGACACATATCGGACCGGTGGTGGTGGTACTGAATGGTGGTCGCTGTAGCTCTTCTTCTGCATGATATTGGATCGGGTGTATTCTTTTTAGGTGTTCCTTGTAATTGGAGGTGTTACCGTGCTTTTTCAATTTTTTTTGCATATCTTGCATGTGACTTCCTTTTTGTCATTACTTAATTGAAAAAATGTCCAGACTATTGACTTTTTTAATGACGGACGAGGCATTGTGATGAAAAATAATTACATGCTAAATATAACCCAGTCAAACTCACACACACAGTTAGTAACAAAATTAAAGTTAAATGGTTAATATACAAAAATGTCCAGCACCACGAAAACCACGCATTAAATAAAGTTATTATAAAGCACTATAAAAAAATGTCCTTCAGTTGTTATAAAAAAAAAGTTTAACACGAAAAACCAAAAGTTCAAGCAAAAACTTAGTTGCTGCCTTTTTCACTCACGCCCACGAAGCACACCTGCCATGCATGCACCAGCCGCGAGCCGCCGCCGCCACCGCCGTCATTGCAAAAATTTAAAGAATGCAATCGAAGAAAAGAAAGAAGTTTGCACGGAAAATAACTTTTGAAACTAGTGATCTGGAGGTGTAGGACTGTAGGTGTTAGTAGCCAGTTATAAAAGTGAATTAAAAGTTAACGACGGAAATTAATATCAAACATGCACTTGAAAAGCAATAATTTTTAACCTTAGCTGAGCGGGTGACGTCACCTAATGACCTATTTTATTTTTTGTCTCTGTTGGATGTCCCAAATTTTTAAATATGGCGTCCGTCCGCGTCATGCGCGAAACAAAACATCAAGGCAGAAAGCCAGAAAGAGATGTGGCAAATGAAGAATGAAGCGCAAAGTTCGCGCTTGTTCTTCTCATAATACAGTACAATTCAGCCCCCCATTTGATGACCCTGAGTGCGGCCCTGCACGTGTGGGGACATTGACCCCTGAGGTGCGCTCCGAGTCGCAAACGAAGTCTCAGGGCCCCTTGACGTGCCACCCTGAATACGGCCCTGTGGTGGCCGTTGGCCGGACCGGTTCATGCACAACAGATCGTTGTGGGCCCCACCACAATATCCGCACATACGTGTGCGCTGACAGTATTTAGCCATGTGTGGCCCTAGGCACAGAAAACACCAGCCTCGCTGCTTGGTCATCTGGCGCCGTCCCTGTACCCTAAGTTCCCCGAACTTATTGCAATTGACCACAACATGGCCAATCTGCTTACAGCATGGGCACACTTCACCGTCCGGGGTCATTGTACTCACAGTCCCATATGACTGCTTGTTGGCGCGGTCCCTCCTCGTCGGAAGACCCCTGCTCACAGCGACCCCCGTGGCCTTCTGTGGCTCCGAACGATGGATAACCGTCAAACCCAAATTCTCTGCCCGACGAGACTCTTCTTTCAAGAAACCGACCAGGTTGGAGAAGGCAGGCAGCTCCTCTGGACTGCGACTATTTTTTATTTAATTTAATTGTTTTTAGTAGGAAGTTAATTGTATATTCATGATTATTAAAAGTTTGGTATTCTTTGATTATTTTGGGGCTACATTTAGAATTGCCGGGTCCAGTAACTAATGATCATAACTGTCTATCAATAAAATAAAATAAAAAATGACTCATAAGCACATAGGCCGAACAAACTTACAATGGAGAGCAATAGAAGTCGGTCGGAGCGAGAGGGCTAACCCTGAGTTGCACGAAACATTATTTTTTACAAACAAAATGACCTCTTCCATGCGACTGCTCAAACCGGGTTTGTACATCCACTGGGAGACGAGAAAGTACAATGTACAACAATAAATATGACCACTCACCGACCGGAAGCCCTAGATTCTCTAGGGCCTTGGTGACGGACAACAATGGGTTCAATACTTCCGTCTGTATGGCACCAACCTTCGTCAGAACGGGAATGCTAAACAAACGGTTCAGTTGAGCGTCGGCCAACCTCCGTTTGTTATGGTAACGTCTGATCAATAATTGTCTGGCCGTCTCATAGTTACCCTCCGTAACTGTCAAATGAGCGACCAGCTCTCTAGGTACGCCCCTCAAAGCTGCCACCAGCTGAGCCATCTTAACAAACTTGGTGTTGTCAGATCGCAAATGCACCAAACTGTCGAACAAGTTGATGAAACTCATCCATTCGCCCGACATTCCATCAAAGGTAGGCATCGTTATCGTGGGCAACCTGGACCCCGATCCCTGATGAGTCAGAGGTGTTTCAACCTCACCACCATGGCCTGACTAGCGCTGTCTTCGTATGTCTGCAGCCTTCTGCGTGATCGCAGCTGCCATCTCCATACATTGATCGACATCCGCTAACAACCGCGTCAGTCTATCAGGTGGACAGCCATCAATAGATTCCGTCTGCGCGGACAATTCAAGCACCCTATTGTAACGCTCTTTCACGTCCATTGATCGTTCCAGAATTACATCATGTCTATCTGATCGGTCTGTGGGATAAGATGATTGTAGGTACGTAAACACTTGACTTGGTAGTTAGTTATTTATTCGAGACGACATACAATTTGGTATTTCGCCGGCAGAGAGTGACGTGCTCTCGCGGCGGTGGTTATGCGAATACTGAGCGCTGCGCTGCCAGTGTTGCCAGATGGCTTTGTGTATTTCCCCCCAGACCTCGCCAAAAAACCCCCGAAAAACTGCTTTTTCGAAAAAAAAACCCCCAACATTTTTTTCTACTCCAGATTGTTTTTTTGTATTCATTTAAAGCGACTTTTCCAACTTTACCTAGGTACTCTTTTATATCTAACGTTTATAGATAAATGCTGGACGATCTGTGGGGGAGTAATATGTAATATAAATTATAAATCAAACATTATCAATTTATCAGACAAAACATTGTAAAACTAACCTGAAAATGGAGCTTCGTCTTCCCACTCCTTTCTATATGATCTTACATACTTTTGTCTGCTGGATCGTGACATTTTCCCAACTGAACTGACGGAGTATCTTTCAAACAGATAGGTAACGTAGGTAACTTTATGATATAGATTTTGGTTTTTCTGACAAAATTCCTCAGATCAATGAAACTCTTTCTCAAAATTCACATTACCACAACAGTTATTGTTCTGAGACCACAACACAATAGGCGTTTTTCCATACGCCGGCAAAGTTGCCGGCGCCGGCAGTAAGTGAGGGACAGAGCTATAAGCTCTGTATAGCTCTGTCCCTCACTTACTGCCGGCGCCGGCGACTTTGCCGTCCTATTGAAAAACGCCTAATCACAGACTATACACAATATCAGCAGCGTAAAGCCGTGTCTATTGCTCCATGTTAACGTGTTTTTTAACACCTTAACATGTTAGTTAACCTCTTACTCGCCGGCTAATATTATAACGGCCGTGAGCGTATATATATGTCCGCGGCGGGTAAGAGGTTAACTAACATGTTTTGTTAGAATAACATGGAGCAGTAGACACAGCTTAAGCGTACTGTTTTGGGGTCCGTGCCGCAGGTCTTTTTAAAAAAACTATTTAATTAACCACACGGATTTATTAGTTTTCACAATAAGTAAGACAACTTTTCAGTATCGCGGCTATGGGTTGACTGACTATTTTAGGTACAAAACTCTATATAAATGAAGTGTATATTGCATGCGTCTGCTCTAACCACATAATATATTAGTTCATAACAGCTCCCCCAATAAGACGAAGGTTATCATTAAGATAAACGAAGGGTAGAAACCGATATAATGCAAAGAAGGGATGGCTGTGTGAAAACTGCTATAAGTATACAAAATAAGAAAACTTAGTATTCCTAAATACCCAATACTTAAAAGTTACTAAGATTTCTAGAGGAAGATCTCTGAAATGCTGTTTTCTTATCACTAAATGGTAAAGCCTCTGGAAGGCTCTTGATTGACTTCTTGTCACATTCATCATCATCAGTGAACTCAGTTAGTTCAATAGAATTATTAATTTTATTTTGATCCTTTTTAATTTTCTTATTATAACATTGATTAAAGATTTGAATGCAACAGGAAGTATTTTTATCAGTTACAAAACATTTTCTATAGACTTTGTAAGTGAAATATACAAAAATAACAGCAATAATAATATAAGTAGCAGTAGAGTAATAAGATGCATATTTTACAATATGAGATTGGCTTTGTGCCTGATTTATCTGATTTTCTAAATAATCCAATTTATGGGAGACCACATCTAAAGATTCTAAATTAATATGAGATAAATGTATAGGAGATAACTTATCAATAGTGTTATTAATAATCTTACGATTACAGCATTCATCTTCTGTAATATCAAAGTCAATAGAGAGTTGACGAGGAAGGGTTGAAGTAAAAACATGAGAGGGTGAAAGCTGTAAAGTTTGAAAGTATGCAACACAATTATTTTCTAGTGACATTATTCCGGTACCTGATAAGGTATAATCATTAATTTCATCTTTACATTTAACAGTGAGCTTATTAGGTTTGGATTGAACATAGATCCATTTTCCATCATGAAGTTTTTGCCACAAATTAATACTACCATATAACAACTTAGAATTACATATTTCAGGAAGTGACAAAGTGACTTCAGTCAACAGTTTAGTTTCACAAGACGGGTTATTAATAGTTGATAAGACGGATACAGAAGGACATATAATATAATCATAATTAACAGTTTTACATACATTGACATCATCAAGTAGTGCGTAATTCAACCTATCATCCGTTACTGCCATGTATAGCTTAGTGGGGTAAATAAGAGCATAAGTCTGAAAGCTTGTATCATGAGGGGTAGGCAAAGCTATCATTTTATAAACATTAAATTTCTGAAGCTTAATTAAAGGTATTTGCAGGATAAAAAATAATTTCTTGTTGTAATAATATGACGTCAGTTTGGAAAGATCAATAATAGTATGAATGTTATCTTGAGTTAAGGGAGTAGGAAAATCAACATTTTTCTGTATTGATTTGCTATTAGTAGATAGTTCAGTAAATAACCTAGTAGGGGTAAGAATATAGGGGTGTAAAATATTAGACTTAGAAAATAAAATAGCATTCAAAATAGTATCTAAGATATTTGAAATAGCTAACATTGAGCTTTCAAGAATATTTACTAAACCATTAATTTTAGCTACATTTATATAATTATTATTAACTTTAGCATTTTCAGATAAGACCATGTTAAGCTTATTTATCTGTTTATTAATTCTATCTTCGTTATCATTAAGTTTACGGATAGACACATTAAAATTATTAATCGTAGATTGAACAACATGGATGTTGTCTTTCATCAAGGAAAACATTTCGTTTTCATTCTGTTGACAGGCTGAAACAGCTGCATCATACTTGCGAGCATCATCTGCATCTAATGTTCCAAAGAAAAACTTTAATATTTCACCGCCGACCTCTAAGGACCTTTTAAAGCGAGTCGGAGGCTCTTGAGAGATAATATGGAATAGGGAATCGAATTTCAGTAAGTCAGCATTAAGTAATATTTCTAAAGGGCTAAAAGTATCCTTACAATCAACGTTATAAGCTAAGTTCTGAGCTTGCTTACAAAGATAAGAAATACTATTCATAGATTGTTCAATTTTGTCAAGATAAGGCTTGATATGTGAGACCTCGACGTGAGTGACCACATTCCAGTAATCATCATAAGAGTATGCAACGGAAGTCGGGTCGAAATAGATTCCAGGACTATGGACTATTTCTTGTATTACGGGTTCTGATATAGAACCTTGAAAGTGGAGAAACCTGAAACAAATGAGAAAGGCTTTCAACCAGGTTTCAGTTCATTAACGTGATATTTCACGTGTTTGCGATTGACGCAAATAGTTACGTTATTTTTGTCGTGGACCTTTAAGACTTTGAAGGGCCCTTTCCAGATAGGAGATAAGGCTTTTCGGAGCCTGTGATGCTGTTTGAGATATACTAAATCTCCAGCTTTGTATTTAATGTCCTTGGTGGAACCATCATAATATGTTTTAGATGACTCTTTACTTTTTTGTATATTTTCGAGAGCTCGTTGTCTACTATATTTCATCCTATATTGTAGAGCCCTAATGTACTCTTGATAAGTAGTACCGTTATTAGAGTCGTAGACACTACTTGGGATAGACGGTTGGTAACCGTAAAGTAACTCGAAAGGAGTGAACTGCGTAGTGCAGTGAGGAGTAGTGTTATAGGCCAATATAGCCGTAGCTAAATAACAATGCCAATCATTGTGGTTTTCGTTAACGAATGATTTTAAATACTCTTTAAGGGTAGCGTGGCTGCGTTCTAGCGCACCATTTGTTTGGGGATGATAAGGAGTCGAATAAAGGGATTTCACCTTAAGAATTTGTGTAAGTTGTTTAAACAACTCAGAGGTAAAACATGTACCTTGATCGGATAAGATCATCTTTGGGAATCCAAAGAGAGAAAAGAAGTGAATCAAATTACGCGCAACTTCATCTGTAGTAGACCCAATCATAGGGTAAGCGCAGGAGAATTTGGTCAAATCATCTTGAAGTGTCAAGATAAATTTAAACTTTTGAAGTCCAGCCTCAGGCAGAGGACCAACGATGTCCAGAGCTAATCGCTCAAAAGGCTTGGTACTAGATGAGGTTATAATCATAGGAGCCTTGTTACATTTCCGTAAGGGTTTATTTATTTTACATAGACTACAGTCTTTAACAAATCGCTCAATGTCGGAGCGCATACCTTTCCAATAATAAGTGGCTCTAATTCTGTTAAACATTCTCTGAATGCCTGGGTGACCAGCAATAGTGGTACCGTGATTTTCGGTCAAAACCTTGGGAACCTCGACGGGTGAGGGGTAAATAATTTGATTTTTATAAATGTGAATCTTGATATTAGTGCCGTGAAACACAAAAGAAATGATATTGTAAACCTTTGTATAGTCTAATTTCGTGAAAGGTTCTGAAAAATCGGGAATTGCTAAGTCTGTTTGATCTTCAGCAATAACAACATCACGTAATTTCATTAATAGATTGTAAATGACTCTATATGAGGTTTCATCGTAGTGATGAACCTTGGTGAATAAAAAGTAAAACTTTTTATTAGTAGAATGAGCGGTGAGCACGGTCTCGGGCTCGCGCTCAACTGATAGCAAGTCAGCAGAATTGTCTACTGTGGATAATAATTGTTCGCAACTCGGCATAGAGTAGTCGAAATCTAGAGAAGTCGGACAAGCGACTAATTTATGTTTAGAAAGATGTAATGGCTCATTGTGTTCCTGAATTTGAGTATCATTTGATACTGATTTTGTGAATTGCTTTTTAAAGTAGATCTCATAAGAGCATTTGTTCAAGTTTGAATGAGAGATGGCGTTGACAGGGTTACGGGAAAGAGCATCTGCATTCGCATTTACTCTGCCGGGTTTGTAAACGATTTCATAATCGTATTCCTCTAGTTTTAAGCGCCAACGTAGAAGACGACCCCCAGGATCTTTAGCATTAAATAGCCAGACTAAAGGACGATGGTCAGTAACAATTTTGAACCTATACCCATATAAATAAGGGCGGAAGGTGTTAATTCCGAAAAGAATAGCTAGAAGTTCTTTCTCTGTAGTAGAGTAGTTTCCTTCGGCTTTGTTCAGAGTTCTGGACGCATAGGCGATGGGCTTGTCGTTGCCGATCTCGCCTTGAGAAAGAATTGCGCCAACGGCGTAATTAGAAGCGTCAGTAGTGACCACGAAAGGCTGTGTAAAATCAGGATATTGTAGTATAGGAGCCGTGATCAATTTCTCCTTGAGGGAATTGAATGCAAATTCTTGTTCTTGAGACCATATGAAAGGAATATCCTTTTTTAGAAGACATGTCAATGGTTTGGTGATTTTAGAGAAGTTCTCTATGAAACGGCGGTAATAGCCAGTTAAACCAAGAAAAGATTTTATATCTTTGGCATTTTGAGGAACAGGGAATTCTGAAATGGCCTTGATTTTGTCGGGATTAGGAGACACACCTTTATCGGTAATCATGTGACCTAAGTAGGAGACTTCACGTCTCAGAAACTCGCATTTGTCGGGTTGCATTTTTAGGTTAAATTCCCGAAATTTGTCGAAAACGAGTTGCAGCTTTTGGATGTGCGAATCAAGATCATGGGAATAGACAATACAGTCGTCTAGGTAAACATAACAATGTAGTCCCTGTAAGCCGGATAGAACGGTATTCATCAATCTCTGGAAGGTCGAAGGAGCATTTTTGAGTCCGAATGGCATCCTAACGAATTCGTAGTGGCCTGAAGTGCCATTTGAGTTAGTTACAGTAAATCCTGTTTTTGCTGAGTCAGCAGGATTAAGACAGATCTGATGGAAACCTGAAACCAAATCAAGGGTTGAAAAGTACTTCGAATGACCCAACTGATCGAGAATGTCTGTGATCAAAGGAATAGGGTAAACCTCATTAACGGTAACGTCATTTAGACGACGATAATCAATGACAACGCGCCACTTTTGTTTGCCAGAGGCGTCCATCTTTTTGGGAACTACCCAAACTGGGGCACTCCAAGGTGAAATAGAAGGTCTGATGATATTCTGAGCAAGCATCTTCTGCATTTGGTTTTCAACCTCTTGCTTATGAACCTCGGGGAAACGGTATGATTTAACATGTATCGGAGGGGCATCACCCGTATTGATGGAATGCTGAATTGCATTTGTGCACGTGAGAGGATCGCCTTCAAGATAGAATATATCTGTGTACTGAGTACAACAGTCTAGAAGAACCTTTTTCTCTTCTGAATTTAAATGTTCGTGACGAATTTGATCGAGAACGCGTTGCTTTCTATTTGAGGTAACTTCACGAGAAGTAGAGAAGACATTCTGAGATGAACTCTGAGAAGAGTCGACAGGTAAATCCATAGGAGTAAGTCGAACTGAGAAATCTTTGATTTCGATTGGTTTTTCCAATGTATTCAAAATAGAGACATTAACTCTATAGTTCCGCTTAACTGTGACGATACAATTTGCAAGGTAAACGCCTTCGCAGAATGTGTGATCGAGTATCAGCGCTTCGCGCAAAGAGTCTAATTCCGTAATGTCATTAGACACAAGACATTCAATTACTGCTTCAGATCGAGCAGGTATAACAAAGCAGGGATTGCTAAGCGAAAATGGAATAGAGAACTTTTGCATTTGTAAAGTCTTAGTCGAATATTTAATATCCATTTTATAATTGTCCAGAAAATCGCTACCGAGAATGCCATCGAATGGCAAGCGCACTGAGTCGCTAATCGCGTGTACATTGAAGTTCAGCGCTACTATACTCTGTTGAGAAAATCGGTAGGATAAGTCAAGTTCAAGGGACCCAAGAGATTCCACATGAGAATCGTCGTCATTTAGACCTTTAATTTTAATAGTTTGAGGTCCCAAATCGGAATGCTTATTTAAACTTGAGAATTTCACAATGGAAATTGAAGCACCCGAATCGATTAAGAAACAGAGAGGTGTCTGTGAACAGCTCGTCTGTAAAAACACGTGAGGAAGCGAAACCCTAGGGTTGAGATTAAAAACAGTATATACTGTGCTTTCTTCACATGTAGAATCTCTAGGGGTAAACCCCGGAAAACTCAAGTTATCTTGAGGGGAGAGATTCGTGGACTCATTGAGAGTATTAAAACTAGCCTGAAGGGGGAACTCATTTTTGAGTAGAGGCGTAGTAGTTGAGCTAGTCTTGGGTAGAAACTCATTTTTAAGTAAAGACCTAGCCTTAGATTTTTTTGAGCTAGCCTTAGGGGTGAACTTTTTTTTAAGTGGAGGCTTAGCAGAACTGGCCTTGGGTGGAAACTCAGGGAGTAAAGGCGCAGATTTTTTATAAAACGTGTCTTTTACAATAGGAGTACTGGGCTCCGGCAGACACGGAACCGGAACCGATTTTAGTTTAAATCAGTTTCGATTTCGTCTGAGTGTTCAAGCGCAGTGTGGACACTGGCTTGAGGAGGCGGTGATGACTCACCGTTTTTGCGTTTCAATCTAAAACACTCAGTAATAAGATGCCCTACCTTCTTACAATAGGCACAACTTTTATTTCTGTCAAATTTTGAAGAAGAAGGTCCGCTTTGAGAGGGAGGAGAATTGATCGCATGGACACGATGACCTTCGTTAGATTGTCTTCTCTTTTTAAAACAATCGGAAGCGGAATGACCGCTTTGATGACAGAAAGAGCATTGTAGAGATGCTCGTTGAGATATCCGGGAAAGATTGAAGATTTTCTCTTCTTCGATAGCATGTGTGATCGCTTCGGAAAGAGTCTTGGGGTTGCGGCACCTAACAATATGTGCAAATTTGGTGTTCATTCCTAACATAAAAGTGTTGAGGGCTAAATCCTCCATCGCAGCTAGCCTTCCCACAAGCTCGCTCTTATCCACACAGCTATAATGGATGTCGGATTGAAGTCGAGTTAAACACGACTCTATTTGTAATGAATATTGCGTCACGCTCTCGTCGGCTTTCTGGCGGCAATTTTGCAAATCTACAAGGAGATGCGTGGAGTGTTTCTTTTCGCCAAAAGTAGTTTTCAGGAAAGACTTGATATCACTCCAGCTTTCAAAATTTTTTAAACAACAGGCTAATTGAGCCTTGCCTTCGAGCTGTGATACAATATATTTTATAAGCACGTTCTGTTGTTCTGTAGTAGCTAAACTAATTGCGTTTTCGCAGTTAGTGAGAAAAGCTGGGAGGGTTTCTCGATCACCATTATAGGGCCGAATGAATTTAGTAAGAACCGACAAAGTTATTGAGGTAGCCATTTTTTTCTTAGGCGCTTTTACTTTCGGTTCAGGTTCTGCCTCGCTACTAGAGTTATCAGAAGTCTCGGGGGCAGATTCTACGTCAACAAGTTCCTCCTTTTTCGGTTGAACCATGAGTGAAAATTAGAATCCAGAACGACAGAATATGCGACACACAAAGCTAAAATGTTGTGAAATAAACTTTTAAAAGTAAAAGTGTAAAATTGTATAAAATAAACCCTGTAAAAATGTTCACGTAAAAAAAAAAATGTTCATGTAAAAATAGCGTAGTAACACTGTAAATTCACACACAAAAACACAATTCACAGAAAAGTTAAGAGATGAAGCAACTCACAGGAGAACCAGGAACATCTCGGGGAACCAGGGAATGTAGAAGGAAGTGACCCGAAGTACCAAAACTGGCGTAGTCACGCTGTAGCAGTGACGTCGGTACAGGCGAGGTAGGTAGCGGTAAGTGTCCGGCGACACAGAAGTGTCGTATTTCTACGGAATTCTTAGACGGCTACTGTTTGAAGTTGGAGTCACGACGTATTGCAATAATTACTGCGAAACTGGTTTTGATGAATTGAGCTGGAAAGTGTGAATAAAATTAAGAATATAGATGAAGTTTGAGTCAACTCGATGAACCGATGATTATGATCTGCTTGTCTTCTTCTGATGCGGGCTCGCACAGCAGGATGTGTGGAGACTGACCGTCGACCAGGGGAAAGTTAGTGCAGGCTCAAGCTCGAGAGCTGAGGCTTACTGTCGACCAACCGGTGACCAGTGATGCTGCGGGCTACACGGACTCACGCTAGGGCGGAGACTGGGGTGGAGACTTATCGTCGGGCAACACGGCACTGAATTTTACAGACCTTTCTTGATGCGACAGGGACCGCGAGTTCTTTTAGATGCCAGATCTTACGCGAAGCAAGGTTTTTCTTCTGGCATCCCACTTCTGACACCACTTGTTTTGGGGTCCGTGCCGCAGGTCTTTTTAAAAAAACTATTTAATTAACCACACGGATTTATTAGTTTTCACAATAAGTAAGACAACTTTTCAGTATCGCGGCTATGGGTTGACTGACTATTTTAGGTACAAAACTCTATATAAATGAAGTGTATATTGCATGCGTCTGCTCTAACCACATAATATATTAGTTCATAACAGTACGAATGAATGAGTGAATGAAAGAAAAGAACATGGAGCATCAAAAATGAGGTGAGCTAGTTATAGTGTTGTGCTTATGTTCAATTGATTCAATCGATCGACTCGTATAATTATTTCGCGATGAATTAGTAGGTTTTAAAAAACTCCTAAAAACCCCATGTTCGAATTATTTCCCCCCGGAAATCCCCCCAAAGGATTTATCCCCCCGAAATTCCCCCCGGAGGCTTAAAAAACCCCCAAATTTGCAGGGAATCCCCCCCATCTGGCATCACTGTGCGCTGCGCGCCCGCGACAGGTTTTGCACGGCGGCGCGTAGACAATAGCAAGGAATGCGCTGTAGTCAGGGCCGGGCTCAGGAACGTAGATTTCGTTGTGAGTGGGGTATCCACAGGTCTATCAGACCGTGTGCGGAGGAAAACCATATCAACTCCCTTGGAAAAATGCTTCTGAATCTCTGATAGTGACATGGTAACGAACGATACTTACAATTTACAAAAACTTAAATTTACTGAACCCTTGAGTTTATAAACCATACTGTTAGCACACTATGGTGGGTAATATGAAGTTTCGAAAAGGATATAGAGTTTTCTAATAAGTTTAGGGTATCTATTATTTTAAAACAATTTACTTGCAACAAGTTGTACAGACCAGTCATTTTTATAAAGTCTGATTGTCTGTAATTAGTCATGTTAATGTCTCTGACCATTTTGTTAATCTGTGTATGTATTCTGTATTGGTTGGCAGCGATAGTGGAAAACAAAGAGTTAACTGACGAGAGCAGTTGCTTATTTAAAGTAATCGATTTACTAAACTTACTCTCTGTAAGGACTCTTGGTTTTTCTGCAATGTGGAAATGGCTTTTGTATATTCAATAGCATCTTGTTGGTCTAAATTACCTGTAATGAATTTTATTATCGAACCAGCACCGTTAATCAGGCCACGTGTGTTTCTTATGTTAATGTCACTAATACTAAGTGAGTTATACTTTGAATGGATTAATCCTATGTTATCTAAGAGTATCCCCCTCGATACCAAAAAGTTACGAAAGTACTTTGGGTCGGCTTGCTTAACATAATCATTAAAAGCTACAATATGTAGTCCTAAGCTAGTTATACTACTTTTTATCTTATCTAAGTCAAAGTAGTGAATGAATACATGTTCACTATTTTGAATCTTTGTATAGCCTAAAGCAAACGGTAATATTCCGGGATTGTTAGGGAGAGGTGTCAGGGCCACTTGGTGATCTTGACCTCGGCTCTTGGCTGCTACTAGGGACAGGATCACGATCTGTGTCCTGCAACAGATTTCTTTGGTTACGGAGGGGTCTTCGTAAGTTACGTTTGTTATACGTTACGTCTTTAACATCTATGATTCTGATACCTAGGTCTCGTTTGGCTTGTCTGGTTACGTAACGCGGCTGGGTCTTTTGACGTGATGCTCATGGGTTTTTGGAATAACACAGGTTGTCTTCCTATAGACAAGAGGCGGTTCTCTGTTTACATTGTCTTTCCATAGTTCTAGTATGTTTTTCCTGCAGATTTTCATTTAGTTTTGCATTATGTTTTGTGTAACCTCCTTATGTTTTTGAATATAATTTAACAGGTCCTTAACATCGTTTACTCTCAGCATTTGTTTGTCCTGTACTTTATACTCTCGCTGGACGGGATGTTTTTTTCTTGTCCCTAGTTTTATTTATTTATTTATTTTAAATCTAATTGAATTTACTTTAATTTAATGTTATTAATCTTATTTATTTTCAAATTTAAATTTAAATTTAGCTTAGTTTGACTGTACCCTCGATGCTACTCGCCGTGGCCGCGCGGTCCCAATGCTAGTTTGGATGGTTAGCGTAAGCTAACTATCATCCTACGGACGATCGCATTTGTGTGATTCCGTTGTGAATCGGAGATCGAGACGAATCTCTCGACGTCCATACCAGGTGGCATGTTCCTCCGTTCATTCCTGTTCGCAATCCAGTCTTGGGGTATGACCCATGGATTGTTTGGAACTGGTTAGACGCAACACCAGTTGGCGTTACTGTTGTTTATCGTTCTCTTTTGAAGTTGGTATCCTGTTAGATACGTAGCACCGAACGTGGTAGTGCTGTTCGCGTTGGTAGAAAAGGGTCTCACGATGAGATTTGTCCACTTTGTCTCTACATCTACGTTTTCGTCAGTGGGTACCGATTTTATCAGTTGAGCCGCATCTCCTTCGATGGTCAGAGCGTCAATTTTAACTTTTTCATTTCGGAATGTCCTTGTCCCGACGATGTAGTCACTGACTTTCTGAACCAAACCGACGTTTAGACGTGTTTTGGCTACTGATTCACGGAATTGTGTCGCGTATATTCCCAACGATTGCAGGTTTATGCGCAATTTTTCCTTCCTCGCTCCGACTGTGCCGAAGTTTCCCACTAGCGACGTAGTCTATCCTGGTGGCGTCACTCGAAAGTTGAGCACTGGTTGTGCTACCTCGGATGCTTCAGCCATCAAGTAATCTCCACATACTCCCAGTGATGGAAGTTCCTCGTAGAGGTTTTGTGTCTCTGCGTCTATCAAGTTCGAATGATAACCCCCGAATCCTGTCACTACATGTAGCGTAAGGACAAAAGAGTCCATGGAACAATATTGACATGAAAATTATTAAAAAAAAAATGACATGAAAATTATTTTGACAGTGGGTACCAAGACGTCAATGAATGTCTAATTTTTGACGTTGGTACCCACTGTCAAACTAATTTTAATGTATTTTTTTTTTATAAACAAAATAAAAAATGGCTCGAGTTTGGGGGTTAAAACTGTTGTTGTGTACTCCCTAATTACGGCAGTACAATACTAATTTAATCACTTATCAGTTTTCCAGTCAAAATAATCAGACAATTTTTCAGTAAAAGAAATATGCAGGCTTTTATTAAAAATAAAATAAAAAACATCTTTCGGAAAATAATAATATAAACACTAGTCTAATCATCCCGATCACTCTCTGAGCTGCTGCTGTTTTCCTGTGCATGTCCATCTTCAGGCTTTAAACTTTTATAGAAGTCATGATAAGTGGACGGAATGCTACCCTTTTGGCATAGCTTTAACAGATCTGTAGGGACACATGTTGACAGTGTCAGCAGTTTCGTAATCAGCCCCCAGTCCCCATATACGAGCTAGACTAGGCGGTTGTGTCGGTGCTAATACAAACCTGTACCTGTGACTATAATCTGTGTTGTATCGAAATATAAAATAAATATCCTGACTTTATTACAATTAAAAGACTTTAATTTAATACTATAGGAGAGAACATTTCACTTCTTAAAAATGGCTAGACTACAATGTCTGTAGGGAGCTTGATACGACCTTGGTTGATAAAGCTACGAGGTTCAGTGGGGGGAAGAGATATCCATCCTGCAACCTCCCTAGCAACCTTATTTTTGAGCTTTTTGACTGTTATCCAATGTCGGATGATGATTCCTCCAATTATCCCTAACGCAGATGCTATCCCAACCACAGTCCACCAAGTGTAATGATGAGGGGGAGACCAAGGAGCATCACGAAGCTGAGGAATTTTCCCCTCAGGGATCCATCCGTCTACGTCTACATCCATCAGAGCCTCATGCTGGGTTGGGATAGACATATTAATCAAGATGTCATATCCCGTCTTCATGGTTTCTTGAGATAATTGATAGATTTTCCCACCCATGTTCAAGTAATCTCCATCGACCGAGGTAAATACTCTAGGGACTGAGCTTGGGTCAATCCGACGGTGAACAATAAGATCCTTTCCTTGAGACAGCATAATCTCCCCGGTCTGATTGGTGGCACTTATGAGCACACCCCCGTCAAATGGTACGATATCAAGCTGGGGAGCTATAGTTAACTCCCACTCGCAACTGGTGATTCGGGGGGCCTTTTCTAATAGATGCCTTAGGCATGTATCAAATCGAGGTTGGTCCTGTTTTGGGCAAAGTGTTAAGGTAAGCATTTCCCGGCATATTGTAGGGGAAGTCTCCCAACAGACTCCTCTATCTCTACAGGCTACCACGTCTGGGAGAGCCAACCGACGGAATCCTCCATCTGTTTCCGTGTGGGTTGTATGAACCCTCATCAAAGATGCCGAGCGGTCTGCCAAAATCCTAGGGAATATCATAACACCAGAAACCATGGGGTAAGGGTCATATGTGACTTTGTGGAGCGAAAACTTTCCTAGCTCATATAGGAGTGTCATATCCTTAGAGTACGCTGTGGACATCATCATTGGATGTTTTAAAAGGACAGACATTACATCAGTAGAGGGAAGCAAGTCTGGGGTTATCCTTCCGGACAGGGCGCCGTCTACCACTCGTGCAAAATCATTCGGAGCTAAGGAAAGCCAGGTTGCGTAGACCTCTCGGAAATAATTGGTCACTAACTCTTCACATGTGCTGCGATCTAAAAACTCGCGGACTATCCGAGCCTGGCGGTCTACTGCATGATATATTGCATGCTGGTTGTCAATTAAGGTGTTGATACTATCCGTTACCACCTCTCGGTCTTTTTTCATTGCCGCCAACTGGGTATCTAGAGAAGATACTGTGTCTTGGAGAGACCAAATAGATGCTCTATTCCATGCCACTGCTCCTCCTAGGATTAATGTCTCAATAAACCGCTTAGGTCTTGGAGAGCGATTCTGGGGAATCAGAGAGCCTATTTTATTTTTTAGGAGCTCGACAATCATTCTCTGATGATCTTCATTTGCAGACACATTGCAGGAGGTTCCTTGACCTGTCAGCCCCGCGGCTACCAGGTGGGGCATATGGTAAATAGTAGGGATATAAATATACCCAGAATACTCCATATACGATCCTTTAGTTTTAATAGCTAGCGAAACGGAACAGCAACACGAGATTCACCTTAAACTAATTTTCGAGAGATTAAATAAGTTTGGAATAACTATTAACTTAAGTAAATGTGAATTTGGGAAAACTAAACTAGAATTTTTAGGCTATGAAATTTCCCAGGAGGGCATTTCCCCACTGAAACATAAAGTTCAAAGTATCTTAACATACCCAAAACCTAAGACCGTCGATGATCTTAGACGTTTCTTAGGTATGATTAACTTTTATAGGGCCAGTCTACCTAGAGCTGCTGAATATCAAAAGGAATTACATACATATTTGAATGGGGCTAAAAAGAGGGACAAATCACTCATCAAGTGGACAGAATGTGCAGACGCAGCGTTCGAGAAATGTAAGTCATGCCTACAGTCCGCCACGATGCTACAATATCCAGTTGCGAACGCTGAATTAGCTATTATGGCTGACGCGGCTAACGGATGTGTGGGAGCGGTTCTACAAACTAAGGTGGGTGGTCAATGGAAACCATTGGGATACTTTTCTAAAAGACTTAGTGAGACACAACAAAAATATAGCACTTATGACCGGGAGTTATTAGCTATTTATTTAGCGGTCCAACATTTCCGGTATATGGTAGAAGGACAGTCTTTCAGCATTTTCACAGACCACAAACCGTTACTGTATGCTTTTACAAAAAAGCCAAGCGATTTAGAAACTTCGAGACGGGTAAGGCAATTAATGTTTATTAGTGAGTTTACCACCGACATTCGATACGTACCGGGTCAGGACAACGTGGTAGCCGATGCGTTGTCACGTTTGGAAACCATTTCGTGTCCCACGGCTATTGATTTCGCAGAACTGGCGGGTGCTCAGGTAACAGATAGTGAGTTAGGTAAATTATTAGTCGAGAACCGCTGGAATCTAAAGAAGTTTATTGTCCCGTATTGCGATAAAGAAATTATGTGTGAAGCATCCACAGGTACTTTGCGTCCTTATTTACCTGAACAATTTAGGAAATTAGCTGTTGACATGGTACATAGGTTATCACACCCAGGTATACGAACAACTAGGAAATTAGTGACCGCTAAATATTTTTGGCCAGGGATGAATACAGAAATAGGCAGATGGACCAAAACCTGTGTTAATTGCCAAAAATCAAAAGTAGTACGTCACAACGTGTCCGGTTTGGGGAGTTACGATAAATGTGGTCGATTCGAACATTTACATGTAGATATAGTTGGGCCTTTACCCACGTCGGAGGACGGTTATAGGTATTTATTAACCATGGTAGACAGGGCAACAGGGTGGCCAGAAGCGGTTCCCATGAAAGACATATATGCAGCAACGGTGGCGAAGTTATTATACGTAGATTGGATAACTCACTACGGATCGCCAATTAGAATTACGACAGATCAGGGGAGGCAATTCGAAAGCTGCCTATTTAGGGAATTACTGAATTACTTAGGGGTGGAAAAATTACGTACAACACCTTATCATCCGCAATCTAATGGAACGGTCGAAAGATGGCACCGTTCATTAAAAGCAGCATCATGGCTCGCGGAGAATCAGGTAAGTGGACTGAGGAGTTACCCACGGTGCTTTATGGGCTACGACGAGCGATGCCACGCAGCGACACTGGCGTTAGTGCAGCGGAATTGACGTTCGGTAAAACAATTAGGTTGCCCGGGGATTTCTATGATAGTACAAGTACAGGAATTAACGATTCGTATGAGTTTGTGGATAGGTTGAGAGAGGTTATCGGTAATCTGAAACCGAGACCTACTAAGCAAAGGGATACAAGGCATATATTTATACACCCTGATTTAAGTACTTGTTCGCACGTTTTCGTGCGGGTTGATTTAGTTAAGAAGTCATTACAACCTCCATACGACGGCCCTTATCTAGTGGTAAATAGGTCAGAAAAATGGTTCGAACTACTAATTAAAGGTAAACAAGTGAAAGTGTCAATAGATCGGCTTAAGCCAGCTTACATTTTCAACGATAATTTCAATCCACGACAACAGTCGCTCAACCAAAATAAAGGTAGTGTTAGCTCTAAGTTAGATATACCTAGTTTGGGCAAGGACTCAACTGCACCAAATTGCAAAAATGTAGACGATGCAACGCGTACCACACGCTCTGGTAGGGTAGTTAGGCTACCTGTGAGATTTATGTAGTACATGTTACATATTTTACATAGTATTGTGGTAGTGTGTCAATGGCATCATAAAATAAGTTAAGTTTAAGTGTATCAATCTGTACAAAACAAATGTACTGGTAAATAATGTATGATGTGGTATGTGGGTTACTAGATCGCTTAGTCAATCATTGAGTAGTGCACTTTGGAGTTGCAAATAAAGCAATGTAAATTAACTTTATATTTTTTTCTCATATTGATCAATCATTACACTATTGGAGACAGGAGATCAAGTACCTACTTACTATCGTTTATTTACAGTCGATTCAATATGGGAGGATATAACAGTACACCCCAGCAACAAAATAATGTTGCACTTACACAAAAAGTGGAAAACGCAACAATTGAAGGCAAGGTGAATACGTTGGAGATATCCCTGTTGGTGATTAGTATAGTGTGCGTGACTTTCCTATTATACATCATAACCAAACATTTGAAGAGTCGTGTAAAGAAATGGTTAAAAAAGGAAGCGATTGGAGCTGGTTGGAAACAGCCGCCGGTGGTAAATGTGCATACCATACCACAGGCGCCTCAACGTAGCGCAGATGTGTATTAATTAGTTCATTATAATATTGTGAAGTTAGTGAAGTTAAGCATTATGTGTGGAGGTCCACACCAAAACGTAACATTACGTTCATAAGTGATTTTACAGAAATTGGCAAAGTTTGATCACATCATGGTCATTAGAGCTAGTTCTATTCTACAGAGGGAATTAATTAACATAAATAAAGATACATCTATTGGGTATATAAAAACTCGGAAATTTTAGTTTTTATAGCCAGGACATTCGTTTTAAAGAAATTTATGTTACTTTTTGGTGCAACTGCTTGATAATGTTGCGTTTTGGCGGAATCATTGTAGTAATGTTACGTTTTGGTTGGATCATTGTAGTAATGTTGCTTTTTGATTATGACCTACTAATAAATATCACTTTTTGGTGCAAACGGAATAAAATATAGATACTTTAAAATTACACATATTTATTACAAATAAACAAATGACACAGCTTAATTAAAGTCTAAGACCGCAGTCTTCTTCACAGCAATCACAGATTTCTATTTGTGGATCTGCTTGAAATTGTTCAATTCCCAGAGTTGGCCTTTCTTCATCCAACAGAGTTTTAAAGAAGTCTAAATCTTCAAAATCTCTCCATGCCTCACCAAACTGCTTCACCAATAAGTTGGTGATATCTCTCTTTTTTTCACTGGAAATTTTATTCCCTAAGGCAATACTTTCCAATGTTGCTGGAAATGTTCTTCCTTTCTTTAGATATGAAATGTAACACTCTGCACCTTCAAATACAAAATTATCAAAAGTTTTCAGTAAACATTGGCGGTGGTTTTGAGATCTCTTGAAATATATACGTTTCATATTTTGTATACCATTTATCGGTTTTAAATATTGGCTGAGTTTCTTGACATCATACAAATTCCAATCTTCTCCCAAAGTCCTGACATTGCCATGTTTGGAATACATTTCACAATATTGCTCTTTCTTTGTAATTATTGCCACTTTCCTCAAGTCCTTTTCAATTCGGGCAAATACTCGGTCTGCCGGCAAGAAACTATGTCCCCTTACTGGGAAAACCAGCTGTATTCTTTTCAGTGATGATGGTGCTTTGTGCACGAGCCAAAACATCAAGCTGTGAAGTAAATGTTGATTTTTGTTTTGACCCCCACAGCCGTCACAAAACAATCGTAAAGTTTCAACATCTTCTAATACAGTGTTCTCCAGATGATGGAGCAATGCTGAACTTACACACACTGATCCACGTCCAGCTTGATCTTCACTCCACTGGTAAAATGTTGGATTTTTAGTATCATATGCAGTTACACACATTGTATAAAGACTTAACTGTCTCAAATAAAATGCATCCCCTATTGAAGATTTAGGTAAAGGCTGGACCTGTTGCAGGTCAAAACACAATGTGAGTGACCTAGGTACATCTTTTTTCAGTAATTTATAAAATGTGTTCGCTCGTAAGGTATGAACCCGATATTTAGTTCTATATTCTTGTTTCTTCGATTCATCTTTCTCTGTTTTTACCTTGTGTTTTAACATGAAACATGTTGCACAAACATCAGATGCTGGAGTAGAAAACCCAATATTTAAACTATTAAATATTTTCCAGAAAAATGTCTTCTTTGCTTGGAACGCTGCATCGACGGAATTATTGTATATTTTCCTTAATTTCGCAATACTCAAATCACTTGACAAGTAACAGCGAACAGATTTCTGTCTGTTGTAGTGGCTCTCTTTTGCATGAAGAGACTTCAAAAACTTGACAACTTTTTCTCGCTTGCCATTGTGTTTTGCTGCCTTCCTATCACCACCCCTGTTTTCTCTTGGAGTGTTTCCATCATACAATGTTTTCCCAATTGTATTTAACCTCCGACTTTTAATCAAAAATGTCGCCTGGAAGAATTGTTTGCAAACGCAAGTTGGCTTCTTCTTCCTCAACACAAAGTATGTGCACGAAAATTTGCGAGGTTTTCGTTTCTCAGATGTCGATTGACGATGCTCTTGTGGTCTATAGGGTGCAATAAATCGCGTCAGGAATTTATCTTGTTCCACTTTACTTTTATTCTTATGCAGGAATTCTCTTTGTTGAATTATGTCCCTGATTGACACAGATTTGCAATTAAATTTGCTTTTCTGACTGTGATCACAGGGCCTCCTGAATTGTAATCCTGAAGGATCCATATTCAAGTACCTAAAACAAAGAAAAACCACATAAAATATCATTAGGTAAAGGCACAAAAAAGTGAACCGAACTGCCATTGTAAAACTTACTTTTTGTCACGGCTTTCTTTTCTCGTCTCTTGCCATACAGATGCTCGTTTCCGTTGACCCTGATTAAGATCACCTACGGTAGACTCCATCGCACCGTTTTTATATTAAAAACCTTAGTTTTATTGCTAAAATGTCTCACAGCCACAAAACAATCACACCGAATACCGAACCGATTCAAATAAGCGCGCAAGAAATGACGTTTTGCTTTTCTTTTTTTGTTTTGACAGCTTGACCAACCGTTCAGAAACTGCATAGAACTTTCTAACTCACACCGCGTTCCGAATGGAGCTTATAGCATTAAAACTACCATCAAACTACTCACGCCGCCCGAGTCACGCCTACGTCAAACATTTTGAAAAGAAAAATGTTACGCTTTGGTGCGACTATAGGGTACAGTATGTACGAGTATGGTGGAAATGTTACGATTTGTTGTGAATACGTTCATCGTCAATTTCAGCTTGCAAAACTGTTACGTTTTGGTGCAATCGACTGATTTCAGGGCGGCGTAACAAGCGATTTGACGCGTTTTGTCGCAATTTTAGGTAAGATTTCGATAGAATTCAGTATCCGTAACAGATCTGCATTCATAACTTTTTTTTTGTAAAAAAGTGAAATGTAACGTTTTGGTGGGGACCTCCACATGTGTTTCTTTCTATACCTATTTAGAAGTTCTGAAGAGTTTACTTAGGTAGGTACAGAGAAAAACGAAATTATTTTATATATTTTTTTATTTTAGTTTACGAAACATTATTGTACGTGTAAAATTAACAAAGTTGTTGTAATCAGAATACCTATAAGTATTGAGTCTCAGGTTACATTACATGTTATGTTTTATGTTACATCCTGTTATTTAAAGTCAAGCTATTAAAAACAATTGTGATTGTAAAAGTGTCTATCTAGCATGTGCGAGGTTGAGTTTTGCTTCAAAGAAGTTAGGACAGACAGAGTAGGGTAAGCACAGAGTAGAGTATAAATAGCAACTTTGATAACATTTATTTGAAATTGTAAACATTCTTTTGAAATTTATATTATTTTATTTTGAAAGGGGGGGCTAGTGTAGGGACACATGTTGACAGTGTCAGCAGTTTCGTAATCAGCCCCCAGTCCCCATATACGAGCTAGACTAGGCGGTTGTGTCGGTGCTAATACAAACCTGTACCTGTGACTATAATCTGTGTTGTATCGAAATATAAAATAAATATCCTGACTTTATTACAATTAAAAGACTTTAATTTAATACTATAGGAGAGAACATTAAAGATCTTTAATTTTTCCAGGGTTTATTTTTAGTTTAGAACTGTACAGCCTTGGAACATCTAGCGGCAGCGTAGATGATTTTCGTAGCTTTCTACGCTGGATTTTTAGTGACTCGAATTCATTATCAATCACTCAACCGATATTTAAAGTATATCGTTGTGGGTTCACCTTTTCGATATTGGAACCACTTTACCTTCAGCCACTTCATTCTGCTCCCATCTTCTGATTGGGTCTTATTAGTCATAATTTTTTGGGTATATTGTTTGTAATTGAAGAAATCAGAATGCTCCATTTCTATTACTTTGTGATAGGATTCAGTAACTTTGGCAGTACGAGCGACCATGTACCATCCTTGTGGTGTGAACACGTCTACTTGTCGTCCTCGACATTCTATTGTGGAGTGCACTGTATCGCATTCCATCTCTGAATGCCCTGATTCCATAAATTTTTGGTTGATACAGTCTATATGTAGTTGTTCCACGGCCCTTAGTAACATTGTAGAGACAACGGAGTTACGGTTTTGTCCTGATGCTGTATCAGAATACAGAAAAACTTCTTTCTTGGGACCCAGTGAAACTAAGAGGTTCCACAGACTCGTGGCGATCTCTGAAGCACCTTTTGCACCTACACCTTCGAGCCACATGTAGTTGGTCGCTTGTGTAGTAGCCATGTCATAAACAGTGAAGTTGTATGTTTTGAGTTTTTTAGTATAATACAACTGTCCTACTTTTAAACTTGGCGTCACAAATACTTTTTCTAGATCCATGGTGAAGCAATTTAAGGTTGGATCACTAGTAGCTCGATCCTTGTCGACTTGTTTGTGCTCCCTCGACTCTTTTTTTCGCATTAAGTGTAAATTGTATTCCTCTTCATCTCTTCCTTTCTCTTCATCTGACTTGTTCTTGTACTGAATACAATAGTCACACTGATCCTTTTTAGGACTATGGAAGCCGTAGTTAAATTCAGAGACGAAGATTGATACATATAAGCTGAACTTTTCTGGTTGAATGTTTTGCACTTTGCAAAACTCTATGTAGTCCAGGTAAATACGGGTCTCGCTCAAACCAGATTGCAAGTATTTTCTCTTACTGCTGCTCCGACAGTAATGAGAAGCAACTACGGGCAAACTTTTGATATGATCTCTGATTATGTATGTTCCTCACTTCCTCGGATTTTTTGTTTGGCGGTTCTTTATGGCCTCTGTGATCTATTTCAGTTACACCGGATGGAGTCAACTTTTTAAAGCCGTTTCGACTTTCTTGGCCGAGATGTCATATGTTGCCAAAAAGAATTGTTTGCACACTTGGACTTTCTAGTCATTGCTTATTATCATGTATTGTAAGGTATGCTGACGTTTATCGTATCGCTTCCACTGTATCTTCTTTTTACTGGAACGCGATTAACACTTACCAATGAAGGCCCACCTTGCTCTCTCAGAATCCAGAGTCAAATAGTCGGCCAAGATTTGCTTCTGCTGTGATCTATCTATTTTGGCCGTGCATTTATAGTGACACTTACAGTTCACTTCTTTAACAGTCTTTGCTCGACATTTTTTTTCCGGATCTGCTTTGGTATTCCTTGCCTTCCATTCGAAGTATCTTTTGAGAATTGCGCTTCCACTTTTTGGGTCTCGCCTGCGTTTCCTACTTAAACCATCTGTAGTGTGTTCTGAAGCAGTGGCTGTAGTTGGTACAGTGTTATTGTTATTGTCACTCTCTATTGTTTCAGAATCAGAACTTTCTGCAATAAACACGCGATGGTTAAGGTTTTTGCGCTTCCGATGTAAAACAATGAAAACATCATCGCTGTCCGATATTATTTCTAAGCAACTAACGTAGTCTTGACTTGCCGGTTCTTGCTGGCCAGACTCGTATGAATTTATAGGCGCAGTCGTCTGGTTCACCGTTTGGCCTGAAAAAATCCCACTAATATTATAAATGTGAAAGTGTGTATGGATGTATGTATGGATTTATGTTGTTCTTTCACGCGATAACGGCTGAACCGATTTTGATTAATTTGGCATGGATGAATTTTTAAATAGTTTAACGTGCCATCCGAGACACGCAACTCTTCCTGTGATTTTGTCCTTTACAAGTAAGTATAATCTTTATTTTTGTCAAGCTAAGTTATGAATTAATGTAATGGCCTATAAACAAAATTGCACACCTTCGTGCTCGTGCCAAGGATGATGTTCTGGAAATGCACACCATCAACATTGGCATGTGTAGTGACATTCTGGAGCTCTGCATAATTGGCTTGTTCAAGAACATCTGGATCTTGCAAATTCATGGCAAGCTCTGCACATGTAGCCTGTGGCACATTCTCCACACAGCCTAAAAATGAAAGAAAATTTACTTATTTACGCACTTTTTTACTATCAATAAAAATAAACAGACTGCAGATTCAGTGCATACCATCAACATTGGCATGTGGAGTGACATTCTGGAGCTCTGCATAATTGGCTTGTTCAGGAACATCTGTATATTGCAAATTCATGGCAAGCTCTGCACATATAGCCTGTGGCACATTCTCCACACAGCCTAATAACGAAAGAAAATTTACTTATTTACGCACTGTTTTACTATCAATAAATAGTCAGTATTATACATAAATTACTACGTAACGACCACCCACAAACCATTGCTATTATAATAAGTTAAATAACAAAACACGACAACAAACACGAAATCACCAAATCAAAACAGTCAGACGTCAAACTAAATAATTTACAACCGTTTCTCTCTTTCTCTCTTGGCAAATAAGATCAAGACAAGATACAAATCGCCAGGAGTGAACCTCAAATTGCGCGGGAAGTTTGAGTGGTCAACAGCACCTATGCCACATAGATGTGTTGACACTGTTGACTAGTGAAAGAAAATTATGAATTCGGAAGTCAAGAATGTTCTGCTGCTTGTCGCCATTGACTACTTTATTGTTTGTGTGCTAGACCTATTGACCATTTAAAAATACACTCAAAAAATCATTTTTGTGGCTCAAACCCATTGACTACGGCATCTTTGATGGTGAAAATACGCTTTTGCGTACTTATCTCATTTTCGTAAAATCTGTGGCTTGACTCCCTTGACTTCCATGGCAACGATATTATGTGCTTTAACCCTTAATCAAACAGACATAGTTTTTTCGAGAAAAATTAAAAACAGATATGGTTTTATGGTAAGTTGGGTCCATAGATTACGAATCTTTTATTATTATTTTTATAAAATGGGGGGAAATGGGTTTTTTTCGGTGGGAAATAGTTTCCCATTATTCGTAATAACAAGGCAAAATTTCATCAAGTGGGAAATTATTTCCCACTATCCGGTATAGTTCAAAAGCAAACTCGCAGCAATTGACTTGTATACAGGGTGAAATAAAAAGGGGGCTACAAGCCATAAAAGACATCATTCTAAACCACTTTCAATAACGGACCAACTTGATCAGAGCGACTTTATTTTTCACTCCCTCATACAAGTCTGCTGTGCGCTTGGCCCGAAACGAATTAGATAAGAAAAATAAAGTTGCTCTGATCAAATCGGTTCCATACCTAGTAAAAGTTGATCAGAATGATGTCCCTAACTATCCACTTTCGGCTTGTAACCCCCTTTTTGTTACATACTGTTACAGGTTAGTTTGCTTGTTTGTCTATATATTATTTTTTATTGTGTTGGAATAAAAATATACAAAATTATACATATTATGACTCATTGTTTTTATTTAGAAAAAATTACACTTAGATGTTTTATTTTTAATAGACTAAATACTAAATCGGGTCAAGATAATAGGTGCACTGACAGCGTCTATGTCACGACGTAATAAGGTTGAATTTAAATTGGCCCAGTGCACCTATTATCTTGACCCGACTTTAAGAACTAATCATTGACGTGGAGCAACATGAAAGTCTTTAAAGCAGTTGCTTTTAGCACATAGAGCTACTGCACAGGTGGTACATTGGATGTTGGTCCTCTGTTCATTCTCTCTTGTGCTGCATAACCTACATCGTTTATATGTATTCGTTTTTTCTGGCAAGTGTATGCCCACATTGAGTAAACGAATTTCATCCGGAACACCAAAGTTACCTCCTTTTTTCTTTTTAAAAACTACGCCAGATTGTGCTTGTCCTTTACGTGTCGTGTAATCGCCTATTAGGTCACGTGCTATGCGCAATCTAAATTCTCGGTGTCCGTGCATCGTTGCAACATGTGTGTGGTTGTAGGTAATATATGCATTTATTATTGCTGCATCAAACATAAAAAAGAAAAGTCTCATCCAGTATTTTCTTGATTTGCGGTTAATTGGGTACGAGGATCTAAAATGGTCGAATAAATCTACCCCGCCCATACTAAGCGTATAAGAAGCAATGGCTTTCGGGCAAAGTACATCTATTCTAGAGCCGTCCTTTTGGGTTCTCTTCACAAAAACTACATCAAGTGGCTGATGAGCTGTGGTCAGTACTGTCACTTCTTTTGTATCAAACCATTTAATGGCTGTAATCGGCTCTGCAGTAGCAACTGCAAATTGGTGTTTTTCCAATCTCAGTGGTTTTGCTTGCTTTTTCTTGATTATGTCAGGAAGATCCTTCCTATTCGATCTCACTGTCCCTACTGCATAAATCTCTTTTTTATATAGGTCTTCCATGAGATTGCAGCCGGTGAAGAAGTTATCAAAGGCAATCAGAGTATTCCTTGGTACATTACCGCAGAGTTTCATAACAACATTGTAGCCAAGACCATCGTTTTCAGTGCTGTCGCCTTTGCCCGTATATACGTCGAATTGGTACAAGTATCCGGTTTTTGCATCGCACCTTGCCCAAACTTTAAATCCTCTTTTGATTGGTTTTTTTGGCATATACTGCTTAAGCGAACTTCGGCCTTTAAATTTCACCATGCACTCATCGATTGATTGCACTTGAGAATTATGTGCTTCTCTCTGATTAACCTTGTTAAGTTCTGTGATAAGGGGTCTCAGTTTATACAATTTGTCGTAATCAGGAGAACCTCGTGGTGGTTCCACTTCATTATCATTCAAATGGAGGTTTTCCGTAATTTTTTTAAACCTCGCAAGCGGGAAAATCTGGGCGATTTCTTTGGTGTAATAGAAGGGATCTGAAGACCAGTATAATTCCATGTCTGGTCGAGGATTTAAGCCCATCATGATCAGAATTCCGAGATACGCCCTAATATCTTCTTCAGTGACTGGTATCCATCCTATGCTATTTTTCTGACGGGCGTATCTATTTGTTTGTTCCGTTATTACTAGAATCACTCCATCAGGAAAAAACCTCTCAAAAATAGTCAGTGGTGAAGTTTTGTGGTTGTCTCTTGTATTGGGTTTAAAACGCTTTTCAAACAGAGGAACATCATGAGTTTTTATTTTTGTCTCCCATACTCTTGGTTGAGAATGGTCTCTGCGCACTTGGTTGTCAGCTTCAGGCCCTTGATGATCATCTGCCAAGAACTCTTCCATAGGAATGTCAATGTTGACATTGTCGTCTGATCTTCTTATGTTCACATTTTGCTCAAGGAGAGCAATATTTGGTGAGATATTTTCAAGATTATCTAGAAATTCTTGTTGAACTTCTTCAAACGAGTGAACCTCTTGTTCTTGAATGCATTTGTCCTGTGGTTGAGGTTGTTTATTATGTATTTCATGCTCAGAATCTATAACATGCTTATAAGTATTATGCGATGTTTCTCCTAAAATTTTCAGTAAGGAATCCGTTGAAATCTGCTGGTCCTGTGTAGTGGGTGTATCTTCTACGTCATTGTTATTCAATGTATCATTGTCCTGTGTAGTGGGTGTATCTTCTAGGTCATTGTTATTCAAAGTATTATTGAATCCAAAGATATATTCAAGACGCTGTTCAATTATGCAATCGTCACGTTGATTGAGATAACTATCGGAAGGAGAATGAATACTGTCCATATAGCATGAGTCATCTTCAGAATCTACGTCTGACATATCGGAAATATCATCTAAGTTTCTGACAGCCTCTTCTAAAGTCTTCGAAGATAGCGATACCCTTCGTTTCTTTTTATCCATTTTTCAAAGTGCTGTAAGTAAATATAGTAAGAATTAGATGTGATACCACCTCTCCCCCCCGACGGATCACCCCACACTCGGGGACTTTTAGTACGTTCATCTAGACACTTTACAGAATAAATGTACTAATTTTCAAAATTTCACAAATTATTGGGTTTTTACCAGAAGTTAACCCTACAGTAGAAATTTACATCTCTATAGGTAGACAATTTGATGATGATTATTAATGTAGTAGTGAATAAAGAGATATCTCCAATAGTTTTCAAGATACAAGCAAAATAAAACTTCCCCCCCCCCTCCCCGCCACCGGCTTACCCCCCACCCTCATTTGGACACCACAAAGAATAACTGTACCAATTTTCAAAACGACACGATTTATTTGGTCTGAATTCTTTAATTTTACCAGGATATTATAAATACCTACATCTTTATTTTGTTCAATATGGTGGACTGAAAAATAAAGTTGCTCTGATCAGGTCTGTCCCAGATAGACAGTTGAAAATAGTTCATAATGATGTCCCTAACAACCCCCTTTCGGCTTGTAATTCGTAACCCCCATTTTGTTTCAACCTGTATACATAAATTAACTTTTTTTTGCTGCAGGTACAAACAGTGGGAAATTATTTCCCACATATTCCAACCTCAAAAAAACCCACAAACATCAGTTCTACCATGTCAGTAACCACAAAAGGTGTTGAGAAATCTAGTCTTGTTTACAAGAATATTGTGTTTAGGCACTTACCAGATTTTTTTCCCCAAATACTTGGTGCAAACTTCACAAGAACCGGTTTTTCAACAAAAAAAGGTCTACTGGTGACTTTGACAGTCAAGTCTGATGACAGCGCTCACTTTTATTGTAAGTGTTGCCATTAATAAAATTTTAAATGTCATCAGGATATTTTGTATCTGATGTTGGTATTGATCAGAGTTACCAGTAAAAAAATAAAAATATTGTTTGTGATTTGCTCCAAGTGGGAAATAATTTCCCAATGTTTTATTAAGGGTTAATATCGATATGGAAACAAGTCGAAAAATTTATTTTCCCCCCCTTTCCCCCCCTTTTATCTCCCTCGTTCTGGTTTTCTGTTTTTTTTTTTTACAAAAACGATACGACTGAGGAGTTTACTCCTCAGAGACCAAATCATCGTCGATAAATTTCCTACAAAGCAATACTACATTTTATAGTGGTAAGATTGATATATTTCTATATACAGCCATCAACGTATTATGAAATTGTAAAAACAGGCACACTTTTTTCTTTCTTGCTTCATTTATAGAAAACGAAAAGAGTGGTGTTAAAATAGGCAAAAGAAGTTAAATACCTTATACATTTCATAGTCGTAGAGGCATTACTTCCAGAGTTACAGCTTACCGCGTCTGACTCAAGTACTATTACTTTCCTTTTTACAATACCATCTTTCCGTTAACTTTGTTTTGCGTAGATACAGAGTTTCCAATTAGAAATAAAATAGTCCATGTGTCAATCCAGGCCATAGTGTACCCATATGTAAAATTTAATTTAAATCCGTAGAGCCATTTTTGAGTTATTGAGAAACAAATCAAATTACAAAATAATAATACTGATTCCCGATTATCTCAACACCTAACGTCACAACGGTCACATTATTAAAGCTGTAAAGCACCTGGTTTAATACAGATGCTTTGATAATGTGACCGGGCTTCTATTGGTGTAGGTAAGGGTTTCATGAAATTTATTAAAAATACAGTAAAGTCAAGTGAAAATTATATATATTTATTTCAATGCATATCACAGGAATCTCCCCCACACTTACAGAGACCAGTACACGGAAGACCTGACTTCCTACAAAGACTTCGTCAATTCCTTTACGGATGCTGACGTTTCTTTGGTCGTACTCCAAAGTGGAATCCAAATACCATCTTTTTCATCCATCCCCTGTTCTCAAAGCTTGGATATTCAGGGTATGGTATCAGACTCTGACCCCAGATCAATCCTGCTTGCAAATAAGCTCGTTTTGTATGCTGTTCAAGAGCACCGCTAGGCTACTTACCGAAGTCCTAAATATCTGAAATGTGTTATGCAAGCACATGTTTGCAACCATATACTATAAACACTCCAAAATCCACAATTAACCCCCTACCCCCTAAATCTGGGGTGCAAAGTTTGTATGAAAAACTGAATTTTAGGGTACTTTTAGGGAAAGAAGAATGGGCATTTGTGACCCAGCCCCGACAGGAACGAGACAATTCTCATTTTTAGGGTTCCGTACCCGAAGGGTGCCAAACGGGACCCTATTACTGAGTTTTCGCTGTCTGTCTGTCACCAGGCTGTATCTCATGAACCGTGGTTGCTAGACAGTTGAAATTTTAACAGATGATGTATTTCTGTTGCCGCTATAATAACAAATACTAAAAAACAAAATAAATTTAATATTAAGGAGGGGGGCTCCCATACAACTAACGTGATTTTTTTTTTGCGGTTTTTATAGATAATGGTACGGAACCCTTCGTGCGCGAGTCCGACTCGCACTTGGCCGGTTATTATTTTTCTTTTAGGGGTTACTCAAATATATAATTTTTATATTCAAAATCAGTGGCTAACATATAATTATATTGCTTTGAAGTTTCTTCAGGCGCAATATGAAAATAGTAGTTTATCTACTCTCATGTCATAAAGTTCGAATTACAAACTTGAAATCGAATTCATAATGACGTACTTTATAAACGTAATACAGAAATCAAATTAAAAATCCGGTATACACGTCAAGGTGGATCGCCAAAGTGTCCACAGAGTCCAACCAAAAACAAAGCCAAAGTCGTCGAGAGAATCACGGATAAAGAGCAACAATTAGAACTATTTAGAACATTCACGAAACACGGATGGAAACGGACTGAGATGAGCAAGTCATGCCAAAAAATACCAAATGGCCGACGCAAATTTCCACCATTACAACAAAATGTTGTAATTTGTAATAAAATCACGTACCAATATCCAATATTGGAGCTTTTGTGTTTGACATTTGTCGTTCCAAGAATGGCCAAGTTGTTAAGATCGCGTATATATATTTTATAAATAAAGTGCTAAAATGATGTTTCTTAAATCAGAAAATGGTATCAGAGGATAGCTAAGGACCCCGCCCCCCCTCGAACCACCTAAGAACTCCAAACTTCAAATTTCAATGTATCTTAGAAAATACCCAACCCTAACATTTTGTAGACATGGTAAAATTAAGTAACAATAAGTATACAAAAATATGCATCAGGTCTAAAATAGGCTACGTGGAATTTAAACCGTAAGTCATAACGTAGGTAAATACTAAAACTAGGGATGCAAACGATACATCGATTTTTAAAAACATCGATGTTTTGTTCTTAAACATCGATGTTTTATCATCGATGATGAAACTGTTAATATCGATGAAACATCGTTCTTATGAGCGATGTTTTATGAACGATGTTTTCTCAGCGCCATCTATGTATTGGTTCGTATACTTGCCATAATTGGTGTTGCCATTACAAAATTTGATAAGTTACGTACGAGGCCGATTACTATACTAATCACTATTCACTTATTAGCGAAGTAAAGCGAATAGAAGCGTGATGCGCATAGAAAACGGGCCTTTACTCTATGGTTTTATCTAAAGGTCTGCGCTGTGGCTGTAGTGTGTATGTCTGTGTTTGCGAAGCGCACAGTTCTTTCTTTCATTCATCGGCTCGGTTTGTGGAAAAGTAAAAAATAAACGCGTTTTTTTCCCTTTTTCAAAGCAGTGCCCGGTAGTCTAGAAAAACATCGTAAAAACATCGATGTATCGTTCATAAACGTCGATGTTTTATCATCGATGTTATTCTTTCGAAAACATCGATGTTTAAACATCGATGTTTTTTATGAACGATGTTGCATCCCTAACTAAAACGCCTTTGTTTGTGTGTCACTATAGATTGGAAGCGGCAATGTGGCGGGAGATTGGTATCAAGCTGGCTATGATGGTTCTGCCCACAGTGCCAGCCTACCACGGCTGGTCGATTGAGAAACTCCGTCTGAGGTTGGAGCACGCATTTGTGCCTTGTCTGAAGGCTTTCAAGGTTTGCTAAGAACTGACGAATTGCATAAACAAAATCTGACCTAACCGGCAGCCAGATGGGCCTGGATTCGATTGGCACAGGACCAGATATGTTAGCACAAAAAGGAGGAGGCATACCCACCCAGAGCTGCCGATCATAATAATGATGAACGTCACTAGTTTATAGTGTTGTCGTCTTAGGTTCTTGATCCACCATTTATAGAGGGCCAAGTAGACCGTTTAGTAAACTAATCGAGATATTTTATGTTCTGGAGAACCTTTGCCAATATCTTGTATGCTTCCAGGTTTTTGTTGTTAACGAGCTGATGGAAGACATTATTCTTCTGGATGGAGTGTGCCAGGATATGGCGACGAGAGAAGTTTTCGAACCTCCTTGTTATATACCGAGGTTAGTGTCGGTTTGATGTAATTTTTTTTTTTGGAAAAAAGTAAACTTAGCCATTAATGTCCCCACCGAGGGTCACTGGCCTTTACGAGTAAGATTGAGCCATCGTAAACATAGCGGTAACAGCCTCGAGAGAACGTTGGCCATACGTTTCGACTTCAGATTGATCTCGTCCACCCTAGGGTGGGCGGAAAGAAACTCAGTGACTCTAGTAACACTCGTATTGATAATTTATTATGATCAGATTGCATACCGATCCACGTACTATTGAGTGTAATGTAGTGTCCTGAATTCTAAAGACTCTTTTAAGAGTATCCACAATGCTCCACCAATTCCACCAATTCTATTTACTGAATAGATTTAAAGAAAAGGGTAAAAACACTATTATCTACAAAAGTAAATTTGTGTTTGTTTGCACATCAAAACTACTACTAAACCGATTTTTTAGGATTTCGTACTCGAAGGGTGCCAAACGGGACCCTATTACTAAGCCTCCGCTGTCCGTTTGTCTGTCCGTCCGTCTTTTCGTCTGTCACCAGGCTGTATCTCTTGAACCGTGATAGCTAGACAGTTGAAATTTTCACAGAGGATGTATTTTTGTTGCCGCTCTGTACCTGAGAGGTAGACAATAGTAAGTCCACTTTTTGAGAATTTCATTTCTGTACCTTAGAGTCTACCTTTAGTTGAATTACTATTTGTTGTAATTTGGAAATATAATGGTCTAATATGGGAATGAAAATATTGGTGTGATTGCTTGATGTTTATTTTGAAGTGACAAAGAAAAAATCTAGTCAACAGACTTATTAACAAATTCTTTACCACCGTCGGTCCTCACGGCTTTGATTTTCCTATCTAACTGATTCTCTACAAAAGTTTGAAAAAGACAGAATTTGTTTTTAACCTCTGTTTTGGAATATATAAAGTAGGTAAATACCATCCTAGTATAATCGTCTACCAATGGTTGTAGACAATGGTCCACATAGATCCATATGGACCAGTTCCAAAGAAGTAGTAGCCCTATTAAATGCCACCTTCTTGAAAGGTTTCCTTGCTTGTTTACCTTCTACGCAAGCGATGCAATTATTTTTATCTACTACTTTAAACTCTACGCCTACCTCGTGATTCTTCAGTTGATTCATACCTATACGACACAAGTGTCCTAACCTCTTGTGCCAGAGTTGATAAGAGTTAGTATCCTGACAGCCACAGTGAACATCCTGTGTTAAATTTGCCGCAGTATCCGGAACGTTAACAATTCCATCAAGGATGTATAATCCACCACAGGGCGAGGCATGAAGAACAGAATCACCTGTAAAACGAAAAGTATTATTTTTATAAAAAAAATACATGTAAAACCCTTATCAACAGCTTTCTTCACAAATAATAAGTTTGCCTTTAAATCTGGTACAAAGGCAACTTCATTTATCCTGTTGACTAAATTTTTGGGTGTATTAATAGAAATATATCCAGTTCCGCAGCATTTAATATGTTCACCGTTAGCAACGGTAACATGACCTTTATCCGATATCGAAATATCTTGAAGCCAATCTCGTCTAGAAGTCATGTGTTTTGTACATCCTGAATCTACATACCAAAGTTCCTTGTTTGAGGTGCCAGAAGTATTTAAAGCTGTAAATCCGACATCACTGACGTTTTCTTTTACCGCATTCGCTTTTACTTCTTTCTTCCTCAAGGGAAAGTCTGGCCTCTTGTGTCCAGGTGTCTTACATTCATAACATATTATCTTAGAATACGATTCTTCTTCTTCGAGAATTCGATTCGAGTCTTGGACTTCTGCGTCTTCGTATGAAAAACGGAATCTGAAGGTGGAGCTGCATTTTTGGACATTTTATTTAGTAGTTTTGTCTTGACTAAGTCGGTTGTCACATCTACGTTGCAATTTTCTAGTGCCATTATAAGGGGCTCATATTTTGGAGTGCGGCCTCCCAAAAGTATAGCTGCAAGAGACGTGTCTTCTACTACCTTGTCAATGTCTGCCAAATCTTGTGCTGTTGACATGACAGAATTTATATAAAGCTCTATATTATCATAGTCTGACAGACTCAATCTGTATAGCTTTCTCTCAAAAGCTAATCTTCGTCGCATACCTTTGTCTTCGAAGGCTTTTTCCAACGATCTCCAGGCTTCTGCTGCGGTTTTTGCACATCTTACGTGCGTTATTGCTGCACCGTGTATTGTAAGGCAGATCTTGGCTAGTGCTTTTGCTTCGTTTCTCACTTTGTCTGAGGTAGGGGTCGTGTCATCATTATGATATTGTTTCCCAAAGGTCATCATGCAAAAGGTAGTTCCTCATCTTGAATTTCCATGTCGGATACCCGTCCTTATTGCGCAGGCAAAACGATTCACTAATAATATTTACAGAACGATTCACTAATAATATTTACAGAATAATTTTAGCGGTTCGTGCTGACAACGTGTTATAATTTGGAAATACAATGGTCTAATATGGGAATGAAAATATTGGTGTTGTGATAGCACGGCTGGTTGTGATCGTCTAGATGTAATGTTAAATGGTGTGTTGAGTGTAATACCTCAGTATAGGAACCTTGCAGTGTCAAAACATTGTCTGTGCGTGATGTGAGATTTTTAATATTGCAAATTGCTCGTTTTACCGCCAGTGTATAGCCCGAATGGATCAAGAGTAATCACAAAGCCCATTTCCCCCGAGCTTACTCATATCATGGTATCTTGAACTCCTTCAGGTAATCTACAAGACTTCGATGGTAAAGAATAGTACAAATATGACATTTATCAGTTAAGTTCAGATATACCATAGTAAGTGATCGGTTCGCGTGAGAAAGTGTATTAAACCCGTGTGAGTTTTCTCACCAGATAACGACCGCCTCACTCTGACACGGGGAACCCTACGCCAGTATCTGGCCCTGCGTACAGGAGTGGGGGGCGTACAGACCATCTTTCGCTGAGAAGCGTTATTATCATCACGTCTCATGGACATGGAAATTTACAAGGCGCACGGAAGCTACCTTCCCCCATTGTACCATGGATTTATATTTCAAAAATATTCAAATGTTTAGTTTGGCCAAACTAAGGTCGATGGTCTGCCGCAGAAGACAGGACGTGATATATGGTGCCCAGAGACGCTATCGCTCCGCCACGGGGATACACTGGATTGACCTTTCGGGTCACTCGGACCTCGCACTTTCTCCGGTCACTTCAAGCCATCGTTACAAAATAACAAATATGAATGTGGCTGTTTGCCCGCTCAATCAATCTCTTCAACACTGCAAGGTCTGTCTAGGTAACCTAGGTGATGCCTAGATATCATCGTACTTATGGATGCCCTCCGGAATCTCCCTTTATACTTGTCCAGGTCGTTAGATGTCCCGTCGCCCAAGCTCCACGTCGATTGCCGTCGTCTCTCAATTCAGGAAATAAGTATTCCGACTATGTCAATCAATCTAATCTAATGTTGAGTGTTTGATAACTAGACTGAGACTCCTATATTCTCCTCAAATAGTTCAGTGTATATATGTACTTTCAAATCTATCAACCTCCAGAAAACTCTAATCGCAAACTGTTAAGTAACCTTGTGTTTTGAGTGAACCATGATGTATGACAGTGGTGGTTGTTTATTAGCATGATGACTTGGTCTACATGTAAAGTGGTCACTAGAAATGTGGAAACTATAATTGATTTTAGCACAACCCCCACTGTTCTACAGACTTTCTAAAAATCTTACGGTTAAGAAAATACAAGAACGCCAGATATATAGTAAATCACTTCATTTATTTTAGAAGACCAGAAATACTATAAAAAAACAAAAGAAGTATAGAAAAATAGATATTATTTAGATCGTCCTTGCCTAACTTTGCCAAGGACAATCGGACGTTCTGTTCCTAAGGCATTTCTATGGGGAAAACGAAACGTCCAAATAAAAAACCCTCATAGACCATTATCAATTGATAACACAATTAAATAAACAAACTTAAACAATGTCTATGCTAATCTTACACTTATTTACAACTAAAATGTCGTAGGTGAGGGGTTCCCTAGTTTTATTTATATGCAGAATCAAATCACATCAACTTGACTTATTCATGGGTGGTTTTGGCTGTCAAACCCGCCTTGTCGGTAATTTACTCATACAATAATCTGATATGATACAAATGTAGGTTATAGCCAATTGTTTAGTCTATAAATAAATCAATTCACACCATTGAGTCAAAACCCATTGCTTATCTCACTTTAAATTGGTCAGAATCCAGGATTGGTACATTTACAATAATAGGCCAGTGTGATAAATTACACTTGATACTTCCGTAAAATTGAACATGATATAAAAGGAACCCCCTCCAACATTTAAAATTACACACAAACAATTACACGTTATATACAACACACTGGTAAATCATTTCCACTAATCTCACGGTGCGCTAATGATAGGATAACTTTTCGATAATTTCTCATAAAGTCTCATTGTTAGCTGGTAAGTAACCAAATATGGAATACCCTTTTGTTTTTGTGAAATAAAAAAAAAACTTTTTGTAATTGAGATCAGTTTAATGCTCATAGCAATCAGTCATTTATTTTTACTCATCTATTTACCAGCCATTTGTTAATTATAATTATTTTTAATACAAAATTAGACCCAAAACAAAAAAAAACATTTTAGGCACCAAATATGGAATTGGTCTCCATATATGGAATACTAGATTATTCACCATAATTAACAACAAAAATAGAGTAAAACATCTAATAATCCTTAATTAAACATAGTCTTTGACATTTATAAACGAAATCAGCTTAATTTATTTGCAATAGTCACAGATCCAGACATCAAACTCTGGACCAGCACAATCAAGATGTGCCCAGAGGCCACACATTACGCACTTAATCCAGCTTTCTCCACTATTATCCGTGGAAAAAAGTCTTTGACAGAACATACATTCGGCATCATTTGAGTCTGGAGATACTTGGCCCATCAACTCATCAGGTCCACTATCTGAATCAAACTGGATAACGCTTTGTTCATCAGAGTCTTCTTCTTCTTCACAAACAGTCTTATTTTTCTTCGTTCGTTTGTTTTTATTAGCAGCTTTCTTCTTATTCTTTGACTTCGCCAATTTATTTTCTTTTCCTTGTTTCTTCATGTTTGTATTTTCTAAATCTTTCTTGTAGGGTGAGGATGTTATGACTGCTGCTACGGATGCTTTTCGTCCTCTGTTAGATGTTTTCCTTCGTCTATCTGGCACTGGACTTATGGCATACGGAGATACCAAACCTAGATTGCTTCGATTAAGCCCGGAGGTTGAGGGTACAGGTTCAGGCTGTACACAAGTCGATGCTCCAGGTACGGGTTCATTAGCACTTGTTTCTGGTACAGGTGTTTCTGCCAGGGCTTGACCAGTTTCATGTATTCCTGTCAGTGCTTGACCAGTTTCAGATCTTGGTTCCGGTGTAGTGATGTCGGTTGTACAACCGTTTGTTGCGCAGCAATAAAGTCCACATCACTGAACACATTTCTATTTAAAGGCCATAATCCTGTGACCCTAAACCCATTGGCTGCAATCTCGCCTGTTTGGACTTTCAAATAGGATTTGCCAAACAGCTCCACAATATCATATGGACTTAGAGGTCTGTTGTTGTTTCTAATCCACATGCGTATTTCCTCACTGTAGTATGTCTTCAAGGGCCCCATGAAAGTCTTGTCTAACGGCTGCATCTTGTGAGTCGTATGTGGAGGTAACGAAACAATTTCCACGTTATTTTCCCTAGCTAGTTCAATTACATCGATATTGATTGATTGATTTTCAGAATTCTTTATTTACTATATTTTTACAATTTTTGAATTACTAGCAACTATTACCTAGTACACAAAATCATTTTCTGCTAATAATAATGTTTTTTTTTCAGGCTGGAAAGCACCTTTATAAAAACTTGTACATAGATAAAAATAAAATAATAAGACATGTATAGACAAACAAATAAATAATGGTAGGTATGCTTGTTTTATGGCTAACTAGCATTTATGGCATCTTACTTCTTAACAACTAAGACTAAATTAAATGGTGTACCTACCTACTTACCTATCAGGTAAGTTTATTCTACTGCGCCTTGTTAGGCATTTGCCTAACAATGCGCAGTAGAAAAGGAGGGTACACTAGAAAAACAATAAACCTAAAGAGGCAAGTACAAAAGGTACGATGAAAGATGGTTCTGCATCTCATATATAATAATATACTAATGTGCGCCTTATTTAAATGGTAGACTAAGTAAGCGACAATCATAAGTTGAGCCTGCTATTCTGCTATTACATACTTATCAATCAGTAACTAAATACACGAGCTGCTGCCGTGGGCCGGGCGGGCGCAACCGGTACTGGACCGGTGGTGAGTCACACACACACACTCGTCGTCGCCTAGGATCAAGTGATGGGGCAGTCTGTACGTTTTATATTTATCGATGAACGGTAGTGTCGCCATGCGGGTTCTGCCTATTGATGAGACCAGGGTGTTAGGATTGTGTTTAATGCTATGAAGGTAGAATTTACGAGTCATTTTATGTATGAAGTCTGTAATTGTAGGAAACATAATTTTTTCGTGTAATTTTTGAAGGTTTGTATAAAGTGGCGTGTTGAATGATGTTCTAAGTGCCTTGTTTTGTATCACCTGGAGATTGTTGTAGTTGGATTTACACGTGCTACTCCACACAGGAGCAGCATATGTTATGCACGGTCGAACCAGAGTGGAGTAAATCTGAAGTTTGGTCGTCGGCCTTAGGTTGCTACGCTTATTAAGGATTGGACCCAAAGCGCCGAGTGCTTTGATACCTTTAAGTCGTAATTGTTTGGTATGATGTGTCCAGTTCATTTTGCGGTCCAGATTGACTCCAAGGTATTTAACTTAAGTAAAACCTTCGATTCTGGAGTCGGATTGGTGTGTTGAATGAAATGCTTGAACCAGTCTGTGAAGATGTTCATTTGAATCCACCCTGAAGGATGTGCAACTCCGACTGATCCTGGTGGACAGCCTTTCATTAGCTGAACACTCATGTTTTTTCTTGGGAATATAATGAACGGCAGAACAATGAACAAAATGACCAGAAGCACTCATGCAAATAACTATTGTCATGAGGGATCCTCTTTCTGCGGATGTAAGTGCAGCTATCTGGCGTTTCCCTCTGTGGCCGATGATTTGTGGTATCTTACTCTGTACTATAGTAAGGCCAGATTCATCTACATTGTAAATGCGATTTGGTGGATATTTGTGTTTGGTGAAAACCTCTTCGAGGAGGTTAAAAAAAGCATCCACTTTTTCCTTATCAAATCCGAATGCTCTGGCAAACGATGTTCCAGTTGGTCTTCTTATCGAAAGCTTTTCTTTGTGACGATTCAGAAATAACTTCAGCCACTTCTTTCCAGCCATACCTGATTGACTGAAGGGATTCGGCAAATTGTTTCGCCTTGCTAGCATATACGCCATACGGCGAAGATCATTTCTTGTTAAACCGTCAAACTTGCTCTCCATCATCAATATGTATTCAACCAGCTGAAGTTCAAGTTCGGCGCCCAATACTGTGTTTCGTCCTAATGTAGTGGCTGCTGCCTCTTCTGGAGACTGTTCATTTTTTTGGGATAGGCGGAATAAAGTTGTTCTTGGCACTTTAAAATGCTGTGCTGCTTTCAAATATCCCATTTTCTTCTCCCGGACGGTCTTAATTGCTTCCGCCATTGTTATTTTATCCCAGGTTTTCCGTTTTTGTGGTGGCTGCGAAGGCAGCATCCTAAAACCAAACCGAATATAATTATGAACGAAATTGTAGAAGCATGTTCCTATCATGTGAAATATTAGGATCTAAATATGGAATATTCCATAATTGGGCACCAACAAATGTCCATATTTGGATTTTCACACTTGTTGAAAATGGTATGAATATTTTTTCAAATTACAATATTTTAGCTACAAACGGCCACAAAATGTTGAAAAACACATGATACCAGTCTAACAAATAGTTCACACACGTTCTACACGTACATAATAACCGATAATAGTAATTTACAACATACCTTGAAATGTTTCTGCTCGTCGTCAAAACCAAACACGTCTGCCTCGCACGTGGCGTTCGCGCAACTGGCGCGAGGGAGTGAGTACGGTAATAATAAGAGTGAATGAAATAGTAGATGGTCGTGTGTTGCGCTTCAAGGTTATATTTTTGGAGTAAATAACAGATTCCATATTTGGATACTATTCCATATTTGGTTACTTTCCACAATCTCGCCCGGTGCAATTGCCGACCGACTACACATTCTTATGCACATATAGACCGTAATACCGGTCACAAAGGTGAGCAATTAATTACTTACCATGAATAATACGTTCATCATTTTGTTTAATGGTACGGGATCTTTAGCAAATGTTTTCCAAAGAAAATGATCCATTCTGCTCTAATCAACTTATCTCGAATACCTATAATGATTTGGTAGCACACGGTAGAAATTGTGAAAATAATGTACCAAGCAAATGAACAATGAAGGAATACGTTACCAAAAATACCGGGTACGAAGATCACTCCTAACTCTTACACTTACACGACTGTTCGGATACAGTTAAGAGATTCAATCAACAAGGTAAAAGATCAGATAATACATTCTAGATTTAGACTACAGATGACTTTAGACTTCACTGTGAACTTCAGCAAGACTTTTCCATGCTCGTCGACCCGTCTTTAGAATATTGAGTTTACTTTGTGACGCTTTAGGGTTGTCGCTGTACTTTTATTTAGGTTAAATGCGGGACTGTAATTTAGCTGATTGTAGCACATAACTCAAGAATGGCCCTATTTATGCTCTAGGGTTTTTCACACACCCTACTGGTTGTCCTAGTGTTAAAATGATGGATTACTAGTAATTAGTTATTTGAGCTTTACTTCTTGGACAATATCCATATTCATTGCTTACAATGTGATACAATACACTTACACTACACATTTTGAAATAAAAAATAAAGTCCAAAACATACACCCTACAGAATATCGCAAGATTTGTTTAGTTTTGATTAGTTTTGCTTAGGTATATAATTTACATACTTCCCCAACTATTAATCTATCTTTTCATACTGTAGATGGCATTTAACCTATTCATAGTTTTAATGACAACCCTAAACTGCCAAGATATTTTTATTAGCCTTCTTCTAACCATAAATTCTCTGTTGACAACCCATGCTGTCAAAGATATTGTTTTTTCTAGGAGAAATTACAACGAAATCTCATGCCTGTTCGTATGCTGTTTGGATTTTTTTTGTCTAACTGAAAAAAACTGCCCAATACAAAACGAATACTGAGATATTTCCTGTCCCTCGCTAAAACTGTTAGCAGATGTGTTTAAATGGTTTCTCGGAGAATAGAAGATAATATTGTTAACAAAAAATGTAGTGATTGCGTGGTCCATCTCAGTGTGATTACTTGGAATGTTTATTTTGAAGTGACAAAGAAAAAATCAAAATACAAACATTGAATATTAGAAAATATGTCAGAAAGAATATGTCTGAGATTATGAAGTAAACTTAAAAGACACAACACTATTGTCTGTATCTAAAAGTGGACTTACTATTGTCTACCTCTAAGGAGGGGGCTCCCATACAACAGACATGTTTTTTTGCCGTTTTTATAGATCAGGCTGTATCTCATAAACCGTGATAGCTAGACAGTTGAAATTTTCACAGATGATGTATATCAATTGCCGCTATAACAAAGGGGGCTCCCATACAACAAACATGTTTTTTTTTGCCGTTTTTATAGATAATGGTACGGAACCCTTCGTGCGCGAGTCTATTCCCACTTGGTTAGTTTTATTTATTACTTCAATTCAAAGGTTATCAAATAAAATTAAACGCAATTAGGGTAAGCAGTACAATGATTGGCACCTTAAGGAAAATCTCATGTTTGAGGTTCAATATCTATGTAGTTAGCTATTGAAACTATCATGATGTTGTGTTTTCTACTACTATAGGGATCTAAGAACCTGTGGGGGCGATGGGAAAGCAAAGCAATCTATTTACTTTTAGAGCTTTATTGCCCAATACACAATTTGCAGTCACAAATGCGAGCTTATCCGTAACAGCGATATACGTAAAAGCGTAAGCGAGCGATAGCGATCCTCGGAGGCTAGCGACATAGGTCCGTCTCGGAAGCGATCTGGGGTGTCACTGCGCGCGCGTCGTTAGACTGGGAGCAGGTTCTGCGGCGGCGCGCCCCGCGCGCCTCCTCAGCCTTCCCTCATCCTGGACCGGCAGCGCAGCGTCGCGTCACATCATTGCGCCGTGCTTGCAAGAGAGGGGCCGGCAGACAGGCAGGATCCGCCACAGCACCCCCTTCGGAGTGTTAAAGTCCTGCGGAAAGATAAGCGGGGAATTTAACTACGCGCCCCGACCGTGTCCTCTTGACAACGGGGCTATCTGGTGCTGGTCCAACCGTTTCTGGAGTCTTTTTAGGTGGATCGGCATCGGCGAGAATGTAGGCGGGTTTGACTCTGTCAATAGAGACTGTCACTGGTCCTCTTGTCAATTCCACAGTGACGGTTTTGTCTGTCCACTTGACTCGAGTATTGAGGTTCTGCACGTCGGGGTCACCAATATGTGGGGGCGATGGGAAAGCAAAGCAATCTATTTACTTTTAGAGCTTTATTGCCCAATACACAATTTGCAGTCACAAATGCGAGCTTATCCGTAACAGCGATATACGTAAAAGCGTAAGCGAGCGATAGCGATCCTCGGAGGCTAGTGACAGGTCCGTCTCGGAAGCGATCTGGGGTGTCACTGCGCGCGCGTCGCAAGACTGGGAGCAGGTTCTGCGGCGGCGCGCCCCGCGTGCCTCCTCAGCCGTCCCTCAGCCTGGACCGGCAGCGCAGCGTCGCGTCACATCATTGCGCCGTGCTTGCAAGAGAGGGGCCGGCAGACAGGCAGGATCCACCACAGCACCCCCTTCGGAGTGTTAAAGTCCTGCGGAAAGATAAGCGGGGAATTTAACTACGCGCCCCGACCGTGTCCTCTTGACAACGGGGCTATCTGGTGCTGGTCCAACCGTTTCTGGAGTCTTTTTAGGTGGATCGGCATCGGCGAGAATGTAGGCGGGTTTGACTCTGTCAATAGAGACTGTCACTGGTCCTCTTGTCAATTCCACAGTGACGGTTTTGTCTGTCCACTTGACTCGAGTATTGAGGTTCTGCACGTCGGGGTCTCCAATATGTGGGGGCGATGGGAAAGCAAAGCAATCTATTTACTTTTAGAGCTTTATTGCCCAATACACAATTTGCAGTCACAAATGCGAGCTTATCCGTAACAGCGATATACGTAAAAGCGTAAGCGAGCGATAGCGATCCTCGGAGGCTAGCGACATAAGTCCGTCTCGGAAGCGATCTGGGGTGTCACTGCGCGCGCGTCGCAAGACTGGGAGCAGGTTCTGCGGCGGCGCGCCCCGCGCGCCTCCTCAAACCTAATAAAACCTGATTTATCTTTCTAAAATCTAATTTTAATTCATCAATTCACAAAATAGTGAAAAATTACCCAAAAGTACATTCATTGGCCCCTTCAGCACAATGATTAGCCCTATAATAAGTATAAAGATTGGCATGCCAATCATTATACACGTGAGGTGCCAATGAATGTATTCCATTGAGTAATAGTGATGGGAAATAAAATAAAATACCTAGAACTTTATGAATTATATTCTTGAATGTTATCCGTAGATTCCGTAGGACCTGCTACCTACCTCAGATTTCGACTCATTCGAATGTGGGTACCTTATCTATCTATACCTATAATACCCTATATACAAAATATTTTTGGTGAAAATACCCACCTCTACTTTCCAAACTTATAATAAAATAAAATATAAAATGTGCACATCACTACTAGATAAAAACATAATCGTAAAAACTCAGTACATTGATTGGCCCCACTTAGAATACAATCATCAGCAGTGCCAATGGTCAAAAAGTACAATGATTAGCAGTGCCATCATTTGTTTACAGAGGGCTGATGACAGTTTTGAGTACATACTTTTAAACAACTCATTCATCGCAATTAATTTAGGTACTAATTACAATTAAAAATTCTGAAATAGTTTTAACAATCATTAGCCCCGGTGCCAATGAACTGCACCTTCATAGAAACTTAAGGTTACAATGATTGGCCCCAATTAAAACTGATTTTAGGCGTTGAAATACAATAACAAACTGCTTAATATCATAACTTGACTCATATAATAACAACAAAACCATTAACTCGGATCTAGACTTCCAAAATAACAAGTAAAAAGGCTTCAACACTCACCTGTTTCTTAACAAAAATCGTAACGATTTCAACAATCCGCACCACACAGAGACATGTTGGTAAAGAACATTTTTTCACAGAGTTGCCAGTAGTTTCATCTAAAAACTACCAATTTGGTGTTGTCACTTACGAAATGGTGGATTTAATAGAAATTTTTGTTTTACTTTTCTTATCTGGTAATTCTTAATAATTGTGTTCAAAGTCCAGAGTGCCAATCAATGGGGGGGTGCTGGAATTAGTACCCTTTACCCTACATTAAATAAATTATCTGTTATTTAGGTGGTTAAATTAAAAATCCAAACTTACGTTATTTTTCGCGAAAACTGGCCGAGATTCTTAGATTTATTATCCACGTCTTCGTCTTTTTCCAGTTGCTCAAACTCTGATTTGTGCATTGACTTTAAATGATTTCGAAGACTAGTGTTTTTTTTTACATAATCGAGGTCTATCAATAGCGGTTGTCCATTGTTTACGGGATACCCTGTCATTGTCCTCCAGAACGGCCCACCGGCTGATATTCCCTAAATCGTCGCAGCTGATTGTGTCGGTCTCCTGTCCGGAGACGAAGCTCCTCATCGTGCCAGCGAAGGATACTGATGAGCTTGACATCATGGAAGATGAGCTCGATGATGTGCAGTGCGAGTTGGTAAGCAGCCAAGGAAGATATCTAGACTCTCTTTTTGACATTTCGTGACGTCCATCGATTACAAAGCTTCCGTAATTTCGCATATATATGTAAAATAGTTTATACAGCTTAAAGTAGAACGAATTTGATCACATGTATTTTTTCTCACTTGCCATATATGAACCTAGTTATTGTGCAATTTGTTCAATGGTGGTTTTGATGTTCACTCCATTATCGTATTCTCGTATTCTCAGGTATCAAACGTGTCGTCGCGTTGTCTGTACCACAAAGTAATTCGAAGATTATCAAACGATACTGGAGGACGGCGTGGGCGCAGCAAGCGACGTAGGGGGGGCCTGAAGAAGGTCAACTATAGGGAATCTGTGTGGAGCAGGAAAATGTGTAAGTTCGTTTTCCGTCTACGTTATTATCACGGCCACGTCACTCACTCTCGGCACTCTCTTGTTTGCCAACCTTTGTCGTTGTAGACTTTTACAGAGTTTATATTTTATTTCTGTTGAATAACTTTAATATCATTTCTCAAAATTTGTTTCTCTGTAAACAAAGGAACTTCATTTCAAGGTCGATAGTAGTCAGTATTCCTTCCAATAGACGTCGTATTTGTCTGTTCTGCACTAAACACACGTAATATTTGAATCGCGTCTCACATGTATTTTCATTACACGGCACTGGCATATTTTTCATCATTTATTTACCATTTCTCTACAATAGTGTTAACTGACGTCAATATGGCTTTGTTTTATTATGGAATACATTGTTCTGGTGTTACACCACTGTCATTACACCATGGTGATCGTATAAAATCGTAAAATGACTGACTTCGATCAACGCAGGGCCCAAACCGCTGGAGCTAGAGACTAGAAATTTTGCACATAGATACCTTGCATAGTGTAGATATCCACTAAGCAAGGATTTTTGGAAATCCTACCCCTAAGGGGGTAATATAGGGGGTGAAAGTTTGTATGAATGTCCGTCAGTTTTGAAGTAAGGATCTTCAAATTTTGTATTTAGGCTGAAGATTAATATTTAATGGACATATGTATCAGCGTTTTTGAAAATTCAACCCCCAAAAGGGTAAAATGGGGATGAAGTAGTGTGTACAAATTCGTTCATTTTTAACGCAGGGCCAAAACTTGTATCAAATAAATATACATGTAGGTTCCTTATGAGGTCTAGAAGTACCTACATTAAAAGAGGTTTTTTCAAAATTCACTCTCTGAGGGGGTGAAACGGGAGTCCAAAGTGTGACTGCTATCGTATCAACGCAGAGGCCAAACCGCTGGAGGTAGCGACTCGAATACGTTGCATAGTGTAGGCATTAACTAAGGAGGGATTTTTGGAAATTCTGACCCTAAGGTGGTAAAATAGGGGGTCAGAGTTTGTATGAAAATCCGTCAGTTTTGAAGTAAGTATCTTCAAATTTTGTATTCAAACTAAAGAATAAAAATTAATGGACACGTGTATCAGCGTTTTTGAAAATTCAACCCCTACAAATTCTTTCATTTCAACGCAAAGCCAGAACTTCTGGATCAAATAAAAAGACGTGTGTTCCTTAAGTCAAGAGGTACAGTAAAAAAGGACTTTTCAAAATTCACTCCCGCAAGGGGTGAAACTGGAGTCCAAAGTTTGACTGCTATCAACGCAGAGCCCACTAGAGACTTGAAATGTTGCACATAGATGCCCTGAATAGTGTAAAGGACTAAGGAAGATTTTTTTGGAAATAGAGGCAAAAAAAGGGGTGAAAGTTTATATGAAAGTCCGTCAGTTTTGAAGTTAGAATCTTCAAATATTGTATTTAAGCTGACGATTGAATGTCAATGGACACCTGTATCAGTGTTTTTGAAAATCTAACCCGCAAATGGGTGAAAATGGGGATGAATTTGAATATTCAAAGTCTTTAATTTTCAACGCGGAGCCAAAATTGCTGAATTAAATTAAAAGACTGGGTGTGGAAGATGTGGGTTCCTAAGGTTTTGAGGTACACAAAGAAAATATTTTCGAAAAATTACCCCCTGAGGGGATGAAACGGGAGTCCAGAGTTTGTATTGGGTAGGGAAACAAGATTAGTTAGACTATTTAATTCGAAACTTCACAGACGTACTACTAACGATAAATGAGTAAACAAGTGTGGGAAATAGGGTGACCAAGTCTGAAAATCAACATGGGTATCGTTTGTATAGTTTATCGGGTCGCCGATTACGAAATCAACAACGATTGCAAAATCCAACGCTGTGGACGTGAATTACTATAGTTATTAATTATAGCTTATATCATTGGAAACTAACACAACGCATATCGATGTTATTGGAATTTCAACCATCAAGGGGGTAAAAAGTGGATAGATTTGCATTTAAAGTTATTTATTAGGGTTCCTTAGAAAGGGAACCTGAGATATTCCAGAAATCATTTTTCTTTGCGATAATTGTGTAGTATCGTTGACATTTTTCCTTAGTGATATTATGTATAGTTACTTGACAAACATTGCATGTACTAATAGCGTCTTTAATTTCGTGTATTTGCAATTCAATTCAATGCAAATATTTTTATTTCAAATAACAAGTATTCATAGAGGTACATATTACAATTTACAATACAAAACAGAACAGGAAGGAAAACAATGGAACTATAGATGGATAAGGCTGACTATTCGACCTAGAGATGAGTCGTACTAGGTTAATTTGTCATTCCAATAATTTAATACGTAGCTATAGGCAAATGTATTTTGAGCTATTTAAAACGGGGGCTCGGGGGTGCCGATTGGCGTGGTGATGTCTGGAGATCTACTTTTACGACGGAATTTCGGGAGGGGAAGACCAACTCATTAGAAGAGAAATAAAAGCGTAGTTGTAAAATACATCGAAAGTTTTGTGGTGCATGAAAGAAAGAAAGAAAGAAAGAAATATATTTATTTGACAAATAAACACAGGGATAATAATAAAAAAAATAGTACACAGTTTATGGTTAAGGTTTAAATGTCAAAATGGTTTGAACTCAGCATATGTTACGTGTAGCAGTGAGCTGCACGTAACGCTGGTTTTCAGTTCACGCCATTTCCTAAAATTAGAAACTTAAAACTAAATGTATAATCCGAGTAAAAGTAAATACACCGAAAGAGCATAATTATGCACCAGTGGCGCCATGCACCAAAGGCAACATCAAGAGACGATCGGAAAATAAAAATAAATAAAGCCAATCATAAATATGTTAAAAACAAACAAACAAAACAATCATACAATCTTAAGTTAAATGTTGGGGGTATGGGGCAAAGTGTAATTTAGCATAGGTATATAGTGAAAATATGGAGGTAATGTGGAATACGTGGAGTTTGTGCGTTCGGGAGTTAGTGAGTTAGGGTGGACCTGGTACCTATTACTGTCACCTGTTTTTTTGTGCTGCTAACAGATGTGCCTTGAGCGTGTTTCTGAAGGAGCTAACTGATTTCAGCTCATGAAACGGAGGTGGAATATTATTCCAGCATTTGGTAGCAGCATAGCGAAAACTACCACGGAATGCAGCAGTCTTGTGTCTCGGACACGACAGCAGTAGTGTGGCTGCTCTTGAGTTAATCGGGGTCCTGCGGGACCAGTTAAGTTTAGAATAAAGGTATTCCGGAACCTTAAATCTTACCAATCCAAACAAGAGCGTCGCAAAATGAAGATTTCTTCTAGCGCATGGAGAACAAATTTTTAATACGGGGGTTTATGATAGAGATATCAGTGTAGTCGGAAAAATATACCAAGTGGCTTTGTGGTACCTACTCGAAGAACGATGGATGACGGGGGCTTGGGGTCAGAGCAAGTTATAGTTCGTTTTTTTTTTCTAATGTACCCTTCAACGTGGTTATACGTGGGCGAAGCCGCGGGTAAAAGCTAGTCTTGTATATTTCTCGAGTCACTTCATATTGTACGTTTCACTCAAGTAATTATCGCTTATATACACGTTCCATCGAAACAAATGAATTGTCTTTACTGTTGTCGGATGTTTATGGCACTTACAATTTTTATCTCGTGATCGGTACTCATAGGTGAGTATTACTTACTGAGTAACCTGTCCACGAGATCCATTTTACAGAAAATTAAATTTACCGCATGTTGTTACAGCGACTCCCGGGTTGGTCCATCAAGTTCGTTCGCAAGTTAGCGAGAAGGAAGTAAACCCGAAATACTTCAAGCCGAGTCTGGTGGATGTGGTTAGCTATTTTTTTCTAATTTACCAGAATCTTTGACAAAACTAGTCCTGAATTACTACCTAACCTAACCGGAAATGTTGACAAAACAAGTCCAGGGCCCGAATTCTACTGCACGCAAGCATACCACAAGCCTGGCACAAGCTTCAATACGACACTTTTGGTATTCTACTAAAACCGGAATCGCAATTCTCAAGCGCCAGCCTGACGCTTGTGAATTGTCGGACAGTAGAATACGAAGTAGGCTGGCTGTACAGTAGAATTTGGGCCCTGAATGGCTACCTAACTTAACCTAACCAGAAATGTTGACAAAACAAGTCCTAAATTACTATCTAAATCTAACCTAACCTAACGAGAAATGTTGACAAAACAAGCCCTGAATTACTACCTAACTTAACCTAACCGGAAATGATGACAAAACAAGTCCTAAATTACTACCTAAATCTAACTTAACCTAACCGGAAATGTTGACAAAACAAGTCTTAAATTACTACCTAAATCTAACTTAACCTAACCGGAAATGTTGACAAAACAAGTCTTAAATTACTACTTACCTAAATCTAACTTAACATAACCGGAAATGTTAACAAAACAAGTCCTGAATTACTAACTAATTTAACCTAACGAGAAATGTTGATAAAACAAGTCTTGTATTACTGTTTGTGTAATGTGAGCAATAAATGATTCTAAACTGCTTTGTCTAATTTTCAGCCAGAAAAACTCGTGCAACCTAGGCGAACGGGTGAGAAATTGCATTTTAATACATTTTCAAGTCCCCTTGAATAAAGATCCGGATTACTTATTAGAGATAAGCTCGCCTTTGTACACGATTTTTCTAAATTAAGATATTTGTTTGTAATAAAGAAATTACGAAATTACAGATCTCCCCTAATACCAAAATACAAAAACTTATGAGAACTATTCACGACTTAATTTTGGTTTTGATACCATGATAGTATGTATAATATTATGTTATCTGCAGGTGAAATGAAAAGGGACTCTCGTATCGACACATCGTATGCGGGACCCAACTTGCGGTTTGTGGAGTCGGAGAGAGAGGTAACATATTTGAATATATTAATTAAAGAACCTTAGGAAAGGCACAATTTAGGATAAAGAAAAACCAGGTCTTGGATGTTTACATGCTTGTGATGTCGCTGTTTCTGGTTCTTACGACACAGGGTATCCTAGTGTGGGGCCAGAAGCAATATATGTGCTAGTATGTAAATGTTTATCTAAAGTATGATTATAATGTTATGGATAAACATTATTAATTGAAATATGTTTACTTCTAGGGTGTGTTGTCACGTTAAGGTGATTAAAAGGTACTTAAAAAAATAAAGGATGAAATGAAATTAAGAAAATAGAGAGAATCTAGAAAAGTTGGGAATTTAGAAAAAAAAAGAGTGTTTATGTTTTGTATGGTATATAAATGTTTAACTATAGCTATAGGTAATAATCTAATTCATGATGAGATTGTTATCCAATTATAATCCAATCATATATCCAATATATCCAATCATTCTGATCGTTGAGTTATCGGAAGTTGTCTTCTCCTAATTTCATCAGTCCTGATCTAAGTAAGTAGGTAATTCTGGTCAAGCTATACAGACCAATTGTATGTACGATATGGAACTTTTTGATAATAACAAACTCAGTTAGGAATTTCAAATCAAAGGTATTTATTTTCTGTAGATATTTAATAATACTTAGACCCAGAACTAGAACACTTCACCCCCCTTTGCCTCCTCACTACGTTGGACCACTGTGAGAGAAGAAGGGCAAAGAAACTCTCACATATTATTTTTTTGATCTCTTTTAAACAGATTCAAACAGTATGTTCAAAATTTTTATTGACCATAAAATCATACATATTACTTAGTCAACGTCAATATAATATTAATATTTTTGTATACTACCGCCCGTTCGGAAGTTGTGGGCTTAGGGATGGAGCAAAGAAGGGCAAGAAACCTCCCCCGTACCTCTTTTAAAATATCAGAGCCTTAAAAATACAATGTTATGTATTTCTACTTAAGTCTAAGGAAATACACCGAGGAGAGACGTACTGACTCAGTCCATCGCCCCTCTTTGGATTTCTGTGCGCTGAGATGGTAAAGACCATGCAGTTTTGTCATCTAAATATTCTTTTACACTGTAATATGACTTCTTCAATAGGCCGTTTTTGACATAGTTTTTGAACCTCCTTTCTGGTAGGTCCGTTGCTTCATTAGGTATTTTATTATAAAAACTAACACATACTCCCATAAAAGAGTGAGCAACCTTACTGAGTCTGAACGCGGGCATAGCAATCTTATTTCTATTTCTAGTGCCAATACTATGATTATGACCTAAAGTCTTAAATAAACCTATGTTTTTTCTGGTATACATGATATTTTCATAAATGTATTGACAGGTAACAGTAAGTATATTGATATTTTTGAATTTGTCCCTTAGTGATTGCCTAGCATCTAGTTGATAGATAGCCCGAATGGCCCTTTTTTGTAAGACAAATATTGTGTTTATATCTGCCGCTCTCCCCCAAAGAAGTATTCCGTAAGACATAATACTATGGAAATAACTAAAGTAAACCAATCTGGCAGTTCCTACATCTGTGATGTGTCTGATTTGCCTGACCGCATAAGCAGCTGAGCTAAGTCTTCGTGAGAGACTAGTTACATGAGGACCCCATTGAAGTTTCGAGTCTATAGTGATTCCAAGGAAAATTGTTTCTTCAACGAGGTCTAGTCTTTCCGTTCCTATGCTTACACTCGTGTCCACCTGCCGCACATTCGGTAAACAGAATTTGATACATTTTGTCTTCTTCGAGTTTAATAAAAGGTTGTTTACATTAAACCAACTTAACACATGAGAGAGCGTACTATTTGCATCGTCTAGAATTTCTTGTTGTCTTTTCACCTTAAAGATAATGGATGTGTCATCAGCAAATAGTACAATCTGAGTCATTTTCTCCACCATATACGGCAGGTCATTCACGTAAACTAAGAAAAGGAACGGACCCAGAATAGAGCCTTGGGGGACACCAATATTCATATGCGTTCCGGTAGACTTATTTCTATTTATATCTACTTTTAGTACTCTGTCTCCAAGATATGATTCCATTAATTTTAAAGCATTGTCTTTAATACCATAGTGTTGCAGTTTGAGCAGAAGGGTTTGATGATCCACACAGTCAAAGGCCTTGGAAAGATCACAGAATACACCAACAGCATCCTGTGATCCCTCCCACGCACTATAGATGTGTTGTACTAGTGCTACTCCGGCGTCAGTTGTTGATCTGCCTTTAGTGAAACCAAATTGTTTTTTGTGGAGTAGCCCTGATGCGTTAAAGTGAGATTGTAGTTGATTTAGTATCACCTTTTCAAACACTTTGCTCAACACTGGCAAAACAGATACAGGTCTGAAGTTCGCAGGGTCTTCCTGGCTACCGGATTTGAAAAGTGGTATTAATCTGCTCATTTTCATGAGGTCAGGAAAAATACCTTCTGCTATACAACTATTGAACATGATTGCCATGTACGGAGCAATCACATCAATTACAGATTTAACTACCTTAACCGACATGCCCCATAGATCTTCAGTCTTTTTAACGTTTAGAAGTTTGAATGTTTTAAATATAGTTAGAGAGTCTATTGGTTTGAAGTTGAAGCCACTCTTGTGTTGGGGAACATTTTCAACCAAGTAATCTAGAGACTTTTCAGAAGAGGATGGTAGTGCTTCTGTTGTTATTATGGGTATAGTACTGAAGAACTTTTCAAATGCGTTAGCAACGTCCTCGTTAGATGAGAGTAATTTACCATTAACTTTTAAATTAAAACTAGATTCACTACACCTGACCTTGCCTGTCTCTTTTTTAATAATGTTCCATATAGTTTTAATTTTGTCACCCGAAACTGTAATTTGATTGTTTAAATATAAGCATTTGGCTTTATGACATTCCTTCCTAAAATTATTAGAACAATTTTTGACAAGGGTGACAAATTCCGGACTGTGGTCATAAGATTTTTGTTCATACAATTCATATAGTTTGGACCTACTCTGTCTTAATTCCTCTGAAGCCCATTCAGAGAATTTTATTTTATTATTATTTCTCACTTCGGTCAGATTAAACACATTTTCGAATTCCGTAGATATAACTTGGAAGAAGTTGGAATATAGTGTGTTCGGATCTTCACAGTAAGGTGTTGAAGGCAGACTTGACACAAGTCTATTTCGAAATTTTTCCATCTTCTTCAAAGTCACTGGTCTACATAAAATTTTAACGGGTTTTTCCGCATTAATTTCCTCAAAAACTACCATCTGACCCGTGTGGTCTGAACTTAATGCGTTAACTATTTGTTTATCGTAGATACTACATTCACAGAAGACGTTATCTATACAGGTAGCGGAGGTAGCCGATATTCGTGTAGGCTCCAGAAAGACATTGCACATATTGAAAGACTTAAATACTGCTAAGGTCCTAGTGCGTATAGAGCGGTTTGCTTGGTCTAATAGATCTACGTTAAAGTCGCCACAAACTATGATGCGTTTGGACTTGTTTCTTGATGCCAGTTGAAGTACTTGTTCCATGACTGTCTCAAAGATTTCAAACTCTCCTTCGCCCCGCCTATACACACTAACAATTATATATTTTTCCATCTCAACACACGAGACTTCAGCATTCATCTCACTAGAGAGACTAACAACATCCTTTCGTTCTTTACACTTAAAACCATCTTTTACTAGTATTAAGGAACCACCTCGAGTTCTAGTCTGTCTATTGAAACAGCTGATTATTTTATAATTTGGTATACTGAACTGCATAGCACACTCTTGCAGCCAGTGTTCTGTCATACATAGTACGTCTATATTACTCTGTTCTAGAAACATTTCTAGTTCTAATTGTTTGCCAGAAAAGCCTTGCATATTTTGGTGCATCAATTTTAAGCCGTGCTTTCCTGTTGTCGGTTGCGGCAGTTTAAATTTGATACAAAAGTATCGTGTGTACATAGTGCCTTGTCAGTGTATGTTTTATTCTAAGCCAAACTAATTTCATAGATTGTACCCACTACATCGCACTAAAAAGTTTGTGCAGTTTGCACCGGAATATACAACAAATACAATATAGTTATTGATACGTTGATACATTTAAAATATAATGTTATTCGTGTCCAATCCACCACGAAGACAATCTCTAAACACCAACAACCTTTCTCAATCACACTTGCCACCAGACTGTCCCTTCAATGCTTCAAACAGCCCAAGAAGGAACCGTCTTGGCGCGTAAAGTTCGCGCCGAAACATTTTGCCTGATCAAACACCATTATTAAAATAGTTAAAGCCCATAAGTATGACGCTTAGTATTTTAAACCGTAATTTCTCATTAAAACGTTATTTTTAAGAACATCCTTATAATTTTAAGACTGCTCATTTATTTCATCGTCAAAATCATACGTCATTTCCCACCGCGATACCGCGCCTTCTCATGACAAATGACACCAAGCTGAAACAAAACAGCTGAAGGCCATAAATACAATCTATGATTACCAGGTATGATTTCTCATTGATGTTTCAATTTTAGGACGTCTCTGTAATTTATAAAGGCTGTATCAAAAATACCTTGAGCAGTGGTATTTTTGATACGTCATTTCCCGAAACTATGAGAATTAGGTGCTTGATCGAAACAAATGAAATAACAGAAATTACTGAGGAAATGCATAATTAATTTAGTACCAAAACATTTATATGCTAACACGGCCAGACTGACCGTACAATCGCTCTCGATGTACATGAGAAAGAAAAAAAATACAAACAAGCCACTTATTGGGGATAAGGTACATTATCAGATAATAACCTAATCAAGAAACTAATACACAATACAGGCACATTACTCAGATCTACTCAGATCTACGTGCTTCTTCTCGGGAAATCTTACGTTAACATCTACCACATATTTAATCTCTTCTGTTAGTAATTGCCGAATTTTATCTCTATTTTTCTTTACAAAAAATTCTAATAGTTTAATTTCGTTGAGTATTCTATAGAATCTTCTAAAATCTACCCAAGTATGATCAAATTCGGGTATTTCATGATTATACATTCTAAATAAAATATATTTATTAATAAACTTTATAATAATAAATTCAAAATCGTAATGTGCTATATGTATATTTATATTTATATAAAATAAATATAATTAGAATATTTATTAAAAGAATATAATTAAAATAACATTGATATATATATACAATTCTTTCTTTAAATTCCAATTCATACACTATTTATTCATTAATTGTCATACTTTAAATTCAACAATTTATAAAATTTATCATAATCCGCAGGATAACTTTTGACGCACTGCAAAAGTTCAAAGTATATTTTAGCTTTATGACCGTATAAAATTATCCTATTTAAAAGTGAAATAGCTAAATTTCTTGAATTTAAAACATGCAAATCTAAACTCATAAGTATATCAAAGTACACATACATTTTATAAAATAAATACTAAATCTTAACTGTTAAAATAGTATTTTAATTAAATTCACGAATAGACCAAATATAGATACGTTTAGAAAGGTAATCGAAGCCCCAATATCCAAGATAAAATGACTGAGTCATTTGTAAGAGTCTGCCAGTTATGGTAGTACTCTGTGAGTTTACCTGCCTGTGCTAACGGCGCACTGTGTACGTTTTGACCAATCTAGAGGGACAAAATTAATAATTGTGTTTTCATGAGTCTATGTACCTACAATGTTAAACAAAGAATGTTAGTGATAAATAAAAGAGTATATACAATACAATTATAGTACATTTATTTTAATAATGATAAAAAATCTTTATTACTTTTAGTAAAATGTTTTTTTGGCAAATTGCGTAACAGTGTAATATGCGGATCTGACGATACAAACAAATATTTTAGAAGGTCGAAATTCGTTCTCACTCTTGAAATTTTACAGGTGTGACCCAAACGAACCTTTCTTATTTCTTTATTTTGGGCCTCTGAAGCTTCCTCGGACATTTGTCCAATTGGTATAATAGAATTTTTTATAATCTCTGTCCCATGTATTAAAACTTTGTGTAGGGTAACAGGCATAATATACCAGTTATATAAATTCAGATATAAAATTGTAGTTTCATCGCAGTATTCTTGAAACTTCTGTGGATCGATTTCATATCCTGACGAAATTACTTTTAATATAATGCTTAGACGATAAATCATAGTTTCGTCAAGTCCAGTGATATCTGCTGTGGCGTGAAAATCCTTAAAAAATCGACGAGCGGTATTACCGTCATTGCTTGTACCAAATCCAGGCTTTACCTTGTCTATTATAAGACCGATGCCCTTGAATTGTTTTATTATATCTTCTTTCTTTCTTTTAACAGTCTCTTTGTTGTCAGCACCTCTTACTTGCCACTGTTTAATATCCTTGCGATAAGCAATATTAAGAAGACATTCCATAATGCGAAGTTGTGCATGTAATGATGAAATGCCGAATCTGTACATTTGTGAGTCAGGTATTTTCTGTTTATTTACAGAATTTAAATCCTTTCCAGTAGCTTTGCAAATAAAGCATTTCTGCGTTGATGTGTTTTCGGCCAGTACATTGCAAACCTTGCCGTCTATCATTGATAGTATTAAACTGTGGTTTACAGTTATGGCTTTCTCTTGTACTCGTATCTGTGTTGGTGTTAGATTTTTTATCTGTTTTTCAACATCATCACACTCCTGTTTTATTAACTGTGTGGATTCTTTCTTGAAAATAAATTTTATAATCCGGCAAAAGCGTGGCGATGAAGGTCGTGGATTCTGCCATATAATTTTATCACTTTCAACTACAACAAGCCTTATAGGCACTAAAGACATAATAAACATGTACTCATCTGTACTCTCGGGATCTGCAAATGTCTGTTTGTATAAACTGTGGCCCGAAGAGCCATCGCAGCCCCATTTATATATTAATTTGTAGTTTAAATCAAGTAGATCTGGTCTTAGAAATACTTCCTTAAGAACATTGCTGCTAATATTCTCGTTGCAGTATGATCCAAGAGTGCTTGAAGATTTACTTCAGCGGATATATCGGTGACAGTAATATTTTCTACAGGTGGATAGCATTTCTGCTTTGCTTTTAACAGTTGACTATATGAAGGATACAAATTACATCCTCTTTCCTTGGCTTCCTGTTGGGTATTTTTGTATTGCTGTACTGTCAGTTTATTTGACACAAAATATGCCAAAGCTTCATCAGGTGTATATGGGCGTAGCTCTGAACCCGAATCAAAAATTCGTCGTTTGGCCGTCTTATATGTCGTTGCCCTTTTAGGTGAAGCTGTAGCAACTTCCTCTATCAGAGCTGCAGCATCACGTTTACCACTAGCTCTCAGACTCATCTGTACAGCTAAACTTAGTTGATCTTGATCGTAAGTTTTTGTTAAAATTTTCGCTTTCCTTCTTTTTGATTTCAGTGAACTCTCTTGAAACTTCTTGTTTGGTCGACCGACTTTGACTTCTGAACTTCCTCTAGATGTAATAGGCTTCTTTGCAAAAACGATTTCTTCTTCCAGCCAATTTCCATAGCTGTTTTGGAATAAATCCAGACGTCTTCGTTTTTGGACCCATTTCTGTCGAATTTTTTCACATTCCCTCTTAATAAAAGCTCTAAATTGTTTTTCTTCTTGTTTGTCAAACACTTCGTTGCTGTAGAATGATTTCATGAAGTCAATCGCAGCTGCCATCCTATTCTTTTGAGAGGTAGAACGCCATAAGTCGAAAAGTTCTTTTCGCTTAGGTTTCGCACCTGCTGACAAAATTATAATTTTTTCTATAATCGCAAAAAATCGCACACGAAACAGGTTCTAATTTAAAACTAGACAAGTCAATCTATAAAATAAAATCATTATTAAATGCTGACGTAGTCTGACAAAAAAGACATAGCCTTTTAAACATAAAAAACCTAAAATATTCCTTATAAATAACATATTTTATTTCAAAGCTCTGCTACGTATATACGTAACATTAAAACACCGTAAGTAATATGCTATAAAATAGCTACATACCTGCAGAAGACAAATCCATCTTTGAAATAACTCACTATTTTCACTGTAACATGTACACATGCAAACACGCTTACGATCACGGCCGCACTGAACAAACAACTTTTTACCTGGACCCGGTTGGGACCGGGCTGCTCCTTTTGTTTGCCTCGGTAAAAAACTTTAATGAATAGTTTTGTTGAGAATACAATACGCACAATATTAAGGATAAGTCGTACCGAAGTTTTCTGTGGGTTTGATATTTTGTTGTTAAATACCTATTGTCCCTCTAGATTGGTCAAAACGTACACAGTGCGGCGGTTGCCCCTGTGGTAAGGCTTCTTGTCGCTCACCCTCCTCGCCGTTGTCGGTTTATTTATTTATTCGTATGGCATAGCCGTCGAGTCGCTCATATAAGTAATCTTGATGTCTGCAGCCATTCGGCTGCTTCGTCAGTTAGAGTGAAGAGGTCTGTGGGGTCTCCATGGTATTTTCTTTTAGGACAGTCCTGAATTATATGGTCCATGCTTTGAACATCCGCCCCGCAATCACAGCCCGGTGATTCTCTCCAGCCACAGCGGTGCAAAAATTCACCTGTGCGACCATGCCCAGTTCTGAGGCGGTTGAGCCGGCACCATGTCTTGCGGGCAAGGCTGAAGCCCTTAAGTTTCTCCGTTGGGTCGAAGTTGAAAGGGGCATACTTATCCAGATTTGGAGGTGGGTTACTGGTCCAGTCCTTTTTCCAGGCCTCCGTGATGTTGAAGTTGGTCTGGATGAGGTTCCCTGCCGTAACGTAGGGCGGGTGGCGAGATTTCAACCTGTGTGTGGGCGGATTTAAGAACTCTCCATGTACTGGCAGGTTGGGGCTTCCCTGGATTTTAACAGTCTCCCTAGCGAGTGCATGTTTTCTTCTCAGCTGGGGCGGTGGGATATGACTGAGTGCTGGTAACCATTGTAGTGGTGTTGATAGGATGGTACCTGAAATGCATCTCATGGTCTTGTTCAGCTCCACGTCTATATGGTTGGTGTGGGCGCTATTAAGCCATACAGGTGAGCAGTATTCCGCCGCTGAGTACACGAGGCTGAGTCAATAGTACGGAGTACGTCGGCGCTTGCTCCCCAGTCGGTTCCAGCCAGTTTATGCAAGATGTTGTTGCGTGTTTGGAGCTTTTTACTCAACTTATGTGTGTGATGTTTGTAAGTCAGCGCTCTATCAAGTGTTACCCCAAGGTATTTTGGAAAGGGGTTGTATTTGAGATATGTTGTATTGCTCCCCAGTCGGTTCCAGCCAGTTTATGCAAGATGTTGTTGCGTGTTTGGAGCTTTTTACTCAACTTATGTGTGTGATGTTTGTAAGTCAGCGCTCTATCAAGTGTTACCCCAAGGTATTTTGGAAAGGGGTTGTATTTGAGATATGCCGTTGTCGGTTTCTGCGGTGGTCTGCGCCCACCGCTCGTCGTCGGAGGCTGCCTGAACGTGCGACGGTACGCTGGCTGAAGCGGCGGCGGCGGCGGCGGCGGGCCCCTCCAGTTTAAAGTTCTTCCGGTTTCCTTGCTGGCGGGAGTGGCTGGGGTAATGGGCTTGTTGTTTATCTTCATTTCTGCTCCTGTCTTGGAGATGGCCTTCAGCGACATTAGTTTTTCAACTAACTCCGCCCCTAAAAGAGATTTATCTCTTTTAAGATCTCTAATTGTTTCTTTAATGTCCTTGTTAAGACACGCGATAATAAACTGCTTCCTGGTTTTTGACTCTGCAGCGTGAAGGTGACAGAGTAGCCGGCCTGCATCGCTAAGAAGTTTGATCCTGTCTTGGGGCTGACCGACTTGGGGGTCTGCTTGTATCTGGGACAGCGTTGTTGAAGTCAAATGTGCCAGGATGGCAATAACTTTTCCTAAAATCGCTTGTTTGTCTGCCAAAATATTGTCCCGTTTGGCTATGTTGTCATTTATGGCCGCTTTAACCTCCGGGTTCAGTGTAGGCGGCAGAGCCATCAGTAAGTTGGCAGGCACTTTGTACTGCAGGCATATGTCCTTGACCTTCTCCTCCTTCAGTCCATTGACGAGGACATCACACCACCGACTTGCTAAATCAGTGTGGATGTCCTCACCATAGTTTTCATCTTTCTCTGGTTCGTCGCCCAGCAGGTCTAGAATGGCTGCGTCCAGGGCGGGCTCCATCGGCTCGTGGCTCTCCATCAGCTCACTTGTAGGTTCATTTTCCTCAGCGACAACCGGAGCATCTGAAATTGTGAATTTCAAATAAGTAAGCAACTCGGTGCAGACTTGCAGTCTGTACTCTATGTCGCCTCGGCAAGGCCGTACTAAAGGTGTAGCCTTACAGACCAAACTCATTAGTTTTCGTTTACATCGATCAAACTTCCAGTGTGAACTGATGTGATTTGAGGTTGGAAATGACCGACTCGACATTCCTTGAGGTCGTTTTCGTAGGTTCACTGTGTGTTTTACAAACGACACTTAGTGGAAGACCTATTTTACATCGAACAATCTTGCAGATTGAACTGTAGTAAAAAATTCCTAACCTCAAAATTGGCTGGGAGTGTTGTATGACGTAGTTTTACAAACTACGCTCTGCACAACATAAAATAATATGATATTAACCTTCAACGGCTGGTATCTGCATCGCAGGGGTCTCTTCGCATGAGGATGAAGCCGATGAAGACACGTGCCGCACATGCCGCTCGCGTCCGCGACGACTTTTCGGCACATCATCCAACTCCCGGTGCCGGGATCGCGAGCGTTTTCGCGATTCCCGGTGTCGGCGAACCTTTTTCTTTAATTTTCTTATCTTCTCCTCATAGTACTCTTCGTTTTTCCTTTTTTCCATCGTGAGAGAGAAAAAAAATCCGTGCACAATGGCCGCGACACAAAACGTGTATGAGTGGGGTTGCCAGGTGAAACCGTCAAGTGCGAGATCTTTTTAGATCATAGCTTTAAAAATGTGTACAATGGCAGCACATGCGCGTGCTGCTGCAAGTAAATTATAATGTAATCTCGAAGGGCAAATCACTGAAGTTTAATACTTAGTCAACGTCAATATAATATTAATATTTTTGTATTCTACCGCCCGTTCGGAGGTTGTGGGCTTAGGGATGGAGCAAAGAAGGGCAAGAAACTCCCCCGTACCTCTTTTAAAATATCAAAGCCTTAAAAATACAATGGTATGTATTTCTACTTAAGTCTAAGGAAATACACCGAGGAGAGACGTACTGACTCAGTCCATCGCCCCTCTTTGGATTTCTGTGCGCTGAGATGATAAAGTGACTTTGTTATCAAGTACGCCTATTATATCCTCCGTAATTTTACTTGGATCTTCTACAACTTCGAGTCTAAAGTACTCTGCGAGTACATCGTACTGTTCTTATACTCGGTTAACGCAAGCTTGGAGGTATAACCACGGGGAGTAAGGGGAAAACGGTACTAACATCCCCAATCCCCAATCTCGGAAGCTTCAGACAAGCTTTAGAAACCACTAAATGTATCATGTGGCAGCTACACATTGTACATTTTCTTTCAAGTGGCTGAAAACGGAATTATGTTGTCCAACCATGCTGTTCGTAGTATCAGAAGCAAATCCAACGAAGTTTTTTTAAGGGATCTGTTTCCTTTCAAGCCAATTTAATAACGCATCTGTGAGATCTTTTGCCTTACCAGAAGTAACTTCGTAGATGTCCAGGAATTGAGTGCAAACCGAGAATTCATCCTCGTCAAAAAATATCACTGCCCATTGCTTTTTAACGCTTTTGTCTGTAGTCATATCCATGATTATACTAAATGTTGTTTTCTTGAGTTTTGATACAAGCTCTTCTGTCAGTATTGGACCAATTACAGTTTTTACGATATTACTTGCCTTTGTTCTACCTACAGGATTTGATTAGTGCTGAATCAGGAAATATTTTACCCAAAAAAGGAATTAAGTCGTCTGACAACATCGGTGGCAAATTATGTTTAGCGAGAAAAGCACATAATTTGAGTTCAGCTCTTTTCTTTAGCTCTTCTTCTTTTTTCGGTTTCAAAGCTTCGTCTATTGATATTGTTTTACTAATAGCGTTTACATTTTGTTCATGTTTTGTTGTATTTTGATTATAATAAGAGATGGCTTGTAATTGTGCCGTTTTTTTTGTTCCCTTTTTGATATCCAATTTTTAAATGTTTCATCTACTAGCCTTTTTTCATTAAAATTATAAACTTGCTTCTTTTTATCTTTTCAGGGGGTGTCTCATCCATTGAGATATTGATATTTTCTTGTTCATCTTTTTTTTCTTTAGGTGTCAACGCTTTAGAAGTCAAAAACGAAGAGGTTTTTGTTTTATCTTCAGAGATTATGTTAATTTTGTTATTATAGCAAAACATGCAATGCACCATCATCATTCACCATCACTTACTGCTGTTGTTGGATTATTCGATTGAGAATCGATTGTACAAAAACTAATCTGGGAAACCGCCACACTTGATGTTTGGTTGGCTACACTGTATTTAAAAAGTTAGTTCATAGCTGTGTTATAAAAGGCGTTGCAACCGCTCAGACCCTCCTTGTTTCTGGTGTGTTCTCAAGCTGATAGGACATAGTCGTATAGCCTTCCAAGTACGTAAATTCCCGCCAATATAAGGAATTGAGTTAAACTACTAAACCGTCGTTTCTCTAAATCTTAACTCTGCAAATGAGGCTTATACCCAATAGCTGTCAACCTGAACACGTCTTTACTGTTACCTCCTCATTTCTTTTCAGATCATGAATACCAGTCTCACCAAAGGTAAGAAGTCGTCACTCGAGAGGAGACAGGAGAAGCGGGAGTGACGTCATCGTGCACCAGGGAAACTGAGGAGTCGTGAGGAACGAGGAGTGGTAAGTTACACTTTTACGATTCTGATGAATGATAAGATGATTGAAAAGGATTTAGAAATTTGGTGACAAAATGCAGCTTTTGTTTTAAACGAGTTGAGTACTTTTTTAATATTTTAAAACCATAGAGTTTTATTTACCAAACAAAAAGAATAAAAAATTAAACTTAATTTAAATAAATAAAGTATCCTCGGGCCAGTGGTTCTAGGCCCTCGTCTTGCTCATCATTAATATAAGTTAACAGGTTCATTGCCGGAATATAGCTTCATACAAAAAAAACCAAGTGAAGTCAAGCAAATGGTATTGGGCAGGAAGGAAGGAGAAATATCCATCTCAAAGTTGTCAGAATTGTCAGGAACATGATGGCTCTCCGGCGGAATAGTTTTATCCGGAGGGGCCGGGGGAATCGAGGGGAGTTCACTCTCCATGTCCGCAGACATGGAAGGGTCTGTTAGTACGAAAGATATAGATTTGAAGGGAAGAATAACAAACACCAAAGGAAATATAGACTCAGCTTAAATTAGGGCAGAAATAGTCAAAATTTGGAAAATATCCCACTTACACGTGCAGTACCCACCGAACGAGATAGCGGGGGATATAGACGTTTGACTCGTCACAAGCCTTGGCAAACTTCAAAAATGACATTTGTTGACAGTTGACGCTAAAAGTTGTTTTGATGTTGAAGTGATAAGCTAAAAAAATTTGTATGATGACAAGAAATTAATAGACCTACCTACCTACCAAAGAAAACAAGTATAACCCTTACAAATTATGAAAGCACTTCGGGTTGGAGTTGGTCAGAGATACATATATGAAGCTGCGACCTGCTACTTCTTCGGCGCCGGCGGCGCATTTTTGCGCCTGATGCTAGGCGGGCATTTGCCCGACCCCGATGTCGAGGCTACCGCAGGCACAGCAACCGCGGGCGCAGCAGCAGCGGCCGGAGTTTCCTCTCCCCCAGACTGTGTGGTGGAAGGAGGAAACTTGCTGGTATACTCCAACAGTTCCGCCATACACTCCACCTTCCGCCGAGTCTTGTCTGGGAGAATTAAGATAATCCGGCCTTCAGTCGTCCAACAGTTTTGGACGCCAAAATGCTTCCTGGCCGCCATAAACACAGAATGTCTGAGCTTCGTGAGAAACTCTGATGCAGTGATCCCCGTACCTTTTAAGGCAGTCTTAGCATTCCACACCTCGGTTCGCGCCGTGAAGGATTTGAAACGGACTAGCAAGGGGCGGGCCTTGTCTGCCTTGTTTTTCGGACCTAGTCTGTGCACTTCACAAATATCCGAGACACACTGCGGCGACATCTTCAACCGGTCAGATAATATCGCTTGAGAAACTTTGCTGGCCTCTTCTTCTTCCTCCTCCGAAACACCATGAAGCAGCTTTCGCCTAGCACCCATCTCCAGTCGGTCCTGACCCACCAATAGCAACTCCATCTGAGACCGCAACATTTTGAGGCAGTTCCAGGTGAAGGTCTTGAACTCCATAAATTCACTGCTGATGGTGGTGCGATCTGGAGGAGTGCTTGACAGTGACATCGTGGAAATTTGCGATAAAAAATAATAAAGTTAAAGTTAACTACTTCGATCCCGCAACATTCAAAGTCATACATTTTTGTTGTTATATTTTTAATTGGTTTAAAACTAAGATTAAGCTTTAAGGAGAATACACGTTCCTCCTCTACGTTGATGTCTTCGGGAGAATGATGCCGCGAGTTTATAGTTTTTAAGTTTGAGGTTGGCTTCCGTTCCCCGTTTTATTAAGTCACCGACAGACAATCAATTTCAATCAGATATCAATTTCATTTCCGCTTGTACACCCCTTTCTGTTACACCCTGTATAGGTACATGTATGTTATTTTATTGATTACTTACTACTTTTCTCATAGAGGGTGATGAAAAGTAGAGTGTCCACCTCAGGAGTAAAAACTATTTTTGGCTTGAGTGATGTACTTTGAATCCCTCGCTCCCTCAGGATTCTACTTTTGAGTCCCTCGTTACACTCGGGACTCAACTCTAGAATCCCTCGGTCGCACAGGATTCAAAAAACACTCTCGCCCTAAAAATAGTTCTTTACTCCCTTGGTAAACAATCTACTATTAAATGCAAAATTTCAAACCCCTTTTCTTTCACCCTCTTAATGGTTGAATTTCCAACAATACGGATATGCGTTGCTTTAATTTCCAACTATACCTAAGCTATAACTAATATAATAACTACGGTATTCCACGTCCTCTACGTTCGATTTTACTCTACTGGCAATAATTAATATCAATTATTTCTTTTACAAGGTCATCGACAATTTCTGCGATCAGTAGATCTTTGGCGACGGTTTGTCGTCACCGTTTTGTCATCTCGACACGCATTTCACTTTTTGCAATCTCGAAATCCACTCCACGAAATTCATCAGATAGAATCTCGAGGACCAGGCAGAGAGACGGATTTTTGTTGAACATTGGGTTCAGTCTATTATGCCAACCTTCCACGTGATTAGTGGTTCTGATCTTGTCACCATGACAGGAGGCAAGACCAGAATTCACCGAATCTCTACCCATTGGTTGGACATATACTGCTTGAACGAGTCAGCGGCAACTTCGCTTGGTTACTCGTGTAGCAAGTATAGCCCACCAAAGGGCAAGAAATCAGTAGGAAGGTAGGCTAAAGCAGTGCATAGGCGTACAAACTGCCTTCCTTCGCCTGTAGCCGTGAGGCCGATCTTAAGACGCCTTGTTCCACACGGCTTGGCAGTAGTGAAATAAAAAACCGGCCAAGTGCGAGTCGGACTCGCGCACGAAGGGTTCCGTACCATTATCTATAAAAAACCGCAAAAAAAAAAGTATGGGAGCCCCCCCTAAATATTAATTTATTTTAATTTAATTATTTATTTTTTAAGTAAATAATATTCTCAATATATTGTGACCATTTTAAGCGTCTACCTGCTACCATTATCAATATCGAGCAAAAATGAGCAAAAAAAATCACGTTTGTTGTATGGGAGCCCCCCTTAATATTAAATTTCTTTTGATTTTTAGTATTTGTTGTTATAGCGGCAACAGAAATACATCATCTGTGAAAATTTCACCTGTCTAGCTACCACGGTTCATGAGTTACAGCCTGGTGACAGACAGGACGGACGGACGGACAGACGGACAGCGAAGTCTCAGTAACAAGGTCCCGTTTGGCACCCTTCGGGTACGGAACCCTAAATAGCAGCCACTGATCTGCGCTTCAGGAAACACTTCACGCAAGCATTGATTGCCGCAACTTCAAAGTCTATTTTGAATTGCGCGGGCCTGAGGTTTTGAAGAGTTTCTTTGAGCAGGCGGAACAACCTGCAATAGGTTGCTTGCGTTTTATTGGGCAAGAGTGCATACACAATGGGGATAATCTCGCCATTTTCTAATTCCCCGTGAATGGAGTGAAGTTGGTAAAAGGGCTTTGGAGCGAACATAAACGTACCATCCAGGAAAAATCGAGTGATTTGTCCCAAAATAACGCGTGACGTAGCTATTTGCATCTTTGTCTTTCACCAGAGCGCCCGGATGACAGAAAAAGATGTCAATAGCTACGTCACGCGTCTTCGTGGATGGCGGCACCTATAGCTAAACTTATAAATATTGTTCTCGTAAAATCCCCGTAAGGAAAATCTAGCATCCGACTGACGTAACTTTGTAGTGACGTTATTTCGTCTTATAGCGTTTGCCAATATGATTAGTAGATAAGTTCATAATTTCTTACTATCTTTGAAAAACTTTGTAATTCGTAAAGATCACATCCAATTTGGCTACCTAACGTGTTTTTGAGTAGTAACACTATCACCTAACGGCGGTCATGCGGCGGCGGTGACCCCTGACATTGTTTTAATTTTAATATTTAATTATAATATAGATGGAAATAAATACACATTGGTTATAAACTTTAGACTATTTTGTTATAATCAACTTTTCCAAACTTTGAAAATTATTAGTTTTTTGGAATAATAATTAACATTTAACATTAACATTAAACATTTTAGAAAAAAATTAAGGCATTTTTGAAAATCTGAGATCGATAAGGAATACAAACTTAAACTTAACATATTTACTTATTTTATCTAATGACGTACCTACCTACTTTATAAATGCAATACAGTTATCAAATTTAAAAAAAAAAACTACTTCTCGAACAAAACTAATGTTATTATCAATCTTTTTTTCCATATCGATACAGTTCTACTTTTTTTGGGAAAGGCAAGGGCCTTGAAACCGTACAGCCAAGGTGTTTGATAGCTGTGGCGCGGCGGTGCGCGCATGCGCTCTGTGAAGGTGTGTGAGTTTGGCGCCAATTGATAAGTTTTGTTTTAGGCAACTAAGCACTGAAATTGTTGAAATATTGTTGTATTCGCATAAAAATGTCACAAAGTAGTGATTTTGACGAGGATTTAAATCCGCCAAATATTTTAAATGACATGAATAACAGTCTATTGCCAGCTAAGTCAAGAAAATTATATGATAGATGCTGTTCGGTCAAGCAATTAAAAGATTTGTCTGGTTTTGTCAACCTTTTTAACCGACTTCCCAAAAGAGGAGGTTTACAAATATGGACATTGTTTTTCCCGGGTTGTTACGCAGCCAGTAATCTTGGGCTTTGGCACAGTAATCTTTAAAAGGCCCATTGACGCCAACATCCAGAGGTTGCAGCCTGTGGGTGCAATGAGGGGGGAATGATAGCATTATAATCGAGTTTGCTTTGGCTTTTTCAACTACGTTGATGTCAATGTGCGATGAATGGTTGTCTAGTAACAGCAACACTGGTTCATCTGGTGTGGGTTTCGTAAATTTTATAAAATGCTCCATATAAATGAGGAATTCAGTGGCAGTCATCCATCCTGACGAATTCCCAGCCCCAATTGACTCAGGAGGGGCACAATTTAAAAACAAGTCTTTAAACTTTAAACGGGGAAACACAAACATAGGCGGTATCGTGTTTCCCGCAGCACTGGCTGCTAGCTCCACAGTTACCAAAGTCCCGCGCTCAGCAGACACTATGGCACCGACCTGTTTTATACCTTTTTGGGCCACTATCTTCTTTGGTTTCAATACCGTCGTGATCCGTCTCGTGCAGATTCCAGATGCTGGATGGTGTCAATTTATGTTTGAGTACAAAATTAAATAAGTAGTTTTTAAGATGAAAAACATTTATTATAATTGCAAAGATAACTTTGTCATTCATACAAACACTATGAAAAACAAAGTTACGACAAACATCCAGTCATATCATTACTTGCTACCACGGAAACCCTTAATGGGCGAGTCCGACTCGCACTTGGCCACTTTTTTTGTTCTTAATACCTACTATCAGCTGTCTGGGACAATTGGCTATTATAATACACCTCGTATATTAATTTATTTAATAATAAAAAAGATAACAATCTCATTTCGAAGTTTTTATTGAATATATCAAAATAACAGTTCAGTCCAAAATAGTAACTTATTCTACACATGAGAAACGTCATCTGTGAAACCATGTTCGCACGGATAATTCGTATTTTCGGAATCATGCACATCATCATCATCATCATCGACGATATTCAAACCACCTGCGTTGTGGTAACGTTACTCAATTTTTTTGAAAAAATGCAGGGATTGTTTAGTTCTCCACTCAGTCCCAAAATGTGCTTTGAGAAGTTTTACCACGTCATCCAACTTCGCTTTTTTTTGGTCTTATCAGTTATGGTCTGATCATTGTAATTTTTTTGCCTTTCTTTGTTACAGGCTTTTTAACATTTATTTCGTTTTTGTATGTAGCTTCTCCTTGTACAAAAACATTTTCCGTTTTACTTCGTTATGAAAAAACGCTTTGTCTTCATGAACGGAAAATGCCACGAAGTAGTTGGTTTGATAACATTTTCGTAACTTTTTTCCAGTCGTATACGTCGATTGTCGAAAGATCTTATTAACTAATAATTATGTAGACATGCTGTAAAATAAAATAAACCACATTTTTATATTAACCATCTTTATTTTGTTTCAATATTTTTATTTTTAATTGCAGTTCCTCCTCCATGAGCCTGTTCATTTCTTTTTCATGAGCAACTTCCAACTCATGTATAATTTTTAAATGGTTCATTTCCACTTTAAACTTTTCTTCTCGCTGTTTTAAATCCTGTTCCATTATTTTTATTTTATATTTATCAATTGAAGAGGGCTCATTGTTGCACCAGCGTCTATTTCCACTATTTAATGATTTGTTGCCAAGCGCACTAGGCACCAATGAAGCTCTTGAGCTAGATGGCACTGGCACAGTTTCAGGCACTGCTGTAGGTGCCATATCCATTGATTGGAGTTCTGCCACTGCTGGTTCTGCCATAATTATTAATTCAGTTTTTGCGTCATTTTCTACCGGCACCGCTAGCTCAATTTCTGTTGTGGTCCTACCACGACTTTTGTTGTGGGCCCAATAAAACCCATCATCATCATCGTCGGACAGTCCTGTAACATATAATTAATTTTTTACCATTAGCTGACTTAATATGTAAATCTGTAATTTTGATAACAGGCCTGTAAATAAAAATTATTACCTTGAACGGCATCGCTGTCTTGGACTTTGATGGCTGGAAGCGGCTTATTTATCACACTGAGCACTTGTATGTGCTCAGTGTCCATATCTGGGATCGATGGACCACCGCCAGTGTAATTTCTTTGGTTTTCCACTGTTTTTGCCTCCCTCGCCTTAGCCTTCATATTATTCCAGAATTTTTTTAATTGTTTAATGTTTGCCTGAAATATTAATTATATAATGTAGATAAATGGACATAAAGTCTGAGCTAATCTATGTATTTGAAGGACCTAAAGATGATGAGTAAGATGTTACAGAATTTTCTTGTATTATAATTGAAACGGTGAGGTTATCAACTATCTTGCCTAGGAATAGGAATAGGCTTGTACAAGTCTCACACGGAATACACACACAGTAGGCTCACACGGAATTCACAACAATTACAATGTTAGTACAAACCTTCTGTGATATTCTCGACGAAGAGTTAAATAACTCGGTCAGTTGTGACCAAGCTTCTGCCTTTTCTTTGGCACTCTTCGCATCGGTCTTTTTACAGTCTACCGTTGCTGCGTATTGACTTATTAAATTAGTCAATAGACTTTTTTCAAAGTCGGTAATAGTAGATTGTTTACCAAGGGAGTAAAGAACTATTTTTAGGGCGAGAGTGTTTTTTGACTCCTGATCGACCGAGGGATTCTAGAGTTGAGTCCCGAGTGTAACGAGGGACTCAAAAGTAGAATCCTGAGTGAGCGAGGGATTCAAAGTACATCACTCGAGCCAAAAATAGTTTTTACTCCTGAGGTGGACACTCTACTTTTCATCACCCTCTATGAGAAAAGTAGTAAGTAATCAATAAAATAACATACATGTACCTATACAGGGTGTAACAGAAAGGGGTGTACAAGCGGAATGAGGGACATCATTCTGAACAACTTTCACTATGGGATCGACTTGATCAGAGCAACTTTATTTTTAACTCAGTACATTTCGGGCCTAGCGCTCAGCTGATCTGTATGATGGAGTGAAAAATAAAGTTGCTCTGATCAAGTCGGTCCAATTGTGAAAGTTGTTCAAAATGATGTCCCTAACAACCTTCTTTCGGCTTGTACACCCCTTTCTGTTAGACCCTATATTTATTTAAGTACACAATTGTCGTGATATGTTGTGTGGTTGTGTGTAATGGTTTGTTGGAAGAAATCTCTTGTTATCTGTTATTAGTTTTCTGTATGTCATTCTTGTCTTAGTACAATAAAGAAATTACGAATTACGAATATGTCCTCCACATAGTTAAAGCTTGTTTAGTATTGGCTAAATCTTGAAAATTGGTTCAAAAAGCATTTTCAGATAACCACTAGTTTTTACATACCTATATTCCTCGTGATTTTATTGGTAACAGATCTTGTATTTGTCATTCGCGTTTGTTGTTATCATCTGGAGTTAGACACTCACTTTCACTCATAGATATTCTTTACTCATATCCGCAAACGAAATTGAAATAATTACAGCATTCAGATTTGGCGCGCTTTGTTTACAAATTTTCCACAACTTTTTAAATTATTTGGTCCGTGTTTCGATATCAATTCTGTAAGGTTGTTTCTCTGTTGTCACCAATCGGTGTCAATCGATTCGGTCGATCGGATTATCTAATCTGTGTCGAGTACGCATTTTAGTACAAACTTTTTTTTTATTGGCTGCGTTTAGAATCGATCTCTCTTTTAATTGGGTCTGTCAGCCTGAGTGGTAGTGAAACTGATTAGTGACAGCATTTTTTTCCTTTGTACTGGCAACAAAATTAAAAAGTTACTTTTAGTCCCTAGGGACTAAATGACCTACTTTAGTCCCTGTTTGCCGGGACTAAAGTAGATCTTTTTGAATAGATGTGATGAAAAAGGTTTTTTACGCTCCATTTCAACGTCCAGTATCAAAGCCAAGGTGAATCGCGTTTGCTTCAATTTCAAGTCCAGAAGGTAAGCCAAAGTCAATCGGGTAAGTATAAATATCAAGTCCAGGTGAAAAGCTAAGGTCGTCGGAAAATTCACACTTATAGAAACAAGAAAGAACATCAGCGAATTACCACGAAAGTACCACGAAACTACGAAAGAAACTAAACGGAAATGTCAAATTGTCAACAATAGAGCATCTGTCACTGCTGTCAGCCGTCACAGACAATTTTTGACCGAAATTGATCGAACGAAACGAAATTCACAGATACAATTGAAAAAAGTTTATTCACACGTTCTAAGCATTGGCCTTAGAACATGCTTAGCCAAGCAAACGTCTAAGATATGTCTATTTTAGAAACACATTGATACTTAGCTAAGTTAGCCTGAGGTAATGCTTAGGGAAGCATGAGTACGGACTTAGGCTAAGCAACGTCTATTTATCTCGCCCATAGACTTTCTTCATACGGCTTAGAGAAAGCTCTACCAGGTGGTGGAACGAGTCCGCCGACATAAAGGTATGGCCGGGTTCGAAATAACTCAATTCGATAGTATCTGTATCTATCTCCACGCTGTTGATGATACTTACAAAGAAAGTAAACAAGCACCAGTTTTTGTTTTGCGACGAGCAATTGTCCATCCATATTTTAACCGTCTTGGCGTCTCTTTTGTTTACTAGGAAAGCCCTAAATGTACTTATGATGTCTTCTTGTTTTCTGCCACTTAGGCCTTCGTGCCACAATACGGCAAAAGCACGTTGATTCCTACTGATATCTCCTAGCGGCACAAAACTTTCATTGTAAGCTACCACTCTGGGGCAGAACAGACTGGTTTTAAAAGTGTCAATGCGGGGTAGCATAATCACTTTTTGCAAATCCGCAGATACAATGACTGTTGTTGAGTCATCCAGTTTTTTGTTCACGTCTAAGTCATATAGATTACGAGCTTTTCTATACTTCAATTTATGCTCGGAGTGTTTTTGGAAACTTGACAGTTTTGATCGGGTTCCTTAACATGTTCATCATCATGGAGTGTAAACACCTCACACACTTCACATTCCTCGTGCCCAGTTTAGCGAAAGAAATGTTCATTGTACCAGATACATGTTTCCTGTAAGTTTCTATAGAACACACTATGTCAGGATGCAATGATTTGAAATTCGCGTACATGTCAGTGATCGTTAAGTCACTAGGGAAATACTTTTTATTTGGAGCATGCTTTCGTCTGTAATGGTGGAAGCATGGGTTGAACGTGTTTACATGAGCGGTAAGTAAATCCTTGTCAACCGTTTTGACAAGAAGGTTTCGGCCATCACTTTTGTCAAATTGCTCCGTTGCAGGGTTTTTTATCGCAGCCAAAATTCTTCGGTCATTTTTTTTGTTATATCCCAGTGTACACAAAAAAAAACGTTTTACATACTTCAATCTTGTTTACTCCATTCATAAAATGATATTTATTTGTACATTGTCTCACTCTTTTAGGATTCTTTGTCTTATAATTTGCACATTCAGATGATTCAACAAGATCCTTTACGTACATGCCCCTCATTTCCCAATTGAGGGACCAATACTCATTATGAATAGCTCTTCTGTCAGGTTCTGTGATAAACATTGTACATAGATGGGAGCAATTCGCGGGACATGGAGGCTTTAAATCATATTTCATCTTATTTTTTGTCTCTTTCTTCTTCTCTTTCGATATTTTCTGCCGCGGTTTCTTTTTTGTTGAAGGTGCATTATGCCGGTTTTCTTTATTTCTCTCGTCATCTTCTTGAACTTCTTGCTGGTCTAACATTGGAGTAACATGTTCTTCTTCGTTTGTTCTATTAATATCTTGCTGGGTATGAGCTGATTGAACTTCATTTGTAGATAAACTGCTGCTAGTAGGCGAGGATTGTTCAGGAACATAATCTTTATCTTTAACCGAATCATCAGAGTTTTCTTCAAAGCTGTCATGGCTTATTGTAGTTGAAGCGGTTGAGGGAGTGGGAGATGGCTGCAATTCTTCATGGCAAATTAAGTTATTGGCTGATTGTAGCTCAGGCATCGAAGTATTCATGTCATCTTCAACCTGAAATGAAAAAAGTTTATTTATATCGCAAAAACCTGCCTCATCAGACGATTACATTATTTAAAGAAAATATTCATAACGCAACGTAGATGCCAAAATGATATACTTAAGTATATGTATTTCATATACCTGCTGTTGTACAACGTCTGAATTTTGATCGGAGTCTTTGTTTTGAGGAAGATCAGGCACTGAAATATCCATATTATCAGCCTGCACACGTACAACGTCTGAATGTTGGTCAGAGGCGTTGTTTTCAGGAAGATCAGGTACGGAAGGTGCCGGCTGCCCTTTTGGGGAAGGACGATTAACTAAAGTCTCCTTTAATTTCGATATAGATGAATCCAGCTCATCGAAATGTTTGCTGGAATTCTCGAACTCAAAATTGGACTGAGCGATCTTTTCCATTTCGCTTAAACTTATTTCTAACGAATAAATAGAGTCTACGCTGAAAGCCATTTTCGGTCGTTGTTTGTGACTTTTACTCCGTTTTTCCTCCTTTCTTCCACTTTCTTCCTCCATGAAGTCCTTGTTATCATTTGAAGTTTTGCTGCAACTTGAATCAGCATCAGCTGATACCATGCCTAAAATTTTTTGCGCCCTGTTACTCATGTCGAGGCTGAAATAAAAATAATATAATGAAAAAGCAATAAATATAATGTAACAATTCAAAAATTAAATGAAGTAATTTATAATAACCAAAATGTTGAAGTGCAGAGTATACCTACCTTACCTACCAAGTTTTCTTTATAAGGATAGGCTCAGATGACAAGCGTGCTATTTATTTCATCTGGGCTAGATAGGAATAAACATGCTGCCGCGCCTTTTTGTTAACGTTTATCGAAAAAACGATTTACCCAACGACGACTAGTTGTAGGTAGGTACTTTAACTGAATTATTTATTTACCTCGTAGACAGTCGTCCGCACAAGTTTCACTTTGCCGCCAACAACAAACGACACACCCAATCCTCACGACGTTCATGGCGCGACTGCATAGCTAGGGACACGAAAAAAAGATCGATTCCTGGGTGGAATCGATTCTTCTCTTCCGATGCCAAGTACTTTTGGCATCGATACTTTTTTTTCGATTCTTTACCGATATGAGTACTTTATAGTTAGTATCGATTCTAGTCTATGACTAACAACATGACGGAACTAAAATCCAATCCAACCGCGCCCCACTACCTGCCAGAAAAATATTTAATTGATGTCAATAAATTGATAGGTGATAGATAAGTTCTTGGCTGTGAATTTAAAATTATGCCTATGAAAAAGTGTAATTATACACAGTGAATATTAAGACACTCGCCGAAACCTTTTTGGTGTAGACCGTCGACACTATCGAGTTGTGGCACAATTTTCCAAATCGGCTGAAAAAAACTCGAAAACTCGAGTTCTTTCTTAGAAAACTAGAAAATTGAATAAACTTTTACCTAAAAGTTGACTCAATTTTCGAGTTTTTTTTTAACCCGATTTGGAAAATTGTGGAACCACTCGAAGGTTTCGGCTTCAGAGTGTCTTAAAATTCACGGTGTATATATTGTTAATGTTGGTTGCCTGTAAAGTCGGTATACGGGCGAAAGTTTTACGTGACAACGACTTTGAGTGGTAAAATAATTTTAATGTGAATATTCATTCGTATAGTAGGAAGAAGGATGAAATAATAGTAACAATTTAAAACATTGTGCTCGAGTGGAAGGGACGCGTGCCTTTCACTTTTTATGTCTGTCTCTCTCGCTCTTAGGCGGGCTAACCATGCCCGAGTGGAAGGGACGCGTGCCTCTCACTCGCTCTCATTGTGAGCGCATAACGTGAGCGGAGCGTAACGCAGTTTCTTGAAGTGTCACCCGGCAAACCAATTTATAAGACGTTGTCACGTCAATATATAAAGTTTGAAGATTTACGTAAAAATTTGTCATTTGCCAGACCATTCAGCTGTTTATTTTTTTCTACGTAAAAGTACTCGATACCTAGAAGTATCGATACTTTTGATACAGATACCGATACCGTATCGATACTTTTTTTTCGATACATCATATGAGTACAGTATCGATACTTTTGTTTCGATACCGTGTCCCTATGCATAGCCTATGCCTGCCTGCCTACGCGCTGGAAACGTACCCTCCCCTTCCGCACAGTTCCACCGTAACACACACATTCACATTGCATTGTCGCAAATTGTATAGAAACTGCAGTAATAATAAGTGTGTTTGCTGGAATTACTTATTAAAACGCAGTTCGTTTTGTTCATTTGGTTATCTACTTCATTTTAATTAGTATTGCATAGCACTGTTTCTTCTGAGTAAAACCGACTGAAATGCAGTATAGTAAGCTTATACTGCACTTTAGACAGTTCAATATCTCTAAGGTGAAGGTAATTTGTGATCTAAAACGCAGTTCATTATGCCATACTGCACTTTAAGTGGTATTAAAAAAAAAAACAAAAAAATTGGCATAATTTTATTAAACTGCAGTACATTGGTATGCACTGCGTTTTAGGTGGTTAAATTCAGACAAAATTCATACTTTTCAAGTGCAGTTTGAGCAAATTCCTCAAACTGCGTTTTAGTAAGTATTTGTGTGAATGTAGACAGAACATTAATTTAAATTAGAAAGCAGTATTTGAGCACCAACTGCATGTTAATTTGTTTTGTAGTTACTATTTATAATTTTTACTGCATATTTGACACGTTTTACTGCATTTTAACTTGTAAATAGACAGTTCGACCGATTTTGGCATTATAGATCTAATCGTCCTAGGAATAAGTGGGAAATACAGAAAAATAGCGCAAAATGTCCTGATCACGAATCTGCAATTAACTCAAACCACCAAAATGGCCATTACTGCGTTTTAGCTTGATAGTGTAGCAGAGTGAAAATGTGCCTGGTGGAATATTCGTGTAGAATGGGTTGGTGGTGGCAATGAAAAACCAGGATTGCTCAGAATATGGCTCAATATATTTGAGACAAAAACCACGTCAATAATCACACACAGCACAAAACTAACACTATACATATGACTTTTATCTGGGTAATTTATATTTAAATAGTTACGAGGCAACAGACAGCGAAGCGAACACATCGGAGGACATCTTGAGAGAGAGAGAGAAAAAATTTTGAAAGGGACGGCTTATCTAACTTTTTAATCTTAAAAAATAATGCAAAGGCATCCCAGTGATACAGCCTATTATCAGTACTAGGGTTCTCAATACTCATAAATATTTCAACACTTCCCCTTACACTAGGTACTGATACAGATACCTACATCTTAGGTAATAGAGAACCAAAAAATAATAATTAGAAAAAATTGTAAAATCATTTTACATTCCTAATTATAAAACCGTAACTCATTACATCACATTGTAGATATCACACTTAAGCCGCTCATGAAACCATGATGCTTCACTGAAGACAAAGCTTTTGTCAAAATATCCGCTATCATACAATCAGTCTGCAGGTAAGTTACAGAAATAACATCTTTTCTTATCAAATCTTTAACAAAATGATAACGGATGTCTATATGCTTTGTCCTCTTGTGACTCTCTTGTGAATCTAACAGCTTAATTGCACTCAAATTATCATTTCTTAATTTGCATTTAAGCTGCCATCCTGTCAGTTCCTTCATAAACATGCATAAAAACAGTATATCTTTACTACATTCGCTGATCACTATATACTCAGCCTCAGTGCTGGATAAAGCGACGCAGCGCTGTTTTCTACATTGCCAATTTACAGAATTGCTACCCACTTTTATCAAAAAACCACTGAACGATTTTCTGTCAGAAGGATCATTCGCCCAATCAGCGTCAGCAAACGCTTCTAAACAAAATTTCTTATCAACAGACTTTTTGAAAACTAAACCATAATAGATTGTTTTCTTTAAATAGCGAAGTATCCTCTTGGCAGCTATCCAATGACACTGACTGTACTTATTATTATACTGACTCAGCAAACTACAACTATTGGCTATATCAGGTCTTGTACATACACATAAGTACATTAATGCTCCAATTAATTCTCTATAATTACATTCATTATCATTTGAATTTTTATTATTATCATAGTTAAATTTTTCATTTACTATCATGGGTGTGGACACTTCCTTAGCTTCTAACATACCAAATCTAATTAACAACTTTTTAATATATTCGGTTTGTCTCAATATTAAAACACCCTTAAGCAGAGTTTATACGAAGCCAGTCATGCTGGCGCCAGTCCTGCGACAAGCCAGTGTTGGCCTGGCCCCTGTTGTTTAGACGAGGCCATTTCATTCGCGGATTTTTCTTCGGGTGTGCACACGTTTGAAGTAAAAAATAATGATTTCGCGGCAAAGTCTACTGAAAAAAAAATGTTTAAGGAACATCTCTGCACTATTAAAAGAAGAGTTGATTGATATGTTAGAAAAAAAGAAAGCGAAACGACTTTGGATAAGAAAATGGTTAAGCGATAGACCTATAACTGGTGCTTCTGCCTTGTTGCTGAAACAACTAAGATTAGAAGATCCTTCTGAGTACAGGTTGGCGTTGCGGGTTACTGCTGAAAACTTTGATGAGTTACTTTCACTTATACAGAGCTCGATTCAGCGCCAAGACACCCTGATGAGAGATGCATTACCAGCAAAAATAAAATTAGAAGTAACGTTATCGTTCTTAGCAACTGGAATGAGTTATCGAAGCCTGAGTCATTTTTACCGTGTTTCCAAACCATCTATATCAAAATTCATACCAGAAGTTTGTCGAGCAATCTATGAAGCATTAAAACAGTTTATTAAGGTAAGAGTTTATTTATTTACTTAAAATTGAAATAATAAGGCACACATTTTTAAAAATACAACTAACATGTGATATTAAGCCTTATCGAAGGCTTGTTGAATGACATCACTGTTGTATACGCTTTCGCCGTAACTTTCATAATTGTATGTAGTTTCTGGGGATACAATATTAGTAGTATACTGGGAACACGAAGAAGAACATGTCGATGGACTGGGCTCTGGAGGAGGACAGATTGTAGTTGTTGGCAGAGAGTATTGGGGTACTGTGAAGCTTGGAAGAACTTGTGTAGAATTCCAATTATTTTGCAATTGCATTTGACAAGAATACGCATTCTTGGCTCGTATATCTGTAAGCCTGCATTGTGTCAATATACTCTGTATCTTTTCCTTAGCAATGACTGCCTGTTCCTCTGTCAATTGTTTCAATTGTGCCGAGACGCTTTTTCCAAATAGATCTAGTTCTGTTTCTTCAACGCATGTTCTGTCGTTAATTTCTCTTAAGTCACTTATCATGTTAGATATTTGTGTTAACTTGCTCCGCTTAGGTTTTGTGGGTGGGGTAAATTGTGGTATCTCTTCTGCCGACTCATTTTCTCCATTTTCAGAGCGTGGAACCAACGATGGTCCTGATTCATTGCTATTCGATGATCCTGGTTCATTGCTATTTGGTGTATCCATGTTATTCTGTAATTAAACAAAATAAATTACTGTAATTGTAATGTTATAGTATGTTTGTGTCTAAAATTGTATTAAATAGGAGAGATTTTAATTACTATCCTTTTTTTACAGGTGCCAAATGCAGAAGAATGGAAAAACATCGAAAGGGGGTTTAAAACACGATGGAATTTTCCCTTATGTTATGGTTCTATAGACGGAAAACATGTGTCAATTAAGGCTCCTCCTAAAAGTGGAAGTATATACTTTAATTATAAAAAAACAAGCAGCGTCGTATTGTTAGCTATTGCCGACCACGACTACTGTTTTTCGTACATAGATGTCGGCGCATGTGGTAGCGCATCTGATGGAGGAGTTTTTAAGAATTGTTCGATTTACCGAGACCTGGAAAATAACTTATTACCTGACAGTGGAGTCATTGTAGGAGATGCGGCATTTCCACTAAAGACTTATTTAATGAAGCCGTATCCAGGTGTAAACCTCAGTACAGAAGAAAAAGTTTTTAACTACAGATTATCTCGGGCAAGACGGATAATCGAAAATGTATTTGGAATCTTAGTTAGTAGATTCCGGGTATTAGAAAAGCCAATACTGACTAACTTGGAAACAGTAGATGCAATCGTTTGTGCTTGTTGCGCCCTTCATAATTGGCTACGAAAAAAAACAAGGTCTTACATCACCGTTACTTGTGTTGATAGGGAAGATGAACAGGGAAATTTTCTGCCCGGTTCATGGAGGAGTCAAATACATGCCCTACAGAGTATTGGCAATCAAGGTAGCAATCATTCAGCAGACACAGCAAGGGAGAAAAGGGATATTTTGAAAAATATGTTAAATAATGAAGGAAGAGTTCCTTGGCAATTAAATAGCATACATTAACAATCGACCTAGAAAATAAACATTGAAACGAAATTACATTTAAATGTAAATACAAACATACATACACTGATCAAATACATAACCTTCTTTTGTTATGACATGTACCTGACGAGTAGTTGTGTATCTGACAAAACGCGTATCTGTAAATGGCTTTATAAGTTGCTTAAATGTAAATTTCGTTTAAAATAAATAATAATGTGATTTTACTTACTATGGTTTTTCTCCTTATAGTAATCGGCTTTACAAACGAATCATATTCATCAAACCATTTTGCCTTTGGCTTATAAACGCTCCCCCCAGCCCCAGACCTCGTAGATTTTTCGATTTTGTCGAGTTCCAAGTAGTAAGTATTTCGAATACTTTTGATTTTTGATTTAACTTCATTGATAGTAAGTCCATCTATATTCATTCCTAGACGAAGTTGTCCTAGTGCTGCAGTGCGCATTTCTTTATTTTTGTATGCATCACAACGTTTATCCCACAAGCATTCGTGCTCTCTATAAAGTTGTACGAATTTTAAAGTATCCTCTTCATTGAATTTTCTCGACATTTTGTCGCAGAGTTCCGAACAAAAAACTAAAACATACACACCGTATAGACGTTCGCCAGTGACTGCGAGAAGCGTCTACACGTGTCGCTGGCGCTGGCGCGGGGGTCGAGGGGTATGCGGGCGGAGGTCACTGGCTAGAAAAATAGGCCGGCGCTCTATTCACGCCAGCGTTGACTGCCAGCGCTGGCTTGGCTTGAAAAACTGTTTACACAAGGCAAATGCCACGCCAGCGCTGGCTGCCAGTCTTATTGGCAGCCAGCGTTGGCTTCGTATAAACTAGGCTTTAGATCTATCTCTCTGTACATTCATACCTAAACAGTTCTTAATTTCACCCAAATTTTTGGTACAAAAATGTTTAGATAATAATTCAATTAAACATTGTTTTTCTTTCATATTATTACTAAATATATAAAAATCATCAACATAAACAGCCAGGAAAGTCAAATAATTATTATCATTACTTCTTTTTACATAAACACATGGTTCACATTTTGTTTGAGAATAGCCATGTTGAACTAATAATTTGTTTACAGTTAAATTCCAAACTCTACTTGCTTGTTTTAATCCATAGATACTTTTTCTTAATAAACATACTTTGTTAGGATTAACATCAAAACCAGGAGGCTGTTCCATGAAAATCTCCTCCTCCAATGTACCATTAAGAAAAGCTGTTGTTATGTCTACATGGTTGATATCCAAGTCTAGTTCAGTACCTAGCCAAGTGAAAAAGTACTCTCATGGTAGAATGCCTTACAACCGGTGCAAATGTCTCGTCATAATCTACCCCAGGCTTCTGACTAAATCCACGAGCGACCAAACGCGCCCTGTATTTATCAAAACATCCTGTAGTATCTTGTTTGATTTTATACACCCATTTACACTTAATGACATTTCTATCTAAAGGCCTGTCCACCAATTCCCAAACACCGTTTTTTAAAAGTGACTCATGTTCAGTGTTCATAGCATTTTTCCACTCTTAACTATTTTTACTTGACAGCGCATCATCATAGGATTCAGGATTTTGCCACATTTGAAATGTTTTATTCTTCAAGAAGTAAGCTTCGAAGCGCAATAAAATGCGTTCATAACTTCATTTTCGAAATCCATGGAGATTGCCGGGTTTGATTTTATATGCCTCGTTTGTCTTGTATTGTAAGTTGCCATATTTTTCTGGTTGACTTGTTTTGTTACGTTATATTTTTGGTACTTTAATGAGCGATTTAAAAAAAACAACTTAAGTAGTTCCAAATTCGTCACTAGATGTCGTAGGCGAGCGAGACATGGGTTTTGCCATCCTTAATTTAATAACTTATAAAAAGGTGTATAATGGACATCTGGAAGTCACTTTACATAACTAAGTGCTTTTCTTTTTGCGAGGAAATGCGTAGTTTTTCTGGAAATCGAAATTGAAAATTGTAAAATCTCGGTAAACGAAACGTAATTTTCTGTCAATATTATTGACAATATATCCAAATTTAGCTTGTGTATGGTCTCTTCCACGTACAAAAATTTCAATTCAATTTCTTTATTTCAGACTTCTAGGTCCACAATACATAACAGTACAGTAAAACAATAACTTATAAAATACAAACATACAAGAAAAATAGCCTTGCTTAGAAACTATAAAGATGCCGATTTTTGAGTTTTGGTGACAAATATAAGCTCGCCTTTGTATATATGTCATTATCATTATTGTGATAGTACAATAAAGAAATTACACTAAGTGCATTTACATTTAAATATTTTAGAAATTTCAACGTAATTTTCCGGAAAAACTACGCATTTCCTCACAACAAGAAAAGCACTTTGGTGAGGAAAATGACCAGCAGCTAAAAGTTCTACAACTATATACCTACATCAAGATTTATTTAAACAATCTTTTAACAACTGTTTTATTGCACTTTCTACTGTATTTTACATTTTTATTGTTCGTGTTTTCTGATGATTTGTACTACATTATAAAAGCTGTAATTTAATGTCGTCTGAAAAAGGACTAAAATTAAAAGAAGAATCCGATAAATTAACTACATCTGATTCAGAAAGCTCCTCTTCTGAAAGCCAAAACCAAATCTCCAAAGTTACAATTAGGAAAAAAGAAAAACCCAAAATGACTTCAATTACTCTTTCAGTCCTAGTCAAATTCATAAAACCCTATAATGGGGACCGCGAATTGTTGCCAGCATTCTTGACGAGTTGCGAAAACGCATTCTCATTAGCTAGTACAGATCAACAGGATGTTTTGTGCAAATATATCGTGTCACAACTTGAGGGCAAGGCACAGTTAGCCTGCTGCCTCAAGAAATTCAGTACTTGGCCTGAAATCAAACAGTTCCTTAAGGCCACGTTTAGTGAGAAAAAACATTCGACTCATTTGCTTGTCGATCTGCAAAATTGCAAGCAATTGCCCACAGAAGATGTGACACAATATTCATTACGTGTTGAATCATGTCTCATACGTTTACAATCTGATATACATTATAGTTGCGACTGTTTTACGGGGTCCGCGAAATCTCTTTTTTAAAAATATAAAAAATAGAAACACTTTGAAATTAGAAGAACAAAGAATATATAAAAAATTGGGATTTAAAGAATATGTGTGTCTACTGTTTGACCGACGGAGTGAGACTGACTTCTTGTCAATAACTTCATCAGTTCAGGCCTAGATGATGATGAAGCGCGCTCATCAGCAATTTTCTATACATAGAGGGGGTATAACACGACGATGATAAAGAATTAATCGGCAGATTAGCCGCAATGGAGGATCTTGCCCGTAATACATTTTTGTTGGGAATGAATTCCAACTACTCTCACATAGTGCGCTGTACATGTCGTCCATGGTTGATGAAGCCGCTGAGACCGCTGCGACACTGGGCGGCTGATAAGCGACTTCCCGGGTTTTGTCTGCCAGTTGCGATACCTTGTCCAGCGTGGCATCCGTCTGCGTAGCGGTGGCGGAGGATGCACCGGCATCCATGGTGGACGTGGCGAGTGCACTCTTGTCGTCGTCGGGCATTGTTCGTTAAATCGTGAAAAATCTCGTCACATTTGACATTTTTAAAAACACACGGGGTCACCAATTTAGGAGGATAGCCCGGGGCGATGAGCTAGCTCCTTATTTCTGCGTTCGTATGTGAAAATAAAGATTATAGATTCGAGATGCAAAATTTATTCGTTTCGTAGCCAACTGACATGAATGACAAAAACATAAAGCATAGACAAACGCCACACCTCTATACTTTTGTTGTCATTCACCACTTCGATGAGGGAGGCCTTTATCATTCCTGCTTCATAAGGAATACTTAGCCAATCTTCTATTTTAGCCTATGTCTAGGACGTCTTTGGCGTGACATCTGTTTCTCTTGAGTGGTAGGGGGCGTTATCTATAACAACTACTGAAACAGCCTTCAACTAAGGCAGTATCCTCGCGAATCACTCCTCAAATATTTGCGAGTTCATCACTTGACCATTGTGTGAATAAAGTTTGGATCCATCCAGCTGGATGTGCTCTGCCTATGGATCCCAAAAGAGCACCTTTCATAAGTAGTTCACTCATATTTTTCCTAGGGAAAATAAACATTGGTGGCACGAAGATTCCTGCTGGGCTCATAGCTGTCACTACTGTAATAAGTGATCCTCTTTCGGCGGATGTGATGGCACCTATTTGTTTTTTTCACGGCGGTCAATAATCTTTGGGATTTTGCTTTGTACAATGGACAATCCCGTTTCATCCACATTAAAAATCTGATTGCTTTGAAACTTCTTTTCATCGTAGATTATTCAGATTATTCCTATCGTAATAGTTCATTACCTATCGTAATAGTAAGAGTACATTACCTATCGTAATAGTAAGAGTACATTACCGTATATCACTTACATTTTTTTTTTTTGAGCAGATGTCCATACTCTACATTGATGCGACATACCTATATATTCGTAAACTAGGGACGTTTATCTAAACATCCATACCAATTTTGTTTATGTAGGCCGTGGATATATAGTTTTCATAGTAAGTTGCCCAGTGAGTAATAAGTTTTATCTTTTAGATGCCCTACAGACTTGTATAGTTAGAACCAGCAGACGAACATGACGAGTTCAATTGCTCCACCCGTGTGATCAAGACACACATTTAATTCAATGCAAATAGTCGAAAATGTCTTATCATTACCGTATATCACTTACATTTATTTTTTTCAATTTTTGGGCAGATTCCCATACTCTACATTGATGCGACATATATATTCGTAAACTAGGGACGTTTATCTAAACATCCATACCAATTTTGTCTCTGTAGGCCGTGGGTATAGTTTTCATAGTAAGTTGCCCAGTGACCTTTGTTGCGCTATCTTAGAATCTGGAAGGGGAACATATAACGTGTAAAACAAAGTAACTTACCTTACGATGGATGAACAACCTTGTATGTTATTAAATAATGTATATATTTGAGTTGGTTTATTTATTTTCGCTGCACTTTAACGATATCGACCGTTAACGTACGAAAAACAAAAATACTGCATTCAACGCCATCTCTTGGTTCTCTCTAATTTAAAACAAAAGCGCAATAAACTCAAGATTAACGATGCGTTGACAAATAGTTTAAACGAAGCATGCAATTCTTAATAAATATCTAAAAGTGTGATAGTGCCAATAACTAGGTTTGTCCAACGACTAGTAAGTTACCTTAGGTCGATTGAAATAAACCGAAGTTTCGATATTTACTCGTCCTTTTAAGAGTAGGTATTTGGAGTGTAGGTAGGTACTACTAGCCCTTTTTCCCTTGCATCACAAATCCAGGTGGCTCCACTTCTTAAATCAATCCTCTGGACCTACAGATCAATCCTGCCAAAGGAAATCTTTTGTTCACGAAACGCCTCGCGATTCGCACGCAGAATCACGGACCGGGTCATCCACCACCTTATAAAAAATACGAGATGTTTACAAAAAGTTAATGGGCTCTAGGTCCTCGCGCACGATGCAACCTGGCTTGCAATCTGTCGCTGCAACTCATAGAAGGCTAGTTGCATTGTAACCGCTAGAGAAGGACAGAACAGAAAGATAGATAGACAGAGAGAGAAATACAAGTTGCAGCAACAGATTGCAAGTTAGGTTGCATCGTGAGTAGAGCCCATAAATGCTTTGTTTATTTATATTATTAGATATATTTTTTCATTTTCAGGTCTTTGTTGCTGATCGAAGGAGGGGCGAGCCAGTAAATGCTGAAGATTAATTATTATGAGAAGAAGTACCGAAGATTTACGTATGAAATCATAGATATTAGAAGATACGTATTACTTATTTGTAACTTTGTAGGAATTTTAACGGTATTATTTTGTTATTTATTTGATAATAAACATTTTGTTTTAACAGACTATTTGATATTGGGATAACCATTCCTAGGCAGTTAGTGTAGTGCACACGTCTTCAAAAAAAAATTATACCTAAGTAAAAACATTTAGAGCTTGCAAAGTCGGCAACTATCGGCTTTTAGAACGTTGTCTCTTTTGCTTGTAGGTAGGTGTTCCATTTTCAAAGTAAGATGTGCATTATTTAATTTGTGGTTTGTGGCCATCTTCAATAACCTATTTTACTCAAAAAAAGCGAGTAATGTGCTTACTTTGAAAACCTTCTTTGAACAAAATCGACGTTGCCCCGCGCGCGCTACTTGGAGGAGCCAGACAAGGTGTCCGGCAATTACCTGTTGTAGTCGTGCTGTAGCGACCGGCAATTACTTACCTGTCAAAATCGAATGTGTGAAATTCTCGAGCTTTGTTTCAAAAATGGTAACAAAAAAGGTAGTACTGCAAAAAGGCCATGAATAGCAACAGTCGATCATAGTCAGCAGAAATATAATCGGGATATACGAGAAGACTACAGGGTAAGGTAACTAGCTACAGGAATCGGATTGGCAGGGAAGGCAGTTGATCGAGGCCGACCGGCAGGCGTCGACCAACTCCGGCTCTGGGCCCCGCTCGCTGGCTCTTATAAACTCCCGGTTTGCCCTAGTGTGCGTGATGCGGTAGGCGTGGTTTCGTTATAGTGGTGGTCATAACGGCTAATTTTTGATAACAGGCTAAATGGAAAAAGCTAATTTTTGTTAGCCTGCTAATTTACACGCTAAGTTATCGAAACGAACGCGTCGAACGCATTGTGAATGTTTTCGAGAAAGCGCGCGAAATCACTCAACGTCCAGCGCGGTCGCGAGTAACCGGTCGACTGATCACGCTGCGCTGTGCTATTTTTAACGTAATACTACAAAAAGTCCACTGGCGCTGGTAGCAGCGCAGCGCGCATGGCGCTAGCAGCGCAGCGCGTACGGCGTCGGTCCGTTTCGTTATGATAACGTAGCTCTATCTGATTCGACTAATAGCACCCGCTTTTCGTTACAAGTAAATTACGTGCTGCTTTAAACGGCTTTACGTTATATTAACCACCACTATTTCGTTTGCTATGTATGCCTGTATGGAGTAGTGGTGGTTAATATAACGTAAAGCCGTTTAAAGCAGCACGTTATTCACTTGTAACGAAAAGCGTGTGCTATTAATCGAATCAGATAGAGCTACGTTATCATAACGAAACGAACCGACGCTGTACGCGCTGCGCTGCTAGCGCCAGCGGACTTTTTGTAGCATTACGTTAAAAAAAGCACAGCGCACTGCGCTGCTAGCGCCAGCGGACTTTTTGTAGCATTACGTTATAAAAAGCACAGCGCAGCGTGATCAGTCGACCGGTAACTCGCGACCGCGCTGGACGTAGCGTCGATAACGTAGCGTGTAAATAAGCAGGCTACAAAAAAATAGCATATTCCATGTAGCCTGTTATCAAAAATTAGCCGTTATGACCAGAGCTTCATTTAGCGTTATTATCCTCATAACGCTATGCAACATAACGCTAAGAAAGGCGTCTAATAACGATATAATTCCGTAACGCTATATGGCTATTAACGTTATTATCTTAGGTTTATAACGATAAGTTCGTAGCGCTATGCAACATAACTTTATTAAAACTTTATAAATAACGCTATTATAACGTTATAGGTCATCTCTTTCACGCACACACCCTACCGTATAGTCCATCTTTTTCACGCATTGCGCGTGTGATTTGTGTGTGTGTGTGTGTAGGTAGGAGTCAGTAACCTACCTACCGGTACCGCGTGCGTACGAAGGAAGAGAGCGCAGTTGTGTAATCTTGACTGATTCCGGTTTCCTGAATAACCTACTTTTTAAAATGGGTAAGGAAGGATTTTTTTCCCAACATCGCGTGCATGAGTTGACAATTTACAGCGTCATAGATCAAGTAGTTATTCATTCACATTATTTTTTGTGAAATTGACGCAGTGTTATATTTCCCGAAATAATTCCCGGGATTTTTTGACTGTCTCAAAACTGGGGAATTCCCGGTTCTATTCCCTAAACCGCAGTGTTTAAAGAGTGGATTTTATGAAGTTTTAGGTAAGTTCTAATCTTGGATAGAGTATAGGTAGTTAGTACGTACGTACGACGAAGGAAGAGAAAGCAGTTGTGTCTTGTCTTGTTCCGGTTTCCTGATCTACCTACTTTTTAAAATGGGTAAGGACTTTTTTACCAACTTGTTCGAGAGCGAGTCCAAGATGGCGGCCATATTTCTGAATTCTGCCATTTTACAGACAAGTTGGTACAGTTCGCGCCAAGTTCTTTAAAAACATCTTTCTTCCAGAAGAATATGCTAACAGTCAACCTTTCCTTACGGAAAGTCAGGAATTGGAGGAGCATTATGATGACCAAAATGAAAATTTCGGTAAGCTTGTTTGTATCTCACCAAAAACATAAATAGTATAAAAGGGGGCCTAGATTGTCATGGCTTTTAAAATAATATGGTAATTCTATTAGATGGACAATATTTCAAAACCGCAACACATTACCTTTCATTACATTGATTTTGAAATTAATGATTTAATAAAAAATAATAAAATAAAAACATACGACTTTCAAATTAACTCAAAAGAAAGAAATATCCTTTTTAGTTTTTGCACAAACATGAAATCCACCAAAACCAATTCAAACGTAGGTACAAAACAAATTAGTGATCGTTTTTAGGGTTCCGTAACTGGAGAGTTCCAAACGGGACCCTATTACTAAGACTTCACTGTCTGCCTGTCTGTCTGTCCGTCTGTCACCGGGCTGTAACTCATGAACCGTGATAGCTAGATAGACAGTTGAAGTTTTTACAGATGATGTATTTCTGTTGCCGCTACATATAAAATATTAAAATAATTTATCACCATATTAAAATTACAAGTCCATATCTGAAATACTACTAAATTTAAAGTAAATGTAAGCCAATAAAAAAATAATGATCAAAATCTAATACATAGTTTTGAAGATACACGATGACAAACATACATAAAAACCCACAAACATACATACATTTATGAAATTTTTCATACATGTTTAGAAGCCCTAAAATATTAACAGCCCACTTATTTATAAAATGCCTGTTGAGAGGGCCAGGGTAATATTAAAAAGCCAATTAAATTATTATTTTTTATTTACAGATGATGTACATACAAAAATATTTGAAGAACAAAAAAGAAGACATGAAGTTTTTGATGAGGATGATGAGGATGATGATCAATCTCAATCAATTTTACCATCTATTAAAAAACTGAAGCACTCTAATCCCAGTAAAGTCAACCTGGAGGAAGCCGCAAAGGATTCAAACAAAGACAGCGATTTAAAATCAGAAGAAAGTGATAATTATATGGAGAATGGTAGATGCAATTTGTGTGTGTTTGATAAAACAATCGACAAAAGGAATTATCACTTCGGAAATTTGTTAATTGGAGAATTACAATTCTTACCGCCATGTATGCGTTCGGAAGCTTATATTAATATATTAAAATACGTGGATTCTCTAAGAGAGAAACACCGCAACAAATAAAAACAACAACTACCCACGGTCAAAGGGATAATAATAAACAAAAAACCCGACTGCATAAAATATCCACTAAACTAACACGACAACCCCTTTTGAAGAAATGTAAGTAAAATAACTAGATCAATATTTTGGGTTAGGGTTATTTATTACTTAGTTTGTCCCCGCCTGCAATATTTTAAAAACACACAAATTTATAAACTATATTTATAATTGTTTATTCCTTTTTAGTGGTTATTTTATGCAGTCGGGTTTTTTGTTCCTACAACTGAAACTGAAAGTTACAGGTACTTATATTTGTAATCGCTATTAAAAACCCTTAATTTTGATACCCCAAAGGATGGGTTTGTAGATAAAAATATTTTTTGGAACTCACAAATTGCGTCTCAAATCTTTATTGTTTTTAATGTACCCAGTGTCACTCGCGCTATCAAGACAAATCTAACGACACCTCAAAAATTTAATTCCTTCAAGCCTTTCAGGCAGTGTATACGACATACATACATACACTTGAAAAACATGACCTCCTTTCTACAGGCAGTGACATTTAAAATTTTATAGCATGTAAATTGAATACGGACATATGTTCTATAGGCTCGCTAGACACAATACGTAGATGCCCATTGACCGTATGGAATTTACACGCTGTAAAATAGAACAAGAGAGACAACAAGTCTATAACACATGTATAATGTATATATAAGTAATATAAAAAAATAGCTGACGACGTCACACTAAAGCTCTTTTTTATGAAAAAGTTAAACATAATATTAACGTTAGTGATAAGTACAACTGATAAATCCTGTATTCGTTATGCAAAACACCTTATAAGTAAAAAATAGAAAGAACATATTTTTCTTTTATGAATAGATAGTCAGCAGTCATGATTTAGTAGAGAATTAAGTAGCGCGCTGTTGTTCATTTACATACTGTATTGTTTACGTAATTATTATTACACTGTTGCAAACAAGGCCTCCACTAGTGCTTCCACATGGGGTTTAAAACTGTTTAGAAACTTGTTTGCAACCAAAAAACGTTTGACACGTTTTCCTAAATAGTATCAAATATTCAACGTTTCATACTGTATAGGAAAACGCGGTTGCAAACAAGTTTCTTAACTATTTTAAGCCCCATGTGGAAGCGCTGGTGTAGGCCTTGTTTGCAACAGTGTAGCACACGCTTTAGTCATCTTTAAAATTAAACATATTTGTTCATAGTAGTTTCGATACTTTTGATATTTATTGAACGTTAATAATTTTTGTCATTATCAAACAAGACATTACTGCGAATGAACAAAATATCTTCGATCATATCGTGTTTTAAGGACAGTCTTCGCTGGGAAACAACGAATTTCAGCGATGAAAATAATCGTTCAACACTCACTTGTGTCATTGGGGCGGCTAAAACAACATTTGCTAATTTGTGAAGGATGGGATATCTTTCTTGTTTGTCCTCCCACCAGGTCAAAATTTTTACGGATGAGTCCACAAATTCCTCATCCTGAAAAAAAGTACATGACTCCATGAACCTTGCCTTAAATTCACTCCGTGAATCGCTCCTTCTCAATAATGTATTTATATCGTCATGAGCCTCTAAGTACTGGTTTACTAAGTATTCATCTAATCGGGATCGAATTGTACCTGTAGTAAGTACAGTTGGATCTCGATTAGAATTTCTTTTAGTGGGTCTCTCGCAGGGGTCGCGATTTTCGTCATTCTGGTTTTTTAAATCGCGCATATGAATATATAAAATCATTAAATGATTTTTTGCGGACTCCTTCTGTTGAGCTGTTAGTATACTGTTTGCTCTAGGGTCTAAGAATAACCCTGTTAGAAAGCAGTCATTTTCAAAGAGCAAACACTCTCTTTGTTTCATTTTTTCCGCGACCATTTTTGAAAGCCTTGAGTTTATTTCCTCCAGCTGTATAAGGCATGCGAGCCAAGCGAGGTAAAAGTCGCCGGTTGTTAATTGTTCTCTCTGAATGATTTTCGTCAATTCTTTTGCCGGTTTCATGGAAATGACAAATGTGTCTAGTTGAGTCCACGTCGATGGCGGCAAGTCCAAACCCACTTCGTCTTGTGCACAGAAGTCCTTCAGGGCAATTAAAGATTCAACCATATCTAAAGTTGAATGCCAACGTGTTGAGCAGTCTAACTTTGGTACATTTCTGCGGTTGGCCCTAACTTTTGCTACTAAGGTTTGATTCCGCAGCCGTTTCACTGCATTCCGTGCGCATGTCAGCTCAGTTTGAATATTGCATGCGACACATGCGTTTTGCATGGCAAGTTGGAGCGTATGAGCAGCACACCTGACTACGCCTGTTTTAAAATCATGCGGCTGATTTAAAAGCTCCGTTGGGGGGTCTAAATGTGCTCTCATTGAAAAAGAAAATCCATGTAACAAGTCTTCCTCAACAATGTTGTTCAATTCTTCATTTTCAGTCTGGTCTGGATCGAAATGGTTGGTAGCTGTGCTGTCTAGTTCTTGTTCACATTCATCGTCACTTAATAAAATGTTTCCGCTGCTAGAAGAGACATTCGCTTCTGGTTGTGGCACATAATTATGTGACGTGGCATTGTCTTGTGATATCAACCTGCTCATTTTTAGGACATTTGCTCCATTATCCGTTGTAATGCTATATATTTGCTCATTTTTAATCATAAACCGCAATAAAGTTTGAATCAGTAATTCTTTCAGGTGTTCTGAGGTATGTCTCTCAAAAATCTCCACGACACCTAAATTTCTGAGAACTACTTGTCCATCTTTGATGTACTGTGCATTTACTCCAAAGAAACTGCGGGTTGACAAGGATGCAATGTCAACTTTTATTGATATCATCTTATCGCGCAATTCACCTGCAAGTTTGTATCTAGCTTCTGCGGCCGCATCCCGAACATTTTGTTTTAAGTTCTGCGCAGATATAGTTGCAGCGTTATTTGGAATCAACGCTAAAATGTTCTGGAACGCGGCATAATTCATGGCCTGAAACGGTAGGCCATGGACTGCAATCAGGTTTGTACATTCTTTGAGCACTTTTTGCGTCGTCGATTGCTCATCAGTTAAGCTAGTTGAACTTTGATTAGCGTTGTTCACTGCTTTGACCTCTTCGAATTCTTTTTTATGGTGCGATTTTATATGTTGTAGTAAATTTGCACCGTGTTGTGTCTGAAAAAATAAACAACACTTGTTAAATTTGATGCAGTTATTCTATTTCCCGAAAGTACCAAAAAAAAACAGAGAGTCGTCTTGAGAATCGCGGGATTTTTTTTAATGCCCCAAAACCGGGAAAATCCCGGTATATTTTCAACCCAGATTTCCCGGTTCTATTCCCTACTACTTACCTACCTACCTTTGGCGGCGCGGAAGACGATCGGAACCAAACGCCGACTCAACCAAGGTCACGGTGGCCTTGGTTGAATCGGAGTAGAAAATGAGAGTGTAGAAGTCGGTCGGCCGACCAAAAATTTCGCTCGCTGCCAAGGCCGTTGGCGCCGACCAAATTGTTGGTCGGCCGACCGACTTCTACACTGTCATTTTCTATTCCGACTCAACCAAGGCCACTTTGACCTTGGTTGATTCGGCGGTTGGTTCCGATCGTCTAGAACCCCCTTTAAGTGACACCCAGGCCTTAGGGGCCCCAGAAAATGAATGGACTTTTAAAACACAGGCCTTTGCCACTACAGACTGTAGTGAGTGGTACATTTCCTAAAACTAGATGAGGCAAAGACAGGGGTTTTAGATAGTATAGTATAGTATAAATAGTATAAAGTTTATTTTGACACATTACAATTTGATACAGTGGTTTTACATTGGATGGTTTCCTATATAATAAGAGTTTGAGATGTTTTTAATGATTATTCGAGATCTAAACTAGGCAGAGCCTGTGCTATAGATCTCAAAATAGATAGATGATGCAGGTTTGCCCAGCACCTACATCCTACATATACCTACACCATCATCACAATTCGATACCGTACTAATAGGTACTCATAGGCGTTTGGCGCCAATCTCACGATGTTTTCCTTCACGTAGGTACTTAGTAGGATATTGAATAATTTCATGACTTCCATGATAAAGAGAGAACGCACATAAAATCAAAAGTAGTTACTTACATGTAGAGTTTTGCCACAATTAGTCACCATACACTTTGACTCTCTGCCACCTTCCAATAGTTCAAAATACCTAAATACAGCATTTCTCTTTTTTCGCCCCATTGAAGTAGGTACGAAATAAGCTAGTAGTTATTTAGGATAGTCTGTAGCACGGAACAATTTTTTTATAAGGATCAAAGGCACGGGATAGTTTTCTGCTTCAAGTTGCAAATTGGGACGTGCCTTAAGCCTGGCTGGGATTCCCCGCGTTCAGTCTGGCAATGGCAACGCCGCGCGCGCCTCGGCTGGCACGAGGCGGCAACAGCGCAACAACTTTATTCATAGCGTTATTTTGATATAGTTATGTTTCTCCCTCAGTTTTGTTATCATAACGTTATGATAACGTTTTAATAACAAAACGAATTGATAATAACGTTACATAACACAATAAAGCGTTATATTTCATAACGTTATGAAGGTCTGGTTATGACCACCACTAGTATGGAGGTGCGGCGCGCGCGCATATAGGCGCCTCGCGGGCCGATGACATCATCAGTCGGCCGCCTGCGCTCGAGCGGGGCGGACGTGGACTTCGTTGTGACTGTCGCGTGGTCGGGATGTTCACGCGTGGCCGGCGTGATCGTTACATTCTCCCCCTCCTCAATTTGATTTTTCATCTGAAAAATCACCACATCAGTACCTAGTTTCTGTAATAAATAATCCAATAATGATTCGTTGTTTTATTTGACCTGCCTATTTCCTCTATTCTTTACCCTGATCTATCTGGTTTCTACTCTATTTTTCTTTTTCTACCTGTGCTTTCCGTATTCAAATAAACTATGTAATGCGTAATAGATATGTTTATTCTCACATTTTGACAACTTCTTATTTAACTATCTTTCAACAATCAATAAGTCTTTAGTGTAAATGTGCTGTACCTATTCACTGTATTTTACTGTAGGGTCACAAGTCTATCAAATGAAGAAGGCACTGATATATATAGTTGATTCGTATTTATTTGCACTGGTTTAGGTACATACAAAACGAGGCGTGTTCACCTTTTGCCTGCCTAGTCGGGACTGGACACAGTGCGGTGCTGGGAAACATACATCGCTCCAGACTGTCGCGTCAGCACCGTAGTGTGTTCCTACAAGTCCTAACTTATGTCTCTGGTTCTCTTGGTACCTTCTGGTTTATGAATTAGTTAAACAAAGTATGAATAACAACGTCAACAACTTCTCTATCCTTTCTTATCTATATTCTTATCTTCGTAACAACAAATGTATGAAATAAAATGACATTAAATGAAACTATAACTTACTCGTCTTATTTTCTTCCTAATGACTTATTAAACGAAATATATAAACATGGCAAAAACTCCTCTGGTTTTCTTATAAATTAAATAAACAAAGTATCAAACTCACGAAATATATAAACATGGCAAAAACTGCTGTGGTTTTCTTATAAATTAAATAAACAAAGTATTAACTCATATACAGTCTTCCTAACTTGCATAAAATTATAACCACTTATTCCCTAATTGTCTCTGGTTTTGTTTCAATCAACTTGTATCTTGAATCAACTGTTAATTAGTAGTTACTTTAATTTATCTTGTGTGGCTCTTTATTCCGGTGAATAAGCCTTGTATCGCGCGGTTCTGTGCGATCCTTTTTTGTGGCCTCTTTGCCTTTTCTTGCCTTTCCTTTTCTTCTTCGTTTCTGGTTGGTCTTCTTCCATTGGTAAACCCCTCAGGAAGCAGCACCGTTCTTCCGGTTTTGGCGTCTTGCTACCCCACTCCGCAAGCTCCTCTAGGTTTATGGTGTTTACTGGCGAATACGCTGAGATGGGGGGCCGCTGGCCCTCGTTGTCCTCCTTCCACTCATCTAGCCACTCCCAGTTCTCTTCCACGGGTGACTTCACCGTTCCCTGTAGCAGGTAGTCCAGTGTTGGGTAGGATGGGGTTTCTTCTGGGTGTAACCCCGCGCTCTCTTGGCCCAGGTCGCCCAGTGACGGGTACGGGGGCATTGCTGGCTCGGTATTCATTACCATTTCGATATTCGGTAGGCCGGGCACTGCCATGGACGGCCTCTCCAGGTCGCCATCTCGGTCCGGCGGCGGTGACTCAGGTCCACTAGTCTCTCCCCGGTCCGGCGTCTCCAGCGGAATGAGTATGCAGGCCGGGTCCGGTTGCTGCGGCGAATCTTTTTCCGTTACTGGTGAAGCCGGTTATGGTGGTTGATCGGTTCCCGGTCCTGTTGCTTCCCCTTGCGCACGTCGTAAAACCACGGCTGGGTCCGGCATTGGTAGAAGGCACCGGGTTGCTGTCCCCGCGTATGTGATTCTTGCCCGACCCTTGATAGTATGCAGTCTGTATGCCATATGTCCTTCTTGCTTCGGGTTCCGTTTGATTGTGACGACCTGGTTGGGTAATTTTCTTGTTAAATTTTGTTTTTCTCTTCGCTTTCCGCTCTCGCTATTTTTCGATTTCATTTTATTTTTTCTTTTTTTTTCATAGTTTTCCCGCCTATTTCACTTTTTATTTTCGTTCTCTATATTTTTTATTTTTATTTTACCGGTTTTTGCTTTTGGGTTTTTCTTTTTTGTTTGTTTTTTTATGAGTTGTATTTTTTTAGGACTTTCACGTATGCTGTATATATCTTTTTCGTTTCCGGGCTCTGTATTTGGAATATTACTGGTGATTTCTCTTCTAAAATCCTATACGGCCCGCTGTACTTTGGGGCTATTTCGCACAGAAGTTTTTGTTCGCGTCGGATAGATAGTGGTTTCTTTTTAGTACCAAACTATCTATGTCTGGTTTCCAATATCGCCTGTTTTTGTCATAGTGTAACTTCTGTTGCCGGGATGCTTTTTGTTGGTTGGATCTCACTCTGTTGTATATCTCCTCTATCTTCCTTGCTTCCTTGAGTTTCGGTGTCGGGAACGTGTTTTTGTCTCCTGGCATTCTGAGTTCTCTTCCCATGAACAAAAATGCTGGTGTGTATCCGGTCGACTCGTGCTTTGATGTGTTTAACGCGTAGTTGAATTCTGCTAGGTACTCGTCCCATTCTTATAAATGTTGATATCATTGTTTCTAACGTCCTGTTTACGCGTTCTGTCGGGTTCCTTTGTGGCGAGTAAGGGGCGGTGACTTAGGTTTACATTCAATTTAGACTCCATATGAGTTTCAACAGTTTTACAATCTGTCATTTGAAATCTTTTTAATAAAGTATCAATATAATTTTCTTGGCTCAAGGTAACGGTTCCCTCCACTTTATTAAATTTCACATTCATTCCAAGACACTGTTTAACTTCTCCTAAGTCTTTGATTTGAAACTGACTTGACAAAGTCATCTTTAGATTATTTGTTTCCTTTTTTATCGTTTGAAAAAATAAAGAAATCATCTACATAGACTGGTACAATGGTTTTACAAGTTCCATTAGTTTTTATATACATACATGGTTCTAACTTACATTTCTTATAACCATTTTCAAGTAAACAGCCATAAATAGCCTTCTTGAGTTTTAACACCTTATTACAACTACCAGGTAAATCATAACAATCCGGTTTCTGCATGTATATCGTTTCCTCTAGGTCACCATTTAAAAATGCAGTCTTGACATCTAAATGAGTAACATGAAGTCCCAATTGCACGGATAATGAAAACAATAGCCGTAAGGTTGTATGTCTTACTACAGGTGAAAAAGTTTTTTGAGTTATCAACACCGGGTTTCTGGGAGAAACCTTTGTCAACAAGTCTGGCACGGTATCTCACTTTATTTTCACTGTCATATTTTTTTGCGTATAACACACAATGGTGTGGTAGATAGTGTACTGGGTGATCAGTGGGCAGACTATCTTCGTTCACAACTTCAATAATACCCCTTTTTAATTGCTCCTTTAGAACACCGTCGTAAGCTTTGAGTGTTTCGTCATCTAATCTTTTTACTAAGTTAGATAGTCTTCCGCATGCTAGTCCTAGATTCACTGGTAATGATGTAGGTGGATACTCAGTCCATGGCCACTTGACATGGTAGCGATTGTCATCATATAAGGTTGTCTGGTTGAATTGCTTCACGATAGATTCAAGATCCCACAATTTCTGCAAATTGTCATTTCGTAGAGGTAAATCTGGTTCGTAGAAGATATTATTTGTTTCTATATTGGACTGAAAATACGTCAAAACAGACAACGGATCTTTATCCTTTGTGTTTACAGAGCACTGTCCTGACCAAATCCATCCGAAGTCAGAATTGACGAGGAAAAGATTAGTGTCCAGTTGAATCTTTTCATTTGTCATGAATGAGAAATAATAGTCGTTTCCCAGCAGAATATCAATTTCATCGTTTCTAGATCCATCATCCGCCAAAATTATATCTTTATCTTGATATGCGACTTTTAGTTGAGGTAAGGTCTTTAATGGGTCAGGAATACTGTGAGTTATGTGTGGTACGACATTCAACTCGCCTGTGGGTTTCGATTTCATTGCGATTGTCTCACTGTAGTAACTGTAGTAACTTGTGTCGTGGGAATCGGAAACTGCGACGTCACAAACTTGGTATAGTTTGATTTGAGGCAAGCCAATTACAGAAGCAGAAGAAAATACATATTTACTCAAAGCTGTGGTGTGGTAATTTATTGTACTTAATCCTTAATTGCACGTTTGTGCAATAGATGTAACCCAAATGTTTACAATGCACAAATTTTTTGGTTGATTCAACTTTTATTCTTTATTTTGGTTTTTAATTTTATTTATTTTTGTAAGTATGTATGTTCTTAGCGCATAAGTACTTTAGTTGTTGCTCATTCGGAGCTAATTTTTTCTACACCATTTAACCCATAAGTGGGATACCCAAAGGGATAAGTTAGATTTTAATTGACTGTATATTTGTCCTCTGTTTGTTTTTGTAACGTAACTTGTCCTGTTTGTAACCCCTAAATAAATAAATAAAAAAAAAAAAAAAAACAGAGAAGTATGAGAGGTACTCACATTTCGCCAGCCCGTGGCGTTGCGCTGGTGGCAGTCCACCGATATACCATTAAGATGGGAGGCCAATCTCTGCCAGAGCCGTTGCATGTGGGCCCTCCCTTCTTTAGACCGATTGGCCCGCCCTAACGCCATCTCCACGTTGGCCTCAACAAAGGCGATCATCGCCTCCATTTGATCAATTTCTGGGCCCATGATGAATGATGATGACTTTTTGACAGTGACAAGAAAATAAGATACCAAAGACAAGTCTTCAAATGTAGAAACCAGAGACAACGCCATTTTTTTTCCGAGCACGAGCTTTTCAGTTGATTCTTTGAAAGGGAATATCATTTTCGAGAACTAGTAACACTGCCGTATACTTGAACTTAAAAAAAAAACAAAACTTACAGTGAGACAATCGCAATGAAATCGAAACCCACCGGCGAGTTGAATAGGAGAGTGTTTAGAAATAGTAGAATACCGTTACAAACACTAATTCATTACTATCACTTTTTGATTGATTATCACTATTGCATCGCATAGATTTAGTAGCATTGCCCCCCAGGTAAGTGTTAAATATTTGAAGGTAATATTGGTACTTACAACCATAACATTAAGAGAATGATATCCCTTTCTGTTGAAATATCTCTCCTCATGTACAGTGGGTCTCAGGATGGCCACATGGGTACCATCAATGACCCCTAATACCCCAGGGATATGAAATCTCTGGTAAAATCTGAAAACGTGGCAGGGCTGTTTAGTGCCTCGGTCACTTCGGCTGTCCAAAAGCAAAACCTAGTAAGCGCCACTGACGAAATTTTACAGGACAAGCAAAACAAATATTTTTATTGACCATTATGAACCTAACATACTTTTTGCACTGATCTTGTCGCGACAGAACGCGATCCTTCAATAAAACCGGTAAGCTGTTTTCTTGTCACTGCAATAGGTTTCGATCATTGTTAGTTATTTGACAATATTAAAAAGGAACGAAATGAGAAGGGGGGAAAATTTCCAAGATGGCGTGGCATTTAGAACAACGTGGCGACAGATCTTGTTTCTTGACGATGAAATAAAATATGCCCTACGTAACAAGCCAGTTAAATTGAACTTATGTCTACTTCTACAAGTTTTATGTGCCTTACTGTTGTATGGTCTGGGAAATATGCAACCATTCTTAGATCAAATCCCAAATTAAACATAGCAAGTGCTCATACTAGGTATTTGAATTTGGTTCTGTTAACATTTTTTTTATGATTCAACATTGAAAACCTAGCAAAAACACTTGCTACGTTTTTGAATTGTTATATGGATTCGTTTTATCAGCAAATTATGGTTTATAAACGTAGTGTGTGATATTACGATAATAGTGAAACAACAGTAATTATTATAAAATAGTGTAATTATTATTCATCTTCATTCTCATTTGTACCAAATCATTATTTATTTATTCGTATGGCATAGCCGTCGAGTCGCTCATATAACTAATCTTGATGTCTGCAGCCATTCGGCTGCTTATGCTAGGGCCGATATCTCTAGTCGAAGGGCTCTTAGAAGAGCCATATCGTTGTTTTGACATATTTTTAGTACGTAGGTATAATGAGCGACTTGGAATTTATTAATACCGTGAGGTCTTAAGGACAGGTACGGCAGCCATGGTTTGTTGTTCGTTTAGCACCACCCGGGGGACACGTGCAGGGCTGTGGTAGGTAACTCCTGCGGACGTGAACAACTTCGTCCCCCACCAAATCATTAATTATCTTCCAGTAATTCGCCCCCAGTTTAAAGATCAATGGACTGATCGTTTGTTTCCAATTGCGACTTGCGTCCAAAATGATCGTCTGGAAACTGGCATAAGGGGTACCAATTTTTGAACTATCGTTTCCTTTTTATGAGCTGGGATCCCCCGAGAAGCTGTTCTTTGTTCCGGTAACTTGGACTTGAACCTTTTGGGGAGAAAGTCCAGTTCTTCAAAGGGCTCCTCAAAGTGTTGTCAATTCGCATGAGAATTTCTGCATTTTGTAGGTATTTACAAAAACATTTTAGTCCCATAAAAGCGGCTAATAAGTAATTCCAAATAATTTATGTGTTTTTCTTTTTCTTCCTGTGACCAAAAACCTTTTATTGATTCCCCATTACAAAAAGCCCCCCATCCGGAAAGTGAGGCATCTGTAAAAATCTCATACTGAAAGTGACCAGTGCGAATAGGGTTATCTATATAATGAATAACTTTCTCCCACCATGCAAAATCTTCATGTAACAACCAATACCGTATTTCCATTTTTGCGCCATTAATCCTGATATTTTAACAATGCTATATATTTTTCCCGCTCAAATAGTTTTGTGTATGCCGTAAGCTGGGCAAGCTGCCGTCAAAGTACCTACGAATTGTGCGAATTCTCGAATTTTAATTGACTTTTTACTTGATATCTTTTTAACTAAATCCAGTATTTTGTTACGTTTATCTATTGGTACCTAATTCCAAAGTCATGTTTCTTGAGTTAAGCTGAAAGCCTAAAAACCTACAATTTTTTGTAGGTACTAAATTACTCTTTTCCTTATTGAGTACAAATCCCAGTTTTTCTAAAGTATTAATAACCTCTGTTATTGTGTTTACACAGGAGTTATAATCATCAGCAATACACAGGAAATCATCCAAGTACCCAAGTACCTTATGCTGTGAGCTGCGTAAATGGGAAAGTATAGGTTTCATTAACTTTGTAAAAATGAAGGGCGCTGAGCACAACCCGAACGGTAAACAAGTAAACTCAAATAACCTGTTATCAAAACAAAAGCGTAGGTATTTTCTATGAGACGTATGGATAGGAACGACAAAATAGCCATCTTGGAGGTCTATTGTACCCATGTATGAGTTGTTGAATAAGGCGGATTACTAGGTTCAGCAATCTGAACAGGAGTTTGATTAAGCTTTAACTTGTATCCATTAACTATTTCTAAAATTTGGGGATCAGTTGTTATCTTGGACCAGTCGGATACAAAATGTTGAATGCGGCCAGCATGAGGTACCTTATCTAACGGCGGTTGTTGCGATGGTACTGCGACTGGCCCCGCGGCTTCGGCGGCGGCGGCTGGCGACGCGGTACGGCTGGCGGTCTCCTGGCGGCCGGCGGCGGGGGCGCGGGCGGCTGTGGGTAGAACCGCGACGTTGAGGGCTGTGTGCGCGTCGCAACTGGTCCGATGGTCTGGCGCACTGGACCTCGTGCGTTTCCCGACTGATTTCGACTATTAGATGTTTGAAGCGGGGCAGGTTTTTTAATCTGTAGGCTTGTTTTTCAATTGATTTTGTCGTTCTAATATTGTCGCCCAGATTATCTCCGAAGAGAAATTGATCGCGCTTGACATTTTGTATAATATTGATAAAGTTTTTGTCAAGCATCGGGATGACTAGTCGTCTCCGGCTCTGCGTCTCTTCATGGTGAAGGTCTAGCAGCACTTGGTTAACTGCAGAAATTTCCTTGATTATCTGCATCTTATTGTCAGATCTTTGTTGATTAATTCTGTGGTAAGACTAACCAATCCTGCTATGGCGGATCCTAGTTGGTTCTGCAACTTCTCAAGCCTTTTGTCTCGATTTTTAGCTGGTTCATTAAGCACTGCTGCCACCTCAGCATTTAATTTTGGCGCTTTGGCAAGCTGGAAATTTTCTGGGATTATTAACGCTTTCTTTTCTTTCGCCAAACCCTCCACCAGGATTTTTCCCAAACGTTCAGAGACTCCTTGCGGTATCTTCTTCCCGAAGGTTTCATCAGCTTTCTTCGCCTCACCAAGTACATCCATGATTTCGTCAGGAATCGCATCTTCCTCTGTTTGCAAATTTGTTGCGGCGGGTAAGATCACTGACCTGACCACATTCTGGACTGAGTCCTGAATATTTTGGGAGTCTTCAGCCGTATGTTCGCCCGGGGGAGAACGTTGGGCATGTACGATGTCATCCACCGGTATGGGCGCAGGCATGTCGAACATAACCTCTTACTAGCTTCCTCATCAACGGGATACGCGTCGAGCTCCAATTCCTCATGGTAATTGTATGAAGAGGCGTGGAAAGAGTCCACGTCACGTCCTGTATGGACAATAAAGCTGAATTAGCTTGGTATATTATTTTACTTTCTGGACAACATCACGTGTCATCCCTTATGAAAGTAGTAAAATTATCTCCAGATGACATCACGTGCCACCCCTTAGGAAATAACAGGTGGTGAATAACTAGCACTATGTGAAAGTTATTGTCACCAAAAGAGTAAAATATAATTTTAGGTAACCTACCTTCGTTTGGAACAAATGGCGCCGGCGGCGGCGGCGGCGGCGGCGAGCGCCCGCTTCGTGCGAATAGTTTCCTCCAAACGTCTTATTTTACGTAGGATTTCATCATCAGTCTTTTCACTGGTTCTTTTTCCCATGACACACCACAGCACGACACCAAAATCTTTGATTTATACCGATGAATTCAATTATTTTTAGCGGAGCGCGAGTGAACGATGCAGCACACGGAAAACGAATGACGGTCGAGGCGGCGCCACCTAGCCGCCATGTCTAGTACTACAAAGCCAATACACTGCTTTTATTTTGTTATTTTTTAAAAATAAGATCTAAAATCTAAATATCGTGTGATGGATGATGCAGTACCGCAGGAAACGGACTACATGGTTTATTAAATCTCATAGGATGCAGCAACGAAGTATAATCTAAGTTAATACATACTTCCTCGGCCTGGGTCACTCTACTACCATTACATATTACATTATTTTATGTATGGTGCAAGAAGTGTCTAGAAGCATTACTATAGAGAGTAGAGAGCGAACTCGAGCGCGTCAGATTATACTATGGGAGATACCTTATAGCTATATATAGCTCCTCTAACCTCTACACAATGGACCATCATTCCGATTACAGGCACGTAGAACGGGATTAAGTTATATAGCTGTATAGCTCTGTTCCGTTCTCCATGCTATCATGGAGTCATAATGGCCCACAGTGTAGAGGGGCCGTAAAGCCCTGTTTAGTAAATCCACCAAATCTAAGTGCGGAAAAAATACTATTGAAATATTATTTCCAAATAGGTAATAGCCAAGTAGGTCTTAGCCATAAAAATCAACAAAATATTAAAAAATATATAGAGAGCAAGTGATTATCCTCATTTTAGGATTTATATGTGAATCAAGACGTCAACAATTTTGTTATTGTTATCTACGTGGGCACTTACAGCCTCTTCATTTGACGGCGGTTGAGGTGGAGAGAGTTCAATATTAGTACTCATAACATTTTCTTGCTCTATGTTAATACCGTCAGTAAGTGCCTGTTTATGAACACGTGGCTTACTTGCTCTTGTCGCGGAACCGACTTTATTGTGCAACCTGGGCTTGGCGTTTTTTATTATTACTTTAAAAAACTTTTCCAGGTCATTTTCTGTGAATACGGAATCTGATTTTCTAATTATTTCCAAGAAACATTTTCGGGTCTGGGAATAATATTTCAACGGTATTTTTTTTTCCGCATCTGGATCCCTAGTCGACCCAGTCCAATTACAAAACAAAAATATTTCCCTCGTAAAAAAATAATCTATGAGTTTGTAACACGAGTCCAATCCCTTAGATTTGCCTGAATTACCACAAATGAATAACAATTGTGTGACCAATTGCGTATAGAATGATTGATTTTTTAGTTTCGACTCTAAATCGTCTAGATCCGAGCGACAGTTGGCTGGCTGAATATTTAGTTTATTTAGACACTGTCCAGTTCGCGTCAATTTTATATTTTCCCCCAAGAGATAATCTACTGAGGTTTGCAAATATGCCAACTGGGTAAGTATTTGTTGTTGGTTGTCCAATATTTTTGTGTACACTTGGTTCACACTTACATACACTTCTGAATTCGGTTCGGTGGCACTCGCAGATGATTTGGAGTCACATCTGTTGGTATCCAAAGTTATCATGATTGGTGAGTTGTTTTTGGAGATCTCGACCTCTTCTTGTGTGGTAGTTAATGGTAACACTTGCTCTGCATCCGCCCCTACGTTGATAATTAGTGGCTCATTGTTCTCGACCTGCGCGTAATTTTTTCTTGATAGAGCCTGGTGGTTTTGTACTGAATCCTGAAACGATAACAAACATTACGCTTTAATCATTATTTATAAATAACTATACCTACTGCAATAATGATAGACTGACACTTAGCGAATTACGATCTCATAATTTAGATAAAGTACATCTCTCAAATTTATCACAATTTTAGATGACAATACTGAAGACTAAAAATTAATTAAATTGCAATACAGTAAGGAAATAAACAGTGGAGTCAAATGATGCTTCACCAGCGTGAACTTTTATCATGTTTAATATCGGAGAGGGTGACCATCACTATCTATTATTTGTCGCAGCCGACTGTTCATGTGCATGACCATGTTGGAACATGCACTGCTGTTTCGCATTATCTCCCATGTACTGTTGACCTCTTCATCTAATTGCTGTTTAGGCTTAACTTCACTAGTGTCCCAGTTCAGAACCATTTGACCCCACAAGTTCTCTATTGGGTTTAAGTCAGGACTTTTAGATAGCCAATTGAATACAGTTATGTCATCTTGGGATGACAGCCATTCTTGGACGAGACCGGCGCGGTGCACCGCACTGTTGTCTTGGACGAGATGAATTTGGCCTTCAGGGTATGCGACACGCACCGACGGCAGCATCACGTCTCTCAACACTCCAAGTATTGCTGGGAATTCATACGACCGCCTACTTCCACAAGCTCTCCAGGGCCCATGGATGACATCCATCCCCAATACGCTGAAAAACACAGTAAATATATAATTCCGGTTTATTTACAAATCACATGCAATAAGCAAGGCAAGAATGTTTTTTTTACATATTCTTTTTAGGCACATATGGTAATGAGATTTGCTTACCTAATGTTATCCTCCCACTTATTCTCATATCTAACAAGTTTTTAGGGTTATACCGCTCCCCACTTCTTCTCCACAATAGTTTCCTGCCATCTCTATTGGATTTGAAACATTTTTCATCAGTGAAAATTACTATTTCATTTTCCCAATCAAAGTCAAGGTGATCTTCAGCAAACCTTACTCTGGCGGTTCGATGTGCATCAGAAACAGGTATTTTTTTGCTGGTTTATAATTATGGACGTTTGCAGCATGTAAATGTCGCCGGACCGTGCTGAGCGAAATCCCAAATGTTTCAGCACTGAACGAGTCGTTCTGAAGGGATCCTCGTTGTGAATTTGCACAATGTTACGGTGTCTCTCAAAGTCATCCGTATAAACTCGAGGACGAGGGCCTTGACGATCACATTTCACATCACCTGTTTCCTGGTATCTCCTTATCCACTTACGAGCCGTTTTCCTCTGTGGGTATAAATGTAAGCAGTTTAATAGAAGAACACCACAACCATAAGAACACAATTAATACTAAATCAGTATTATAAAATAAATTAGTAACAAACAAATCGATTGTTTCATTATCTCACCGTTATATTCATCTCTCGAGCTATTTTTTTTATGTTCTGGTTTTGTTCCCAGAGAACGACTATTTTGGCTTTTAAAAAGGTCGTCAAACGAACCATGATCAATGCTTTTCAAAATAAATTAAAGAAAACTGATAAGGATAAGCAATCGAGATTATCACACACGGCTTAGCACGTAGTTTAGAAATCTTTATTAACTTACCCCCAAACATTATTTATTAAATGAAGCAAACGTCGATCGTTAACTCTCGCGAAGATAATATCATTCCAAATTCAACCTTACACCACAGTTAATTAAATCGTTGGCAAGGTATCCGTCTGAAGATAAAACGACACTGGTGGTTTGAAACAAGGGTAAACAAAGACAGAACTATATCCATACTCTTTAGTTAGACAAGGATGCCGAGACAGAAACGTCGACTATTTTTGCAAACAAAAGGGATGCATAATTTCGCATCCCATCATCAGAGCCTCCATAGCTCAGCGGTTACGAGCAAATGAAATAACTCGGGCGGCATATGAGATCGAGGTTCGAACCCCAACTCAAATAAATGATTGCATTTTTGATTCTCAATTTGTCGTGGTTGAACACTGGCAGAGTATTGTACATCACGTTCTCTCTGCTTTGCGAAGTTAATGTTTTAAAACTGCGGGGGATACATTTCTCTGACGCCGACTGTACCTACTGAATATATTTTTTACCATGCCTATACCCTATACAGTTTCCCACTGCTGAGCAAGAAAAGCCTTCATTTCGAATATAAAGTAAACACACTAAATATATTATTCTGTTTCATAGTCACAATCAGACTCAAATAATTCAAAACCCGTATTTAAGCCACCTGGAAAAAAATGAGTAATTGCAATCAACCACATTTGAATAAATGTATAATATCCAAAAGAACAGATTAGTAACTGAAATTAAAGAATAATAATAAATAGTCAAGTAAAGTATCAAAATGTTGTAAGCCAAGTATAAGCAAAGTAACAATTCGTTTGACAAGTAAATAATGTTGCCATCATCAAAGTTTGAAAACTACCAAAGGACAGGATTCGCTGGCCAGACTCTATGTCTGTTAGTATACGAAATATAGGGTTTTCCTAGTACTTGATCCAAAATCTACCAGATCTACTGTCGTACTGTATCTGTAAGTTTTATACCAAATACTACCAAAATAATTTTCACTACCAAAACAAAGTCAAAATCGAGTAAAATCTACCAAATAAGTAGAAATCTACCACATGTGGTCACGCTTGCCAAACGCCAGCCAACGCCGGAGCCAGTGTTGCCCACTCTGTAATCTAGCGGATGGTATAATTCTTCTACAGGTTGGCAACAAGTCTAGAAATTAAATGATGGCAACATTCACAGACTACTGCGTGTTTTCTTTAATGTCATATTTGGATTGTCTATCAAAACACGCGATAGTGCTCTAATATGTCACTTATGTTGCCATTATTTATTTTCTAGACAGAAAGTCTATAAAATACGGTAGATTTTCCGAAATTAGGTACGTTCTAAAATGAACATTTTCTAGGATCATACATCGAAAAATCAAATAATATTGGAAATACGGTAAAATATCCTTTTCCATTTAGTAACAAGCTAAAGATTTGTTAAAATAAAAAATATTCCCAATCAGGTAGTGTGTAATCGTTTATTAATATGGACATTATATTTGTTTACAATCTCGCTAGTTGGGTTAAACCATAGAGCAAGTATTAGAATATTTTGCTCCATGGTTAAACTCAATAAATAAATTGGTTGTCTGTAAAGTCAGTTTACGGACGATAATTTTATATGATAAAGTATGTGTCACAAGCTGAACGAAATATTTTAAGTAGGTAAGCTTCGTTGCCAAACCGCGCCAGCTCACAGCTCGCGGCAATAATTTCAGAAAATTTTGAGACAAGTTCCCGCCCCCTTTTAAATGTAAGTACAAGACTTTTTTAGCGATTTGTTTATTGGATATATTTGAAATTATAATTAGAGAGAGCGAGATAGAGAGTGGAACCCTTGTCCTGAGGGATTAAAAATGTATACACTCGTATTTATAAATAACCAAAGTGTGCCTATAGATACTAATTTACCTGTATTATACTTAACTTAGGTAGGTACCTAAGAACCTTTTACCTGCTTGTGTTTCAAACGTAGCATTTCGGTTGGCCTTATGTTGGGCACACAGAGGGCCAACTTGAAATGATAGTAAAGGTGTAGTTGTTAGTTATGTAGGTAGGGTTGCTGTTGTGCAGTCTAGCAGTGTAGTTGCAGCAGTCAACGTACGGTATAAGGATCGTAGTCTAGCCTTCAGGATATAATAAAATACTTGGATTACGAGGAGCCGACGTTTATTCAGGTTGAGAGGCGGTGACAGAAGAAAGAAAAATGTTGCTAGTTACAAACTCTAAAATGTACCTACTTTGTAACATATTATAGGGATACCATATATTAAATTATTAATTCTAACACTTCCCCTTATTCCTATAATTATACAAAGGTATCCTGCTCTGAATATCACAATCTGTATGCACAACTTTATACAATTCAATATGAAAAACACATGCAATCCACAAATGCAACAAAATGCAAACAAAAATATTGCACAATGCATCAAGATTCAATTCAAAAATGCAAACAAAAAAATATACCATGCAAGTAAATCGCAATCAAGTTTCATACAATTTTCATGTGCAAATACAAACATTTAGTTCACAATTCAAATTTTTTAATTTACATGATCTTTACATTCATATCTCTAATGAAGTTATAATGCTTTTCAGAGGCTAAGGGTTTAGTCAGGATATCTGCTGGCATACAGCTGGTAGGCAAGTATTTAACAGTTACATTACGTTTCTGTACTAAATCCTTAATGAAATGATAACGCAAATCGATATGTTTGGTTCGCTTATGAGAATATTCCTTCAATTGCAACAATCTTTGTGCACTTTGGTTATCGTTATACACAATCATGTCAATCTGCATTCGATCAATTTCAGACAAAAAGTTCTTAATAAAACAAAGTTCTTTGCACACATCTGTCATGGCAAGGTACTCAGCCTCAGTGCTAGATAGTGCAACACAACGTTGCTTTCTTGCTTCCCAGCTTAGTGTTGTTGCCTAATTTAACAAGAAAGCCTGTATATGATCTTCGATCATAAGGATCGTTGGCCCAATCAGCGTCTGCATAAGCCACAATATTTAAGCTTTCACTTTTATGAAAAAACAATCCATAATTAATAGTACCAGCTAAATAGCGTAGCACACGTTTTGCAGCCATCCAATGACTTTTATCAAACTTTGAAATATATTGACTAAGTTGGCTGCAGACAAAAGAAATATCTGGCCTAGTGCAGACAGACAAATACATTAGGCATCCTATAAGCTGTCTATACTGATATACATCATCATCAATACAATTATTGTCTGTTTGTGAACCAAGTTTACAATTCAGAGGCATAGGGGTAGATACCGTTTTACATTGTGACATTCCAAATCTAATTAAAAGCCTTTTAATGTAATTTGATTTATCTAAAATCAAAGTATCTTCAGTCCTAGTAACATTCATGCCTAAACAATTTTTTAACAAGCCTAAATGTTTAACATCAAATTCCTTTTTCAATAAATGAAAGAATTTCTGATTTTTACAATTTGAAAATACATAAAAATCGTCAACATATAATGCCACAATTGTAAATTCACTTTCATTCCTTTTAAAATACACACACGGCTCACATTTGCTTTGTTTATAACCATGCATGTCAAGATATTTATTAATCTTTTCATTCCACATCCTGCTCGCTTGCTTCAACCCATATATGCTTTTATTCAACTTACATACTTTATTACTATCATTTATAAAACCAATGGGTTGCTCCATGTAAATAGATTCATTGAGGTCACCATTTAAAAATGCTGTAGCGACATCTATGTGTTCTATAGTGAGATTATATTGATTAGCTATTGCAAATAATATTCGTAAGGTAGAGTGTCGCACGACGGGAGAGAACGTGTCTGAATAATCTATCCCGTTCCTCTGGGTAAAGCCACGCGCGACCAGCCGAGCTTTATACCTATCGAGCTTTCCGTTAGGATCACTCTTTACCTTATAAATCCACTTACATTTTACTACATTTGTGTTAGGAGGCCGAACAACTAATTGCCAAACATTGTTGTACAACATCGAGTTTATTTATTTTTATTTGTTTAATAGTCATCAATAAAATACAAGAAACTTAATATTAAAGTCCCACAAAACTGTCTATGCACAGTTATACTCCTTGTTCATGGCTTTCTTCCACTTAGAGCTTTCGTCTGAAGACATTGCTTCCTCATATGTTTGTGGCTCAAGAATAGAACAATGCTCAAATTGCCCTACTGACATCATAGACATGTCAAAGTCACAAACATACCGTTGTGGTGGGATACCTCGCGTACTGCGAACAGGATTGCTGCGTACGGTCACAGATGACTCTGGACGAGTCGCAGCTTCCCCTACGGTAGACGCCTCACCAGGCGAAGGAACATAGTCTGGGCTGCCATCAGCACCAAACCCATCTTCCGAGCTCGCGTCGCTGCCGGTGCAGTACTCGTCAGACTCGGAGACAACTGAAATAGGAGACAAAAATTCATTATTATCTTCTGAATTTTGTAAGTTCATCTCACTGTCAGAACTCATCCTATCACTACATAATCCATTATTACTGTTATCAGGCTGCAAATTAACATTCTCAATTAAAGTTTCATTGTGACTAGAATCAGAGGCATTGCTCATTGAGATATCATTATTATTATTACAGCCAATTACAGTATTATCATTTATCTCATTATTATAACTAGTTTAAAATCTCTGTAAAATTTACTTTCTAAAAACTCAATGTTTCTAGAAATAATTATTTTTCCAGGATTGCATGGCTCTATCAACCTATAACCTTTGGAAGTTTCACTGTACCCTACAAAAATACATAATCTAGATTTAGCATTTAACTTTGACTGAGCGGGCTTTGGTAATAAGGAGTAGGCAACACAGCCAAACACACGAAGATGCTTAAGGCTTACTTGGTGTCCAGTGCATACTTCTTCAGGAAGCTGGCCTGCTAGTGCTGCTGTAGGGCTCCGGTTCCTCAGGTACATAGCAGTCATTGCAGCCTCTCCCCAAAACCGGTTACATAAACCTGCTTGCCTAAGCATGCACCTAACCTTCTCCATTATTACTCGGTTCAGACGTTCAGCAACTCCATTTTGAGCTGGACAGTATGGTACTGTAGTCTGATGAATAATGCCCTCCTGCATAAGGTACTCTTCAAACTTTGCACTGCAAAACTCACCTCCGTTATCGGTTCTTAGGCATTTGATGTGTAAACCCGTCTGTTTCTCCATGAGGCTCCTAAATTTAATAAAAGTAGACATTACCTCATGTTTGTTTTTCAACAAATATCCGAATGATTTTCTTGAGAAATCATCTGTAAAGGTAAGGAGATACCGAGCTCCACTCCAGCTGCAGTCTCTCATCGGTCCGCCCGCACACATCTGAGTGCACGATTTCCAGAAGTTGGCTAGCTCTTCTTGCCTCGCCCTTGGGATACGTTTTAGCTGTCTGCTTCCCCTCAATGCAAGCTATACATGGAGAATCTGGTTTATTATTCTGAAACATAATACCATGATTAGTACATTTACTTAAGGTTTGCAGTCCTTTTGAGCTAAGATGACCCATCCGTCGATGCCATACTTCTCCAGATACACATGCAGCAGTCCTTGCACTCTCTGCCTCCTGCACTTCATGTAGGAGTGCTGAAGAGTACTCCTGAGCTGATACACCTGATAATTTGTAAATACCCTTCACACATTTTGCTGACAAAACAGGCTTACCATCAATCTTACATTTATTATAAATGAAACAGCCATGCCCCTCGAAAATCACTGTCATTCCCCTTTCAACCATCTTACTCACCGATAGCAGATTTGCTGACAACTGTGGCACATACATTGCATCATTTACTGACCATTTACTACCATTAATATTTAATCTAACCTATACCTTCACTGACCATCTTCTCACTATTTGCTATAGTAATTAAACTATTTTGAGCAATAAAACTATCCATAGTTTCCTTAGAGTTGGTCATATGCGAAGAGCAGCCCGAGTCCACGATCCAGTCATCCGTTGCGGTGAAGCCCGAAGCTAACAGTGTCTGCTGTTCTCCATTTTCAGCTTTCTTTGTCTTCAAATTTTCTTTCTTGTTCTTTAATTTGAAGCATTGAGACCGCAGATGACCTTTTTTGTTGCAGTAATTGCATGTGACTTTCTTATTCGAATTAACAGCCAATGCAGTATTGTCATTAGATGTGGATGCATTTCTCCGGAATTCCTCTTGAAGGAGCCGGGTACGGACAAGCTCGCTCGATAATTTTGAGGTTAGGCATGCGGTTTCCAAGCCGGATACTAACGCATCGTACTCGGACGGTAGCCCAATAAGCATGATTTCAGCCACCTCGGCATCTTCTGTGTGCCGTCCTATGTCTGCTAGCTTGAAACAGTTAGACTCTATCCTGACCAAAAGAGTTTGTTGGCAGGCTCAAGATACGTTTATTCAGGGTCGTGAGTCGAATATTGGTGATATCGTTGAAACACTGGGTAGCGACTCGCCGGGAATTTGTAGATAGTCTTCAGCTCCTTGGTAGACTCGTGACAAATCCAGCTGGTCCGCTTCTCCAGACGTCAACAAGAGATATGATTAGCGCCAGGAGGATTTTACAACTCGGCGTGGAACCCTGGAAAGAGATCAGTGTGAATAATAGGAAAACAAGAGCGCTACAGCGCCCAGCTATCAGGCGACGGCTCCTCACACGGAGACTTCCGACGAGGGCCCTAGGGTAATTAGGATCTAAGAGTGCCGCAGTCCAATAAACACTCTATAGAAAATGGAAATACACAGAGAATATAAAATACACGAAAATAAGAAAAACTAACTACGAACAAATGCTTACCCAAAGGTTGGGGATTATAGATAATTTTTATAACAACATCTGCACTTTACAGCAACTCAAAACTCAGCTCCAATACAGTAATAAAGGGACTAGCCCATCGCCGCAACTATAGGCGTGACTTGAAAAATTGTGCAGAAGATAGGTACGTCCTCACTTTTCAGAGCTCAAACCAGGACTGCGTCAAAAAAAACAATCAGCTGCCAGACGAGATTCTAAACTCTCAATTTACAAATTTCTAAAGTCTTACTTTTAATCTGGCTAATACGCCAGTAGCCAATATGGTCAAAGAGGTAGTACGTTACATACCCGTCTTGTTTGGGTAGGATTTTACCTGATAAAATCCGCTAAGATACTAACTAAACTAAACTAACTTACCAAATTAACTACTTAAGATAAAATTCTCTAAAGCTCGCCATCTACAATGTCAGAGAAATAGATAACCAACAGTCTAGCTCAACTACATACCAACATCACACATTCGTACAACAATCAGACATCAGAATTCATACTAAGTTCATAAAAGAGTTCACACTAGCATCGTGTAAACGCAGCCTTACACACAGGGTGCCATTATTATAGCCAAATGCACACCCAGACTAACTGTCAGAAGTTGAAAAATAAGCAAGATACCTTGAACTAAAATAAGAACCTTAGTACATAGACGTCCCGATAGCTTAGCTACTATCGTAACGCAGAATAACACCATGAGGGGCAGCTCCCTCAAGTGTTCAAGACTACCTGCACTGTTAGTGGGTACAACAAAGAAGTAGTAAAAAGAGAATTATAGTTCAAGAGGCCATAAGCTAAAGTAACAGACATTGCAGAGTAACGTTACGCAATAAAGAACTTTTACATGGCTGTAGATATAGATGGTTTTAGAATACAAGGGTCAAAATACTTATTACATACATAAAGGAATCGTTCAATAGTTTAACTACTATTGAATAAGACAGAACGCTGTCGCAGCCTATCTTCAGACAGAAGGTGCTCTCAGACAGACACAGATCGCTCGGCACAAGTACAAGCGCTAAAGAGTTAGTATTTAGTTAAAAACTAACAAACAGACCGTCCCTTAAAGATTAGAAATAGAAATGTTATCATTTAGAATAAAATAAATAGAATAACGCTCATAAGATCAACCAGTAAGTCTGACAATATAGAGTAGTTATGTAAACATTAAATAAAAGAAAAAAAAAACAACCTAACATTAAATCTTTTATGTGCCAAGAGCCCAAAAAATTACCGAAGATGTCTTCAAGTTCATAAACTAATGACGACTTCTTGTTAATTATCTTACATTTTAAAAACTTAGGAGCTAACTTCTTAGAGAACCGATTAGCCTTATCGCTGAGATAATAAGTTCTCTTCCAAACAAAATCGCCTACATTGAACTCTGCTTGCTTACGACGCAAGTTATACGGTCCACAATTCCTCTCGTGGGCCCGTAGTATACAAGATTGAACCTTGTCAAAGATTTTTCGTAGAGGACCAAGATTCTCTGCATACACATCTCTAGGGGCGAAAAGAACATCATCGTTATTAACAATTTCGACGTAATGAGTACCGCATGGAACAAGCTCTCGACCATAGACTAGGAATGACGGCGAATATCCAGTAACCTCGCTAACAGAACTGTTTAACGCGAACTGTATTTTTTACAAATATTAGTATCCCACGATCTGTGATCATCTTCGACGAAGGTCGAAACTGCAATCATAATCGTCTTATTATAACGCTCTACGCTATTCACCTGTGGGGTATACCTCGGCGTAAAACGGACTTTAGGTACATTATAATCGCTAAACAGTTTACGCAGAGTATTGCTACAAAATTGTTTTCCATTATCCATCAAAACGCAGCTCGGAACACCATGTACAAGAAACACCTGTTCTTCAACTATCCTAGTAATAATTTCTGCCGTAGCTCGACGAATCGGAAATAAAAGACAGTATTTGGAAAAGCAACACATAATGACGAGGAGAAAAGTGTTTTGTTTTCTAGACGGTGGTAGTGGACCGACTAAATCCATACTAATCATCTGAAAAGGCCTAGAGCAATGTTTTGGACGACCCATAAGACCTAGAGGTGCATGAGTTGGATCAACATCGCTCAGCATTTTAGGCCAATAAAACTTTAGACAAAGACGTTTATATGTCTTAAAGATACCTAAATGTGCAGAAGTGGGTTCCGAATGATTGCTACCTATAACTTCAGAACGTAGCTCAGCGGGAACAACCTCTTTCCATTCGAACTCACGAGTTAAGGGATTGAGACTTTTTACAAAGCGATATAGTTTATTGTTAGAAACTATATAGTTGGAATATGAAGTAGGAGAATTCTGACAACCGTTATAAATGTTTAGATACCACTCATCAGTAGTGCTTGGTGAAGAATTCGGACTCGGGGTGGGAACAACGTCGTTGATCGCGCCGACTGGAATCGACCTAGATAGAGAATCAGGCACGACGTTATCAACACCACGACGGTGTTTAATTTCGAAGTTATAAGCAGAAAGTCTTACTCCCCAGCGAGCGAGACGACCTGTAGGGTTATTAAGATTTAGGAACCACTTCAAAGCAGAATGATCAGTATAGACAACAAATTTTTGACCGTTCTCTAAATAACAACGCCAGTGTTCGATCGCAGATAGAACAGCGAGAGCCTCACGCTCAGTCGCGCTATAATTACGTTCCTGGTTATTCAAAGACTTGCTCATGTAGGCTATCACCTTTTCTTCGCCATCAATGTTCTGAGTTAAAACAGCGCCTACACCCACATTACTAGCATCAGCATGGACTTCAAACGACTTAGTGTAGTCAGGACACGAAAGAATCGGCGTAGAGACCAAACAATCCTTCAATTTAGTAAACGCTTCGTTAGCTTCGTTCGACCAAAAGAACGCCGGTGCATTCTTGCCTTGTGAAGTCAGCTTACTCAGTGGAGTGGCTAAAGAGCTGAAATTAGGAATAAATCGACGATACCAAGATGCTGTTCCTAAAAAACGACGGACCTCCTTGCGGTTAGTAGGGGTAGGATAATTTACTATCGCCTCGACCTTCTCCGGATCTGCATGCAGGCCAGAATAATCCACAACGTAGCCAAGATACTTCAATTTTTGCCTGAAAAATTGACATTTCTTGTAGTTTACCGTAAGGTTTGCCGACTTTAATTTTTCTAATACACGTAGCAATAGAGAGATGTGTTTCTCGAAGGTAGGAGAGACAATAATTATATCATCGATGAAGACAAAGACCATATGCTCAAATTCAGGGTCATAGAACAAAAAATCGACCAATCGCTGTTGCGTAGCTGGAGCGTTGGTTAAACCGAAGGCCATGGACTTAAATTGATAGGTTCCGCGCGAGGGGATATAGAAAGCCGTCTTACACCTATCTTCTTCCTTAATCAAAATCTGCCAAAAACTTTTAGATAAATCAAGACTAGATAGATACTTGGCGTCTCGAAGGTTATCTAGAATCTCAGAAATATAAGGTAGATTGTAAGCGTCTTTTCGGGTAACGGAATTCAGTTTTCTGCTGTCCAGACAGAATCTGAGTTCTCCGTTCTTTTTGGGGGTTAGTAAAACAGGAGAGGACCAGGGGCTTTCGCACTTTTCAACGACGTCTTCCTCCAGCATCTCGTCCAGCTGTTTGACCAACACATTCTGTTTCTCAGGGGACATTCTGTAATATCTTTGACGAATGGGGGCAGCATCCCCAGTGTCAATAGCGTGAGAAATCACGGAAGTTCGACCTAAACCGCACTTCTCATAGGAAATGTCTTGAAACTGTGACATAATGTTATCAGCAGTAATCCGTTGTGTATCGGACAAGTGTTCATAAGCATGAAGATGTTTCGATTCATGAGAAGCAACCTCAGCTAACCTAGCGTCAGATTCGCTAAAGAATAACACGGAACTTAGGTGTTTAGGGAATAAACCAAAACTACGCCAAAAATCCATACCGAGTATAAGGTTATTTTGAATTTGGGGAACCACATAAGCAGTAATTATGTGATGTTGACTCTCAAATGTAATAGGAAGATAGATCACACCTATCGGTGATAGTTTCTGACCACCTGCAGCTACAAAGTTCACCCTATCACAAACTTGCAGCTTCAAGCCGTTATCTAGAAAACTTTTGTGCGCACCATTACCAAGAATAGTGACACAAGATCCAGAATCCAGTAATCCCGTGACAGTTTTATCAGCTACCTTTATATTTACATAAGGACGAGTGTTTTCCGTGGTAGAAGAATGATCGCGGATTGAAGCGACACTATAGCATGAAAAAAACTTAGAAATAGTATCAAGCCAGCTCTTCCAGTCAGCGATGTCAAAATTAGATATCTTTTCACCCTTAATGTCACCACAATCCGAGCCACTTAGTTTTTTTGCTGATATCTAGAACGACAGTCCGGACAGTCAGGTGTACGAACACCTCCCTTACCACATTTAAAACAGATAGGAAAATGTGGTGCTCTACATTCACCCAATGAATGTGTATCAGTCCTACATCTAGGACAGTATGGGATCGTTCAACAATTACGTGATCATTTTTGGCCGTTTTTTACCCCCCTCCCCCCCCCCTATGTGATCACAGCGTAATCTTTTGTTTTTAACCCCCCCCCCCTCGCGTTGATTACGTCATCTTCGTCCGTGCTTAAAATTTTGCTGTTTATTAGCACTGACACGTTTCTATGGGTCTTAAATGACCTAAATTTGGGAAGAGGGTGTGTCATTTTGTCAAAATGCTAGGTAAGAACTATAAAGTTACAGTTTTGATAACTTTGTACCTAAAATATACCCAAAATACTTACTTACTTCCTCCAATATACCTATAACAATACTGATGCTTGGAAAAGTCGATAAAATATGCCGAAAAAGTATAAAAATACTGAATCTGGTCACACTGTTCCACAGTTTGTCTATAGCAGGGGAAATCCCGTTTCATCTATGTAATAGTAAGTGTTACCAGTAATAAACTTCAAAATTGGACGTAAATAATTAAATATAATTTATTTTCGGAAACGAAGCGCAGATGACGTAATCATGGATTCTTCCCCCCCCCCCCCCCAATAATCCGATGTATATACAAGCACCCGACCCCCCCCCCCTTCCGGTGATCACGTAATTGTTGAATGATCCCTATGCATGACGTTGGTAATTAGAGTCTACGGCTGAGACTGGATATTGCCTACTGTTGACAAAGTTCCGATTATTTTGGTAATTATTTTCGTAACCAACGTTGACGTTATACGCAGGCCTATTATTCGTCGCGAAACCAGATTTAGCGGTGGGCTGAGCTTTTTTAAAAGCTAAGTCTGGTGCTAACGTACTAGCAGTCGCACAGGGTGGTTCATGAAAATGCGAAACACGCGCATTGAAAATCTCACTATTTCTACAAATAGTTATCAAGGATTCAATCGACTTGACAGCAGGTGATGCAGCTAACGATGTTGCATAGAATGGACGAATGTTGTGCAGCAGTATCTCCAGCTTATCATCCTCCGAGAGTGCCTTTGACAATCTCGAAAACATTCCTTCCATAATTGACACATAAATAGTAATGTTTTCAGTAACACCCTGTGTACGCGCCCTAATTTCATCTAATAGTCTATAATCATAGTCCGATACGCTAAAATCTCGTTTTAACGCCTCTACAATGTCAGACCACGAGCTAACAGAGTCCTTAATACGCCTGTACCAGTGCAGAGCATCATCAGTGAAAATCTCGAACGCTAAATTGACCAACTTATCAGACGAGACACCTCTAGCAATCACATACTCATCCACTCTCTGAATAAAAGCACGCACGCACGTCTTGCCAGCGTATTTCAGCTTAGCTAGATCGGACGTGAGGCTTTTTTCACATTTCACTGTGATGTTAGGAATCGCAATAGCATTCTCAGCAACAGTGCAAGATCTAGTTTGATGAGACCGTTTTTTTAAACTATCTGGAGAAATCGCAAGGTTGCTACGGCAGACTTGGAGGACGTCAGATTGAGCTTCCTCAGGACATATTCGATCCAACCTATGGGATACGTGATGCAGTATCGCCTCAGTTCTGTAATATAGACCGCGGTCATATTCTGAGTTCAGCGAGGTAATATTAGCAAGGGCTTTGAGTAAGCTCTCCTTGGCTCCCAGAAGATCTACTTCCGCACTCAAATGCGATACCGAGATATCATCAGCTGGTGATTTTTCGGCCAGGGGAACTATTTGTTTCCTGAGGTCCAGAACAGTACCCGGTGTACCTCCTCGAAGCTCAACCTCATACTCCAATTCAGCCTTATTTAGCGACAGATATTTTATAGGAAACGACATGTTTACTACCTATCCAGTAAACTGTACAAATTTACATGAAAGTAAGCAGAGTACACAACTAATGTACGAGAAATCGGCCGTTAAACACTAACCTTATTTATTATTTAATAGTCGAATAGTTTCCCTACTAAAATCTTCACAATTTATTAATTTATTTTTCGTACTGAGAATTTGGAGGAAAATATTTATCAACAATAATAATTATCATGACAACGGCCGTCAGACTGCGACAGAATGTAGAAATGAGGTAGGTACCCAGATAAACGATCAAGTATACTCCTGTCAGACAAAAATAAACACAACAAAATATACAAGCTACGAAAAAAAATCTAGCGTTCTACGGCGCTCTTATGGCCTAAATACTCTTGACCAGACGTAAAACTCTATCACCAATATTCCCTTAATCTGGGCGCCATTGAAACAGTTAGACTCTATCCTGACCAAAAGAGTTTGTTGGCAGGCTCAAGATACGTTTATTCAGGGTCGTGAGTCGAATATTGGTGATATCGTTGAAACACTGGGTAGCGACTCGCCGGGAATTTGTAGATAGTCTTCAGCTCCTTGGTAGACTCGTGACAAATCCAGCTGGTCCGCTTCTCCAGACGTCAACAAGAGATATGATTAGCGCCAGGAGGATTTTACAACTCGGCGTGGAACCCTGGAAAGAGATCAGTGTGAATAATAGGAAAACAAGAGCGCTACAGCGCCCAGCTATCAGGCGACGGCTCCTCACACGGAGACTTCCGACGAGGGCCCTAGGGTAATTAGGATCTAAGAGTGCCGCAGTCCAATAAACACTCTATAGAAAATGGAAATACACAGAGAATATAAATAAAATACACGAAAATAAGAAAAACTAACTACGAACAAATGCTTACCCAAAGGTTGGGGATTATAGATAATTTTTATAACAACATCTGCACTTTACAGCAACTCAAAACTCAGCTCCAATACAGTAATAAAGGGACTAGCCCATCGCCGCAACTATAGGCGTGAAATAATGAAATAATGAAATAATGAAAATTTATTGCATAACTGACATCGGTACATTTTATGGCGTGACTTGAAAAATTGTGCAGAAGATAGGTACGTCCTCACTTTTCAGAGCTCAAACCAGGACTGCGTCAAAAAAAACAATCAGCTGCCAGACGAGATTCTAAACTCTCAATTTACAAATTTCTAAAGTCTTACTTTTAATCTGGCTAATACGCCAGTAGCCAATATGGTCAAAGAGGTAGTACGTTACAAGCTGCTGTACAATTGTCATTATACCATTGATATATTCAGTCATGCTGGTAAAATTTGTATAATCAATTTTGTGTAAAGTTCTGAGTAAGACTACACGTCTATGAAGCCCTCTGTCCTCGAATATGGTGCTCAGCTTATCCCACGCCTCTTTTGACGTTTTTGCAGAATATACATGCTGATAAAGCGCGGGTTTGATGGATAAGCAAAGCCGGGCAAGTGCTTTCTGATCTTTGGCCACGTCATTGCTAGACCAAGGATGCATTGCCACAATCCTTCCAGCGTTAAAGCCATTCGCATGGCAAACTTCCACGTGGGAAAGTTAGACACACCCTTCAATTTGTCAATTTGAATATTATTCGCAATGATTCTCTCACTGTTGCTTACTGGCATGTTCTGTGTGTTGTTATTAGATGATTGTCCAGCTTCATTGGCCATGTTAAGCGAAAAAATATGATGTGAGAAGCTGAGAGGTTATATGACGCGTGGTAGGTAAGTATGTAGGTAACGACTTACGATTTTCCTTTTCCAACTGGGACCAAAACCTGTTGTGCAGTCTAGCAGTGTAGTTGCAGCAGTCAACGTACGGTATAAGGATCGTAGTCTAGCCTTCAGGATATAATAAAATACTTGGATTACGAGGAGCCGACGTTTATTCAGGTTGAGAGGCGGTGACAGACATGGAAGTACTACTCTAACAGGAATGCTTACTCTAGCCAAAAAAACGAGCCGAGCGAGAGGGCTCGATGGTGGGTTATTTATCTCTTTCTAATAGGGTGGCACTGATTTTGAATAAAAACGGGACATATTGAATTCACACTGGTGCGTGTGACGGGTCGGCAATGATTCAACCACACATCATAAACAGGGAATTCCATTCCACTGCACACTACCTACCTGCGACTGCTTGCCCTGTGTTTTCGTCGGCAGTTCCTGATTTTGTAGGAATTTCGGGATAAAACTAGAATCTGTACATGTCTTATTTCAGGCCGTAATGACCTTCAAGATTAATACCTGCATAGTGAGCGCGATTGGATTGGCCAAGCCATGTCACGCAAAATTAACTGTTGAAATACTGGCTTAATTTGGGCACAACTGCCCCCCGCCACGCCACCTCGTATGGTAAAATGGTGACGGTTTTCTGCGAGATCTAATAAAAATCAAACTCAAACACATATATCTTTATTTTATCATATACAAACTTAAAAACAAAGTGCGAGTCATTCGCGCACCGAGGCGAGGGTTCGGTACAAATTTGTAGGTACATATTATATTTCTATTAACTACGCATGACTGTAATGTTGGGTTTGAAGTGTAACCTTCAAAATGTAGCATTAATATTTGATGGAATGCGTAGTAATGTGATATACATTATATATTTTTCGTCATATCATAAATCAAAAACTATCTTTAATTATAAAAATGAAAACATCTTTCATCATTGGTGAGTTTTATTAAAACTCGAGACCGGATGGACCGATTTGACTGTTATTTGTATTGAAATGTCCGTAAAAGTGCCGGTAGTGTCACAGTTCAGCCGTTGTCGCATGAAAGAGCAACATACATCCATACACACTTTCATTAAATTAAAATTCCACAAAAATTAAACATTACTAAAAGTAATTGTTTTGTGTAGTTTCTGTCTTAAACCAATCTTAGAACGGAAATTTCGCATCGAATTCAATTTAGCTTGGTGGAACATTTTTAAATTTAAATAGGAATATGCCAATGTTTTTACTAATTGTAATTCATGTGGCTCTTCATCATTTACAGATTGTAGAGGATGCGGCGGAGAAAATATGTTTTGTAGCTTTGTGTAAAATAACTGTTTTAATAAAACCAAAATTCTATTTTTGCTTGTGGTCCGGAATGTATTATTCGACAATTCTGACAGAAAGAGCTGTTCACTGCATCTCACTATCTCAAATGCAAATCTAGATACATATTTTAGTTTACCCTTGTCTATGAAAGCAGTGAAGGATGAAAAGTTTGTTATATCTATAAAATAGGAATGATCAAAATCATCTTTTGTGATTACTAACGCATCACGACAATGTGGACATGAAAGTTTGTTTAACATTTTGTTTACGAAATGACCAGAAATGTAATACAAAATGTTATTTTTATAATCCGACATATTAATCGATTGAACGCGATTCAATAAGATTTCCACTTGTTGATCATCTAATGAATCAACATTTTGTTTTTCATTTGTGATCCTTTTTTGACTTCGAAACTCTAAAACTGGCGAGAGTTCAAATTCACTGTCGATACAGTTTGCACTAAGGCTAGGCTTAATGCTGTTGCGATGCAATAGTTTACGCAAGGCGTATCTGAATTGCAAGGCATTAGGATTGTTATTTCCACCACCTTGCAATCGGACACAGGAAAAAAACATCTCTAATTGGTCTTGCGAAAATTTATATGGCAAGAAATAATCCTATTTATTTTCAATATTTTCTAAAAGGTCCATTGCTAAATTTTTACAACTGAATGTGTCCACAATTAAACCCAATACTGGCATTTTGCGCCGATGAGTTAAAATATGTTGATTATCTATCGTCAGTGATTTCAGGTATTCCCTAGTTTCAGAAAATGCATTTTCCCAAAACGGACGATTTCCCAGACGTAATGGGGCCTTAAATCCAATACAATAATGCGTTTAGGGTGGTGATGGGGCTGCCGCGGTACTGCAGCGCCTCAGGCATGTTTGCGGAGGCAAGGATCGACGGCTTTGCCGCGATCATTAGGAAACGCAGCGCCTCGCTATTAGCTCGCGTGCGCGGCAGCTCCAACTCCATTCGCACGTTGGATGGACGGTGGGACTCGCCGCTGCTGGCGCACTGGGTGAGGCTACATGCGAGTGGGTAGCCTAGGTCCTTTTTCCCCTGCTGTGCATGTGAAATTTTCTAATTTTTTACATTTTTGACATTTTTATTTATTTTGTAATGTATTTATTTGAATTTTATTGTTGACATGTTTTAAGTTTAAACTGTATAATTTATTCTATGGGCTTGTATGCCTGCAATAAATGATTAATAATAATAATAATAATAATAATACCAATTGGGGATTTGGCATTTAGAAAATCAAAAACCCTGTCAATCATTCTTATATATTCAGTGGTGGATTCACTGTTTTGGAAGTCCTTGTTCCCAGTAGTTCTTAAATAATCAATTGCATCTGCGACTGAAGAACTTAATGTTTGTGCTGCCAATTTCACGTTCATTTTTTTCCCGAAGAAGTTAATATGTCCGGCATTTAATTTATTTTTTAGTCTGAAACCCTCTTCCTCTTGCCATTTGTGCAATTCTCTGACAAACTTAAAATTTATGTCACCGTTTTGCGATCTTAGGTTTGTTTCGGCAAAAATGTTTCTGGATAATTTTAACATGTGTGCTGGGTCAAATATACAATGTATTCTACTATCTCTTGTAGGGTGTTTAAAGCTGGTAATCATATCTATTGAATTGAATTTGCAGCCCAAAATTTCATATGTCAAAACATTTGCATGTGTTCCATCACAAGTTAAACTACGAACTGAAATCCCTATATCGTCCAACATACGAATAGCAGTAAGTATTATCTGTGATTGTATGGCAGCTGAGATTTTGCATACGAAAAAATATGCAATGGGACATTTGAATTTTCGTTTAAACGATACTATTTGAAGCACTAACACCTCTGTGGCCAATAGAGGTGAAAATTCCGGAAACTTTCCGGAAACATCGGTGAAAGTTTCCTTTTTTAAGGAAGTTTTCGCGAAAACTTCCAAAACTTCCGAAGTTTTGGAAGTTTTCAGAACGTTGTTGTAGTGTGTTCAGTTTCGTTTTGTATCCTTTTATTTAGCTGTAAATTGTGAATATTATGTGTGTTTAGCTGTTATCTCTTAATAGCTAAAAAGTTTGTTTTAAAATTCTAGACAACTTAAAAGATGGCAGCCTGAAACCAAATTGTTATTTATACATCGACGCTGTTATGACTTCAAATCCTTATTTATAAATATTACTTGCCTACGAGTCAATTATTGGTCGGATCAAGTTAAATAAAAACACGACTTGTAAGTTATTTTATTTTTATGTTTTTTTATTTTTTATTTTTACACATTTTACAATCAATAATAATCAATAATATACATAATTATTAAACAAAAGATTACTTATGATAACGGGTCATCTGATGTATCTGAATCCGATTCTGTTATATTAAAATTAACCAACTGCTCTCCCTGATCTCCTATTTGTTGATATATTTGCTCCTCCTCCATCTCCTCCTCTTCCAAGGATGAGCTACTGCTGGCATCGACACAATCTTCTTCATCATTCATATCTACGTTCTGATAAGAGTTTTCCGACAGTAGTCTCAAATTTGCTCGCACAGTAATGAGCTTTTGCAACCTTTCAGTGGTCATTCTATTTCTTGGACGAGTCAATGTGTTGCTAAATAACGACCAGTTTCGCTCACTAGCAGCTGAAGATGGAGGTACACTTAAATTTTTCTTGCAATTGAAGATATTATTTCGCAGTCACAGAGACCTTTCCACCAAATTCTTGCCTCTATCTCGTCAACGGCACTCCAAATTCCAATCTGAGAAAAAAATGCACTTTTTGCTCGGTACTGAGCTAAATTGGCCATGACTTTTCCAACATTCATGTTTTTTGATCGAGCGTATTGTTCGATATATTCTTGTCCCTTGGCCACCTTTTCAGGTGTTAGTTTTCGTCCTTTATATCTAGGGTCCAGAATATTAGCGGCATAATGGATGGGTTTTTCGACGAAATATTGCCGTTTACGAACTGCATCTACGATATACATTTCCTCTTCATCTCTTACTGCTTCACAAGTAGGCAAACAATCGCGTAAACTTTCTTTTACATATTCAAACATCTGCGGCACTTCTGATAATAAAGCTTTGTCTGATTCCAGTTTTGTGGTAGCAACAAAGATGGGTTTTAAAATTTTCTGATAATTGGCGACCTTGAGCCATATATCTTCCGATAACACATTTCGCTTGATTTCTCGATCAACATTTAATTCTTGGGATATAACCGTAGCTTCCAGTGCTTCGCGGTTTGACAAAAAAGACTCCATCATTATAACATATCCTCCCCACCGAGTCTGACTTGGTAATTTTAAAGTTTTGCCATATTTTTCTTTTTGCATATTTTTGAAGTAAGCTCCTTCCACATGCCGCTTCTTTATATATTTTATTATTGAAGCTACAGTCGTTTCACAGTTCTTAAAGTTTTCCAGTTTTAAAATATCTTTCAATAACAAATTCAGTGTGTGTGATGCACAGCCCACTGGAAATACATGTTCGTACTCTTGCTCAACCATCCTCCACATGCCTTTCATATTATTTGTATTATCGGTTACAACAGCGATAAATTTTGACGGACCGATTTCATCGATGACAGCTTTCACTTGTGTAAACAAATAACTAGACGTCTCACGATGTGTACCAGGATAAACACATTTAAAAAAAATCGGTTTAGGGGTTGTGATTATGAAATTGATAGTACCTCTGCCATTTATATCGCTCCACCCGTCCATCACTAGCGCAAGAGCTTCTGATTGACCAATAATATCCGAAGTTTCTTTTCGGACACGTTCGTATTCGGAATCTAACAAGTTATTACTGATCATGTATCTCGTAGGGACTGAATACTGCGAGTTGAGTGTAGTGATTGCCTTCTGCCATAAGCTGTTTTCCAAAAGATTAAATGGCGCACCCGTGCCATAAATGGCTCGGGCAAAATTAAGATCCAATTCGTTCTTTTTTTCTGGAGTTATTGTACAAGTCGAACGCTCAATCTGTGACGATACTTGTTAAAAAGAGCACGATTGCGATAACATACTCTCAGTGAGGCTATGCATGGTACTCACATGGGCTTTAGGTGATATTGGTGCTACCGGACTTGACGAGGGAATCAAAAGCGTGGGAAAACTTGAACTTGGTGCAATCGATGGTTGTGATTTATCATCTTGCAAAGCATTTTTTACATCTTGTGGGCACTGCTTGCAAGCAATCACAGTATGATTCTTTAACTTCGTTGCGTTCACTCCAAGATGCTTTCTGCAAAAATTACACCTCGCAACTTTTTTTCCATCTGTATTCACCAATTCGTAGTACTCCCATATCTTTGATGACAGGCGTGGCATTTCAAATGCAGAAAATATGCGGGGCGTGACTAGCAAGAAAGTTTAACATGTCAGTTTATTACAATATAGCGCGTACTACAATAGACAATATTAGACAACTATCGCCGATAGCGGGCACAGGGCGGGGGTGCGCGGGGAGTCGGCGCGTGACAAGTGACTCTAAACAACCAAATAGGAGTAAACAAAGTCACGTCCTCTAGTGGCCTACAACGAAACTAATAGGTTACGTTTCAATGCCAGGCCTATGTACGGCCGCAGCGTCTAGGATCGATACACTACACATGTTTAGACCACAGACCAACAGAGGTCGCTAGTCACATTTCAAGCACCATTTATAATCAACAAAAAACGCACATCAAGCGCGTTAGCAGTGGTTATTTTATGATGGTGGATGAGTGGTTTTTATGAGTGCCTACCGGATACGGAGCGGAAACTACTAAGGAGCGCTAAGGGAACGTACCCATACTACGCATACTATGCACGGCGACCACTCAATCACCAATCAATCTATACCTCGAGATCTATCTCTACCTTTTGAAAAAATTAAATCCTATCCGAGCAATTACTCAGCCATGCACACCGTTATAAAACGTTGAGGATAGTGAAAATATACTTAAAATGATTAATTTTAGGGTTCCGTACACGAAGGGTGCCTGGTGGGATCCTATAACTAAGGTTCCACTGTCCGTCTGTCCGTCCGTCAGCGGGTCGTATCTCACGAATCATAACGGATAGAGGTTTAAAATTCTCACAAAATGTGGATATATGTTCTCTCTATAGCAAAAAATTATAAATTATACTAAATATAAAAAATAATAAGGGTTTTCCCATACAATGAACTTGTTTTTTTTTTACTTTTTCCTGTATGATGACGCGGGACACCTCGTATGGAAGTTCGACTCGCACTTGAACGTTTTTTTACAATCATAAAACATGATACAATTGACCAAATAAGGGCTTCATAGTAAATGTTATCAAATGTCAAGAGTGAGCATACCTACTCTACCTCGATCGTTGCAAAAACGAGTTATCAAGGGTCATCTTCGTCTTCTGGGGCTAGCCAATCGCCTTTATACAAAAGGTTTCACGTTTGTACGAGAACCAAGTACAGAAAATCAAAGACTGTTTCCATCAAATACCATGAACATGTGCGCAATGACCCCATAAATTTCGTCTGCCCAAACTGTATCACCGAAAACCGGATGTTTTCAAAGTTATTACTATTTAATTATATATTTTTTATGTAGCAAAAGGGTTTAGGAGTCGAATAATATGTAAGTTTTAATATACTAATTCATACAAGTCTTATTTTGCATGTAAATGATGTTTTATTCCTAAAAGCGTATCTGGGGTGTTGAACACCCCACGCGACTACTTATGTAACTTTTTTGGCGCGACTAACTAAGGGTTAATAGAACAGAAAAGAAAAATGAAAATACTGCAACAACATTTTGAAAACTTCCAAAACTTAAGTTTTGGAAGTTTTCAGGAAGTATTCCTTAAAAAAGGAAACTTTCGTGGAAGTTTTCACCTCTAGTGGCCAACTGATCAGATTCATCAGGGACGATGCCAGCATAATCAATATATCCCCATTTTTTGTTTTTATGTTTTTCGATTATTTCTTCGGACCTAATAGACATTCCATCAAATATTAATGCTACATTTTGAAGGTCATTCACTTCAACTGTTGATTTTAAATACTCAAAAACTTCCGACATAAAACCAACATTACAGTCATGCGTAGCAAGCATTTTTCGTATAGTTGCAGGATGAGGTAAAGAAATTTTGTTTCGCAAAAACAAATAACCTTTTGCAGAATAAAAGTACAAAGACAAAGCGAATTTCTTGACTTCATCCTTTATTGTTCTTATCAGTATTTAGGTGAGTATGATTTTAAACTAGTCTCCCTCGAAAACCGAAGAAAGGTCCTTGACCTTACTTCTTCACAAAATCTTACATTCTAAAATCGATTCCCCTTTTTTGCTTAGCAAACTCAATTTCAACTGCTTTACCCGTACTCGTACTTATAAACCGTTTCACCTTCACACTTACCGGAACAATACTTCTTACTATAACCCAATCTCAAGAATGTGCCGTTTGTACAATGATCTCTCCACGGAATACCCGGAACTTGATATTTACGAACCTCGACCTTATAAATTTATTAAACTCATTAACTCAGCTCTGTTCTAGACGTCTTCAACCTATTAGGATTAGATTTGTATCCTTTCTTTTTCTTTTTTCTATATACCTACTTCATCAATAAAACCCGTTTTGCTAGTATAGGAATCATAAACACACTAAATTAAGTTTTCTATGTACACATAGTTTGGGCTACAGTCCAACACAAAGTCCCTTAATGATGTATCATTGTTTCAAATGACTGTATTCTGTTTTGTGTACTTATTGTAAATAAATAAATAAATAAGTATGAATATCACTAAAATTTCTTTTCATCGTGCGCTCAACTTCGTCGTAGTTGTTACATTTGTTTTTTAATACAAGTAATATTGATTGGAGGTTATGTATTCTGTTGTCTCGCCGACTTAATCTTTGAGACAAAACTTTCATGGGCAAAAATGTATGGAGCCTGGTATAGCAACCAATAACTTCGACACACATGCGCTTCGATAGGTCTTTTCACTTGACGCTACACGTGCTAGGGCGCTTGACTCAAATATTTGTCCTTATGTATAAAAATTGTAAGATAACACTATTATCATAATTCTCTCATTATTGCCCCCCCAGGTGATAGAGAAGGCTTAAAACTAAGTAAACAGGGCGTTTGTATATCACTATCGCCAGATGGCGATATAAAAACGCCCTGCCCACTAAGTAGGTATTTAAACAGGAATGGTGTGGGCTAGATTTGGCTGAGTTAAAGGAGCATGCCAATGCACTTTGCCAGGGTGTTGGAGTATGGCCTAATTCCCTGTCGCGTAGATTAGTGAGAGGAGACCTTTGTCCAGCGGTGGGACGTAACAGGCCGATGATGATAATAAAAGGAGCATGAGAAATAATAATAAAACCTTTAATTAATTCTTTTTATTTACATAGTGATGGTCTATAAGTACATTATTTAGAAACATTGCCGGTGCAACAACCAAATTCTGCGGATGAGCGTATCCCAAATACCATATTATTGCAATAATATGCGCGCATGTGCCCATGGTTCGCCGTCCTGAAAGGCATGTACAATAGTGCTGAACTATGTTATTGCCCTCATCGCGGTTATTTTTTATTAATATGTAGCAGAAGTACACAGTACAGTAATATGTTTGGCAAATCCGCCGATTGTCTTATATGCTGAAGGAACTCTTCAGCATGCATGTTGTCCTCAATTGGTACGTGAAAATGGTTGATAATAGCGGCAGCTATTTTAAAATCCACAAACATATGAGGCAGAGCTCTGTTAAAATATTTTTGCCGTAATAGTTTAAAATCTCGTTTAAACCTCACATTTACAACTTCCACTACCCACCGACACATCGTTATTGCTCGCGCTTCATTCGCTTGCTCTGTCGTGAGTTGTGTTTCATGGCGATCTTTTGTTGGTGGCACATATTGCTCATAGCCGCAATCTTCTATATTGACTAAGCTATCTCTAAAACCCCGGTCTAAAATGAAGGCATCGTTTTCCCGTAACAAAAAATGTATGGGATGATCATTGTCATTCATGATGTCTTGCATTATATGCGCATCACTTTTTGTAGCTGCATACGGCCCTAAAACATCTATTATATATCCATCTGAGCACACAATAAGGAAAGGCTTTAAGAGGTTCTGGTATTTGTGCAGGCTGTACGACTGCCTTTGAAATAGGAAATTGCTACTTTTGTAGATATATATGTACGTGCCATCACATATTAAGATTGCTTTGGTGTTTTCCTCGTTACCAAAGAGATGTTTTGGAATAAATAAGTTCCTCCCCAACACATCATTTCTGTCAACGTGGTCAAATCCCAAGTGGAGTGGAACATATTCATTTGTGAGGCATTCACGTGCAATGGTTAAAAATCTTTCTAGTTTCCTTCTCGACATCTTAAACAACGTAGCGAGTCTTTGATTTGAATCTCCTGTACGTAGTTTTGTCAGCAGTATGCCCAAGGCAGTTCTGGGGTCCGAGCATCTGTCATTCAGCGAGGGTGTTTGGTCTATAATTGCATCGAACTGTTCACCATTTAAAACGATCCAAAAATGCATTTTCTCATTAGGCATAGCACCACGTACTCTAAAGTCTAACCCCCGTCCACGTTCGACTGCTTCTCGCAGCATATCACAAGCATCACTGAAGTGATGTGCAGTAAAATCATGGGTAGCGTTGCATAAGTTGGGCAGTTCATCCCAATTATTGCCTTGGAGATGCTCTATACAAACTCTTGCACCGGTGGGAATATACAACTTGTACTCACACATGATGTGTACTTTAACAGTCGTAAGCAGCAAAATCTGGCCGCGCTCTTGGGAGGTTATCCGTCAAAAGGTGCTGTTGGTATCTTCCACGGTACAGTCCCCGCCGACACATAACGCAATTACGATATGCTTCCATTACAACTATCCGAATAATATGCAGTACAGTAGTCCAGTAAGAAAGCCGAGTTCAACACAAAGAGAGTACACTACAGAGTCCAAGAGTAAGCCGGGTCAAAGTCGTTGGTTGCCGTGTTCAAGGAAACGAAACAAAACAATACGTGATCTCGCAAACAAGAACAAGAAACGACTAACGATTAACGAACGAATAGCTACCTGCGCGCGCGCTCGGTCGCCGTCGGTCGGTGTATACCTGAGGAAAGGGGGACGGGGTTGCCTAGACCTTTGGGACGAAAGGAATGATTCACAAATCCTGTTTGTTTATTAAAACCGCCACCGCCTGTAGTGTAATTATTTTTGTTATTGATGAACATGTTACTTATAGACATTTAAATAGAAGGCAAGAAACCCTAGTTAAAATAAATAGCCTGAGTAAAATAAGTACATATTTATAAACAATAGGCGACCGTACATAAAGCCACAGTACAGCATGGCAGTCATTGCGCTCACACCGCCGCCGTGCTTTTTTGAAGTAAAACTTCTTGGGGCACGGGGGTAAAATTTATTTAACCTCTCAACTGTGGGTTATTCATATATTTGCTTTTCAATTGCTACTAGCCGGGTGCTATCACGAGTGGCTAAGAAATGTAACGGAAATTGGAATCGGTGACGTCAGGGTCGGCTGAAGACTTTTAAAACCGCAACTATTTTCAATACGGTTTTTAACTAATCAGATAAGATAATAATACATTCGTATAATAAAGAATGTTAATTAGTGAGAGAAAAACCTGATGAAACGTTAACAAATAAAAATTATTTTAAGCATTCTTCCACGAGTTCTTGATTTCCGGTATGGCCAAGATGGCGCCGCCGCCGCCGCCTGACATGACTCAAACTACTTCGTTCAACCTCTTTGTTGGAACCGGAACTTATGTTTGACAGCTGTGCGATGCGATCCATACAGTTTGTAAGAAAAGAGTTTCATCAACGTCACACGGGTCGATATGGATTTCTAAAACAAGCAAAGCAATGCATACATTTGAGCGAGACGGCTTAAAGACGTGACGTCAGATGGTATATAATCTGAGCGAGATGCAAATAGTAGTGACACTATTGAATGAGTTAAGTATATCACCACGAGCGCGACAAATTGTAGATAAGGAATGGTGGGAAATAAATGACATGACGTATTAAAAGTAAGTACAAGTATAAAATAATTTCAAATAATCGGACGTCTGAAACTTAAAAGTAACTTGAAGCAGAGATTGGATCTCAAAATTGGAAATTTAAATCTCTTTTAGTATAGGTAGGTATAGGTGTATAGTATAGGTACCACTTAATGATCTAGCTACAGAAGTTTTACTTCTAACACGTGTACGGTGCTACACGCGTATATATTTTTTTAACAAGTCTTACTCAACACAAGAAAAGCATTGTGGGGTAATGAGTGATTTCTGCTGTCACAGCAGATTCACAGTCACACTCACAAGTACACAACCATATATCAGCAATAGTTTAGACAAAATACAATAACAAAGCGTCAAAAGTAATTACTCGGAATCTAACATTTAAACCAATATAACTCAAAACCGACAACGAATCAAAGAAAGCCGCCATATTGTTTTTTGTTCCACATGAAAAGACCTATCCAATGATATATCATATCACACATGGCTATTGGTGGGTTATACCAATCTGCCCATTGTCCTTTATCACAATTTTAGATGACAATACTGAAGACTAAAAATTAATTAAATTGCAATACAGTAAGGAAATAAACAGTGGAGTCAAATGATGCTTCACCAGCGTGAACTTTTATCATGTTTAATATCGGAGAGGGTGACCATCACTATCTATTATTTGTCGCAGCCGACTGTTCATGTGCATGACCATGTTGGACCATGCACTACTGTTTCGCATTATCTCCCATGTTCTGTTGACCTCTTCATCTAATTGCTGTTTAGGCTTAACTTCACTAGTGTCCCAGTTCAGAACCATTTGACCCCACAAGTTCTCTATTGGGTTTAAGTCGGGACTTTTAGATAGCCAATTGAATACAGTTATGTCATCTTGGGATGACAGCCATTCTTGGACGAGACCGGCGCGGTGCACCGCACTGTTGTCTTGGACGAGATGAATTTGGCCTTCAGGGTATGCGACACGCACCGACGCGACGGCAGCATCACGTCTCTCAACACTTCCAAGTATTGCTGGGAATTCATACGACCGCCTACTTCCACAAGCTCTCCAGGGCCCATGGATGACATCCATCCCCAATACGCTGAAAAACACAGTAAATATATAATTCCGGTTTATTTACAAATCACATGCAATAAGTAAGGCAAGAATGTTTTTTTTTTACATATTCTTTTTAGGCACATATGGTAATGAGATTTGCTTACCTAATGTTATCCTTGTTGGAAATATTTATTACTTGTTGCAACACTGCCTTGAGGCTGACAACTGACTTTTGACAGCTGTCATCCACCTCTCTTCTCTTCCTACGTGTATTTTTTTTTTCCTTAATGGCAATGTACGTCTGGTACTTTTGCCAGCGTCAAGTTTTTTTTTTAAGATTTTTTGTTTTGTATTTAAAGTTAGGGAAACGTCTAAGATAAGGAAAAAAACGGAAATGATACGGAATTTGGAATAATAGGAATTAACATCAGTTTGTAATATTTACATAAAATATATTATTATTTACATTTAAGGACATTTTATACATAAGTATAGATAATTATGAATAGGAAATATGTATTCATATTTTAATATTATTATTTTTTAAGAATTTAACAATACATTTATAAATATTTACATTGAAATTATATAAAAGGCAGGACACAGAGGATGGGAATGGAACTCCGAGAGAAATGAGCGCTGCAATAAAAGATGAACAGTCATACAACGAACAAGCAAACAATATGTGATTTAAGTCTCCCACGTCAGCCCCGCAAGCACATGCAGGCCCCTGCACAATACCAAGCCTGGCAAGGTGGGCTGGTGTACACGTGTGACCCAAGCGCATGCGGATAATAGTGGAAGTAAGTAGTTTTCCAAGTTTGTTCTTTCTAAACCATGGCCTTGAGGGAATTGAAGGTTGGATATTTCTATAAAATCTGCCAGTATTACTATTTTCTGCCCATAATTTATTCCAAGCTTCAACCATAAAAGCCTTAGGCAAACAAGACAAGTCCGGAACGTAATTTTGGAATGGAACCATATCTCCACAAACCACAGCCTCATTTGCACATTTGTCTGCCGTCTCATTGCCCAGTATGCCACAATGAGAGGGTATCCAAGCAAAAGTCACATAAATACGCTGTTCTGTGCACTTCAGTAGAAGATTTCGTATGTCGTATATAACAGGAAGATCAATAGAGAAGAAGGGAAATTTTAACAAAGCCTGGAGAGAGCTAAGCGAATCCGTCAAAATTATAGTACGTTTCAGTTTCATTAACATTATATATTCAACAGCTTTTAGAAGGCCCACACATTCACCAGTATATACAGAAGATTCCGGAGGAAGTTTGATTTTTTGTACAATATTATATTGAGAGTGGAATAGGCCCACCCCCACACAGCTGTCCGGGTGTTTCGAGGCATCAGTATATATTGCGTGATATCCATTCCAATCAGTGTTTAATGTATTCGTCAATTCAGCATTTGGTCCGTTAAATTTAGATATGCCCAAATTAAGTCTCACATCGGGAGCGAGTACTAGAGCATCATACGAACATTCAAATACAGGCAAGATCTTTGAATTATAGTGAGATGAAGGGATAGTGTTAAATTTTATTAAACTTTGGATCAAAAGAGGTTTGCTCTTTCGATTCCAATAGTCTGCTGTTGATATTAAGATAAATGAGCCAATTTACTATGCAAAGGGTGTGCAGAAAGCTGCAGACAACGGCTTAGAAATCTGTCCGATATAAATTGCCTTCTAATATGCAAGGGAGGTTCCACACATTCAACTTGTAGGCAATTTATTGGACTAGATTTCATAGCACCCAAAATAATTCTAAGAGCTTTAGACTGAATAGCGTCTATTTTTTTAAGACCAGCGGCACTACCTGGTTCTAATAGAAATGTACCATACTCTAGCACACTTCTAATCAAAGCATTGTAAATTAATTTCAATGAAAAAGGATGAGCACCCCACCAAACTCCAGCAAGACATCTAATGATGTTTAAAAGACGTTCACACTTTGCGGTAATGTATTCGAAATGTGGTAATCCTGTGAGATGAGAGTCTAAAACTACTCCTAGAAATTTTACTTTATCTTTAACCGGGATGATATTGTTATTATACGTGACGACAACATTCGTGTGATCTTTCCGATGCCTAGTAAATAAAACTATTGTACTTTTGTCAGCTGAAAGGTCCAACCCATTCTCAACCAACCATGGATGAAAGTTCTCAAAACATTCGTTTAAGGAAACGAACAAATTACCAACAGATTTACCCGCCACATAAAACGCTAGATCATCTGCATATTGCAGAACGTCCACAGAATCACCCACAAAATTTTGCAAGTCATGAGTATAGCTGTACAGAATGGGAGAAAGGACAGACCCTTGTGGAAGGCCCTTCCAAACTACTCTAGACAAACTATGATTGTCAATATGTACATTAATATTTCTTTCATATAACATATTTATAATAAAATTGTTCAACATTGGAGGAACCCCAACCATTTCAAGTTTACGTTTTAGAATAGAGACTACAACTCTATCGTAAGCAGCTCGAATGTCAAGAAAAGCAGCCAAAACTGAGTCATTGGTTGTAAATGCTATACGTATATCGGTTGTAATAATGCTTAGACTATCAATGGTACCCCTTCCCTTTCTGAATCCATATTGTGATGGAGCAAGCAAATTATTATGTTCAATGAACCATTCTAACCGGATTTTAATTAAGTATTCTGCAATTTTAGCTATGACAGATGAAAGAGCAATAGGTCTATAAGATGATGCATTATTAGCTATACGCGGAGGGCCTACAGCGCCCTGCGCGTCCAATATAATAATGCGCTGAGAATACTGTTGGGGCTGCCGCGATATTGCAGCGCCTCGGCTATGTTTGCCGAAGCTAGGATTGACGATTTCTTTGCAATAATGAGAAAGAGGATTGCCTCGTTAAGAAACCGCTTTTTCGGCAGCTCCAACACTATCCTCAGCACTCTGGCTGGGAAGGTGGACAGCCCTATGTTGAAGTACTGGATGGATGTGCACCTTCGCAGTAACAAACCATAAATTATAATTATATTTTAGGACGATGTTTTGTGTGTGTGAGAGGGTGTGTGTGACTGTGTGAGTAGGGTGTGAGTGTGGGTGTTATTTATTATTCATGGATGATGTATTTAGTTTAATTTTAAACTTTTTTATAATGATAAAATAATATGGATGTATATGTGTCAAAATGTATGCTATCTGAAATAAATATTTTGAATTGAATTGAATTATTTGAAGGTTTACCAGATTTTAAAATAGGAATGATGGTTTGGGATCTCCAGGAAGGAGGGATGTTGCCTGAATTAACTATTGTATTTATTATATTAAGGAAGAATAACAATGAAGTGTCTGAAAGATTGACAATGAAAGAACATTACACTATCTTCCCCAGGCGATGAATCCTTTACATGGGTAAGAATGCCTTTCAATTCATTTAATGAAAATGGAGAATTTAAACCTGTGTGGGAGTAGCTGAAGTATAAAGAAGAAATGGAAAGCTCTTCCGGAACAAACGGTGGTGCCAAATTATCAATAAATTTTTCAGCTAGGTCAATGGACAACTTGGAAGAGGAGGGCGGTTCAAAGGCAGATCTAAATCTTCTAACATTTTTCCAGATCAGTGATGGTGAAACACCCGGACATAGAGAGGCACAGAAATTATGCCAACCTTCACTTTTTTTCTTTCTAAGAAGAGTTTTACTAGCATTGGCTACCTCTATAATAGATGTCATAGTTTTCTGTTGTCATACTGTCTCGATAATTTATCTCTGCCTCTTTCCTTTTCTTTACTGCATCTGAGCAGTCGCTATCCCACCACGGAGGTGAAGGAATTTTCTTTTTCCTACCATTTTTAATAGGGATGGTCGTGTCTGCAGCCTCCACCAAAACCTGAGCGAAAGATTCAGCATCCATAGTATCTTCATCAGCAAGTTTCTGATCAACACGAATTTTAAAGGCAACCCAATCAGCACTACTCATTCTATGTCTAATACGAGGTTTATTTGGCAAGTCTAATATTTTTAAAAAAGGAAATGAAATGACTATGGGACAGTGATCACTACCAAATGTATTATCTATTGTAGACCAAGACAGTTTTGAGGCTAAATCTGTAGAACAAATAGATAAATCTACAGCACTTTTATTCTCTCCAGGCTTTGTCAAACGGATTGCTGAACCTGTGTTCAAAATGCACAAATTATGACTATTTACAATATCTACAATTCGAGCGCCATAAGGATCGGAAATTCCGCATCCAAACGATTGATGATGAGAGTTAAAATCACCCAAAACTAGAAAGGGTTTTGGTAAAATAGAAAATATATTACTAATTTCGTTTAATATATTTACAGATGGGCGAGAAAAATATACAGATACTATACAAATGTTATTTACAATGACGGCAATTATAGATATTTCATCGCAGTGCGATGGAAGAGGAAAAGGAGTAAAAGGGATAGATGAATTGATGAGTATGGCAACACCGCCATACCCATCATCTCTGTTCTCTGACACAAGAATATCCAGACACCCTGAAGAGGGCGCCTGAATCCATCCAAGTCTCAGAGAGAGCGACAGAAAATGGTTTATATTTATTTAGCATATAAATTAAATCGGGTTTTTTAGGTACAAGACTTCTGCAATTCCATTGCAGGATGGCTTGGTTGGCCATTTTTGAAGGTGTTTGAGATGATGTTTAATAAAGAGGCAACGTCGTACGGTTGAGAAGAAGGGAAGGAAGAAGGAGAAGCAGTTAAAGCTTTAATCAGTGCAGTGATGAGTTCTACGATGTTTTCATTAGAAAACGGTGAAGGAGCTGCTTGTAAAGCACACCCATTTGACTGTGAGGAGGATGGCTCAACCGTGAAGGACATGTGGGCCTCACGATCATAGTCCTTAGAAAGTTTGGGAATTGAGCGAGGCTTCAGGAAGACAGTCTTTTTGTGAGATTCTGAGTTCGATTTTGAGTGAGCAGCCAGCAGTGGGCGAGATTGATTTGGAGATGAAGGAGGAGATGAAGATACTATTTCTGCGAAGGATTTCGAAACATTGGGATGTAAGCGACTTGCTTCAGAATAAGAAACGCAGTTATGTGCCATATATGTTTTGATTTTGTTTTGTCTCTCGAACTCTGGGCATGCTTTACTTGTGGCGAAGTGATGGCCTTTACAAGATAGGCAATGCGCACTGTCAACCTCTACGTCACAACTGTCACCAGTATGATCCTGGCCACATTTGTAACATCGTGGTTTTGAGCGGCACTTTGCCTTTGTATGGCCGAAACGGCAGCAATTGTAACACTGAATTGTTGGATATGTATAGAGTTCGACAGGGAGGGCATTATAGCACATAAACACTCTTTTAGGCAGTATTTGTCCATCAAAGGTGAGTACAACCGTTTGACTGGGCTTCCATTCAGGTACCGGGCCATGTACTTTATAATTAAAGCGTCTTGCTTTAATTACTTTTCCACAGCCAATAGGAACTGAAATGTTATCCATTACTTCTTCCTCTGACCATTCAGGGGGCACATTACGCACCACACCCATCCTGGTCACATTGAACGTCGGTAGAAACGCTTTTAAGTTTTGTTTTTATTTTATTTTATTTTATTTATTCAGAAACAAACAGTCTTACATATTTGTATACAATACATAAACTCTTAATAAAACATAGACCTACAGTTTCCTAATTTAGTAAAAACATCTTTTATAATAGTTTAAATATCAAACAAGTAATAATGATGAAGAAGCAACATAACAAAAAAGCATGATACATAAAAAGAAAGTTAAAAATTTCATACCTGTTCAGTTAGATTTTCAGAACAATTTGAAAGACACTCCAAAGTTAAACTTTTGAAGCGTTTAAGAGATTCACTAAATATATCTATATTTACTAACTTATCATTGTACAACCTGCAAGCACGTCTTATGAAACTATTTCCAGCGTAATTTGTGCGACTACGGGGTATAACAAAGAGAGGCTTGGTTCGACAACTACGCTCACGACGACGAGGCACTCTAAACGACAATAAAAGTAACAATTGGGGGGAATCAATTATATTATTAATTATTTTAAAAATTATTGATATATCAATACAGTCACGCCGACAACTTAATGAGTACATGTTTGCCTTTTTCAAGGACGTCACATAATCCGAATATGTGATTCCAGTACTATATTCGAGGGATCGAATAAATTTCTTCTGCACCCTTTCTATCCTGTCTACATGAATGTTATAAAATGGGTTCCAAACAGCACTGGCGAACTCGAGACAACTGCGAACATAACTATTAAACAGTACCTTGTAAGTTAAGGCTTTGTTTTGTCAACTCATTATCACTAAAAAAAGCATTAGCGTCATTATAGTTAGAGAAAGCTAATTCTATTTTGTTTCTGCCTAGTCTTTTAACGCTACCTTGGATTATATTCTTACAGCCATGTTTTTTTAAGAATCTACCAAAAGACACTGGATGAAGTGTAGATGATGGATCCATTCCTTGTACGTGAATTAGATAGGGCGATGCATCAGTCGATTCATACAGGGACCGGCCAACTCGCGGGGCTGAGTTAGGTACTACCGAATTTACAGTCGTTGAGATTGAGATTTTGTCCACAATAGCAGGAGATTGAACCTGTGTCGGACTTTGATATCTTTCTTTCTTTAGTAGCTTGTTCGCTTATAACCTGTTTGTCAGAGTCAGACTCACAAGAACAAGAGACCTTACCCTCGTGAGCATTTTGTCTACGCTTTTTATTGCAATGCTTACAGATCTTATTCTTTATATTTTTTCTCTTTCTCCGTGAGTGTTGGATGGACCCATCTGTGTCCATCGCCGTAGAATCCGAATGAGAAATCGTCACATTACAACCAACAGCCGGGGGGGAGTTTCCTCCCCCCGGGTCTGGCTCATCCATCGACTACCAAGTAAGTGAAAAAACTTACCAAATGTCAGCAAAAATATATGTACAATTAATAAAATAAGAATACTAAGCTATTTAAAGAATAAAGACAAACAAACTGATCCTAAAACCAATATTTAGATAATTTTCAATTTTTCAGCTCGTAAAAAACACCCGCCCGAACCGGACGTTTCCCGCGCTTTTTTTACCCTACGTGTACAATGTCGTGATCATATTTGGTGTCTGTCTATTTTAATATCCTTAGCTTATACTGTAATCCTGTAATCAACAAACGATTAGAATCATTGTTCGTGAAGAATAAAAGCAGTCTAATCAAGAAGGAATTTTATTTCGGTGCAAACGCACTCTGCAATAGGTTATGGGCCCAGAGAGGATATTGTGTTGTGCCTAATGATGGGTCGAGGAATAATTCCGTCGGAAACATTCCGCGGAATCTTTCCAAAATGGGTTAATTCCCGGGAAAAAACCCAAAATGGGAATTTATGCGGGTAAAAACGATTGGCTTCGTTAGAATTTTAAAAAAAATACCGTTATAACGTTATGTCTACTTCTAATCAATATTCGATCAATGTCACATTTGGAAATTTCAGCTGCAAGCAGACAAACTCGCGTTCTTGAGAGTTTTTCGTTTTTGGGGCTTGAAATTATTGAGATTTCAAAGCTTTTGGTAAAAGAAAATCATTTTGACGTGACAACGTCTTATAAATTGGTTTGCCGGGTGACACTTCAAGAAACTGCGTTACGCTCCGCTCACGTTATGCGCTCACAATGAGAGCGAGTGAGAGGCACGCGTCCGCCTAAGAGCGAGAGAGACAGACATAAAAAGTGAAAGGCACGCGTCCCTTCCACTCGAGCACAGTTACCCCGCCTAAGAGCGAGAGAGACAGAGCGAGAGAGAGAGAGTGAGAGAGATAGGCATACACACCGGTTCATGTCTTGCGCTTCTATTTAACCACTCAAAGTCGTTGTCACGTAAAACTTTCGCCCGTATACCGACTTTACAGGCAACCAATTTTTTTTCTCACCGTTATTGGTAGACCAACTGTCTATCCTCCTCTCAGACTCAGATGCAAAATCACCGAGCTACCTGTGTTTACCTGTGTTTAAGTATTACTTATACAAAGTACCGGCACGGAACTATAGCGCTGACCTTGACAACGCAAGCGAGATATATGCATCTCTTTAGTGGTGATAGAGAGAGCGAGAGCGTTCCCCACTACGTCCAACAGCGCTAAAGTTATTTGCCGGGCGTTATAGCAATAATATTAATTCACCTGCGCCAATCTTCCTAGTTCAGTTCAGAACCCTTTTATGAGTAAATTACCACATTTGACGGTTCCTACTTATTTTTATCTATGATAATGTCGTTAGGATGGCAACACTGAAGAATACGGTACTCGCACTATCATTTCATTCGTCGCTTGTCTCTTGTGTCATGCGCTCGGGTGTTCTATTGTGTTGACTATTTAACGACTTTATTTTTGACTCGGACTTCGATAATGGCTGTGTGATTTGGCTGCTGTTTTGCAACAGCAAAACAACTGCCTTAAGCCCATACATTTGGCCGCATATATGTTGTGTTGAACTGCAGGAAGACGAAGAAGTTGCAGCCATGGAATTTATCCATGGCATTGGATGCCAGTTAAATATTGAAGTGATGGCAGACTTGGCAAATTATAGAGCCAGAGAAGGCTTTTGGGGAAAATCCTTCGCGTGTGGAGTAATTTAGAAAACATTGACGCAGTAGTCTGGTGGAAAGGGACTTGTAAAGCGAGACCACTGAGCAAAGTTGCTGTGCGAATATTAACAGCGCCCTGTACATCGGCAGCGACTGAACGGTCTTTCAGTAAACATGGGCACATCCACAGTTTAAAGCGAAACCGATTGACAACTGAGAGAGCCGCAAAAATAGCATACATATCGTATAATTGGAATTTGCTGAACAAAAAACAAATACCTGAAGAAGAAGAGGAACCAATGTCCAGTCCCCTCCCAAGAAGTGAAATGACAAGTCCTACTATAGATTATGATCTGCAGCCGTCGACATCGCAAGGACAAAGCCACGATGTGGAATTTTTCGATATAGGTGCAGGAAGTTTTGACACAGATAGTGATAGTGACTAAAACATTCATTAAGTTGTTTTAATTATGTATAATAAATGTATGGTGATTGAATTGTTGTAGTATTTTTTGCCTAGATGTGATTCCTTCATAAAGTTTAACCTGCGTAGTTTAAACGTTTTTACCCTCGAAAACCAATCAATACAGCATTCCCTTGGCCGCCTTCCGGCTCCAGCATCAGGTCAGCTCTATGTTACAAAAAATACTCTTGGACCATAGTATTTCTTAAGACGAGTCAAACGAGCTCAATCTCGGTGAAATTGCGTCGTTTTATGACAGAGTTCCTATGACCACCTTCCATCTCCATCACCAGATCAGCCCCAAGTTAGAAAAATATTGCATTGTCATCCAACTTACATGTGCAACTTATATATTGCACTTGCGTATGCAAAATTTTAGCTCAATCAGACAACGGAAAATGGGTCGAATGCAAGACCAGCTTAGCTAAACGTTTTTACCTAAGAAAAATCCCATTTTGGAATTATTCCCGGGTAGAATCCCATCACAACTAATGACATCATCATCGATAAAAATAAGTAGGAACCGGCAAACGGGGTATCTTTCTTGTAAAAGGTAAACCTATCTTGGGAGATTGGCGCAGGTAAATTATAATTTTTTCTATAGCAACACTTAAACACAGGTAGCCCGGTGACCTTGCATCTGAGTGGAGGCTAGACAATTGGTCTACCAATAACGGTGAGAAAAAATTGATTATCTTTTACCAAATCTCAAAAATTTTAAGCCCTAAAACAAAAAAACTCTCAAGAACGCGAATTTGTCTGCTTCCATCTGAAAGTTTCAAATGTGACATTGACTGAATATTGATTGGAAGTTGACATAACGTTATAACGGTACTTTTTTGCAATTATAACGAAGAAAATCGTTTTTACCCGCATAAATTCCCATTTTGTATTGTTTCCCGGAATAATTCCGCGTTTTTTCCCAAAATGGAATTATTCCCGGGTAGAATCCCATCACAAGTTGTGCCCAACCAGCAGCGAACCCTGAGAGCTGAAATATGTCGAATGAAGGTAATAACACTGGTAATATTAACGACGGCACAAGCACAGAGCAACCTATAATGTGCACGACAGGAAATACAGCCGGATAGCCGACCCATGCGTCATACTTGGGCAGCGGCGCCGGCGGTCTCCATGTGGAGAAATTGGAGGGCATACAAAACTATTCGTCCTGGAAATTCATAGTCAAGAACGCACTTAAGTATTTTGGATGGTGTTTGGGATTGTGTCTAATCGGCTACAGAACCGCATGTATTTCGTCGAGTCTATCAAGTGAATTTGTTCGCACCCATCTGCTGCAAGAGGAAAACTAACTACGAACCGAGCACAAATAATGCTGCCTTTGTGGCAAAAGGGAAGAAAATTATCTGTAATTACTGTCAACGGCCAGGCCACATAAAAGCGAAATGTTTCAAGCTTTGTTGTGACAAGTCAAGAAATAATAATAATGAACAGACTTTCCTGGTTGCTGAGAAGGCGCTTGGTGCTAGGCTATGTGATTGGTTAGTGAACTCTGGTTGCACAAGTCATATGACCAACAGCAAAAACATACTTGTGGATTTCAAGCCGACCAAAAACAAAGTGTGTGTAGCAAATAGTGACTCTATTGATAGTGATGGTATGGGAAAGTTAAAACTGAAATTGTCTGATAACCATGTAATTGAAAATGATGCTTTGTATGTGCCGAAGTTATCTATGAATTTTGTATCTGTTAGCAAACTTGCAGATGTAGGTTACACTGTAATATTTGATAGAAATGGGTGTCACTTTTATGAAAAATGTCAGGTTGATGGAAAACTAGTAGGTAAAGCTGTGAAGTCCAATGGTGTTTACAAGTTATGTTCGCAGGAGCAGAGGCATTCTTCCGCCACCCTGACGGATGAAGGCCAGGGGGATAAGAGTGCGCTCATGGCAAACGTGCCAGCGGAGACTTGGCACAAGCGACTTGGGCATCTTGGGTATGATGGTATGTGTGCTCTGCGTATAAATAACTGCCTTATGTTTCAGTCATTTAAATTAGATGAGTGCATTGCATGCCTTGAGGGGAAGCTGGCAGCAAAGGCCTATCCTATCGGCGAGGCGACGCGTGCATCTCAGCCGCTAGAGCTCATACATTTAGATGTGACCGGACCCATGTCGGCGTGCAGTTGGGGAGGATCGAGATACCTCCTGATGTTCACCGATGACTACAGCCGTAAGAGTTGGGGCTATCTACTTAAGCATGAAAGTGAGGTAATGTCTTATTTTCTTGATTTTAAAGCTTTAGTAGAAAAGCAAACTGGTTATTCCATCAAATGCTTAAGGTCGGATGGCGGTGGTGAATATTGCAACCACAAGTTTGAGAATTATTTGAAAATTGAGGGAATTTTGCACCAAGATACAGTTCCCTACAGTCCTCAACAGAGTGGTGTTGCAGAGCGCCTAAACCGCACCGTAATGGAAAAGGCACGTTGTATGCTGCAGGATTGTGGCCTATGCCCGCGCTTTTGGGGGGAAGCAGTGATGACTGCATTGTATTTAAAGAATAGAAGCCCTACCCGCGCTTTGGCAGGCCAGGTACCTGAGGAGGTATGGACCGGTTCAAGTGTAGAACTTAGTCACCTGCGAGTATTTGGATGTGTTGCCTATGCTTTAGTACCTGAACAGAAGCGGAGGAAGCTGGATGCTAAATCCGCCCAATACATATTTGTAGGTTATAGTGACACCACAAAAGGCTACAGATTGATTGATCCAAAGAACCCCAAACATATTATATTTTCCAGGAACGTAGTATTTTTAGAAAATAGATTTAGCAAAGATGAGAAATGCCCCCCTAGTCGAGAGGAAGAGAATTTTATTTATTTTGACATAGATTCCAATACAAATAATTCCAATAATTTATTGAAAATGAATAGTAATAATAATGAATTTAATGTGAGCGATCTTGATAACTGTGATAATGCTGAAAGTAATTCATGTGATATTAGTGATAGTAATCTAGATATAACTGTGATTTCAGCTCCAGAATCCGAGTACTGCACAGGAGATGAGGCAGAATGCCTGTCCCCTAGAGGGGAAGAAACCATAACTAGTCCTGGGCCGTCAGTGACCGTCGTTGGGAGCATGCAGGGCTCCGCGACTAGTCTTGGGCCATCTGGGCCGTCAGTGACCATCGCTGGGAGCATGCAGGGCTCCGCGACTAGTCTTGGGCCATCTGGGCCGTCAGTGACCGTCGCTGGGAGCATGCAGGGCTCCGCGACTAGTCCTGGGCAGTCAGTGACTGTTATTGGGAGACCTGTGAGGAGTACCCGAGGCAAGCAACCGGTCAGGTATGATGACTATGATTTATCTTTGTTAATTCAGAGCGAGTCAGAGCCTATGACTTACCATGACGCTATTTCATCAAGCAACGGTAAAGAATGGTTGCAGGCCACGCAGAAGGAATATAATGCGCTCATTAAAAATTGTGTATGGAAACTTGTAGATCGTCCTAGGGACAAGAACATTGTCAAATGTAAATGGGTTTTTAAAACCAAACATGATTCTTTAGGTAAGGATAAGTATAGAGCTAGATTGGTTGCTCGTGGTTTCTCACAGCGGAGAGGGGTGGATTACAATGAAACTTTCTCCCCTGTGGTTCGCCACAGCACCATACATTATTATTAGCTAATGAAATGAATATGGACATTGATCATTTCGATGTAGAAACAGTTTTTTTTTAAATAGTGACCTAAATGAATACATTTTTCATGGAGCAACCTGAAGGGTTTGCTAAAGATAAAAATAAAGTATGTCTCTTACTCAAGAGTATCTATGGTCTTAAACAAGCGAGTAGGATGTGGAACATGAAAGTGCACCAATTGCTATCTAATTATGGTTTTGTACAAAGTAAGTGTGAGCCTTGCATTTATACTAAAAAGGGCGAAGATAATAGCAATAATGATTTATGTATTGTTGCCCTATATGTCGATGACTTTTACATTTTTAGTAATAACTCTACAGTTAAAAAATATTTATTTAAATTATTAGAAGGCGAATTTAATGTAAAAGATCTTGGTAAGTACTCTAAAAATATGTTTGGGAATGAATGTAAAGAGAGACAAGTCTAAAGGTGTATTATCTCTAGATCAGTCTGACTATATTAAAAGATTGTTAAAGAAATATGGAATGCAGAACTGTAAACCTGTCTCTACGCCCAATGGGCGTCGCCTATGGTAATGAACCAAAAGTTATGTAAGCCGAAAGAAAGTCTTGATGAAAATGTATACCCATATAGAGAATTGCTTGGATCGCTGATGTATCTGTCTGTATGTACACGCCCTGATATTTCGTTTACTTGCAGTCAGTTGAGTCAATTTAGTAATGGTTTTGACAATTCACACTGGTTGGCTATTAAGCATGTTTTAAGATATCTAGCAGGGACATTAAATTATGGACTATGTTTTTATAGGAGCTGTAATTTAAATTTAACTGCTTTCACAGATGCCGATTGGGCCAATGATATTGTCGACCGAAAATCCTATACTGGATTTGTTATAAAACTAGGTAGGAACTTGATTAACTGGGAGTCACGCAAGCAACGCTGCGTAGCTTTAAGTAGCACAGAGGCTGAATATCTTGCAATTAGTGATGTATGTAAAGATTTGTATTTTGTCAAAAACTTTCTGGTTGAAATACTAAATAGAAATTTTGATATTGTTTTGTTCAATGACAATCAGAGTGCTCACAAATTATTAAAAGCTGAAGAATATTGTCACAAGAAAACAAAACATATTGACTTGAGATATCATTATGTGAAAGATTTAATACAACAAGGTTTTGCAAATGTAGAGTACCTGTCAACTGAAAAAATGTTAGCGGATGTGTTAACAAAGCCATTATGTTCCACAAAGCACAAGAATTTTATATCTGAACTTAATGTCATACCTATCTTATAAAATTTAAGATTTATATTGCTGATTATAATGTATGGGTATGTAGCATGAAATTATGCAAGTGTTTTTTCAAGCATGTAGAGTTACTAGTACTTAGTGCCAGGTAGAGATATAATATTTTTTGTAGACTTCTGTAAAGTTTTGTAGAGTTATGCAGAGCATGTTATATTATGTAATAAATATGGGGAAGTGTTGGAAATATTTATTACTTGTTGCAACACTGCCTTGAGGCTGACAACTGACTTTTGACAGCTGTCATCCACCTCTCTTCTCTTCCTACGTGTACAATGTCGTGATCATATTTGGTGTCTGTCTATTTTAATATCCTTAGCTTATACTGTAATCCTGTAATCAACAAACGATTAGAATCATTGTTCGTGAAGAATAAAAGCAGTCTAATCAAGAAGGATTTTATTTCGGTGCAAACGCACTCTGCAATAATCCTCCCACTTATTCTCATATCTAACAAGTTTTTAGGGTTATACCGCTCCCCACTTCTTCTCCACAATAGTTTCCTGCCATCTCTATTGGGTTTGAAACATTTTTCATCAGTGAAAATTACTATTTCATTTTCCCAATCAAAGTCAAGGTGATCTTCAGCAAACCTTACTCTGGCGCTTCGATGTGCATCAGAAACAGGTATTTTTTTGCTGGTTTATAATTATGGACGTTTGCAGCATGTAAATGTCGCCGGACCGTGCTGAGCGAAATCCCAAATGTTTCAGCACTGAACGAGTCGTTCTGAAGGGATCCTCGCTGTGAATTTGCACAATGTTACGGTGTCTCTCAAAGTCATCCGTATAAACTCGAGGACCTGTATTATACTTAACTTAGGTACCTAAGAACCTTTTACCTGCTTGTGTTTCAAACGTAGCATTTCGGTTGGCCTTATGTTGGGCACACAGAGGGCCAACTTGAAATGATAGTAAAGGTGTAGTTGTTAGTTATGTAGGTAGGGTTGCCAGATGTAAAATTCGGAAAACCGGACTTTTCGCCCAGTTTAGCCTACCTATCTAGTAGTAAAAGGGTACCTAATTATTTTACGGAATTTTTAAGTATTAGAGAGAGCTCAGAGATCGATAGTCAAGTGTATGCTGGGAAAAACAAACTATTTTTTCCCAGCATACACTTGAAGTATATGTATACATGTTTCAATTATATTTATTTATTTATTTATTTATTTATTTATTTAAGCTTTATTTAATTCCACACAAATTTATAGTATTAATTTCATGCATTCATTAATTATTAAATTATACAATTATAAATGATATATACTTATTCATTTCATTATATCATTTCATCATACAATTAAACATTTCATTAATTAATTATTAATTATAAAAAACACATAAAAATTAAAAACTTAAAAAATTAGTCCTGTGTGGACCCCTCACGGGTCACGGGTAAAAGCCTCCTCCAAGGAAAACCACCTTTCTCTATTTTTGGCTGTATCCGCCCATCTTTGACCTGCCACTTTCATGATTTCGTCAGCCCATCTTGCACACGGCCTGCCTCTTGCCCTTTTACCATTTGGTCCAGGCCAGTTAACACATCTTTGAGTCCACCTGTCGTCTGTGTATCGAGCTATGTGGCCTGCCCATTTCCATTTTCTTTGGAGTGAAAAGATAAGTGCGTCGGTTACTTTTGTTTTATCGCGGATGTCTATATTTTTCATCTTGTCTTTCAGTTTTATACCCAGGCAGCTTTTTTCCATTTTTCTTTGGGTGGTCTGGATTTTATTTTTGGTTTTGGTGTCGTACGTCCATGTTTGGCAGCCATATGTGAGGCATGGCAGAATTTCTGAATCTATTACAATTTTCTTAGTGGTCAGCGGGAGCTTTGATTTAAATATTTCTTTACGGGCCCAATACTTCTTCCATGTTATCGCCACTCTTCGGTCTATTTCTTCAATGTTTCTTTCCTTATTGAATGAGATCTGTTTGCCTAGATACACATATTTCTCTACATACTCAAGAGGGACATTGTTTACCAGGATAGGTGTCTTGTGGTGATTTGTCATGACTTTCGTTTTGTCAAGGTTCATCTCTAGACCAGATTTTACACTAGAATGATGTAGGTCGTTTATCATCTTGTTTAACTGTTGTGGACATTCTGAGAACAGAATGATATCGTCAGCAAACCTAAGATGGCTTAGAAAATGTCTACTAATATTGATGCCTTGTTTACTCCATGGTAAGTTTCTCATGACACATTGCAGAACAGCTATAAAGATTTTAGGCGAGATCGGGTCTCCCTGTCTCACGCCTCTCTGTATGTTAATTTTTGCCCCAACTCTATCTAGCTTGACTCTACTTGTACTGTTGGTATAAACATTTTTAATGATATTTATGTATTTTTCATTTATATGTTGCGATTTTAGAGTTTCCCAGATGCTGTCGTGTGATATAGAGTCGAAAGCTTTCTTATAATCTATGAAGGCTATATATAGGGGTCTTCGAAATTCTGAATATTTTTCAATTATCTGGTCGACTACTTGAATGTGATCGGCCGTGCTGAAACCGCTTCTGAATCCGGCCTGTTCGATCGGTTGGTGCTCGTCGATGTTTGGAGTTATTCGTGCCAACAGACAGGGGCCTAATGCTGCTCTGAAAATTTCACATATATTTCATTACTATTCCATTGCAAACACCCAAAATGGCGTCATTTGGTATTCTCCTAAATTATTATCCTCCTTGATTGGGTGTTTGCAATGGAATAGTAATGAAATAGTAATGAAATATAAGTGAAATTCTCAGAGCAGCATTAGGGCCCAGGATGCGAATAACTTGTAGAGACAAGGCATGAGGCTTATTGGACGTTTCAATTATATACTGAATCTCAATTTTAACAGTTAGATTAGACAACTTTACATTCTCCAATGCATACTAAAGGTAGGTACATAACAAATTAAAGATTGATGATACCGAGTGGAAGTTTGTATTAATAATATGAATGTGTATATTTAATTGAATTTCTTAATCAAAACGTGAGTGCACAAGTAAAAAATCTTGTAAATTTGATTTCGGTTACGACGATATACCTACGAGAAAATATCCTCGTTGGTTGATAGACGGCAGCAGAGCTAGTGGGCGCTATGATGTACGTTCGTGGGGAAATCATCGAGAACTCAACAACCGTACAGTTAGAAGGCCCACTGTCGTTTGTTTGTGGTAAATACAACGTTGTTGTTACATCGTTGGCCCAACGTTATACCTTCGAGAAAATATCCTCGTTGGCTGATAGACGGCAGAGCTAGTGGGCGCTATGATGTACGTTCGTGGGGAAATCATCGAGAACTCAACAACCGTACAGTTAGTAGGCCCACTGTAATGTGTTTGTGGTAAATACAACACAAACATTGTTGGCTAGCCAACCCTAGAGTTAGTAGGTCCACTGTCGTTTGTTTGTGGTAAATACAACAGTGTTGTTACATCGTTGGCCCAACGTTATACCTACGAGAAAATATCCTCGTTGGCTGATGGACGGCAGAGCTAGTGGGCCCTATGATGTACATTCGTGGGGAAAGCAACGAGAACTCAACAACATTGGTCCACTGTTGGGGCTTTGTTGGCACTACTACTACCACCTCCCGACAAAATGCCAACCGTTGGCGAGGTCACCCCAACGGTAAATGCTACTAGGGTTATGTCTGGTTTTGCACCGGTTCATAGCTCAAAAGATGTCTTTCCATTGAGAGCTGATGCTACTGTCCTATTCTGTAGATATACAGCGGTAAATCTTTGATCCAACTCGGCATCAAATAAAAGGCATCTTGCCTTCTCCACTATTAAACGTTCTGCTAAACCATTCTGTTCCTGATAATTAAATAGATTATAACGATATTGGGTCTATGGGATAAAGACTGGAAGGAGACCGCTCAGGATCGAATGGAGTGGAAGAGGGGGAGACAGCCCCGCAGTGGGACAGGCTAATAATAATAATATATCGATAGTAATGTATCGATGGTGAGAAGCAATACGATAGAATCGATTAAATCGATACTATCGACACAATCGAAACAATCGATTTAATCGAGGTATCGTTTAGATTATATTGTTGTGTAATCAATCTGTAACGTAACAATATAATCTAAACCGTAGACAGAGAAAGGAATAGACGGAGTGCATGCGTACACCTTTGAGATGGAGATAGAGTTGGTTCTCAATAAGCATAAGGTTCAAAATCAGAGATTTGTCTGCCACACATCTGTCAAAACAAGTGCAAACAAGCATTTGACAATTCTGTGGCCAACAACAAAAACGCATACGCGGGTAAGGGACAGGTGATCGTTATTGTTTCTCGCTTACACAATAATGATTCGTATTATGTCATCTCTTTCTTTTCTTTTTTTTCTGACGATGTGCCATCTCTATACTATACTCCCTTTACGATCTAAACCGATACCTCGATTTAATCGATTGTATCGATAGTATCGATTTTATCGTTCGTTTTGCTTCTCACCATCGATACTATCGATTTAATTAGGTATCAGAAACAGCAATTATAATCGATTATATATTGGTACAAGTATAAGAATCGATAGTATCAATTCAATCAATTATATGATACTAGATCGATTTGTTAGATTATTTAGGTACCTACTAATCGATTAATTGATAATCGATTATCCGGCAACACTAAAACAAAACAATGAAACAATAATTGGAGATGTGTGAATGACAGGAGATGTGTGGCCAGAGGCATCTGTCTGCCATCTAACGAGAGATAGCGGAGGTAAGAGATAGCGGAGGTTTAGTCCACGTGTTTGCGCAGGGAGAGTTCGTCCGCTTCCCCTTAGAGTGAGCGACATCTCTGCTATATATGTCGCGCTCCTAGTAGTACACATCCTCTCCAACAAAACTTAACACTAATATAAGTCCTTCTTGTGTAGTAGGTATGTACGTTTCGTAATAACGTGACTCGGAGCTGAGAGCGTTCGTTTTGTAAGTGAGGCATCTGCCTGCCATCTGACGAGAGATGGCGGAGGTTTAGTCCACGTGTTTGCGCAGGGAGAGTTCGTCCGCTTCCCGTTAGAGTGAGCGACATCTCTGCTATATATGTCGCGCTCCTGGTAGGTACACAACACATCCTGTATCTCCAACAAAACTTAACACTAATATAAGTCCTTCTTGTGTAGTAGGTATGTACGTTTCGTAATAACGTGACTCGGAGCTGTGAGCGTTCGTTTTTTAAGTGAGGCATCTGCCTGCCATCTAACGAGAGATGGCGGAGGTTTAGTCCACGTGTTTGCGTAGGGAGAGTTCGTCCGCTTCCCGTTAGAGTGAGCGACATCACGGCTAAATATGTCGCGCTCCTGGTAGGTACACATCCTGTATCTCCAACAAAACTTAACACTAATGTAAGTCTTTCTTGTGTAGTAGGTATGTGCAATAAAGAAAGTGGTTCTCTAAAATAAGCATAGCTGTGTTGGGCCTCTACCACCCCGTATGGGAAAAGGCGGGACGCTATGTTTTTCGGCTCTTCGCCAATGAGGAGAGTCAATGTTGTTATGACGTCACTCACTATACCTACACCACTTTTGGTTTGTACACCCCTTTCTATTACACCCTGAATAATCTGAGCGAGATGCAAATAGTATGGTGGGCTGATTGATTGATTGATCTATCAGAAAGTCGCCTATTATTTAGAATTTATAAACTAAGTTGTTTTCGAACGAGATTTTGCAGAAGCTAAACGCAGCTAACTTTGACGTTTCGTTACACACAAAGTTCACGATCCGCGCCTTGTCATCGGTTCGTGCTTACACGTTGTCAATTTCTGCTTGTTTACGGCAAAATCTTATCGGATACCTACCTACTCACCTGAGCTGTGACCGTAATCACCATATTGTTACTATTGTGTGCAATTAATTATTAGGTACTTCACCTAAAAATGTCGTCTCCCGATAAACCACAAACGCTGGCTGGTCATCCACCCGCAGGTAAGATTACAGTTCCTTTGTTTACATTTGCGTTCCTGGTTTCCTTACATGTGGATAACCATGAATCCTTATCACAAGCAATTCCATGGGACTGCAACGTGGTTACATGCTTGTGATAGATGTTCTGATTAAATAAAGGATATCTGTTTTCATCCTGTCTGTTCATCCTTTTGGTTGTAAAGACTAAAACCTTTAATTGTAACGGTATGACGTGATGTTATGAGCATGAGCATCGATCGAAACAAAGAATTTCAAGGTCAAATCAAATATTAGTTTGTGCATATTCATAGTTTAGTTTATTCCTTGTTAATTGTACTTTTTGCTTTTGTTACTTTTCATTACGTAGGTATGTAGATTGCAGTAATTCTATACAAGGTGTAAACGAATTAACGCAAAATGAGAAACTACTTTGTTAGGGACATAATTCTGAACAACTTTCATTATGAAACCGATTTGATCAGTGACTCTATTTTTCACTTCCCAGTACATTTTGGCCTGAGTGGGTCAGCTGATTTGTATGGAGAAGAGAAAAATAAAGTTGCTCTGACCAAATTGGTTTCATAATGAAAGTTGCTCAGAATGATGTCCCTAACAAAGTAGTTTCTCATTTCGCGTTAATTCATATACACCTTGTATATGAAAACATGCATATTGTCACATTTTCCTTTATGAGATGACATGGTTGCAGATATATGGTACTACATCAACATTATTTTGTGACATGTAATGTAGGCAGCCCATGCAAGTCATATGCTTGTTCCTTGCACTAGGGGAACTCATTTGCATCTTACACAATTTACCTTCTTCTTCTTCTTCTGTCAGGGGGATGTTGTGCCTGCACCTGGCCCATGAGAGCGGGGCCTTTGTGCATGTCCCCTGCACTTGCACTCTAGTTCAGCCATCCCATTCATGAGATACATCCTGGTGACAGACAGACAGACAGACAAGTCTCAGTAATAAGTCCCGTTTGGCACCCTTCGGGTACGGAACCCTAAGAAGCAACTAACTAAAAAGGCCACCAAGCCCTCTAAACATCATAATGACGTCATTTTAGTTAATATCAACAACTAAGATGACGTCATTATGATGTTTAGAGGGCTTAGTGGCCTTTTTAGTATAGTGCGTTTTCGTAATTCGTAATTTCTTTATTGTACTCACATGATGACAAACAGACATTTTAAAGAGTAACCGGCCAAGTGCGAGTAGGACTCGCGCACCAAGGGTTCCGATCACACGTGGAGAGCGTAACACGTGTAATTAGGTTTCCACATAAAAAACTAAGTGTGATGTCATCCATGTCAACGAAATTGAATATTTTTTAGAAAGACAGAAATTTGCAGTTTTCAGATTTTTCCCTTTATTTATGCTATAAGACCTTGCTTCGTGCCAAATTTTATGATTCTAGGTCAACGTAAAGTACCCTCTAGGTTTTGATTCCCTTGCGAATATCAGCAATTTCAGCAAAATTGAGACATATGCGGTATCTTTTGATTGCGTTGACCTTTAAGTTTGATTTTTTCACAACTTTAAGAGTTCACAGACTTAAGTAATCGATATTAATTTCAACTTAATACCTCCATGCGTTTCTGAGAAAAAGTCTTAACAGACGGTGAGACAGACAGACAGACAGAAATTTACAGTTTTCGGATTTCTTCCTTAACTTGTGCTATAAGACCTTCTTACATTCCAAATTTCATGACCCTAGGCCAACCGGAAGTACCCTATAGGTTTTGATTCCCTTGCGAGTTCCACGCGAGTTCATACAAATCCAGCAAAATTATGACATAATATCGCGGTAGGTTTTGATTGCGTGGACCTAGAAGTTTAAGTTTTTCACAGCTCCAAGGGACCATAGACCTGAGTAATCGATATTAATTTCAACATTATACCTCCACGCGTTCCTGAGAAAAGGGGTCGTGACAGACGGACGGACAGACGGACGGACAGACAGACAGACAGACAGACAGACAGACAGACGGACAACAAAGTGATCCTATAAGGGTTCCTTTTTTCCTTTTAAGGATCGGAACCCTAAAAATCGTGTATAAAGGCGAGCTTATCTCTAATAAGAGATTTCTTCCAGCAAACCATGTTGGGTAGGAGGTTTTCCTTCCAAATCACCCCCTAGGTCATGCTAATTTATGTAAACTTACCTGTAGCTACTTACTATTTGTTCCAGTGAAAGCCGGTGGCATGCGCATCACCCAACACAAGCCTCCACATCCGAAGGACACCAAGGAGTCGGCCAATGAGGACCTCACCGGCCTCGGTGGCCCGTCAGCAGTGCCGTCCGCCCCAGTGTCCATATCCGGTGCTCCGAACAGAGGCAACGCAGACTACACTCCGCAGGCGGCCCAGGTGGCACATAGCCCCAAGCCGCCGGCTCCGGTTAACATCAAACACAACACGAACATTCAGCAACCGAGGAAGTAGTGGTCTAAAGTCATCAGCCGGATCCACAAACTGCTGCTTATGTTTGGTGCAGTTTGATGTCACACTGGCACCGTGATTCTATCAATAAACAGTACCAGTATGTCTTATATCGATTTAACACGAAGACAGAATAGCAGCTAACAGTAGCGATAAAGCTTAAGCGAAACAAGGAGAGGTAGATTGATGCATAGCTCTGTCCCTACTGTTTGCTGCAGTTCTGCCTCTGTGTGAAACCAGCATTAGCAGGCTACTGACACACATGTTGCAGGGGTTATCTAGGTTGTAATAGTGGAGCCACCTGCTGTTAGTGAGTAGCCTGCTTGGAGTGATGTACTGTACTCGGCAGGCGGCTCCACTTTAACACAGTTTTACTCTTTAGTTGCCCCTGGGCAGGTATGTGAGTAGCCCGGACCCGAAAGATAAAAGGTTAATAGCCGCGTACTCACTGAGCGAGGCAGCGCGCGACGCAACCGCGCGACGCGTTCCGTGGCGCGCGTCGCGCGGTTGCCTCAGGCGCGGCCTCGCTCAGTGAGTATGCGGCTAATGAAACATTAATCTCAGGTCAATGATAACATTGCAAAGAAGATATCTATGGTATATATGCAATGCCAGTGCCTGTAGACAATATTAAACGCTAAGGATAGCGAAACGAAACGATAACTTTTTATGTATGCGATTTGACATTTGGAATCACTACGTGACGTCACTTTAGCGAAGCTAAATGTCAAATCGCATACATATAAAAAGTTAATGTTTCATTTCGCTATCCTTAGCGTTTAACTTTGTCTAGGGGGGCAGTTGAATCTAGATTAGTGTTAACCCACTTTTTATCTTGGCATGTTGCATGTTCAACTGACAGTTGTGCATCTGGGGCTATACAATACAGCCCACTACTTTGAATGTGAGTTTACGCGCTGCTCTGAATAACTTTTAATCAGGGTACCTATAGTGTTACTTTCAAAATAGTGGGCTTAAAACCCTATTCTGCCTGAAGCTGACCTCAGATTGTGTGGATAATATTATGTATTGCAGGATTGCAGATAAAGTTTCCTTTAGAGTAAATTTTAAGTCAGATGAATAAAATTCACTCAAAAGTAAATGTTCATTAGAAGTTTTAATAGACAGGTGTAAAAAAAAGTTGAAGTTAGTATTTTATTACTTACACCTTTTGTTTAAATTGTGTACAGGGTGTAACAGAAAGGTGTAGTCATTTTAGGGGGTTCTTAGGGACATCATTCTGAGAAACATTCACTATGGAACCGATTTGATCAGAGCAACTTTAATCTTTACTTCTCTATACAAATCAGCTGACTGCCTGGACCAAATCGTATGAAGCAATGAAAAATAAAGTTGCTTTGATCAAATTGGTTTCACAGTGAAAGTTGCTCAGAATGGTCTCCCTAACAACCCCCTAAAATATGACCACCCTTCTGTTATACCCTGTATTAATGCTAAACCAACTTTCATTATCTTTTGTAACTCAGGTTGAGACATGCTAGGGATTCCTTCTTTATTTCTATGCTTTTATATATTCACTTAAAATAATAAACCTTAGCATAATTAGGAGCCAGTTTCACACAATGTAAATATTTTTTTTCTGACAGATATATAGAAAATTAGTGTTACACAGGCACAATTTTTTAATTTATAAGTATACCAGGTTTCTTTACTACATTTGAGCCATCAGCCATCAGACGTAAAATATTTTTTTTTTAGGCAGATAAGTCCATTAAGTGTTCCATTACAAAATATGGTAGATCCCTTAAGTTACTGGGTTCCAAAACATAGAGTATGAGTGCATTTTCACTACCACAGACCTGTGAAACGTAGAAGACATATGATGTAGTAAGTATGTACACATCCTAACAAAGAAACATCTTTAGCACAATCAAATCACAATTTACATCACAGCAAATGTGTCAAATTATGTTAACATCCTCTTTTTAAAAGCTTTTTAACATGGATGTTGACACAATTTCGACACTAGATATTTCTGGTTGTTGATGTATATTGATGTATCATTTTCTTGCATACTCCTAAACCTTATGTTGACTGTACCAAATATAGGTACTAGGAAATGTAATAGCGCCCTAAATGGACACACAAATAATAGAATTATGTTTGTACAAATGTATAAGTATAGTGCTCTATACTTATCTTAGTACAAACAGAATAAAACGAAAACGGCTTAACCATGGTCATTAAAAAATTACTTTTCCACAAATATCTGTTTGTACCACATAGGTACTGAAGTTACATAACGTAGGTAATAAAAACTACATTCAGATATCTTGCAATACAATGTCAACAAAGTAAAATAACAAAAATACAGTGTTCCTACAGTTATTAAATATAGAGTAATGTAAGTGTAAGTCATGTTGTACATGTCATGTAGTTATAAAAATATAATTTTTATAATTTCATCTTGTCAATAGGTACGTTAAAAACTTATTAGTCGATATCCTAGGTGCAATGCCAATATAAAGCTAGCAGCTCTTAAAAATTGTTGTTATCGGAATTTACTTTTTTTTTAGATACTTACTACTTACCACAAATATTTACCCTAAAATTTCTTGTTTTTTCTGTCTTAGTTTATCCAGATTGTTTGGTGCTTTTCAGACTTCGTTGTTTGCCTTTTCAAAAGTAAAAACACATTCCTGTGTTTTTCAGTTGTGTATTTTTTGTAACAATTAATTATTTGGCTCCATAGAGCCGAGTTTTATACTTTTTTGCTAGATTTAAATAAAAGATAAATATGAAGAGAATATGTTTTAATTTCTTTGTAAGAGATACCTATAATACAGGGCACAGGGTTACATTCATAGTACAATTTGTGGGGTGAAATTAGAGGCTCTACAAAAGGTGGAGTAGTTTTGTTTATTTGTATTGCGTAGATGCTAGCCATGAAAAATGTTCCGAATCACCCAGTTTGGAAAAATTCGAAAAGTTGGAATTATTCTGGAATTATTCCGAATCCTTCCATTTGGTGGGAAAATAAGTGGAAATATTGGTAAAATTAAGGTGTTTTGAAAAGATATCGAATTAAAACCTGATCACGTCGATAGAAGACTACTATCCTACCAACATTTTATGTCATGAAGATTTTTTTCCTAAAGCGTCACATAAGCGAGATATTTGATATAATAGAGTGCCAAAGGTTTATTTTTGCAAAATCATTCACTCAAATATCTCGCTAATGTCACAGAAGAGATAATAGTACTCCGCTAATGTGACGCTTTAGGACAGATTTCCTTATGACATAATTTGTTGGTATAATAGTCTTCTATCGACGTGTGCAGGTTTCATTTCGATATCTTTTAAAAGCACCTTAATTTTCCCATATTTACACAAGTTTGATGGGAAAATATGTGTAAATAGTCTTAAAATAAAGGTGTTTTACAAAGATATCGAATTTAAACTTACACAGGTCGATAGAAGACTATAAGACCAACAATTTATGTCATGATGAAAATCGACCTAAAGTGTCACATAAGCGAGATGTTAGAGTGACCCCAGTAAAAAATGGCAACACTGGTCAAAAGTCAACCCCTGTCAACAAAGTGACATCTGTCAACAATGTTAAGTAACATTATCACCAAGTCTTAAGATTTAATGATTTTGCAAAAAAAAGCTTTTGGCAATCTAAAATATCAAATATCTCGCTTATGTGACGTTTAAGGAAAAAAATCCTCATGATATAAGTGGTTGGTCTAATAGTCCTACATCGATTTGTGCAGGTTTCAATTCAATATCTTTGTAAAACATCTTAATTTTTCCATATTTACACATATTTTTCCATCAAAATGGAAGGATTTGGAATAATTCTGGAAGGATATCGGAATTATTCGGAAAAGTGGAATAATTCCGGGTGATTGCCCATCTCTGCTCGCGAGGCAGCCTCATGCAAGCCCGAGGCTGCCTCGCCGCGGCATTAGCCCAAGGCATTCGTCTGAGGCTGCCTCGCTCAGTGAGTACGCAACTATTTACACCTTGTGGTAGAGTTGTGGTGCTCCTAAATGGGCCATATTTTCACTGCAATTTGTGGACGGCAACTATTGGTGTCTTTCTCTAACATGTACCATTACCATTATGTACCATTTTACAAAATAAACTTTTAGCACTATCTCGCTCTCTCGATATCAAATATCTCGCTTTATTGACACTTTAGGACAATTTTCCTTATGACATAATTTGTTGGTATAATAATTTTCTACTGACGTGTGCAGGTTTCAATTTGTTATCTTTTTTTGAACTTTCCCATATTTACACAAGTTTTGGTGGGAAAATATGTGTAAATATGGGAAAATAAAGGTGTTTTAAAAATATATCATATTAAAACCTGATCACGCCGATAGAAGACTATTATACCAACAATTTATGTAATGAGAGAAATCGACCTAAAGTGTCACTTACTCGAGATATTTTAGTGAACCCAGTCAAAAATGGCTACATCTGTCAAAAGTAGTGACACCTATTAACAATGTGACATCTGTCAGAAATGTTAAATAACATTATGACCAGACTTACGATTGAAAGATTATGCACAGGATTTGCAAAATTGGCATTCTATGATATTATCAAAAATATCTCGCTTAAGTGACAGGTTAGGACAATTTTCCATATGACATAATTTGTTGGTATAATAATCCTCTATCAACGTGTGCAGGTTTCATTTCCATATATTTTAAAAACACCTTAATTTTCCCATATTTAAACAAGTTTGGTGGAAAAATATGTGTAAATATGGGAAAATAAAGGTGTTTACAAAGATATTGAATTGAAACATGCACAGGTCAATAGAAGACACTATTAGACCAACAATTTATGTCATTAGGAAAATCGACCTAAAATGTCACATAAGCGAGATATTAGAGTGAACCCAGTAAAAAATGGCAGCACCTGTCAAAAATAGTCACCCCTGTCAACAAAGTGACATCAGTCAAAAATGTTAAGTAACATTATTACCAAGTCTTACATTTAATAATTTTGAAAAAAAAAAGCTTTTGGCACTCTAAAATCTCAAATATCTCGTTTATGTGTCACTTTAGGAAAAAATCCTCATGACATAATTTGTTTGTCTAATAGTGCTACATCGATTTGTGCAGGTTTCAATTCAATATCTTTGTAAAACACCTTAATTTTTCCATATTTACACTTATTTTTCCAACAAAATGGAAGGATTTGGAATAATTCTGGAAGGATATCGGCATAATTCGGAAAAGTGGAAAAGACAAGAGATGGAACACATACATATACTTACTGATTCTTTACCTATTGAAAATCCATCTTGATTGGTTTGGGAGTATTTTGGACCCCCATAAAAGTCAAAAAGGACAGTCAGTCAGTCACTGGACAAAGGAGAATGTTAAAAAAACCCAGGCTTTTAAACTGCAATAATATATTAATTAAATAAATATTAGTATGACTCCTGTAAAAACTCGAATAGCAATTTCGCGCACTTAGCCATCGATTTCGATCATGTCTCCCATGGATTATTTTATTACTCAATCATACCAATTATTTGAGTTAAGGCTCTGGGGGTTGCCAGATTTTTTCATGGTTTGGGCGTGGCCTAGCTTTTCCCGCCGCGCAGCCATGCCTCACTCCGCATCACGAGATCGCGACGCCGGAAACCAAAGTTTCAGAACAACGGTATGCTAGTGCGTGTCAATGATAATTATAAGATTATGATCTAGATACATGTACCTACCCCACCTACACATCAGATTTTATTGTTTATGTATGTACCTGACTACCTGTCTCTTGAAATGTAAACCTCACTTGTTCATAATTGACTTTTTACATAGTGAAATCTTCAATTGACTTAATTATTAAATCAAAATTTTTGTTTAATTTTATGTTAGCTGTGGATTTTTGTTCAATAAATAAATAAAACATGTATGGACGTACCTATTGTTCAAATTAAAATATATCAAAGCATTACGCCCCGTTTCCATTTAGGAAGACAGTCTGAATTATATATAACCTATTTGATCTACTAACTGCTATGCGTATTACCGAGTGATGTTTTATTGTAATATGACGCTTTTTTAGGAAAACATCTTGGATATAAGTATACTTTGCGTCACATAAAATAACCGGCCAAGTGCGAGTCGGACTCGCGCATGAAGGGTTCCGTACTATTATCTATAAAAAACCCCAAAAAAAACACGTTAGTTGTATGGGAGCCCCCCTTAATATTAAATTTCTTTTGTTTTTTAGTATTTGTTGTTATAGCGGCAACAGAAATACATCATCTGTGAAAATTTCAACTGTCTAGCTACCACGGTTTATGAGATACAGCCTGGTGACAGACGGACAGCGAAGTCTTAGTAATAGGGTCCCGTTTTGCACCCTTCGGGTACGGAACCCTGAAAACGCTGGAGGCGATGGAGCGGTGCATGGCAATAGCTTCCTTATATGTATGGGTACACTGGTGTAATTTGCGGAAAAGAATGTGGTAATATGCATGGCAATAGCGTCCTTACCTGCATGGACAAATTGGCGTAAATCGCCTACCACTGCAGCGTTCTTTTTAGATGATTATATCTATATTCATAAGGATGAGCAACTTATGATATGTGCTAAGAGAGTTCATGACTGGTTACCTAGAACTAACATGTGACAATGTTTCCGTTTGGTAGGTAGTTGTTTCCGTTAGGTAGTATTCATGATAGTGTTGCCGGATAATCGATCGTATATCGATTATTAATCGATTATCCTAAGTACATATAAATAATCTAACAAATCGATCTAGAATCGATTTTATCGATATAATCGATTGGATCGATACTATCGATTCTCATAATTGTACCAATATAATCCTGTTTCTGATAATTAAATCGATTATATCGATAGTATCGATGGTGAGAAGCAATACGATAGAATCGATTAAATCGATACTATCGACACAATCGATTTAATCGAGGTATCGTTTAGATTATATTGTTGTGTAATCTGTAACGTAACAATATAATCTAAACCGATACCTCGATTAAATCGATTGTGTCGATAGTATCGATTTAATCGATTCTATCGTATTGCTTCTCACCATCGATACTATCGATATAATCAATTTAATTATCAGAAACAGAAATTATAATCGATTAATCGATTATAATCGATTATATTGGTACAAGTATAAGAATCGATAGTATCGATCCAATCGATTATATCGATAGAATCGATACTAGATCGATTTGTTAGATTATTTAGGTGTCTACTAGTCGATTAATTGATAATCGATTATCCGGCAACACTAATTCATGAATTTCGATGGTTTTCTGATAGAATTTTCCACACAAAATTAGATACTTTTTCTCAGAGCATAGAGTTTACTTTTACATGAGCATAAAACTATCGAATATCAAAACGAATGAAACCACTCACGCAGCTCACGCTTCACGACTACCTCGATTATCGATTGTTTTAGGATTATTCGAATACTTTGAATGATTTCTACAATCGAGTGGCTTAGCGATTGTTATTCACAATCGTGCAACAGAGTGGCAAGTATAAGTTGGCGTTCCTGTGGCTGCGCCTCCTACACACTTTTATCGCCGCCGACAAAAAGTCGCCGCCATCTTGAACATTTTCGTTACTGGTCTGATTTGCTTCAAAATCGATACCTGAAGATCTGGTTGGAGTCCAATTATGATTCTAAAGTCAGACTTTGAAAAAAGTCGCCGCCATATTGATCTTTTTTGTAATGTAGGTACTAGGCCGATTTGCTTCAAGATCGATTCTAAGAATGCGGTTGGAGTCCAATCATGATTCTGTAGTCAGATTTAGAAAAAAGTTGCCGCCATCTTGAACTTTTTGTAACTATAGTCTATTCGTGATAAGAATGAAGTGGAGTCATCACTGTCCGGCGGCTTAGCCACGCCACAGATTAATAATGGCCACGCCCCGTAATCAATCAAATCGTTTCCTCTTATCAAGCCAAGTTCACAGTGACCGGTTGAAGGCAAACTTTCAAACGCGACGGTTGTGTCCTGTCCATTTTAATTTTAATTTCACAACATTCTTATCACGAATAGACTGTAGACGGATTTGTTTCAAAATCGATATCTAGGAATGCGGTTAGAGTTGAATCATAATTCTGAAGTCAGATTTTGAAAAAAGTCACCGCCATCTTGAACTTTTTAGTTATTGGTCTGATTTGCTTCAAAATCGATATCTAAGGATGCGGTTGGAGTATATTCATGATTCTGAAGTCACATTTTGAAGTTTTGTGCCGCAACGGCTTCAAACTGGTATTTTAAGCCCCGCTATAGCTATTGCTATGTGATATCAAATTTAAATTTTGCAATATGGGTATGGTTTTCGAGGTATTTTGGGGTTCTAGTGACGAATTCGGGGTCCATTTTGCATTTCAAGATGGCTGCCGCGCCAAATTTCTGTTTTGCAATATGGGTATGGTTTTCGAGGTATTTTGGGGTTCTATTGACGAATATAGAGTCCATTTTGCATTTCAAGATGGCCACCGCGCCTAATTGAAATTTTGTAATGTGGGTATGGTTTTCGAGGTATTTTGGGGTTCTAGTGACGAATTAGGGGTCCATTTTGCATTTCAAGATGGCTGCCGCGCCAAATTTCTATTTTGCAATATGGGTATGGTTTTCGAGGTATTTTGGGGTTCTAGTGACGAATATAGAGTCCATTTTGCATTTCAAGATGGCCACCGCGCCTAATTTAAATTTTGCAATATGGGTATGGTTTTCGAGGTATTTTAGGGTTCTAGTGACGAATATACAGTCCATTTTACATTTCAAGATGGCAGCTGCGCCAAATTTCTATTTTGCAATATGGGTATGGTTTTCGAGGTATTTTAGGGTTCTAGTGACGAATTAGGGGTCCATTTTGCATTTCAAGATGGCTGCCGCGCCAAATTTCTGTTTTGCAATATGGGTATGGTTTTCGAGGTATTTTAGGGTTCTAGTGACGAATTAGGGGTCCATTTGGCATTTCAAGATGACCACCGCGCCAAATTTCTATTTTGCAATATGGGTATGGTTTTCGAGGTATTTTGGGGTTCTATTGACGAATATAGAGTCCATTTTGCATTTCAAGATGGCCACCGCGCCTAATTGAAATTTTGTAATGTGGGTATGGTTTTCGAGGTATTTTGGGGTTCTAGTGACGAATTAGGGGTCCATTTTGCATTTCAAGATGGCTGCCGCGCCAAATTTCTGTTTTGCAATATGGGTATGGTTTTCGAGGTATTTTGGGGTTCTAGTGACGAATATAGAGTCCATTTTGCATTTCAAGATGGCCACCGCGCCTAATTTAAATTTTGCAATATGGGTATGGTTTTCGAGGTATTTTAGGGTTCTAGTGACGAATATACAGTCCATTTTGCATTTCAAGATGGCAGCTGCGCCAAATTTCTATTTTGCAATATGGGTATGGTTTTCGAGGTATTTTAGGGTTCTAGTGACGAATTAGGGGTCCATTTTGCATTTCAAGATGGCTGCCGCGCCAAATTTCTGTTTTGCAATATGGGTATGGTTTTCGAGGTATTTTAGGGTTCTAGTGACGAATTAGGGGTCCATTTGGCATTTCAAGATGACCACCGCGCCAAATTTCTAATTTGCAATATGGGTATGGTTTTCGAGGTATTTTGGGGTTCTAGTGACGAATATAGAGTCCATTTTGCATTTCAAGATGGCCACCGCGCCTAATTTAAATTTTGCAATATGGGTATGGTTTTCGAGGTATTTTAGGGTTCTCGTGACGAATATACAGTCCATTTTGCATTTCAAGATGGCCGCTGCGCCAAATTTTAATTTTGCAATATTGGTATAGATTTCGAGGTATTTTAGGGTTCTTGTGGCGAATTAGGGGTCCATTTTGCATTTCAAGATGGTCACCGCGCCAAATTTCTATTTTGCAATATGGGTATGGTTTTCGAGGTATTTTAGGGTTCTAGTGACGAACGAATTCGCGTTTATTCCCAGTAGTACACACCCCGCCGTCCACACTGTTACGGTATGGAAAAAATATCCCAAACGGTAAGAGTGTTGACGTAGGTATAGGACTTTTTATTCCCCAGTAGTTCCGTTGGTTGCAGTTCATTGCGTGTTGAAAAATTGTGTCGATTTTGAAGCAAATCGGTTCAGTAACAAAAAAGTTCAAGATGGCGGCGACTTTTTTGATATTTGACTTCAGAATCATGATTGGACTCCAACCGGATCCTCAGATATCGATTTTGAAGCAAATCGGTTGAGTAACAAAAAAGTTCAAGATGGCGGCGACTTTTTTTGATATTTGACTTCAGAATCATGATTGTACTCCAACCGCATTCTCAGATATCGATTTTGAAGCAAATCGGTTCAGAAACAAAAAAGTTCAAGATGGCGGCGACTTTTTTGATATTTGACTTCAGAATTATGATTGGACTCCAACCGGATCCTCAGATATCGATTTTGAAGCAAATCGGTTGAGTAACAAAATAGTTCAAGATGGCGGCGACTTTTCAAATATTTGCCTTCAGAATCATGATTGGACTCCAACCGGATCCTCAGATATCGATTTTGAAGCAAATCGGTTCAGTAACAAAATATTTCAAGATGGCGGCGATTTTTTTAATATTTGACTTCAGAATCATGATTGTACTCCAACCGCATCCTCAGATATCGATTTTGAAGCAAATCGGTTCAGAAACAAAAAAGTTCAAGATGGCGGCGACTTTTTTAATATTCGACTTCAGAATCATGATTGGACTCCAACCGCATCCTCAGATGTCGATTTTGAAGCAAATCGGTTGAGTGACAAAAAAGTTCAAGATGGCGGCGACTTTTTTAATATTTGACTTCAGAATCATGATTGGACTCCAACCGGATCCTCAGATATCGATTTTGAAGCAAATCGGTTGAGTAACAAAATAGTTCAAGATGGCGGCGACTTTTTTGATATTTGACTTCAGAATCATGATTGGACTCCAACCGGATCCTCAGATATCGATTTTGAAGCAAATCGGTTCGGTAACAAAATATTTCAAGATGGCGGCGATTTTTTTAATATTTGACTTCAGAATCATGATTGGACTCCAACCGCATCCTCAGATATCGATTTTGAAGCAAATCGGTTGAGTAACAAAAAAGTTCAAGATGGCGGCGACTTTTTTAATATTTGACTTCAGAATCATGATTGGATTCCAACCGCATCCTCAGATGTCGATTTTGAAGCAAATCGGTTGAGTGACAAAAAAGTTCAAGATGGCGGCGACTTTTTTAATATTTGACTTCAGAATCATGATTGGACTCCAACCGGATCCTCAGATATCGATTTTGAAGCAAATCGGTTGAGTAACAAAAAAGTTCAAGATGGCGGCGACTTTTTTAATATTTGACTTCAGAATCATGATTGGACTCCAACCGCATCCTCAGATATCGATTTTGAAGCAAATTGGTTCAGTAACAAAAAAGTTCAAGATGGCGGCGACTTTTTTAATATTTGACTTCAGAATCATGATTGGACTCCAACCGGATCCTCAGATATCGATTTTGAAGCAAATCGGTTCAGTAACAAAAAAGTTCAAGATGGCGGCCACTTTTTTGATATTTGACTTCAGAATCATGATTGGACTCCAACCGGATCCTCAGATATCGATTTTGAAGCAAATCGGTTCGGTAACAAAATATTTCAAGATGGCGGCGATTTTTTTAATATATGACTTCAGAATCATGATTGGACTCCAACCGGATCCTCAGATATCGATTTTGAAGCAAATCGGTTGAGTAACAAAAAAGTTCAAGATGGCGGCGACTTTTTTAATATTTGACTTCAGAATCATGATTGTACTCCAACCGCATCCTCAGATATCGATTTTGAAGCAAATTGGTTCAGTAACAAAAAAGTTCAAGATGGCGGCGACTTTTTTAATATTTGACTTCAGAATCATGATTGGACTCCAACCGGATCCTCAGATATCGATTTTGAAGCAAATCGGTTCAGTAACAAAAAAGTTCAAGATGGCGGCCACTTTTTTGATATTTGACTTCAGAATCATGATTGGACTCCAACCGGATCCTCAGATATCGATTTTGAAGCAAATCGGTTCGGTAACAAAATATTTCAAGATGGCGGCGATTTTTTTAATATATGACTTCAGAATCATGATTGGACTCCAACCGGATCCTCAGATATCGATTTTGAAGCAAATCGGTTGAGTAACAAAAAAGTTCAAGATGGCGGCGACTTTTTTAATATTTGACTTCAGAATCATGATTGGACTCCAACCGCATCCTCAGATATCGATTTTGTTGCAAATCGGTTGAGTAACAAAAAAGTTCAAGATGGCGGCGACTTTTTTTATATTTGACTTCAGAATCATGATTGGATTCCAACCGCATCCTCAGATATCGATTTTGAAGCAAATCGGTTGAGTAACAAAAAAGTTCAAGATGGCGGCGACTTTTTTTTATCAACTTTTATCTCAGCTTGGCAGGCATAGCACATGTTGTTCATTGTGTAAAGTTGCTTAGGACGACCGCTAGGGGCGCCACTGTCAACCTTATAAAGTTTCTTCTGATCTCCGCTGATATAGAGACGGCAGCACTCAGACAACGATGAGCAAGCAAAGAATGAAAAAGTGATAATGTGGTCGATTGTCTAGGTTACACTGACTAAAATTACATGACAATATTAAGTTTGACAGCTCTTATACTGACGCCATAGATTCCATTTTCGAACTGACTTTTGAATTATTTTAATGTACTGATGAACTAATTCAAAAGTGAGTTCGAAAATAGAATCTATGGCAACCGCGTAAGAGCGTCGGAGCTAATATGTCAAGTAATTTTAGTGTGTGTGTCCTAGAGAATTGGAGGATCCCAGTCCGTGAGGATCGAACTTGGATCACTTGTGTTACTCAGTGCTGGCCCAAAACGATAACAATCCGAGCCATTGCTGATACTAAGAACTGATTCGAATATTGGCATATGATCGTGCGGGCATTTACGTTGTATTGATTGTGCAGGTAATTTGGAATAATAATTGAAACAAAAAGTAAACTTTAGAAAAAACCGACTTCCACAAACCCTATTTGATTAGATTGAGTTTAATACAAACTGTAACTCCTAATCCCCAATTGGGGAATTATTTTGTCAAATCCCATCTCAGTGCTACCCCACGCTACTAAGGAACCTCTGTACAAAGTTTCATGGCTCTAGGTCCACCGGTTTAGGCTATGCGTTGCCTGCCCGTCAGCCACGCATTGTATTTGTACCTAGTATTGAGCAGGTCTGGTGGCCATATGTGGTCTTCATTATCAGTTCCGCATCACAATATCATTATGCTTATCATGAGTAAATACACGAGTTATTATGAATAATTGAAATAACCGGCCAAGTGCGAGTCGGACTCGCGCACGAAGGGTTCCGTGCCATTATCTATAAAAAACCGCAAAAAAAATAATGTATGGGAGCCCCCCTTAATATTAATTTAATTTTAATTTAATTATTTATTTTTTAAGTAAATAATATACTCAATATATTGTGAACATTTTAAGCGTCTACCTGCTACCATTATCAATATCGAGCAAAAATGAGCAAAAAAATCACGTTTGTTGTATGGGAGCCCCCCTTAATATTAAATTTCTTTTGATTTTTAGTATTTGTTGTTATAGCGGCAACAGAAATACATCCTCTGTGAAAATTTCAACTGTCTAGCTACCACGGTTCATGAGATACAGCCTGGTGACAGACGGACGGACGGACGGACGGACGGACAGACGGACAGCGAAGTCTCAGTAATAGGGTCCCGTTTGGCACCCTTCGGGTACGGAACCCTAACAAAAAGTAAGCTAATACCCGATACTACGCCATACCCATATTGCAAAATAGAAATTTGGCTCTGCAGCCATCTGGAAATGCAAAATGGACCCCTAATTCGTCACTAGAACCCTAAAATACCTCGAAAACCATACCCATATTACAAAATGAACTCCAAATTCAGATTAGCTCGATGGCACCATATTCCTAAAGGACTTGTCACAACGAACCTAATGAGATGAGTATGAGAGTAGATAAATAGTGTATGAACTAAACATGGTGTGAAACTACACATAACTAGGTAGGTATTAAAACTCTCGTGGGATACTATCAAAAACACCCACTCGTGTTTTAATACCCCTCATTATGGAACAGTTTCATAAACTACTATTTCAATCCTACTGACTACCAGTAAGACACCGTACTACCAATTTTCAGGAGTATCAAGACGAATCCCATAAATTTTTTAGGCCTTGGCTACTTTTGAGGAGGAAAAACCGTATTTTATTATGCCATGACGATGCCGCGTAGCAATTATTTTATGACTGACTTTTATTGAGACGAGCGACACAACCTCTCCCTTCGAGAGCCTAAGCGGTAATGCCTCCCGTCGCCTTCGCGCATACCCGCATGCAATTTATTTCAGCGCAAGTGATAAAATGAAGATTGATTCGAAATCGCCGATTAATTCTAAAATGTTAAACACTAAACTTTAAGATATTTCGATTACCTATTTTTGGACACAAGAATCAAACCAATATTCCTCGTAGAACTGCTGGAATAACTCGATTTAGGTAAAAAAGGACTATTCGTTTATATTTTTTTTCATATACTTTATGATGACATTATGATCTTTTCAAACACTAAATTTTTAGGTAAGGGACTATTTTATAACATATATTTTTTCTGGATTCAGAAAGTGTCTCAATCTGCTGGAATAACTCAATCTGTTGGGCATTTTAGCTGGACGGGCGCCTTAAGTTTCGTTTGCGCCGGGCCTGGGTTTTTTTTTCATACATTCGTAGCAGTGTCCTTTAAATAAATAAAAAAATGGTTGTCTGTCTGTAACTCAGTATAATAACTAAACGGAACTGTAAAGTCGGTTTACGGACGATAATTTTACGTGAACGTCTTAACTCGTACTAAAATGCACCGCGCATGCGCGCTGTGAAATACTTGGTTTTGGAGGTTTGACCACTTTAACGTTTTGTTGTGGTATGGTACCTTGGAGGAACGCGGCCTTTTCTATGGAAAGGGAGAAGCCATTCGCACTATTTCCCCTCTGCCAAAGTACAAGCCCAGTTGGGCATATGCGTTTAATAAAACTAGTTGTCGCTCGGATTTCCAACTAGACCGAGTCAAGTTACGCGAGTGAACGGTGCCTACACTTAACGGCCTGGCCACGGGACGTTCGCCGCCGTTGCGAATATTCGCGCGGTGCAGCGGGACAGAGCTAGGCAGCTGTAATTCTGTCCCGTTCGCACCACGCGAATATTGCTGTAGCGAGTGTCCCGTGGCCAGGCCGTAAAATGCCGAATTTCTCTGTTTTTTTTGCTGCAAAAAGAAGTTTGGGACATCAAACTTATAAATGGATGGTGTTACATTTCAGATGTAAGTAAATTTATATCGTTTTATTGCTATTTAATTAGATGACACCAAATTCATAAAACAAAATAAATAAAAATATGGTGAATGATGAAACACCTTGGTTTTCAGGCATTGAATTGAATATTGGATATTCAGTGCTTTTATTTTCTTTGAAACCCAATCATTATTTCTGGATATGTTTCGTAACTGGCATTACTTACCTGTTTATATTATTTGTGTGAATTAATATGCTGTGAAACATCAACAAATCTAAATAAATAAATAAACAATACACCATAATTATCTCGATCGATAAACCAAAAAGTGTATTTCCAAGAAGTCATTTGTACATTTCATCATTTCCACGCTTTCACCACCCGTCTTGGCACCACCACATCTGCATCATCAGGCCCAGGCTTCACCATGTCCCGCTGCAGCTCCGCTATCAGTCGCAGCAGGAAGTTGACTACTTGGCTGCAGGTCCCGTCGCGGAGTCTGGGGAAGTCCCGGCGGGTTGGCTGGGACTTGCCGTGGCTCATCATGATGGTTTGGTGGGTCAGAGAAGCCAGCAGGCGTTTGAGGATGTCCACCTGATGAAAACAATGATATTTGAGTAGGATCGTAAAATAACATTATAATTTTTTTAACCGACTTCCCAAAGGAGGAGGTTTACAATTCGTCCGGATATGTATATATTTATGTATATGCCCCGATAGCGCCTAGACGGATGGACCGATTTGGAAAATTAATTTTTGTTTAAAAGGGTTTACCTTCCCATTGGTCCCATTGACACCAGGTCAGGATCTGATGATGGGATCCTGAAGAAATCGAGGGAACTCTTCAAATATTATAGGCAGACCTATAGTGAATTTTGTGTTTTTAGTAATAACTCGTGTATTTACTCACGGTAATATTGTGATGCGAAACTGCTGATGAAGACCACATATGGCCGGTACAAATACAATGCGTGGCTGACGGGCAGGCAACGCATAGCCTAATCCGGTGGACCTAGAGCCATGAAACTTTGTACAGAGGTTCCTTAGTATAGCGTGTAGCGTGGGGTAGCAGTTAGCACTGAGATGGGATTGGACAAAATTAATTCCCCAAGGAGGGGGGGGGGGGGGATAAGAGGTTACAGTTTGTAATAAACTCAGTCTAACCAAATAAGGTTCGTGGAAGTCGGTTTTTTCTAAAGTTTACTTTTTGTTTCAATTATTAACATTTACATACAGGCACATACATTGCTTCGGGCCCCAAACTAGGATACCCTGTGTCGTGGGAACTAGAAACAGCGACATCACAAACGAGTAGTCATCCAAGACCTGGGTTTTTTTTTGTCCCCAGCCGGGATTCGAACCCGGGACCATTCAGATGCTCAACCGCTGAGCCACAGAGGTTGTGAGGGGTGAGTAGAGATGCAGGGGTGAATAGGAATGTCAACGACCTCTGTGGCGATGCGGTCGAGGCTGTGCTTACCACGCTAGAGGTCCCGGGTTAGAGTCCCGGCTGGGGAAAAAACATCCCCGTGTCTTGGATACAACACACATACAAGTACACGTGTGTGATGTCGCTGTTTCTGACTGGTTTCCACCACGACACAGGCTATTCATAGTGTGGGACCAGAATAATGTTATGTTGCTATAATGTATTGTCTCTTCTTTCAAGTATTCAAGTAGGTAGGTATTTAGTAAGCATTATACACAATTCTCAAGGATAGTGTGTCCCATACTAGAGAGGTAGCTCCGTATCATGGGATCTTTGGACCTTTTGAAGTCCTTTCAGGTGTTTGTTCGTGCAACGCAACTGCAGACGACGTTTCGCGTGAGTGTGTGCGAGATGTTTGTGCGGTCATATCCATGGGTATGATGGAGGAGTGTGCTCGGTGAACGATAAAACGTGCCGACAGATACAATATATCTGGGCCCTAATGCTGCTCTGAGAATTTCACTTATATTTCATTACTATTTCATTACTATTCCATTGCAAACACCCAATCAAGGAGGATAATAATTTAGGAGAATACCAAATGACGCCATTTTGGGTGTTTGCAATGGAATAGTAATGAAATATAAGTGAAATTCTCAGAGCAGCATTAGGCCCCTGGTAATATGCTACGAACTAGCACCTCTAGTCATACGTCATTTTGTCTTTACCTTTTTACTAGCCGCCAGTGGTCGAAGACGAATAATGAAGCGGAGGAGATATTCTAGGATGATCACATCTTCCTGTAAAGAAAAATGGACATTTTCAGTCATACTTGCACCCGTAGCATGCCGAGTGCGGTGGGAGCTTTTGTCGCGGAAGGCGAGGGACAGAGACATATAAAGGGCGCGCTCCGTCCTTTCATTTTGTCGCGTCGCGAACCCCGCGGGTGCAGGTATGCTACGGGTGCATGTCTCACAGTAGGTGATCCACGGTGATAGCCTGTGTCGTGCGTGAGAACCAGGAACAGCGAAGTCACTCACAAATAGACATCGACAATACCCTGAGTGTTTATTTCAGAACACGCAACGGTAATTAAACATAGCGTCACGCATTTTCCCATACGGAGAGGCAGAGGAACAACTGTGCCTAATTTAAACCATTTTTTCCTTACTCCAATTTGCGTGACAGAGGGCTAGCCTGATCGCCGCAGCTATGGAGTAATGAAGGTTTCCCCACAATGTTTTTATCACTGTGAAATATCAGTGTTGCACTAATCTCATTGGTAGATATGTCGAAGGCATTTTGTATGATTCCGCCGTTTACATACGGCGACGGCAGTTTATAAACGCTCGCTGTTTTGTAATATGCCGAAGGCAAAATGACAACTCGTTCAATTGTTGTAATTTCAACGTTGGTTGTAGTTTTAGGGTGACCATGAAGAAAACACAGTTAGGACAAATCAGACTTTATTTAAGCAATCAGTATGCTCTTCGGTTCTCTTACTTAGTTAAAATATTTAACTAACAAAAACGACATTTATATTATAAACAATAATTAAACTTCTTGGGATAATATGGCACTTTCAATGTGTGTGTGTGTGTGTGTTTTGTGTTTTATGTTATTTATGTTGTTGTTATGCTGTGTGTTGTTTTGTTTGTTGTTGTGTGTTATTTGTTGTTTTTGTGTGTGTTATTTGTTGTTGTTGTGTATGTTATGTTGTGGCTGTGTTTGTTATTGTGTTATATTGGGGTTTGTTTGTGTTGTTATATTTGTTGTTGTGTTTTTGTGTGTTTTTGTAATGTTTTTCATTTCAAAATTACCAAATATTAATGTGTTAAGATTTTTTTTTTCTTTCGCACTAATTTTAAATCAATATAGTTATAGGTAATTTGCTGAGTTCGGTATAAGTATGGAGATCCGTATTTCAACGCAAATTATGGAAGAACTTCAGTTCCTGACCTACTGACCTTGACCTTGAGGGGGAGAAGGGGAAAGGGGGAGGGGGTAGATGCCCCCCCCCTACTTCTCCCCACCCCGCGGAAATGCCTTGTTTCTGAGATATGATTTTTTAAAGTTTTGAAGTTGTTTTGCATTGTTGAGGGGAAGAGCGGTTGGAGGGGGGGTTGCCAGGAGTAGGGGGTCGCCTCGCTCCGCTCCGCTTCGCTCCGGCTCCCGGTTCTGCTTATAAGTGTGTACCTAACAAACCTATCTTTAGTTTTCAAACAGGAAGTAACATATAATTGATTTTTTTGACCAGTAATATTGTGCAGGGGTCTTCCGAGAACCAGATTCTATGGACACCTTAGCATCTTTTAGGTGACGGATAACCTCAAAAATCTTCTCAGTTGTCCACGGCTTTTTTACTGCTCCCGCTTGAAGATCGTAAAGTTTTTTCAACTCACTATAGTAAATGTCTTTAAAATCACAATTATTTTGCGAAAAGTCTTTTGAACACATAGTATTTGCACTATTTTCAATCACTTTTTGTGTCACAAAACCACTACTCGACGCCATTTTGTTTGTTTTGGTCAACAGCGACGCGCGTGGTAAGAAACAGAACTAAATACTTCAATTTGCCGCGGCATTATGTATATGGCGATTCAATCGTCAATCAAATGTTTAGGCATATTAGATAATGATGACACGGCATTATACATTTTGCCTTCGGCATATTACAAAACAGCGAGCGTTTATAAACTGGCGACGCCGTATGTAAACGGCGGAATCATACTAAATGCCTGCGACAGATACATGATTGGCACTGGGATTCGAACCTGCATCTCCTGTGTGAGAGGCAAGCATGAAACTCTTAGCTCGTACACGCAACTTCATAAATCTTCCTGAAGATAATGAAGGTGATAAATATACTAACCAGAGGCAAGTTGGCTATGCAAGCCTCGACGCTGTGACCTCTCGTCACAATGATGGAGAGGTCAGCTCGGTCCAGCACCGGCTGTTTCAGACCTTCGAGCCAGTCCAAAAGCAGACCCGACAAAATGGCTGGGTCTTCCTGATAGGCAAAGAAATAATAGAACTATAATGTAGGAAATTAAGCCAAGTTTGCTCAGTCACATCACACGCATATTACGACTCCATTGTGTATTCCATAATAAGTGATACATTTTAAAGGTGCTTGTGATTGATTGATAAGTCACAAGATGCCCCTGGTGTTTTATTGTGTGTTTTCTAGCCATTACCGTCTACCACAACTCTAGGGGCTGAAACAGCGACATCACAAACATGTAAACATCCAAGAACTGGGGGCTATTTTTTGTCCCTAGCCGGGATTTCGAACCCGGGACCTCTCGCATGGTAGGCAATGCACAACCGCTGCGCCACAGAGGTCGTCACTATGAAACCGATTTGTATAATAGGTGGGCTTTCTCGTCGCGATGTTTTCCATTAGAGGGCTCAGCAATTCAGCATGCACGTCGGCGGCAGCAGTCTACGGCAGCCTTCCAAACATTGAAATTTATTTTATTTTTAACCGACTTCCCAAAGGAGGAGGTTTACAATTCGTCCGGATGTTTGTCTTTTTTTTTTTTTTTTTTTTATGTATGTTCCCCGATAGCGCCTAAACGGGTGGACCAATTTGGAAAATTATTTTTTTGTTTGAAAGGGTTTACCTTCCCATTGGTCCCATTGACACCAGGTCAGGATCTGATGATGGGATCCTGGAGAAATCGAGGGAACTCTTCAAATATTATAGGCAGACCTATAGTGATTTTTGTGTTTTTCATAATAACTTGTGCAAATGCACATGGTAAGCATAATATTGTGATGCGGAACTGCTGATGAAGACCACATATGGCCACCAGATCTGCTCAATACTAGGTACAAATACAATGCGTGGCTGACGGGCAGGCAACGCATAGCCTAAACCGGTGGACCTAGAGCCATGAAACTTTGTACAGGGGTTCCTTAGTAGCGTGGGGTAGCACTGATGTGGAATTTGACAAAATTAATTCCCCAAGGGGGGGGGGGATAAGGGGTTACAGTTTGTATTAAACTCAATCCAATCAAATAGGGTTTGTGGAAGTCGGTTTTTTCTAAAGTTTACTTTTTGTTTCAATTATACACAATTAAATTGCCTACAAAACGAATAGTCGGCCCTGGCTACTAAACTAGGTTATAGTATTAGTATAATACTATAGTATCTGTGGTTATAGCTTGTATTTTAACCAGTTCCTCTCATATTGATTTTGTACATATTATAAACATGCTTACAGTTAAGTTTACCATGCTTAAAAATAAAATAAAATAAAATAATAATCTTAATTATCCTAATTACGAATGTGTGAGATTAAATTTTACGTTGTCGACACTTTTTAGGCGGCTGCCTACGCGCATACTGCTCGACTGCAAAAACTCTTGAAACGTCAATCTCACAACAACATCTCACACCAGGTTTCTTCCTCTAAAACACTCAAAAGAAAAGTCACTGATCAGTAATCACCTCATCATCAATTTTGGCCATCGCTTCTCCTCTCTGGTTGATATCAGTCCGAAGTTCTTTCAAATACTTCTTTCTGTCCTCTGGAAGACTGTGGTGATCTACTAGGAACGCCTGAAATAGTAATTGGGGTTAGTTATCAGATCCCGCGGTTCCAACGGTCATGGAAAACATCTCCATAATTACAGCGATGAGCTCAGCTACTATGGCTACTCGGTGGTAGCTACTATGGCTACTCGGTGGTAGCAGTCATAAAACTGTGGCTGTGACAGCTTGATAACTTCTGACAGTCCAATTGGCCACTGAGGCCGACACCTCTCCATTAACCAGCACTATAACGGATACAAAAATTCAGGGCAGGGGGCAATCCTCGCATTATCGGGGTCGAAATATCGATTAGAGATCCGAATATCTCCATCGAAAACAAAAGGTTCTCTCAATCCGCCACCGTTTTCAACGGAGTATGTATGCGGTATCGAAACCGATATCTTAACTATGTTTTTTTTATTTATTAAGGTAAACCTCGATGAACTCGATAGTGCGAGAATTGGGGGCCTTTTCAGTTTCGGTCCTGATTTCTGATCTCCAGGTGGACGTCGGTACCTCATAAACATGTATGGCCGCCAGATTCCCGGCTGAGCCGCCGGTGATTCTGCTGACCGTCTCCAGACTGCGGTCGATCTCCTCCTCAGTCTGATCACGCCACTCTACCATGGGGAGACGAGGAACCGCCTCTGGAACGATACGGATATGAATGAATTAATGAATAAAATCGTTTGATTTAGGATAACAATCCATAGGTCCAGAGTGAATGCGCGGTGACTAAAGACTTTAGCCACTTTAGCCACACCCGCCTTGTCACTACAGATGGACGCAGGCGGAGGTTTCATAATGTTGGATATTACGCGCCCGCCGCCCCACCGCGCAAGCCCCTCTTCTTCTTCTTCTTCTTCTTCATTCAGCTATCCCAACTCCAGCACAAGCTGAAGTAGGAGGCCTGGATGTTCCAGGAGGGTTAACGCTCTGCTGTTGTCTCCCAGAATATTCTGGTCCCTATGGTGGAGGGGCACGCAAGCAACATGTGCTTCACGGTCTCGTCCACTTCCATGCATCCCCTGCTAAGGGAAGCCCCTCACTCCCCTCACTCCCCTCACAATAATAACACAGCTGGCTTATGCATCACTGCTTTTACTCCATCAAAGAGTTTTTGATTATTTTGATAATCTAAAATGGTAAAGAGACGACAGCTATTTAGGTAAATGAGAGAAAATATGTATAATCGTATATATAATTACTTTAATAATGTTTGTACGCCTTATGAGGCAGATTTTTGCGACACATAACATTAACCCTAGAGTGGGCGCGCTATGAGCATTTTGCCGCCCGCGCTAAAAAAAAATCGTTTAAGTGCGGTTCGGTATCGCACACGAAGGGGTACCGTACCATCGTACAACAAATCAAAAGCACTCAAAACAATAAAAAAATGAAAATTTAAAAAGTTTATGCCTTCACGAGATTACGGTTCGTGCAGACGGACCCGGTGACAGACAGGAGGGACGGACGGACGGACGGACAGACGGACAGCGAAGTCTCTGTAATAGGGTCCCGTTTGGCACCCTTCGGGTACGGTACCCTAAAAACGGTTATAATTTTAAAAACAACTGCCCGTTAGGTTTGCGCTTTTTAGTAGCTGCCCTCACTCTCGCTTGTAACGCGTGCCGAAAGGCTGGACGCTGTAAGTGCGCGGGGGAGCGCTTGAGGAGCAAGTTGTTACAATTAGGTGTCACCGGACGGCGAATCGCTCACCGCGCGCCCACTCATGTAAGTAATATTGTGCAATGTATTTTTTGCAAACTTGAAGGGTAGACTTTATATTATGGTGCATTTATAATTAAAACTAAAAATACAATTTTTCTTCATTTTTTAAGTATTAAAGAGTGTTATGTAGGATAAGAGAAAAAAAAAAAGTCAATTTAAATATAAAGTTTCCTAAAGTCTTTTGTAAACCAAAGTTTATAAAACAGAGTTTAATAAATATGTTGATTTATCATTACTTATTATTGTATTATTTAATTCCTGAGAAAATAAATTAATTTAATTGCTATATTTCTAGTTAAAATGGTCAAAGTAAATGGGCGGCGAAATGCTCCCCACTGAAGTTTCACAAAAAGACGCGCCCACTCTAGGGTTAAGCTACCTTAGGACCTTGGACGAACTACCTAAACAGGACTGAGCACTGGGATGAAAAAACGTGCCGACAAGGTTATCAGACCAAGGGTTTGCATCTCTTTTTAGTAGGATGCCCAAGCCATCTCTTCATCGGGAACATTTTTGGTTGTATAATATGTATTCGTTGATTCGCATACTCCATTCCTGTTTTACAATTCACAAGATTCGGTACGATTGACATAAGATATCGGAGAGATAACGATTGACATAAGATATCGGAGAGATAGGCGCTATATAGATGACGCCTATGCCCAGCAATGGGTCGACGTGTGCTGATGATGAAGGTATATAAAAAGGCCTTTGTACATTCTTAATGGTTTATTATAATTCTGTATTTACATTTGCTCCTTCAGACATAGTAATTTATTTTATAAAACTAAAACTTTATTGATATATAGCACCCTAGACGTTACTAAACAATATAGTTTTATATAGTTTTTGTCTCAAAAAGTATACGATGAAAATGTATATGATCTAAAATGATGGCAGAGAGCATCACAACGTGATACCGGTGATAAAACAAAAAATCAAAGTCCCAGAAAGCGAAAGTCTCCTCTCCATCCTAGGTTTGCTGGAAGAGATCTCTTATTAGAGATAAGCTCGCCTTTGTACATGTTTTTTCTAATATTAAGTGTCTGTATTATGTTTTCTGTGCAATAAAGTATAAAGTAAGTAAGTAAGGAAGTCTTTTTCCCTTGGCGCCCCCCCTTATCGCCCCCTCCGTGGTCTGACACGTCATAATAGGGTTTATCATAATAATAACTATCATCCATAAAAATAAGGAAGGACACCTAAAGTAAAGTTGTGATGTGACTTCCCTCTCAGTCATGGTTACCCTACTTTGGATTTTTTCTGTTTACTGTAAAAGAGCGAGACAAAATTCTAGTAAGTGGCTCTCGCTCGGCACGATTTCTCTGCACCAGGTTGGCAAAGGAATAGCTATCTAATTGCAATGTCAGACAGTTTAATATACATTGGCAAAATTTTTAAAGTGTTCTATCCTGTTTAGGTAGTTCGTCCAAGCTTAGGACCTACATTGTAACCAAAAATCAAACAAATAAACTCATTCCATTTCATTTCATTTCACTCTGAACAAGGCCATAGGTACTTGTAAAAGTTACTCAGAATGGTCTTCCTAACAAGCCCCTAAAATATGACTACACTACACCATTCTGTTACATCCTGTACATACTAGGCTCAATATCCTCCGGCGTGGCTGGGTCAGGCGGGGTGGTCAGCCGCAGCCGGTAGCTCAGGAAGGCCTTGTAGAAGGCTCGTCGGCGCACGCGCAGGTCCAGCCCGGGGGACTGCTGGCAGCTGCTGAGCTTGAGCAAGCGCTCGCAGATCTTGTACACTATCTGAAGACAAGATCTTGCATAGGTACTATGTGGTGAAGGTGTACACTACCGTCCGAAGTCTACGGCCCGCGATTATCACCTACGTCCACAAAAGACCACGCACGATCTTTTTTTAGGGTTTCGTATCTCAGAAGGAGAAACCCTTATAGGATCACTCGTGCGTCTGTCCGTCCGTCCGTCCGTCACAGGCAATTTACTCAGAACATATTGGACCGATGAAGTTGAAAATTGGTACACATATCAATATATGTGACCCAAAGACAGAAGTGCAATGTAAATATATAAATATGGAATGTAAGGGCCACTTTTGGGGGCCAAATGAAAATAAAATTTAAAAATTAAAATATGCCGTGTGACATATCAAATGAAAGCGCATGGTGTGAGGATCTTAAATGTATTTTTATAATATTTTAAGACTTATTGACCGATTCGCATTTCATCAAAACCTCTAGGGTACTTCCCGAAGTCCTGAAAATCTGAAATTTGGTATGCAAGCACATGTTCGCACCCATATCCCATAAAAACTCCGAAATATTCAACTTTGACCCCTAACCCACTAAACCTGGGGTGCAAAATTTGTATGAAAAACTGAATTTTGGGGTACTTTTAGGTTATTTTGTTGGTATTAGTCCTATTATTGTTGTACGAAACCCTCTCAACGCGAATCCAACTCGCACTTGGCAGTTTTTTTTTTCTGTTTTTTCACAGGTTTTGAAGTTTCCTCGATGTAGGTAGGTTAAATATCACGGGTCAGCTAGTAGATAAATAGCTAGAGTTGAAAGTGGCTAGACAGTTTACGCTTCATCATCAGCGTGTCAGGGTATCCATTATTGAGTATAGGCCTCCCCATGTACACGCCATTCAACCCCATTGTGATGATGATGATGATGATGATGCCTTGGATACACTTTACCACTAAATACCTTTATTGTAGGTACTTACAAAAAACTGAATAAAGACACTAAACTAGGAAAAACATGTACAAAGCTTATCTCTAGAGATATCTAGAGATTCGTAATTTCGTAATTTCTTTATTATTGTACTCACATGACAGTAAAAATAGCTTAACATAGAAAAAAAAATGTACAAAGGCGAGCTTATCTCTAATAAGAGATTTCTTCCAGCAAACCTTCTGTAAGTACGCGAATCACACCCTTCGCTCGCAGTAGTTCCATTGCCCAGTTCCAGGTGGAACTATTATTATAGCACAGCAATATAAGAGAGGACGTTTATATTATTAAATGAAATTTTATGAAGGAGACAAAAAGAAAATAACTTTTTTTTTTCGCAACGGTTAGCGTTTCACTTTGTCTAGGGGGGTTGTTCTGTCTATAATAGTTACCTACCTTAGGCAGTTCTCTGAAGACTCGTTCGTCGAGCCCGTGCAACGTGGCTCGCTGTCGGTATAAGTGCTGGCGAAGTGTGAACTCCGCTGTCTTCCGGTCTTTCGTCAGTTGGAGAGGTTCCCTGTTGGTCATTTGTAGTTTTTATTGTAAGTGCTACACATGACGGACACACAGGGAACTGGAACTCACTAAAGAAAGATAACCTATAACCTATTCTAACATAACATAACAACTAAAAATACTCATATGCAGCTAAAAATACTCATTTCCAGCTAAAATTAACGGTCTGTGTCCTGACCTAAAAAACTCACTTGGAGCTAAAAACCACCGTCTGCGGCAGGAAGTAGTGCTCAAACTGCTGCACACACAGGATCTGTCCGGAAGTCTGCACGGAGCGCGCGCGCCGGCGCCGCACCAGGCGGATGGCGTCGTTGGCGCGCACGCGCAGCGAGTATACTAGGTAGCACGCTATCAGCACGCCAGTGCGACCGAGGCCTGAGGAAGGCGGTAGTTACACATTCAGTTTTCTGATCAGACTTGATCAGAGACGGAGGACAACTTACCCTGTGTTGCACGAAACAATATTGAAAAAGTTGTTAATTAATTTTATGGCGAGAATCTCAAGAGATTGTCATTTGTTTCTAATGCACTTTTTCTGAACTGCAAGACGACAGACGGATCGCAGGGCTCTTTCAATTAAGATGTTTATCGATGGTTTGCGGTGGTGGCGTCGTAGTGGTGCGGTAGTCGTATAATCTAAATTGAAAGTGGCTTGTAGGAGGCAGGATAGAGACGCTTTTTCACGTTATTAGTGTTAAATTTGACAGTTGCGCTATGGCCCTTATGTCAGACCTATCTATCTGCAGATTAAGGATAAGGATTAAAACGAACGTAAGAGCTCTTAGCTGTTGGACCGCCATGAATTAATTAATTGGCTAAGAAAGAAGCCCTCACCAGCATGGCAGTGGACGGCTACCCGACCTTCCTGCAGCGCAAACGACAGCACCTTCGCCATGTCCAGCAGACCCGACAGACTCGCCTCGCCGTAGTCCGGCCACGCGTAGTTGTAGTAGTACACTGCGAACAACATTAAAACCTAACTAGTACCTAGTTTATAAACTTAAAACACCTTTCGAAATCTGGGGGGCGCGCAGCGTCTCCGCAAAGTCGAGCAAACATAGGCGCACGCAACTGATTTGGTGGTCATGGTGCTCCTAAACGGGCCAGGTTTTGCTGCAATATGTAGCGGGCGACTATTGGTGTCCCTCTCTTACTCACATGTTAGAAAAAGCCACCATTAGTTGCCAGCCACATATTGCAGGTAAAATATGGCCTATTTAGGCGCACCTAATTAAATCGGTCTTACGAATTAAATAAGCTCAAAGTTTACACGAAAGAATCCCAGGATTTCGTCTACCACCGTCCGGCTCCATTTTCAGGTGATCATGATCTCAATATCGCTAAAAGATTAAAGGACGACGAATCTAATGAGCCTAAACTCGATAGGGTTACAAGTAAGCATCCTAACATCTTTCAGAAAATCGTCAAAACACCTCACATAAGTAATTAGGACAGAATGTTTGATCTATTCACAAGTAATCTACCTCAATCTAGTATATATATACTGTATTGTACGTGAACTTTGTATAATCTGTAACTGGCAAATAAAGACTTTTGTATTTTGTATTCACACGATATGGTCGCATCGCTTGCTCGCGCGATAATCGCGCGGTCGCTTTCTATTAGGACAACGCCATAGGACTTTAGGACAACGCCTATGACTACTAGACAACATGCACTCGCTAACTTATTTATATAGACATACAAGACGGGAGAGAGTACTCACTGTCGTTGGACATGAATAGTGCGGGTTCGTATGTGAAGCCCGAGGACGTCAGCGGAGGCCCACAGCTCGCGTGCTCGCCTGGAGTCTGCAGGTTGATCACAGTGCGGATGCCCCAGCTGGAGATACGGAGATAGGTACGGAGTTTTGCTTGCATAAACATAACCTTATGTCTTGTCTATAGTTCTTCTTTCGTGTAGGATTAAAAGATCACGATTGTAGTTTGTAAACCCACCATCCTTACTAATACCTGCTTTTAATAGTCAAGTCCAAATCTATCGCTTCTTCTTCCTATTTGTTGATAAATGCCGCCTTATTGGCTCTATGATTACTTTTGCATTGCAAATTTTCAATTCAAATATTTTTATTTCAAATATCAAAGTCATTCTATTCACCACGCAATCAACGTACTACTATAGGTACCTACCTACTCATACCTAACTATTACGGCTAATTTAAATTCTCGGTGGAAGTGGTCGTAAAGCTGTGTGAAAGGCCCTAATAGGGCACCTTGGCTTGATAAGGCTTCTGACAGCCGGGTTGACCCGCACTGAGCCAGTGTGATGGAATATGGCTCAATCCTGCTGGAATCTGGGTAAAGGAGGGAGACATAATGGGCTATATTTTGTTTTTATCATATTTAACCCGCACTGAGCCAGCGTGGTGGAGTATAGCTCTATCTTACTCGTATCCGGGTAAAGGCCTGTGCCCTCGGTGAGGACATTAATAGGCTACATTTATATTGAATTAAACAAACTACTTGTAATTGTTTGGCTTGTACATACACAACACAGACGATGAAAAAGAGCTGTTGTTGTTGTAAAGTTTGAAGCGTCTCTCTGCGTGTTTATCTGTACCTATAGCGCTCAAACGGCTCAACGGATTTTAATGCGATTTTTTGTAAATTGTAGTAAACTTCCCCGCGATGGTTCTTAGCCATTATTAAAATGGCCGCACCGGTGGCAGAGGCACAATTGTGCCCACTTTTACCCAGTTACTTAACACTCCATTGGTGACAGGGAGTTAGCCCCTCGTCGCAGCTATGGAGTTTTGAAGGTTTCCTCACGATGTTTGTGTTGTTAGCAGTAAATCAGAATAGCAGAACAGAACGACCTCTATGGCGCAGGTGCGCGCAGGCTATGCCTAAGTGCTTACCATGCGAGAGAGACGTCCCGGAATCTCTCGACATAGGTGTAGATATCGTTCGAATGATTTTGTATGGGAATCTGTCAATATATGTCTCGATCTCGATATCCGTATATCGAAGGCGCGAGAATCATGCCACTGGTCTTTGATGTTTACATGTTTGTGATGTCGCTTTTGGGGCCAGAAGCAATGTATGTGCCTGTATGTATTTTTTATGTTCATGTAATGTTTCAGTCGACTCACCTATGGAATTGCTGTATGATATTTCTGGCGGCGATACTCGCGGTGCTAGGGCGCGCCATCGCAAGAATGTCGTCCGTGATCCTGAAACGAGCAGGAAAGTATTCTTGTATCAGTTTTAGATTGCCTTTAATAATGAGGCATGATGCTATACGATTTTGTTAACAAGACAGAAAGAAAGAAATGTAATCTAAAGTAAAGTTCAATTACTGAATGTAGAATCGTCCAAGTTTTAATAACAAAGGTATCACAGCGTAATACTTTTTTCCATACGGGGTGGCAAATACACAATTTGCCTACTTTTAGCCGGTAATTTCATAAAATCAAATAAAAAGTTGTGTGTATTTTTAGGGTTCCGTACCCGAACGTGATCTTTTTTGCGGTTTTTTATAGATAATGGTACGGAACCCTTCGTGCGCGAGTCCGGCTCGCACTTGGCCGGTTTTTATTTTGCTATACCCTATTCTCCATTTAGGAATCCAATTAGGAACACGACCCGTGTTTGGCGGAACCCTTTATGGCTGAGTCCGATTCGCACTTGGCCACTTTTTATTCATGTTTAACTTGACTGTACTATCTGATTTTATTGCGAATCAAAGTACACAGCCAGGGTTATTTTATTATATTCTGAAATAATTTTCTTGTTTATTGTCTACCTGCAAGTCTAGATTTTTTAATGACACCGCATTGCAGCGCTTAGGTCACATATTTCACTGCATCACCTCCATCCACAGAATAATTGTGGAATAATCATTATGTTTATTTATGTAAATAAATATAATTAAGCGAATTAACATAAAACAGAAGTCGCAGAAGCGACGGAAGTCACGCGAATAAATGGCGGACGGAGTATGTCCGGATGCACAACCCACCACTTAAAGTTCGAGGGACGCTCATGCATGCATTCGCTGTCTTTCGCTTAGGAACAGACAACCACATTTAGACCCGACAGATAGAATTCCTGAATTCAGATCCGGAATTTCCGTAATTCAGTTTGAAAATTCCACAGTATGATTCGTTACTCTTGAATTCCCCTTTTCATTCACAGCAATTTGTAATATTATAGCTCTAGCTGGTAATTATAGCTGTCCAACAATCTTTTGGCATGTGAGTGACGTTTATAGGGGGGCGTCACTTCCACGCAACCTCATGCAATGCTCTTGCCAAAAATCGACAGTTTCACCTGTCACCGCACGCCAAAAGATCGTTGGACAGCTATATAAAGCTCGTTCTATTATACAAGCAAATTGACCATTATTTTAAATGGCAACATTGTATTTTATTACCTTTCTAAAGTGGCTTTACGTGATTGCTGTAAAAATGTGTTGATACATTGTGTCGAAATTACGCGACGCGCGAAGTTCGGCGGCGCGTGATTACGTCAAACACACTTGCCCAATTTACGTTGCGTTTTGGCGTACAACCGAACGTATTCTATGTACGTATTATACGCTATGAATAGAAAAATTACCTATACATTTATTTCCGCGTTGTATACTGTGTGTGGTCGCCAGGTCCTCTTGTCGTCCACGGATGTAGTGCTGATGAAGGATGAGATGAGAAATGGGAATGTTATAGGATGTCGATGAAATGGGTACCTGGTAGCTTCTTGAACGGAGGCTCCTCCGTCGTCGGCCGTTGAGATGGATGGCAGGCAGGTAGGAGCCACGGGCAGACCCTCGCTGGTCCTGGCCTCGTGGCACTGAGCAGGAAATATGGGTGCACGGAAACACTTCACTCGCGATCGCGGCGGAGGCGAGCTAGCTGCCGTTGGGGTTTGCGATAAATGTTCTGATGGGGCTTCTCGAGCTGATGGGTTACACGTGGGTATTCAGGAAGGCCGACACGGGCATGTGGCCGCTCTGTTCGAGTCTCGGGACGCAATGTGAGGTTAGAAAATGGACGACGCGTCCCACCACTCATGCTTCTGAATGTGACGTCACGTCTACAGGCAGCGTTTCGTATCCGCTGTATGGCGTGAACACTGTGTTTACGTCGGAATGTAAAATCGGGGTAACATCGGTCGCGTAATTTCGGCATAAAATTCGACACACTTAACTATATATATTCTATGTCTATATTATGTTAAGGCACAAAACTAAATGCGGCTCACGCACAATAATTAAAAGTTAATTTAGTACAGTTTGCAACTCGTCAAGATTAAGTAACGTTTTTTTTTATTTATTGGTTGTATCTTTAATATACTTGTAGAATGCAAATGATGCACTTATAGAAGGGGTGGTTATTTCTCAAATTGCTTCTGCTTTCAACGTCTAAGGGCATTTAGTAACTTAACTTTTTCTTAAACCATTATAACTTATTCAGTATGTCTTTGCTTGTAGAGTGCGTCCACTCCCATACTGCGTGCGGAGAGAGGCGGAAATTGATTTGACAGGTAGGCATTTTTTCGTTCCATAGTATTGCCAATTAAAATACTGGTGTTATAGACCCGCCGCGAACTACTGTCACGCCACCCTTCAGGCGCACCATAATCCTGGACGCACTCTATCGACTTGATGTCCGTTGATGATGACTTGATGCATGGCACCGGAAAAGGGGCTTCAATACTATCGGAATACTCCTATAATTTCTGTCAGCTCCAACCGCACAGTGCTACCTATAGATTGTAAGAATCACTCTATATCACTGGATCGCGTGCTAGCTAGCTGCATGTGAGTTCAGGAGTTGTATTCATTAATAAATAATGTACAGCCACTGTAATTTTTATTACACTTCCACCATACTCATTCATTACTCATGCATATTGCATACAGGTGTGTGAGGGTAGGTTTTGCTTTGACTCAAGTATTTCTTACGACTAGGGGAATAGAAAATTGTGCTTAAGAATTCATAATATACCATAGTGTCACACCTTTTCCTATACGGGGTGGCAGAGGCACACTTGTGCCCACTCTTAGCCAGTTATTCAGTTCCTACTCCATACTATACAAATTAATGTTCATATTCATAATATCAGAAAAGTAGTGTTGTGTGTATGTACTCAGGATATACTTAGTAAAGTGTTGTTCAATAATTTGTGTCATTATCGTGTAGAGTGGAGTAATAATAATGTAGTTGTTTAAAACTTCCTAGAAAGTTTCTTGTTACTTTTCAACGGGGAGAAAAACATATATATACTTAGGTTACTTGAATGAAGAATGAAGGATTAATAATGAAAAAGGATTAACGAATGAATGAAGATTAATGAATGAATGAATGCTCTATTCAATAAATAAATAATAAATGCGTTCAGGAATGAGACAATGAAGTCAGGGATGGATGAATATAATACAATATTCAAGAATAAATGAATTCAAAAATAAATTAATTTAAAAATGAATCATCATCATCATCATCCTCAGCCCACATTGACCCACTGCTGGGCATAGGCCCGTGCCTGCTTTGGTCCACCGTCCATCGTCCCGTCTAGCCAAGTGACCCGCCCATCTCCACCTCAATCTCGTTATCCGTTTGCCTACATCTGTGACCTTTGTTTTCCGTCGAATTTCGACGTTTGGCCCACAAAAATGAATGAATAAATGAATTGGATAATTAATGAATTCAAGATTTAACGAATAAAGTAATTCACGAATGAATGAAATCAAATACTTATTTATTAATTCCAGAATGAATGAATTCAAGAATCAAATAATTCAAGAATGAATCAGTTTAAAAATGAAAAACATTCAAGAATGAACCATTTCAAGAATGAATTATTTATTTATTTAGCGTTTGGTCGCTGTCGTCAACGTCACAACTCATAAAGGTGGCAGTTTGAGCAGCCATTTGATAGCCTCTTCGTCAGCGGAGTGGACTTTTTGCAGTCCTCCCTCGATCGACCATAGAGGGATGAATGAATGAATTCAATAATCATTCAAGAGTGATGATGAGATGAATGACTGTGTAAATTCAAGTATGAACGACTCACCAATCCGAGTAGAGTCCCTGTATTGCGCTGTTCTCATGGTGCGCTTGCTCGTACCGACAGCGCGCGCCGCCGCAGAAGAGGGCGCACTGTAGCGCGGGGGGGGCGGTCGTGCGCGCGCGCTCGCCCAGCGCGGAGTAGTGCGGGGGGGGCGCGTGGTTGATGCGTGAGCGGGACTCGCGGCTTCTGGAATACAAAACGAATTAGTGAATTCACTTTAGTCGCGGTATCTGGAATACAAAACGAAAATACTGTTCTTGTATGTAATATTACCAACTTGCTAGTTACTTGCTAATAGTGTAAATACCTACTTGTATTATTTCTGCGTAATTCCGAACCACGCACAAACCTACGTGGCTTTTGTGGTTCTTGCAAATGAACATGTTATGTTTTATAATAAATAAAATAAATAAATAAATAATTAGTGAATTCACTTTTGTCGCGGTATCTGGAACACAAATCGAATTGGTGAATTCACTTTTGTCGCGGATTCTGGAACACAAAACGAATTGGTGAATTCACTTGTCGCGGTTTCTGGAATGCAAAGCGATTTTGTGAATACACTTTTGACAGTTCAAAACTCATGATATTCTTGACATATGCTACATAAATCTACATTTTCCCATACGGGGTGGCAGAGGGTCAACTCAATCAATTGTGCCCATTTTTAGTCCACACATTTTTTGAGTGCTATATGACGCCGTGACTCTTTTTAACACTCGGGGATGTTGTGTGCTGTGTTGTGTGGACGTTCCGCCGGTTATTCAATCCTCCATTTTTCGTGGCAGGGTGCTAGCCCATCGCCGAAGCTTTGGAGTACATAATGAAGGATTCTTTACGGGATTAATCTTGGCAATGAAAAATAACCACTGCAGAGCAAAGACGCGGTTAGTAATCACACATCTCCGATGAAGCTGCACTGATCCATTCTGGCAGAAAACAATAGGCTGAGGCCTGAGACGCTCGGGAAAACCATGATGCGCGCGATGAAACGCATATGTGCGTCCAAGGCACTCGATGAATGCACGGTCAACGCACATTTGCGTCATGGATACTCAACAAGTATTTGTTAACAAATGTAGGTAGTAGATAAGTTAAGACGTACCTGTCCAAAAAGTGAAACCGCTGAAAATTCTCGAAATTAATACTCGACTTTCGCCGATCCTTACTGAAATGCACTTTTGACATGATTTCCTAAAACAAACTTCTTGATATTGAACTTTGAAAACCAACCAGCGAACAAAAATAAAACGTCACGCTCGAGTTGGTGACGCCGAATTCGCTATATTCGGCTCCAGTCCAGTCTGATGTCTAGATTTATCAGACACACCACGCAAACTGTTATAGTACAATAATTTTAAGAATTTTGAAGGTAGATCGTATTAGTAACTAAAATTCACTTCTGTTGCTAACGTCTCAAGGAGAACTACAAGTTTTATTATATTTTAAAAAATCTCTACGTTAAAACTGTAACGTTATTTTCAGTCGCAATACGCGTTGACACTGAGCGTGACGTGACGATGGTAGATTGGGCTGAAAACTAACAACAGAAAAAAAACACATTAGTGAAGGCATAGAGTTAACGTAAAGGTCAGCAACGACAACAATTAAACCGATATTATGTTGCTGAATATTGTGTTTAGGGAATATACCCTGAGTGCACGAAACTATTTGGACAGTTAAGGTTGTCACCTAATTTCATAGGATTGTCATTTGTTTCTGATGCTCCGTAGCATAAAGTTAATGTTTATCAATTTATCATACACAAACAGCTCGAAACTTTGAAAAACATATATCTGTAACAGGGTGACAGACACTGCGGGGTCGTGTAGCAATAAAGTAACCTAAGATTTGCCTATTGGTTAGGAATGTTATGCTTTAGATGAGAGCTCGCTAAGTCATCATTTTTGTTTGGTACAAAAAATAATTAAAATGTATGTCCTATTTTGGTTCAGGGTCAGTTGGCTGTGTATAGGTATGTTTGTTTCGTGCGACTTAGGGATAGTAGTGTAAATTCAATTGCAAGTTTGTGCATGACAAACTTTTACTCTCAATAAGTCAACGTGTGATGTGAGTTTGTTATAAGCTGTTGATATCCACTAAATTAAACCACATATACTTAGGACCTTTCGAGAATTCCGGTAAGGTGTGTCTGTGACAGATTCATGTGCCCACGTTGAGACAGTACAATACTCCATTTTGCGTGACAAGGGGATAGCCAATCGCCTCAGCCAGGAGATAAGGACTAACCATACAAAATAAACATTATAATTCTTTTGCTAACTCTACAGAGACAAAGGACTGTTGACTGTAGTGTAGTGTACTCGTCATATGGCTGTTGTCTGTTCTGCCCCTAGAGTCAATATACACTACACGAGTCGCGCACGCTATTAAAATAGCTTTTTTGTGTAATCCATTAGGTGCTTGCGACTTACTGAATACACTTCACACAGGGTGTCCATAGGTACATGTATCTACAAAAGCAAGCGTATACGATACGAGTTCCATGTTTTTTTTTCGACTACGACGAAAGGAGGGTTATGATTTTTGACTGGTATGTAGCATAGATACTTATAATAGGATCCAAACTCTTTGACTTAAACAATACAGTGAATAACACTACAGTACTTTCCTTTTCGACCTTTGGTCAGACTTTAGAGCTGGCTTCGATTACCAAAAGCATATGAATTATTACTTAGGTACTACTTAAAAGTAGTAGTAGTAGTAGTAGGACTATCTCTGCAATTTTTTTTTTTTCAACGTAGTTTCGCCCTGTATAATCACCCTATACAGAAAGAAACCCTAATGATCCGATTTGATTATATGTTCTCGAAATTAACCCTTAGCGTATGTCCATCACACATGGCATAAGGAACAATTACTTATTCTGTGACAGTTTCGTCATGCATTTACAGATCAATAAGTATCTACCGATGTAAATATAGATCGACTACAGGTAAGTCAGTTAAAAAATCTTGGCGTTATGGCTTGTGTGAGTTGGAATGCAGAACTATAGAAAGTAAAATAAAAGGTCAAGTACGGGTACTAGCGCAGCACCAAGGATTCCAAAAACACGTGTAGATTGATATTATTACGACGTTATTCGTAGCTGGTGTAGTTGAGCATGTCCTAAAAATTTTGCCATTTTTTTTAGTGTAATTTTCTGCAACTTTTAAATTCATTTCCTTGAAATCACGAGCTCTTTTCACCCCAATAGGAGGAGAAAAGTGTCCTTTTTCCACGTACATTATATATTTTTCAAACTTCCAACTTCGTTACCAATACAAATTATTGTAAGTACTTATATGCAAAGTGGTAACAAAATATGGAAAAAAAAGTTGGGACCCCTTTTTTCTCCAATTGGGGTAAAAAGAGCTCGAGTTTTAGAGTGGAAATGGTTTAAAAGTTGCAGAAAATTACATTGAAAAAAATTGCAAAATTTTTAGTACATACCGAGTAGGTTTCAACAAAAAAAATCACAGATAGATAGAAAGTTTTTCAGATATTTTTAAATATTTCCCTTTACTTATAATAAAATTATTATGAAGACCTTGCTTTGTGCCCAATTTCATGATTCTAAGGCCAACGGGAAGTAAGTACCCTGTAGGTTTTGAGTCCCTTGCAAGTAGATACTTAGGAAAATCCATCAATTTTACGGCATCAATGGTCGTATAAACATGCACAACAGGCAGGCGGACAACAAATTGATCGTATAAAGGGTTCCTTGTTCCTTTTAAGGATCGGAACCCTAAAAAAAAACAGAAACGCATGCCTTCTAATTAATGAAGGCCTAGGCTAAAAATAAATGGTACGCAAAGAAAATTGCGTGCAGACATGTATGAATTTATTCCATTACATTTCCAGTAGAGTACCTACTTATTACGAGCGAGGGTGACATGTAAATTACTTTGGTTATTTAGGATAAATTGTTTTTTTTTTTACAATAAGTACATACACAAAACAGAATACAGCCATTTGAAACAATAATATATCATTAAGGTACTTTGTTTTGGACTGTAGCCCAAACTATGTGTACATAGAAAACTTAATTTCGTGTATTTATGATGCCTATACTAGGAAAATGGGTTTTTATTGATGAAGTATTATAGAAAAAGAAAGAGTACAAATCTAATTCTATTTGGTTGAAGACTTCTATAGAACAGAGCTGTAGTTTAATTAAGGTCGAGGTTCGTAAATATCAAGTTCCGGGTATTCGCTGGAGAGATCGTTGTATAAACGCCACATTCTTGAGATGGGGTTATACTAAGAAGGATTGTTCCGGTAAGTAGGGTAAGCAGTACAATGATTGGCACCTTAAGGAAAATCTCATGTTTGAGGTTCAATATCTATGTAGTTAGCTATTGAAACTATCATGATGTTGTGTTTTCTACTACTATAGGGATCTAAGAACCTAATAAAACCTGATTTATCTTTCTAAAATCTAATTTTAATTCATCAATTCACAAAATAGTGAAAAATTACCCAAAAGTACATTCATTGGCCCCTTCAGCACAATGATTAGCCCTATAATAAGTATAAAGATTGGCATGCCAATCATTATACACGTGAGGTGCCAATGAATGTACTCCATTGAGTAATAGTGATGGGAAATAAAATAAAATACCTAGAACTTTCAGAACCTATCAGACTAGAAAATCTACCTATCTATCCGTAGATTCCGTAGAACCTGCTACCTACCTCAGATTTCGACTCATTCGAATGTGGGTACCTTATCTATCTATACCTATAATACCCTATATACAAAATATTTTTGGTGAAAATACCCACCTCTAACCTTTTCAAACTTTTAATAAAATAAAATATAAAATGTGCACATCACTACTAGATAAAAGCATAATCGTAAAAACTCAGTACATTGATTGGCCCCACTTAGAATACAATCATCAGCAGTGCCAATGGTCAAAAAGTACAATGATTAGCAGTGCCATCATTTGTTTAAAGAGGGCTGATGACAGTTTTGAGTGCATACTTTTAAACAACTCATTCGTCGCAATTAATTTAGGTACTAATTGCAATTAAAAATTCTGAAATAGTTTTAACAATCATTAGCCCTGGTGCCAATGAACTGCACCTTCATAGAAACTTAAGGTTACAATGATTGGCCCCAATTAAAACTGATTTTAGGCGTTGAAATACAATAACAAACTGCTTAATATCATAACTTGACTCATATAATAACAACAAAACCATTAACTCGCATCTAGACTTCCAAAATAACAAGTAAAAAGGCTTCAACAGTCACCTGTTTCTTAACAAAAATCGTAACGATTTCAACAATCCGCACCACACAGAGACATGTTGGGAAAGAACATTTTTTCACAGAGTTGCCAGTAGTTTCATCTAAAAACTACTAATTTGGTGTTGTCACTTACGAAATGGTGGATTTAATAGAAATTTTTGTTTTACTTTTCTTATCTGGTAATTCTTAATAATTGTGTTCAAAGTCCAGAGTGCCAATCAATGGGGGGGTGCTGGAATTAGTACCCTTTACCCTATGAAGGTGAATTGCAATTGTTAATTTGTATAAAACACAACTAAACTACAATGACTTGAGTAATACACGCCTTAACTAGCTGACTAGATTTTGGGGAATGGTAGTACTTACACATTATCAAATCAACATTATGTTATGACTGAAACTTTAAATGTCGTGCGATCGGGTCTTAATAACTTCATATAACTTTTTACGCTAGCTATTTATTTATTTAGTTAGTTATTTGTGCCATTACAGCCAAGATTACATCCAGCCAGGGCGCTACTCGTATATTACGTACGGCGCATAACTTGATGAAGTTAAGAAACCAAAGTTCGGTTCCGTACAGAGTTTTGATTTGATTACAGTTTCAAGGGAGCATAAAACAAAACACTCTTGACAGTAATTGAAACAAAAAGTAAAAATTAAAAAAAAAACTGACATCCACAAACCCTATTTGATTAGAAACCAATGTCAAGTGCTTTTGAGTTTAATACAAACTGTAACCCCAGTATTCCCCCCCCCCCCCCCCCTGGGGAATTAATTTCGTCAAATCCCATCTTAGTGCTAGCCTGCGCTACATACGGAACCCCTGTACAAAGTTTCATTGCTCTAGGTCCACCGGTTTAGGCTATGCGTTGCCCGTCAGCCACGCATAGTAAGTAGATTGTATTTGACCTAGTATTGAGTAGTTCTGGTAGCCATGTGTGGTCTTCATCATCAGTTCCGCATCACAATATCATGCTTACCATGTGCATTTGCACGAGTTATTATAAAAAACACAAAAATCTATACATAGGTCTGCCTATAATATTTGAAGAGTTTCCTCGATTTCTCCAGGATCCCATCATCAGATCCTGACCTAGTGTCAATGGGACCAATGGGAAGGTAAATCCTTTGAAAGAAAAAAATAATTTTCCAAATCGGTCCATCCGTCTAGGCGTAATCGGTGTACATACAAGAAATATATATATATAATATATCCCGACGAATTGTAAACCTCCTTTTGTGAAGTCGGTTTAAAAGGGTCTTGACTCTTGCTTGACAGACGGACATACGGACAACGAAGTGATCCATTAAGGAACCCTTATGCCTTATAGGATCACTTCGTCGTCCGTCTGTCCGTCCTTCAAGTCGTGTGTCAAAACCTTCTAAATCAAGAACGCGTGGACGTAGGTATCAAGCTGAAATTCATATCAATTCGCCAAACAAAATTATTACATTTAATATTAGTCAACGCGACCCCAAACCTAAAATGCATAAACGGTCGTAGCGTTCGATTGCGTTGACCTAGAAGGTTGATTTTTTCACACAACTGTATGCGACTACAGACCCTAACAATCAATATAGCTTGATAAGTACGTCCACGCGTTCTTGATATAAACGGACAACGAAGGGTTTGGGGGTCACGTTGACTAATATTAAAATTGTAATAATTTTGTTTGGCATATTTTTAGCAGAGTAGGTATTTTATTTACACGCAATAGCTCACATTACAGTTTTCGGCTTCGTGCGTGCTTCGATAACCTCGAAATCCGAATCACTTCCGGTCGCTGAGATATTTCAGTCACGTGACTACAGTCACGAGTTTTGTAAACTTGTGTGTAACTTGTGTATACCTAGTCGCCGAATTTCTCTTACCCTTTGTCTCTTACTTTAAAAGTACTTACCTAAGTGCTTATGTATTTGGCTACTAGCCGCATTTGGGTGCGACGCGTTTTCCGAAACGGGTGGTATACTTAGTTAGAGGCACTAAGTGCGTGCATGTGTAGTGTTTTTGTCTTTTTAAACTTCGTACTAAATTTCTTTTTGTACTCATAACACTTTGTAATAATTAGGTCAACAAAATAGGTCGTATACAATAAATCACCACATAGCGACGAAGTAAGATTTAAGGGGTGTGGAAACAAAAGGATGCAGAAGTCATTTGTTTGTAAGTACGAATGTTGTAATCATACATTATATGTAGGTAAGGTATATGTATGTATAAAACCTGTAGCCTGTAGGTATTTTTAAATTTCATATGTATTCCCTTTAGCCCCGTCTTGTGACGTGCTTCTATGGTCCCAGCTACTAGGTGGCTCGTTAGTCCCGTTTTTCTTCTAACTAAACTTCTTCTAATCTCACCTGCTATAGGTTTCCCTTCAGCCCCATTTTATTAGTCAATACGGTCTTACCTGCTAGGTTTCCCGTTAGCCCCGTCTTCCGGGTTGATTTGTCTCCGTCGTCTCCGACACAGTCTGGCACAGAGGCCACGCCCACAGATCCTCTCCCACACCGGCCGAGTGGTAACCTTCTCTGGCTCTCCGTTCATATTTATTGACACTTTTTCCGTCTCTCGACTTTCCTTTCTCTTGAAGATAAAATACTGGTAACCATGTTAGTTTCTAGTTGGGGATGGCGCCACCAATATTGAAAGAGGATGATGATGGACCAGTTTTTTCAGGTATCATTTTAAGTAAATTGAAATAGTTTGATAAGTTTAGTTCATAAAAGGTTGTTTGTTATTTATTTTTGAAAAAATAATATGAAGAATATTATAGTGGAGGACCCAGGTCAAGTGTTTTAGGCTCTCGTTAAGAAAAGCATTCAAAACAACGCAAGAACATTTGAATTAGGATGATTGTACGAGCCCTATTATTTCAGGTCATTGCAGGCCGGCCATTACATTCCCTACCTGTGCATTTAAAAATACAGTATGTTTTGAATCATTTATAAATGCGAGCTAGGTAGGCAAGTTGCATCGGACTTTGCACCTTCACAACCTTTGAATAATTTAACCATCCCTTTAAATCGATCAGCAAGAATGTAAAAGCCAGTATGCATATGAAATGCGTAAAAAAAAATTAAATAGGTTCTGTGAACACATAAATATGCATTTTTTACGTGATAACAATGATTTAGAACGTAAATTAAGAAATAACTTCAAATCGCTGTAGAAACAAAACAAGTATTCCGCGACTACCTACTCTTAAAAATCTTACTTTTTCATAATTTTCACACGTAATTCCAACAGAGTGGCCTAGGCTTGCGTGTAAACAGTCGCTAACATAAAGTTCTTTATCGGTGCCGCGTTTGTGTCACGATATTTTATCCGTATATTTCTCTTTTTGTTGAGGCCGCGACTGCCTGCAAACAATGCCAAGGAGTTACTGGTGGCACGACACAGATTTTATCGACTATACATAGGAAAGGGGTGGTATCGCACGTTTTCATAAAAATATTAGATATTGTCATGTATCTGAATTGGGAAAGTGGGAATGTTGCCTACATCACCGGTTCAGGTCAGCCAACAGTAATGAAGAATTGATTTTGAGAACAAAACCATTCAATGGAGTGGTTGGAACCTTACTTGCCTTAGGTATAATTTTAGTGATACATATATTCAGAAGGGTGACTTAATACGCTAACAGACATGATACAAAAATATGTTTAAAGCTCCTTTTCTCTTTAGTTGCCATTCTACAATAAATATCTCTTTCACCTTCATACAAATCCAGGTGCACAAGTCCTTTGGATCTACAGACGAAAGCTGCTAAAATAAATCTTTTATTCACAAAACTCCTTACAATGCGTTTTTATGTCGTGTAAGTTTACCACAATTTCGGGGATAGCAGGAAATCACGGTAAAAGTAAGCAGTAGTCACGACCTTGTTCAGTTCAATCACATTTCTGGACACATTTTCCTGTTGCCTCATACAAAAAGAACCCGCGCAATTGATAACAGCATTAGCAGAAATAGCCAATTGTTATCTAGCCTATGACACATAAACAAATGAAATTATTCTACGAATCATGCATGACTCATGAACCTGGATATAAATGCCCGAACAAGATGACAAAAGCTCAGTTCTGCTCTGGATAAGCTACTGGGTGCACGTAATTATAAAAAGTGTCCAATACTACTTCGTCTCAAGCTAAAGGTATGACAATATTTTAATCATCATATTATTCCCATTTGCCCCGTTCCGTTTGGACTAAATGGCCAACAGGCAAAGAAGTTTAGTAATTTTGTTCCTTTCGGGAAATGATAGTATCAATCATTATGAACAACTTTCCCCAAGAAACACATGGTGTGGAAAGGAGTAAAATTACAAAAAAAAAACACGGTGTAATCAATCAACCAATCAACAACTTTGGCCCACGTTTGGCCATCAACATCAACAGCCACAACGCAACTGATCCGACTGGTAATCTGCTTTACTCGAGAGATTGCTTCTATTGAGCTATACCGACGATTATGTTCGGGTGGTGGTGTCGATCAGATCCCCTTAAATATCTAAATCATGTATTATGCAGTGATTAAGTACCTAGTATAATTTAACATGTCATCGTGCCATTTCTTACTAAAGAAAATCTTTTCCTCATATTATATAATTAACTTAATTGTTTTTTGTAGTACTTACGTAATTACTTATAGTTAATTAATTAGATACTTACCACAGATTAATAAAGAGTTAGGAAATACTATAAATATTTTTACAAACAGGCACACACTCCACTCAGAAAGAATATAAGAAGGAGAGAGTAAAAATGGATCCCAACAGATACAAATGTAGCGAACAGGAGAAACGTCAGAGGGAGGAATCTAGGAGACAATATGAGAGGGAGCACGAGGCAATGAGAGACGAACAGCTGAAAGAGAGGTAAGCCTATTGACAACACCGTCCGGTGAAATCTGTGTGTTTGAAACAAATGACAATCCTAAGAGATTCTCGTCCTTAGATCAGTAACGGCCGAAATTAATAACCTATCTTCAATCCATAATCTGCAGATTTGAGATTGCTAGTGTCAATTTTGACATAAACCCCATAGCACAACTGTCAAATGTAACGCGTAATCTGCAGATCACGGATAGAGATAGGTTATTGAGATCGGCCGTAAGGATACAACTTTTTGACGTGATAACGTCTTATAAATCGATGAACACCGGCAGCATGTTCGAAAAAGTGTCACGTCCGCCTGATGTAAGTATTAGCTATTAGCATAGCTATTTTCGTCGCAGGCAGCAACTAGGCAGGTGACAGAGTCGTATTAGTCAAGACTCAACAGCGCGGAGGGTCCTGAGTTCAAACCCACAGCGGCTTACTTTTGTGTTTTTATTTTGTTTACATTTTAGTAGAGGTTGCACAATTCCTCGAGGTTTAATTTCGCTTCTTATGAGACGGTATCACGTAAAATTCTCGTCCGTAAACCGACTTTACAGACAACCATTTTTTTTCATTTCAAAATCGTTTCGTTCAACTCGGAGTTAGCCATCAAGTATAATTTGTCAAGAAAAGCTTGACAAAAAAATGACTGCCACATATGTGACATATTAGGGCACCACTGCGTGTTTTGATTGACAAACCAAATATGTCATTAGAGAAAAAACGTAGTATTCTTCAAATGTTGTCATCATTTAATATCTTTTGTCATTTCTTGACAAATTAATAACCTGTGTATTACCTGTGATATTTTATGTGTGCAGTCTGTAACGTTAAATTCAACTCAGAATATACTAAGTAAAATTAGGTGGGGTGAAAGAGATGCTAGTCAATCGAAAGCATATTACTTGTACTGTGATAATAATCTTAATAGTATAAATGTGGATATGGCATGTCCGGGATGTGTGGATGGTCTGTGTGAACGGGTGAATGATCATTTTACTTTTATTGACGAAGTTTATTCTACTATAGTTAATGTAATGCAGACAGCGGCCAAAGAAAGTGCTAGGCAGGGTTCTAGTGCACAGAGAGCCAGGAAGAAAGTTCCTGGGTGGAACTATCACGTTAGTGACAGCCACAAGGTGGCAAGGTTTCATTTCCAGTGCTGGGTGGGGGCCGGGAGACCCTCCACAGGTACAATATATGAGCAAATGTGCGAAGGTAGAAAACTATTTAAGAATAAGCTTAAATGGTGCCAGAAAAATGAGGAGCAAATTAAAATGAACATTTTGGCATTACATAGAAAAGATAAAAACTTTGTAAAATTTTGGAACTCGACTAAGAAATTAAATTACAAACAAAGCTTACCAGTATCTGTGGAGGGGCTACAAAATCCCTCTCAGATTGCCGATATGTTCGGCCGCAGGTTTAAGGTTGTGCCGCAGACAGTTCCGGCTGACACCCAGCCGGAGACTGCCTCTCAGTCTAACGCTGTCTCTACTCAGGTGATTCAGTTCACAGCTGCTGATGTGGCCCATGCAGTACGAAAGATGAAGAGAGGAAAGTCGCCGGGCCACGATGGTTTAAGTGTGGAGCACCTGTTATGCGCGGGGGATAAGTTGTTCGCAAAGCTGGCCGCATTATATAACATGTGTATCAGGTTTTGCTACCTCCCTGTTGCCCTCATGAAAACGATCGTGGTCCCAATCGCGAAGAACAGAACTGGTGACCTTGCATCTGCGGCCAACTATCGTCCGATCTCCCTGGGGACTGTCGTAGGCAAGATATTGGAACGACTTCTGCAGCCCGAGCTGGCGAGTAAACTGGAGATAGACGACGCGCAATTTGGCTTCCGACCCGGTCTCTCGACAGACTCAGCCATCATGAGTCTGAAGCACGCAGTAAACTATTACAAAGAGAGGGGTACGTCGGTTTATGCGTGCTTTCTAGATTTGAGCAAGGCGTTTGATTCAGTGAATTATAAAATTCTCTGGAACAAACTGCTGAGCTCAAACGTTCCCAAGGAGTTGGTGGGACTGTTGAGATACTGGTACGTGGGCCAAACAAACTGTGTGAGGTGGGGCGACGCGACCTCTAGCGAGTACATGTTAGAATGCGGGGTTCGCCAGGGGGGGCTCACCTCTCCGGACCTCTTCAATCTCTACATTAATGACCTGATTATTAGGCTGAGAGGCACCAAGGTCGGCTGTCATGTGGGGGGTGTTTGTATGAACAACCTCAGCTATGCGGACGACATGGTGCTTCTCAGTCCGTCCATAGAAGGTTTGGATAGGCTACTTTCAGTCTGTGAGCATTATGCAGATGAGCACGGGCTGAAGTACAATGTCCAAAAAACGGAGATGATGGTGTTCAGGGAGGGCAGAGGTCCGGGCAGGGTGCCCCAGATAGTGCTGAATGGCGCGCCGGTTCGGGTTGTAGATCGTTTCAAGTATCTAGGCCACATACTGACGGAGGATCTCCGTGATGACCGTGACATGGAGCGGGAAAGAAGGGCCCTCTCTGTCAGATGCAACATGCTCGCTCGCAAGTTCCACAGGTGTAACGAGGATGTAAAAATCACTCTGTTCAAAGCATTTTGTCAAAACCTATACACATGCCACCTGTGGATCAACTACACTAGACGAGCATACAGTACACTGAGGATTCAGTACAATGATGCATTCCGCATACTCCTCAGGCGGCCACGTTTTTGTAGTGCGTCGAGCATGTTCGTGGAGGCGAGGGTGCCTGATTTCTTCGCCGTCGTGAGGTCCAGAGTGGCCTCCGCGTGGGGGAGACTGAGATGCTCGGGAAATGCAATCTTGCGGGCCGTCTGTGACGATATCTGTAGCCCATTGCATAGACACTGGCTCTCTGTTCATATGAACCCTAATTGTAAATAACATAATCATGATAATAATTATTATTTTAAATCTTATTTTATCTTATTTTAGTTTTATTAGTTTTGTAGATAATTTGTTTAATTTTATTGTAATTTTATTTTAATTTTATTGTATCTGAATCTGACTGAATATCGTGGATCTTGTGTCTGAAAATAAATAAATAATAATAATAATAATAAATTGCGCCTGCGTTCAACTAGGTAGGTAACTGCATTCAATTTCTATCTTTTGCGGTGTCAGTGTCACGAATAGCAGTCATCGACTCCTGCTAAAAAAAAAAAAATATATATAATAACCGGCCAAGTGCGAGTCGGACTCGCGCACGAGGGGTTCTGTACCATTATCTATAAAAAAAACCGCAAAAAAAAAAAACACGTTAGTTGTATAGGAGCCCCCCTTAATATTAAATTTACGGACGGACGGACGGACGGACGGACGGACAGACAGACGGACAGCGAAGTCTAAGCAATAGGGTCCCGTTTGGCACCCTTCGGGTACGGAACCCTAAAAAAGAACAAGTCAACCTTTCTTTTAAAGGTTACTGTCAGGAGTGGAGCTATTAAAAGTATTAAGCAGTGTTAACACCTTTTTCGTTTCTAGGCAAGACAACGACCTGATACAGCAAAGAAGAATGGCAGCTCAGAGAGAGACGGAGAGAGAAATGGCGAGACAGAGGGAGGAGCTGAAAAAGAAAATGCAGGAGTAAACAGCAGGTCCGAGTCACGTACGGAATCGCATGGCAGTGGCTACAGCGAAGGCGTAAAATGCCGGCTTATATGTAGCACCCTCCTCGCTATAGCTATATTGACATGCGATTTTACGCGCGACTCCAGCGCCGCCGGTTAGTTTTAGTTCTGGCTGAAAATTGCCATAATTAAAAAGTCAATTCCATTATGAATATCGTATAATTTACCGCATCGTTTCCAAATTGTTGGCTTGTTTTAAACATCCAAAACCTATGACCGGTGTCGGTTTAGCAACTTTAGTAGGTACATAGTATTATAGCATCTGTGGTGATACTAACAAGTATCTAGGGACGTTGGCACTTATTCCTCTTGGTGGCCGCGTCTTGCTTGCATACTTCGAATGAGTTGCACTTCACGTTGTTGCAATACACTCCTGCGCCGCTGGCTGTTGAAAATGTTGAAATAAGGAAATTAGAGGCTGTCGGGGTAGATTTAATTACTGTGATAAAAAAAAAACATTAATTGTATTTTAAGTTTGTCAATTTTGACTTTCATTGACAACTGTTTAATACAGAGATAGATAGACTTTACTTTATTCACTTTTTACAATACACGATTGACAGGAAAACGATGAATTAAGCAGCAGTACATAAACAAAATCAAATTAGTGTTTTTGTTGCAAATGGACTTCAGTATGCCATGCGCGGCATATATTTATTTTTTATACTTTATTGCACAAAAACAGAGTACAGACACTTAATAATGAAAAAAACATGTACAAAGGCGAGCTTATCTCTAATAAGAGATCTCTTCCAGCAAACCTAGGATGGACAGGATTAATTAACAAAAGATAGATTTTTTGTATAAATTAATTAATATATATTAATATATATTTATTTAACACATTAGAATTTGTTACATAGAGGTTTTACATTGGATGGTTTCCTAGTAAGAGTTTGAGATGTAATTAATGATTATTCGAGATCTAAACTAAGCAGAGCCTGTATAGATCTCAAAAATCCGCAACACTTCCATAGTTAAACATGACACACTTTGTCGCATTCCTCTTGTAAGAAATAATATTAAAATTAATTGGTTACCTAACTTCTAAGTCAAATCTTGTTATAACAAAAAGAACTGGTTGTGACTATTACTAGTAAAAAGATGTAATGTTTGTGTATGTATGTGTATCAGTGTTTTTGTGGAGTGTTTAGTGCATGTATGTTAATGTGTGGGGTGTGTGTTGTGCTTGTGTAGTGTAAACAATATAAGTAATATGATAAGAATAGGTAGTCCGTCCCTATGCATGCAGGGTGTAACAGCAAGGTGTAGTCATATTTCAGGTTGTTGGGGACATCGTTCTGAATAACTTTCATCATTATGAAACCGTTTGCTCGGAGAAACTGCGCGATCTCTTGCCTCTCTTTATCACCCATGTATGTGTCGTACCGTACGTAGCCATATCGTTTGCTCGGAGAAACTGCACGATCTCTTGCCTCTCTTTATCACCCATGTATGTGTCGTACCGTACGTAGCCATATCGTTTGCTCGGAGAAACTGCGCGATATCTTGCCTCTCTTTATCACCCATGTATGTGTCGTACCGTACGTAGACATATCGTTTGCTCGGAGAAACTGCGCGATATCTTGCCTCTCTTTATCTATCACCCATGTATGTGTCGTACCGTACGTAGCCATATCGTTTGCTCGGAGAAACTTCGCGATCTCTTGCCTCTCTTTATCACCCATGTACGTGTCGTACCGTACGTAGACATATCGTCGAATGGGCCATACATATGCCATATCTATCACGATATGGCCAAACGTGAAATATCATAAAGCGATGAAATCTTTTAGGGCAATCAAAACTAAAGGGGGCGAGCGCAGCGAAGCCCCCGAATAGTCATCGTGTTAGTTTGACATGTATAACACGAAAAAACATCACGTAGTGTTGAATAACAATGCTTTTAAAGAGACATGTTTTCATTAAAACCAGCCAGAAATGGCTTGGCCATATCATGAAATGGCTGGCCATATCGTGATATAGCCAAATTTGACGATATGGCTACGACCGATTTATGCGTATCTCTTGCACCCATGCTTTGATGATATCATTTAGCTTGAAAATATACTTGAGTTAAAAGCCGTGTGATTTGGTTCACAGTTTATTTGCTACCAAAGAAAAAACTAAAAATCGACATATCACAACGAGGGTCTGCTCCGCAGGCCAGTATACACACTACAAAAAAGGTTGACTAAACATGCCGCCTATCAAAGGGACTTAAAGGCCCTTTAAATTTAAGTAAAACTCAAAAATCCTAGTTGAACTAACACCAAAATAAAATTAATCTTCTGTGGAAATAGGTAAAGCGCATAACTTAGACACTGATCGTCGTGTGGCTTTCCGATTGTATCGCACCGTATACAATACACCCGCGTTACATTGTCCGGTCCAGGGTGTTTTTGCATGACTCGTGCCAATGCCCATTTGCTAGGTGGCATGTGCTCATCTTTCAATACAACAATGTCTCCTATTTTGAATTCCACCTGTCTTCGCTGCCACTTAGAACGTTGATTAAGTCGCGTCAAATATTCTGACTGAAGCGTCTCCAAAATTCTTGTAATGGTCTTTTTCCCAGAATGACCGGATGTTTTACATTATCTTCTATTTCAGCGTTTCTCAATCTTCCGCCCACCTTGAGGATTTGTTTTTGGTCTAGGTATGGATTTAGACTTCTTAATGTGCTGGTGGTTTTCACCGCCTTATTGCCTCTTAGTCTTCCTATTTCATCTGAAAATTCCTATTCTTGTGCTCGTTTTATGAATAGAATGGCTAGAAACTTAGCGCGTCCTAATCTGTTAGGTACACAAGTAGGTCGACCTATACCTGTGTAGGCCCCTCACGCACTCGTCATTCAATTCGGTGTATCCGGCATCTCATTGATTAATTGGACCAACTGCCAATAATCTACTCGTAAGATGAGCAGTACTCATACAAGATACTTGTACGTATATTTGAATTTATCCCATCCTCCCCGTTAAATCGTCCTTGATTCTGAAGAGTCAATTTGTGCCATCGTCTCAGAGCCGGATCAAACGGGGAAGATGGCACAATTCTTTACAAGTGCACCGGGGTAGATGGCACAACAGAGTAGGTATATTCTGTGTTTGTCTATTTGGTACAAGTAATAAATGTCTAGTATAGAGGGGACAGTTAAATTGCTCTCGTTGCGCAGGAATTACTTTGATCCCACACCACCGCCACACACAAATAATAATTAGTCCTGGGTAGTGGTAACAACTCGTTAATAACGAGAAAAATTAACCTCAAACGAGTTTAGCACGCGTATACTTACCGTGAAATCAAGTGAAACCATTACAAATCAAGTGAAGAACAGGAATCGTGTGAGCAAATGAAGTGGGTAAGCAAGGTTGACTAGCTAGACGGAGAGTAGCTCATTATTATTTAGTCATTATTCTAAGACTAAGCTCGTGTAAACTTTGGCAAATCCATACACATTTTGTTAGGGAAACAATGACTCCTAAAGGAGGCTTCCCAGGCGTCGCGGGGCCATGGCGATCCTGGCAGTCTCCGGTTGACTCTGACAAAAACTGAAGACTTCGACATCGACATCGGTTCGGTCTATGGATCGATTTAGTCCGATCTGAGATAAAGTGAGCGCAAGATAAGTCTGCGTGCGGTGGCAAGTCAAATCTTTCTTCATCCTCCTCAGTCTTCAAATGTAAATTAGCGAAATATGTTTTTATTACTGACTACGAATCTTCAGAACCTCATTTCATACGCATTTCTTTCCATAAAACTATTCTTAATCTACCAAAGAAAACGATAATCAAAGTCCAGACTTATCTTGCCAGTCCTTTTTGCCACAAATAAAATAAGTTAGATCTCATGCTATGTTCATTTTATAATTTTATGTGGCAAATAAACACTTCTTCTTTCTTTCTTTTTTTCTGAACGCTCAGTTTACAGCTGTATGATACTTACTAGAAGAGTACTTGTCGCCCCTGGAGTCAGAGTTTCCAGATGGTTCGACGCAGGACTTGGCGTTGCAGGAGTTAGGGCAGCAGAGCCTGCCGTGGCTGCACTCGTAGTTCTGCACACACTTGGGGCTGCAGCTGTACGTCTTGGAGGGGAGGGGGCAGCTCCCTGGGAGTGGGGAGTGAGTTAACTCACTTGTTACTACACATACAGTTTTTCGAAACTTAACGCAACTAACTTGACATCAAGCGCTTCCACCTGTCAGTGCCAAAATATAATTGGAATTAAAGCTCTGCAGTGCCACCAACTTAGCTGTTCAGTTGATAGCGGTCGCTAGTGTCATAGTAGTCTTCATAATAGCGGACATAGTATAGTATTGTATCTTTGATGGCGGATGACAAGTCCGTAGTACCAATTTTTCCCACCTGAACAGCCTAAGTTGGTGGCTCTGTACTTGGACACGAATGACACAATTCGCTTGAAGATGTCTCCACTTGATATTGACAAACTTGACTTTTGGCTCTATTGAGCAGATGTTGCTGTTAGTAAAAAACCCATATTTTCCAACAGGGGCGCTATTTTTTGGTTCCAAAATAGTTCAAAGGTTAGTTCGGGTATCCGTGCATTTGTATTGATGTGTTACTACAGATTAATAAACGGTTAGGAACAATTAGGTTACATTTGATACTTGGTGTTACTAAGTATCAAAAATGCTCTGGGCGATACCTGCTCTTGGTACACCCGCCGAACGATAAGACCAGTCTTTTTATATCTCCTGGAGAACTTTCAGGGATAAGTTGGTTAGGCTCATATTCAGTAGATACTATTGGCAAGTAGTTTAAATGGAGAGTGCTCACCAGCGGCTTCAGAATGTGCCACCATGAAGGAGACTGCTACAACAGCAGACAATAGAATGGTTAGGGAACCTGTAAACAAAGTGTTATATGAGTAAGTAGTAACTTAACAGATTATGGGATGCAACGTGTGTTGACACAGTAGGACCATCCCATTTATCAGCGACTTCTTCTAGGGCCGGTGCCGCGGCGGAATCTGCGAAGGGTTTGAAACGGGGCAAATATGCCGCCCTTGGGGAGGGCTAAATATTTGTGCCGTTTGGCGTAGAGACCCTCGGGCCGTGGGTACCGAGACGCTCGGCAAAGAGACTCGTCGAAGCGTCGTCGGGTGATTCTAGAACCTACCTCGCTCGCGAATTAGCCTAGCGATACAGCGAGGTAATGGTGCCAGCATGTTGGGCACCCTGCCCTGCCACTCGACAGTGGCGGTGACCTCAAGGATATTTTTAATTTAATTGTTTATATTCAGTACTTATATTGCTTTACTGTGGTTCAATTTCAACTCAACTATATACATCTTAACTTAACTTACTACTAAAAACAATTAAATTAAATAAAAAATATCCTTGAGGTCACCGCGGCCGTTGAGTGGCAGGGTGCCCAACATGCTGGCACCATTACCTCGCTGTATTAAGGACACAATTAAAGTACAGATTATTTATATAAGAATGACTCGACGACTTCTGCCATGCGAATAAATAAACAAATAACATAACATAGCGTCACGCCTTTTCCCATACGGGGTGGCAGAGGCACAAATGTAAGTAAGTAGTAGTAGAGTAATGACCTCAACGGCGTTGCGGCCTTGCCAGTTGCCACCCAAGTAAGGGGTCCTGGATTCTAAATAATTTGCTGCGGGTAAGAAAGAACGCAGGCAGGCACAGAACAAATAGTTGACAATTATGTCACACACAAATTATGGAAGGAACCTTTTTAGGTGAAGTTTTTGTATGAGAATCATTCTGAATGATAAGTAAAAGTTTGCAGTTTTTATGATCAACATTACAAAAGATCTCGTTTTATTATGCAAACATTAAACAATCAGTTAATGAATATTTTTTTATGTGTAGCTCGCGAAATCAATGTTACATGCATGCAGGGTCAAGGCGAATTGCAAATCACACCAAAACGTCTTGGCAGATAGTCAATTGTCTTTCTTATAAAGACTTTATTTCTGTAAGTTTGTACAATGAGTGGATATGCCGAATAAACGTAATTTAAGTAAGTATTTGGAGAAAATGAGGGTCTGGAGAAAATAATGAATATTAGTGGAAGATTGACAGCTAAATTGGTCATGGACAGAAATTAAGGTTTCGCTACAAAAGGTAGACGGGTTGATAAGAAATTATTACCTAAATCATTTTGGCCATTAGGAGGCCGATAGCCAATAAGGCTGATTCGTCAGATAACTTACACAGATATCAGTTTATCTGATGAATTTCACATTTCACATGCTTGTCTTGGAATTGAAAAAACGCCCCAACTAAATAAAAAAATAATTAGGTACTTACCTAGTCTACCTAGGTACCTGGTAATGTCATGCAATTAGTATTAGTACTTACTTAAAATTAAATGAAGTTCTTTCTTCCAGTAGTAGATATTTATTACAAACTACAGCTCATACATTCCCGGTTTATCTATAAAAACTCTACCGAGGTACATAGTGAGATCATATTATTATTAAACACTTAGGTAGTTATCTACTTAATTATCGCATTAATGTATTGACTCACCCATTGCAGAATGGAGAAATATGAACAAGACTAAGATATTTTAACAGAAACAGTTGTTAGTCGTCCACGACCACGACACGACAGGTTGCTCACGCCGTCCAACGAAGACTAAATGACTGGTCTGAATCTGGTAGTGCTGGTAAATATTTAGGTACACTACAGCACGGCCAGATTAATGGTGCATCTCAACGGAATCCAATGACGTTAGCTAAGTACGTTGAAGTTGAGCGGTTGCCGTGACCGAAATCGTTCGGATGGACCACATCATCATCATTATCATGCCGACCGACACGTCACGAATCCAAGCTAAGATGAGTTCATTGGTTCGATTATCTTGATCTCTACCACAATACACATTCTGGCTAAGGTTCTATGTAAGTATAGCTCCCGGAATGTAACTGTAACTTGGCCAGCGTTTGCTGTATGTGTCTCGCTTCAAAGTCTGCCTTTGTGAGAGAGTGAGACACTCAAACAAACACACAGCAAACGCTAAGTTACATCACAGAAGAGATAATAGTGTTACATTCCGGGAGTTATACACTTATTTTTTCTCAATTGTTTGTGTCTCTACAATCTATTGTTGAGTAAAGGCCTCCTCTTGATTTCGTCATTTATTGCTTGTGTGCAATAAACAAATAAATCCAGGTGCAAAGATATCGTGACCTGAGTGTACCTACGTTGCATACTGGACTCGCTTGATCACACTTAACTATGTAATTATGGTACAGTCTGTCTGAAGTATATAACGATCTAAGTCTGAGAGAGCTGATCAGAGCTGTGAGCTCTCGTTCTAGTTTAGGGTAAGGTGGGGTGAGAAAGAGAGAGAGAGAGAGAGAGAGAGATATGTCAAAGCCATCTGGGTCAGAACCAAAACATATTAGGAACGAACAAGCCGGATTCAGACCAGGGTGCACATGTACGGACCAGAACTAGATACACCTGCAGCAATGCAATGCGAGGTCTTTGCCCTCTTCGTCGACTTTGAAAAAGCATTTGATCGATAAGGTGGACCTGTATGTGGAGAATACTGAAACGCAGAGGTGTTCCAGACATGATTATAGATAATCAAATGCCTCTACGAGGGATCTGCATGCAGATTCCTTCACAGTGGTCAGCTTACTGAACCCATCCCAGTGACCTCCGGAGTAAAACAGGGCTGCTTGTTATCACCACTGCTTTTTCTGATAGTGTTGGATGACGTTATGTGTAGTGTGACACGCAATGGACACAACAAAACCACTTGAAAGACATAGACTTTGCAGACGATCTTTGTCTACTAGCCACAAACCGTGAAGACCTCCAATCTAAAGTAGATGACTTATCACTTGAAGCTGCAAAGGAACGATTACGCATCAACTGTGCGAAGACAAATCATATGCGTTTAAATTCCACCGATGTAGACAGTGGAGGGGAGGAATCTGCACTTCCTCATCCTGCATACAGAAAACTGCACAAATCATAGGAATCCGACCTTCTCAGAAATTTATTTGTAGAGAAAGTGACTTCCATATCATAATGTCTAAACTGTTTTATTCAGAAACAGACAGACCTATGGCAAATCAACAGTACCTACTCATATTTTGGCCTTAAACTTAACTGATTTAATACGAATCTGTCCTGACCCGCCTAAAGGGCTTTGTGTACCTCGGCAGCACGGTAGACCCAGAAGGTGTAACCGAGACCGACGTGGATCCCGGCATCAACAAAAATCTAGCAGCATTTGCTCAGCTCAGACCAGTGTGGAACTTGTCTACTATTACACGCCCCGCACCAAGTTGATAGGTAATCTTCGAATCCAACGTAAAGTCTGTTCTTCTTTATGGATGCGAAATGATCTCGGCCAGTCTCCGAGTATTTATCAATAAATGCTTGACACAGATACTGAGAATACGGTCTTGGACAACATTAAAAATATTCGACAAAATGTGGTAATCCTAGCAGATAGAAATCTATATTTCATTATATTTTAGAGTAAACGCCTAAGCTGAAATGATGCGCCCCACTCCTTGGTTTTGTATTGCAAGTAAATACAAAACCAAGGAGTGGGGCGCGTTATTTCAGGGCCCGAATTCTACTGTACACAAGCATACCACAAGCCTGGCACAAGCTTCAATACGACGCATTTGGTATTCTACTAAAACCGGAATCACAATTCACAAGCGCCAGCCTGACGCCAGCCGACAGTAGAATACGAAGTAGGCTGGCGTCAGGCTGGCGCTTGTGAATTGCGATTCCGGTTTTAGTAGAATACCAAATGCGTCGCATTGAAGCTTGTGCCAGGCTTGTGGTATGCTTGTGTACAGTAGAATTCGGGCCCTGCTTAGACGAGCTCTAGTAGCGACGGACGCAGCATGAGTACTAGTACAAGAGAGACGCATGCAGGGGCGAGAGAGAGATGAGAGCTGCTTAGGTGCCGAGAAACCTGACGGGGACTGTAACCGTCAAAGTAAACAGCAATAAAATAACAATTTATTTTCCCGTTATGTGTCATTGCCATGCAAATTGGAAACATTATTCAATTTAAATGAATCGGCCGGCAAGGAAGGCAAGGCAAGTGTTCGTACAGTCAGGAGTACATAAAGCTTAAGCTTCTGCCCACAGATATCGAGAGATAGGCCCTTAGCGCTAAGCTTGTATCGGAACCAGTGTCGCCGAAAACTAAGAACATGCACACATCTACACCACCCATACATGAATCCCTTCGCTTTTATTGGTCAGTGCAATGTCATGCACCTATCGTCCGAAGACACCCACCGCAGGTACACTAGCTAGCCGAGCTAGGACCATGCAGGGACAGCGTGTTCCATCGATCGATTATAATGGCTTGTATAAATTAAAATTTAAACATTGTTTGATAATACGACATATTTATTCTACAAGAAATACCTATTACTATGTATACAGGGTGTTACAGATACGGGGTGACAAGCCGAAAAAGGTTGTTTGGGAGATGATTTTGAACAACTTTATCTATTAATCTGATTTGATCAGAGCAACTTTATTTTTTACTTCCTCATACAAATCAACTGACCGCTCGGCCCAAAATGTACTGAAAAGCCGAAAATTATTCGGAAGTTTTGGAAGTTTTCAAAATGTTGTATTTTCATTTTACTTTTCTGTTCTATTATTAGGTGTTGTTAGTCTTACTGAGTAGAGTAATTGCTCGGATAGGATTTAATTTTTTTCAAAAGGTAGAGAATTGTGTCGTCTAAAATCAAACTCCGCCACATCCAGAAAGGGCAATGGACAACATTTAAAAAAAAATAGCAGCTGGTTTTATTATCTCATACGAAAATAGATGGGAAACGATGGGACCCGTATTTTTTATTTTAGTGTTTATTCTTATTTTTAAGTTAAAATTCAAGAGTTACTTATTCTGAAAGGGCGTAAGTACAATGTCAGGATTATGAAACGTTGAACTTTTGCCCGTCATTGCATCAATAAAAAATTAAAATGTCATTTTTCTGTCATAATATCACCCCCTGTTCCGAGTCACGCCAAAATCGATTACAGCGTCTACGGAGCCGTTCCGTCCGAGTCAGTTTTGGGCTTTTGGCGATACAAAACGATGGCATCTTAGACGCTGTATTCGATTATGGCGCTGACAGCGATGTCGCGGAACGCACTGTCAATATGTGTAAATACACATTTCATGTAGCTGACTAGCTGTGGGATTTCGAAAATTGTAAAATTGTTTGTTTTGTTGCTAGGATGACTAGCGAAGGAAACACAGCTATGGGACAAAATTATCGGCGGCCCCCTTATTTCGTGCTATGTCCCGATATGCAAAAACAAATCGATGTGGTGTCCACAAAAACATTTTCCCGGCCTCCTAGGCCATGTGTGGAATAAAGATCATTTGAGATATTATTTTACTTTGTATATAGAAGCCTGGTATTCTATACAATGCGAAGGTATTCTATAGAATGCCTGGATTTAATACGTTGCCGGTAACAGATACAGATACCAATAAATAAATCATTGGTGGTGATAAAATATGCTCTTTAATTTTGTAGGATAAGAGTTTAGTGACAAAAATTATAAAAAATAGTACAAAGTTTTAATATTTCTTCTTTTGCACTCAGAAAAAAACGTTTCCAAATTAGCAGTGGTGATGTTTATCGCAGTTTGCTCTTGTTCGTGTTTTTTTTTGTTCATCTCTTTGGCTAAAATAAACTTGTCTTTTGTAACAGCCTCAGTCAATCTTGGCCGACTCCAATAGCAATTTACGGAAGTTACTGATGGCTCTTCAGATCGCTTAATGAGCCACATTATAAAACAGATGGCATGTTTGCAGCCACCTTCACTAGCCGCGCAGTCATTACATTTTACTGATGTAATTAATTATTGTTCCTCGTCAATGGTGGCAAGGACACTGTACATTTTAGAGCGAACTCTGTGCTCTGGGGTGACTCTCCCTTGTAAAAGCAGACCGAGCGCTACCACTTTACCTCAACGTAGCCTATAGTAGACTCCACATAGGTCTCCCTGGACGACATGAGCACTTTGGCCCCTCGAATTTCCGCAGCATTAAAGCAGTCGTTATCCCGCATGTACTGCAGCATCATCATATAATCTACTTTAGGCAAATTGCGGCTGTCTGCCATGGAGAAACCTATTGCAATATTCATGGTATGAACTGAATTGTAAATAAAATAAATTAGGACCTATCTTTTGTTGTTGTGCAACTTCGTGACAAGTTGACAACCAGCAGTGACAAAATTTAGATGACAGATGATGACTGACAGTTGCTTTTTTATTTAAATCTAGCCTGTGGAACACATGCCATAAATCCTGACATTGATAATTTCGACAACATTTCAGTTTTTATTATTTAACTCTTAAATTACTGATCTAAAAATTCTGAAAAAAATATCTAAGAGCTCAGAACACTTAAATCTCGAAATGGCTTTCTAATTTTAGTACCTTATCAAAATGAAAGGTTGTCCATTGTGCACCGTTTCACTGTTTTATGTGTTACAATACAATACAACTAAAGCTCATATTTTTATGCCTAAATTTTGATAAAAAAATATATTATACGAACACGACATTAGGCTACATTGAATTATTTATAGTTTATTAAATATTTAGGGAAATAACAACTATTTCAATGGATGTGGCGGATATAGATAATAAGTTACGGATCTGGTGGGTTTTGATAATAACAGGTTGGTAGGTAGTTTTATGTCGAATCAAAATGACAACATGTGCCCTCTACTAAACAGATGTGTAACTATCGGTACCAAGACCAAGTGATACTGCTATTCCCTGATAGAGGTCACTACTTTATTAACCCTTAGCGTGCCACCTAAAATTGCTGAACGTTTCCTGTGGGGCTACCAGGAGCCAACGGACCAGTTCTCAAAGCTTGGTAGATAGCTTGTTGGAGGTGTAGGCGCCGCCATTGGAACGCCAACTTATACCTACTAGACAGTCTGTATATTGTACCTACAAAATATTTGAATAGCAGTAACGAAACGCATCAACACGAGAGGGGGGCGACGCCTACCGGATCAGAGGCGAAACTTATTCAAATATTTCGGTTTGTTGTGGTGAATGTCAAATTGTCAAACGCTTCGTGAGTTATCTTTTCGTAAATTCAGTTTTATTCAATTACTGAGCTCTTTTTACGTGAAATCTTGATATCGAAGTGACCTAGATTATGCCCAAAGTGTAATTTGTGATTTCTGTGATAGTTACAATTTAATAAGACCATGGATCCTTTTACACAGGTAAGTTTAAATTCAACTGCGTCCCAACGGCTTTTATCTCATCAAAGTTCAATTAAAAACACCTTTCCTCCTGCTAGAGTAATGCTATCTATGCCTTTCCTTCTCCACATTACAGCGTATGTTGGAAAGGGCGCGGGCCAGGCAAGAGAAAATCGACCAGAAACTGGCTAGCACAGGCCAAACCCCAAAACGACGACCTTTAGTTGAAAATACTCTTCTGAAGTCTGAAACACCGGCAAAATCAACCAGGTCGCCTGTCCTATCTCCAAAAAAGTCTATAAAAGAGGTTGTTAAGTCAGAGTCTCCAATAAGATCACCTGTTAGAAAGAGTGTTCATAAAACTGAGCAAGCCGATTCTCCTCAGAGGCAGAATGACTTTATCGTGACTAAAAAAGAGTACAAGACTCCAAAGAGGATTAGTAACTCGAAGAGGAACTCGGATGTATCAGTTGAGATCAATATTATGCACCGGGACGACATACAGATTGAGGTGCAAGTGGAGGAACGTGATGCACCAATGACTGTTGTCTATGACTCAGCTTCCAATAGTCGAAGCAATGTTGTGATCAAGGAAATTCAAGGTAAGAAATTGGTCAGAGTGTCGATCCAACCGAGAAATCATTTCCAATGATAGGGTCATGTTATTGCCAAGTATTTTCCTGTTGGCATAAACTTTTGCACTTCATTTGCATATTTATAGCATTCAGTTCAATATCATTGCACAATACTTGCTGTAGTAGTTTGTGTAGTTTAGACTCATTATCATTATTTGTACTGTCTATGTTTTTGATTCACTAACCTATCTACCACAAACAACTTGTCTATCTATCATACATAACTTAAGCATCTACTATATAACTTAAATTGTAATATTCCATCAATCAACTTAGTTGATTGTTTTTGAAAAACAGCTTTCCCATTCCCACTCAACATCAGGCTAGAGTAATTTACTAATGATTTGCATATCCCTAATATAGATATAGGTCCTACCATATACATTTTTTATCTGTAGTTTTGGTTAATTAGTAGATTACCAGAAGATTAGTCTCTTATACAAATTAATCATTCTGAAGTCAAATGTTATACTAACTGCTGCTGCAGTCTTTTTTGTGAATCTAATATAAGTACAGTATGTACAGTATGATAAACTAAGAACAAATATTTCTTTACCTGGTCTTAAAATAGGTAAGATGACAGTTAAACTCTTTACTTTAGTTTGATCATGAGGAATCCTTCATTGTGCCATCCCGTATGGGAAAAGGTGTGACGCTATGTTATGTGTTATGTTAAATCCTTCATATATCCATAGTTTCATCATGAATAAATTGGTTTAAACTGGTTGCAGCTGTGCCTCTGCATCCCTGTATGGGAAAATCAAATCAAATATTTTTATATGTCAAACATAGGTACTTAGGATGTTATAGTATAGTAAAAATTGGGTCACTATATTTCGCTATAGGGCATACAAATATTTCATAAATCTAGGTAGCACATGCCGCAATATCTTAATTTACTTTTTCCATGCATATACATGGCAGGAAAGGCAGGACAATATTTATATCTTTTTAACCCCTTTGTCGACACATCATATCTATCTATTGTTCTCCATTGTTTGGTTGTTGGACCGGTGTGCTTCTGAGAGTGATACCAGTTAAAGTATGATTAAACCATTTTCCAGAAGATACATCGAAGAAGATGATCACAGACAGTAGTTCGGAGCACCACGCCGAGAGATCTGGACTGAGACACAATGTCAAGTCTCAACTGGACCGACTGGGAGTCTTGTATTCAGGTAAGTACCTATAAAGTGGTTAAAACTATCCTTAATTGGTTTGTAATTTCACAACTACATAGTTACTATTTATTCAGGATATATTTAATTGCCGTGAATGTATAAATTACCTTAAAGGTGCGCCTAAACGGGCCATATTTTCACTGCCATATGTGGCTGGCAACTATTGGTGTCTTTCTCTAACATGTGAGTAAGAGAGGGACACCAATAGTTGATACCTACATATTGCAGCAAAACTTGGCCCGTTTAGGAGCACCTTTAGCTTTGAATATTTAGCTACCTATAGCTAGTACCTGAGAATATAAAAAACAAAAACAAATGGTCACACTGTACAGTTCATAAACAAGCCCTCAATAAATGATAATGATAACAATTTCAAATTCACAAGCTTCATTCATTACCCATTTCCTGACATGATTGTAGTAATATAGGATGTGATAACAGTAGAAAGTCGGTGCCTCTGTGGGGCAATCAGCAAAAGTTACTCCATATTATCCGGTTGAATGGAGCCATTTTTTTTATTTTTTTTGTAAAAAAAAAAAATACATTAAAATTAGTTTGACAGTGGGTACCAACGTCAAAAATTAGACATTCATTGACGTCTTGGTACCCACTGTCAAAATAATTTTAAGGTCATTTTTTTTTTATAATTTTAATGTCAATATTGTTCCAAGGACTCTTTTGTCCTTACGCTACCCAGCGTGTTATTATTAATTAGAGTATTAGCACAGGGTGCTCATCCCATACAAACTAGAATTAGTAACCCTTCGTAAAAAAGAGATGGCGTGAGGAGTAAGATTTGTACTCTAAACACCATGTTTTCAGTTAACATACTTCTAGGGCGCTAATCTTGGAATAATTCCTATAAATCTTAGCGCTATCTCATGGTATTTGCAATATTTCGATGGTGCTGCACCAAGCGATAATGGCCTCGAACTAAAGAAGCTTCCGTAGCATCTCAGTTTACGCCGGTGTCATATTTTGTTCTGGGTGGTCTATCTGTATTAGTATAATATTATAGTATCTGTGGTATTAGTGTAATTTATTTCTAATGTCAAGTTCAAAAAATAATTACAATTCTGATGTCTTCTTAGTCAGGCAGGTTGTATATTGTGGTGAAGTCATAGTACTATCTATCATCCCTTATCTAGTTAGTGCGGTCATACTCATGAATCAAAATGATGAGTAATATTCATAATCCAATTCAGTCATTCATAATCTTTACCTCAGCAAGGTAGTTTTGAGAAATCTGGAAACATCTTTAACTGTGTGTTAGTTAAGATTAATGTCAGTGTCATCTCACAATCATTCTTAGCCCATAACCTAATTGCTGGGCATGTCCCTCGACCTCTTCTCCATCACGTGAATCTGGCAGTATCGTCGAAACACCAGGCAAGTGGTCTGCCCACTGGCCTTATCACTCTATTGGAATTCACTCTGTGACTGGTTTTCTACCGGCTGTGGTATGGTACCAACAGCGCAGGCCCGGTTTCAAACTGCCCCGCCAGCTTAGTGTGTCACATGCTGGAGTTTCTAAGTTATAAATAATTGGTTAAGAGCGGGTCGGACTCGCACACGAAGGCATCCGCACCATCGTCGTCTGTGCCTTAAACGGCAAACCTTCAATCTCGACCTCAGTCGTCTCTTGCTATTAAATAATAACCGGCCAAGTGCTAGTCGGACTCGCGCACGAAGGGTTCCGTACCATTATCTATAAAAAACCGCAAAAAAAAACACACGTTAGTTTAAATTTCTTTTGTTTTTTAGTATTTGTTGTTATAGCGGCAACAGAAAGAAATACATCATCTGTGAAAATTTCAACTGTCTAGCTACCACGGTTCATGAGATACAGCCTGGTGACAGACAGACAGACAGACAGACAAAATGTCAGGCGCTATTGTATTGAAATTACCTTAATACCTACTATTTAATTCTAAACACCCTTTTTCGTGTATTTCACTATTGGTTGTTGTATTCCAACCCTCTAGCTATTACGGTTCGTGCTGTAGGACCCGATGACGGACAGACGGACAGCGGAGCCTTAGTAATCCCGGGTGCCGTTTGGCACCCTTCGTGTACGGAACCCTAAAAAGTTGATAAATGTTTTGTATCGCCGGCAGACAACCGCGACCTCTCCTCCCCGATTCACCGCACCGAGTTGGAGTTCAGCTCGGCCACGCCGCCCGACCGGGACACGCCGCGGCCGGCGCGCGCGCAGGCGGCCGGCGAGGGGAAGCGCAAGTTCGGCCGGCTGGCGGCGCTGGCGGACCAGATCAACAACTGGGAGGATGATTTGACTCATCACGGGGTGAGTCGACTGAATGAACGTTGGTCTTCTGCTTCAGCATGTTTTTGTGTCCACTGGACATATGCCTCGCTAACAACATCAGTCGTCAGGCCTTTTCCCGTGGATGCTGGCAGAGGCACAGCTGTGCCCACTTTTAGCCGTTTATTCAATACTCCATTTTGCGTGACAGGGGGCTAGCCCATCGCCGCAGCTATGGAGTAATGCCTCCCGTTTCCCGCCAAATCCACTCTCTGATTGTCAATTATTGTTACTTCCAGCACACTCAACCACCAGCGACAAAGAAGCCGGCCAAACCGTGGAAACCTGAGAAAGCAGCTGACCAGTCTACTCTGGACGTCTCCATACACTCGCTGCACGATATCAACAAGGCGTTGAAGGCTACCTCGAAAGAGGTAAGCCAACCACATCACATCACAACCTAATAAACATAGCGTCACGACTTTTATCATACGGGGTGGTAAAGGCACTGTTACGGCCCAGTTAGTCTGTTATTTAATACTTACTCCATTTCTCGTGACAGCATCATTGCCGCTATCGAGGTACATCTGACTGACACTTGCATGTTTAATCGGCAATGTATCACGCTTGTAAAGTCTTACTCGTCAAATTGTCGCAGGTGCATATTTTGAGACATCGGTTTTGCTGAGTGTGAGATAAGTTATTTTCTTCTCCCCTTCCGTTTTGCGAATTTAGATAGATAGATAGATAGACAAATGTATCAACGATAAAAGCTATATATTTTATAAATGTTAAAATACACACAAATACTAATAATACAGTCAATTTCATAAGTTTTAGTGAAGGAATAGCTTTGGCGATGAGCTAGCCCCCTGTCATGCCAATGTCTGCGTCTACAAAGCGGCAATACATGCAATACAACACAGATTTTTGACTTATTTTCTAACATATTGCTACCTTCTATTGCAGAGCTCAAAGCCCATCAACTCGCGAACTTACACGAAGCCTACCAACATCGAATCACAGGCGCTTTACAAAAATATCGTTGCAGAGCTGGTAAGTACCTAGACGATAAGTTTACAGGGACAAGAAGACAGGGTTACAGGGTACTTTGTGTGTGTGAGGACAGCCGGGATTTGCGGATAGCGACGTCATAGTACAACAACGACGTTGCAACGAATAGACGCGTATATTGATGTTCTTTACTCCTGTAGGTAATTTATTCATTAAAATTCGATTTATCGCTTTATTGGCAAAGCTGATTAATCAGATGACTGGACTAATTGTTCTATTCTATTCTATTTGAGTTTTAGTTTATGGCACTTTGTTGCCTATCGACAAATTCTGCCAGTGTCAGGTGTAAGGCTTGACATGGGTCAGACAAGCCGCGAGGTTGACAGGTTTAGGGAAATATATCCTTGCGTATATTCTATGATAGCGAAGGCGAAAGATACTACAGTTTCACATTATTGACACGAATGAACTTCATCGTAATTTCAATGAGTTCGGGTTCACGGAGAAGGTGAGCCAGGAAGCCGCGAAAATTAGTAGGGAGAGGGATGTTATTGTTTAGCTACAACTTCAGATGACAGGTATATGCCCGCTCGATTCAGTATCTATTGACAAATCCAGATGACTTTCAAATTGACGTTGCACCAATGATAGTCGCTTTAAATTCCTGAGTAAGTTCCTGAAACGAGCCTGAAACCAATAATGGCGCCCTGATTGGTAAAACGTCACTTTGAAGAAAGCAAATCCTTCAGATCAAGAATTTGACAGGTTTGCGATAAAGGTTAGATGTCAAGAGGTACAGAACAGAGCTACAGATCGGTGGAATACTTCAATAGCTGCATGTCCTTCTGGGAAATTGAGCGTGAGCATATGACTCTTGTATCATCCGCAATCGAAAAACGCTGCTCAAGTCTCACACACGCACACAACGTCGTAACTCGAAATTGTGGGTAATAAAATTTTGGCTCAACGATGAAATGTTTGTTAGAACAAATATTAAGGAATATTTTTAATACTAAGGAATATTTTTAAATATCTCAAAGGTAAGTAAACTTTTGACTTTTTTTTTTCTTATTTTGCCTCCTATTTGGTAGAAATTAAAATGATCCCTTTTATTGAGCTTCCTTTCAGGTATGCTGTAGTTTTTTGTGGAAGTGGTATTTGTAGAAAATACTTTCTACTAACGCTAATTTCCACAGCGATGCCGCGACTAATATACCCCGCCTCTTATGATTGGGACAATGGTGGAAGGTTAATTAACTATTTTTATATTTCAGCCTTTAACATTTCAGGAAAGTGTCATTTCTGTGGCGAAGTTGCATCAGTAAACAATCTTCATAGATCTTCCAAAGCCACCTAAATTCTACTATTTATCATCTTAAGTTAAAAATGGTAAAGGTAGGCATTTTAAAAACAATAGTCGGTTGATGCGTTCCGGTTAACGTTTTTGCTAACGTCTGTATTCATAACACGTATTTTGTAGGGTTAATCTAAACGATCATCTCGGCCCGCAGTCACTTCCCAATTTGGCCATAAAAGGTTGTATTCGGCCATCCTATGGGCCCTAACGAAAGGGTTGTATTCGGCCATCCTATGGCTCTAACGAGAGGTTCTTGTGTCTGGCCAATATCCCATAAGGGCAAGGCTCGAATCGGTGTAGGTAAAGTACGGTGCAACCTTGAAGCGACGTCACCGAATTTGCGTATCAACCTCCCGTATGACAGTCACGTCCTTATCGGCCTTTGGTTACGACGACGATACAAGTTTTTTTTGTATGAGACAAGGAGATCTATGGAGCTTCATTTCATTATATTAATTTCTTTTTTTCTTTTGATGTTTTGAAAAAGGATAGTGAGGAAGAACATATCACATCTTTTTGCCTAGTTGTCTATCTCCTGTAGAACATTTCTATAATCATGATATCGGTGTCTTCTATTTTTTAAACCTTGTCTTTTCATCACACTCATCCATCTGCCATCCAGAATAATATTTGACAGGTCTCCACGGAAAGTGGCCCGATCGGGTAATTCAGAACTACTGTGCATTCCATTTAACTTTTCCCTTGGCCGTTTTGGCACATTTGTCAAAAAATGGAGAAAAGCAATATGCGGTTGCCAGACTCAGATCACATTTCCCCACTTTCAAGAAATATACCTATAGACAGAAATAATCATATATCTGATATAGATACACCACGTACAAAGGTTAGTTTATCTCTACAAGATATTTCTTCCAGAAAATAATATAAAGTAAGTAAAGTAAACTAAAAGTATTTATTCAAGGAAAATGGTAGGTACACTTAAAAATGGTGGTTGACTGCTGCCATAACTAGGATAATAATATAACCTGTATTTATGGCTCGCAGGCCCGTACCTCGTCCGAGGCGTTTGTGGTAAGATTTGGATATTGAGACGGTTCTAACAAGAATAATACAAGTACTTGAGAAAAACAAATAAAAAATAAAATAATAATAATAGGCTAGTTACAATTTGGAAATGCAGAGTGTATATTGTATAGTGTGTGTTTGGGGGTGTGTAAATAAGTGAGAGGGTGTGTGTGTGTGAGAGGGTGAGGGTGTGTGTGTGAGGGTGTGTGTGTGTGTGTGTGAGGGTGCGTATCTGTGTGTGAGTGTGTGTATCGAATGGAAGATAAACGCGCGTGTATGCGAGTGTTTGTGAGTGAGTGTGCGTGCGTCAATGAGAGTGTAAGATGCGAGTGAAATTATACGCAAATCATTGAGTTGACTTTGTTAAAATGGAAACCACACGACCAGAGCACCTATGTAGTCGTCGCTTCTCCATAGCATTCTGTTCCAATCAGTATGAGTCCCGCATGCGCCGTCAATTTGACGTCTGGCCCGCATAGAATAACAACAAACAAGTCATTCCTAGTTAAATGTTATAAATGCACGTTATTGTGAGATTTTCGAAATAATCCCCTTATCTTGTGACCTACATCACTCGTAGACGAGATGACATGGATAGAACAGCCTTCTATGAGCTTCTGCAAATAGACAGTTCATTTTATAACATGGATTTGTATCTGGATCTGTATTTTATATTTATGCTGTAATTTCCGTGTTGTTATGTAGTTTTGCGCTCTAGGACTGTCCTCATGCATCCACAGTCCTGTCCTGCCTAGGTTTGCTGGTAGAAATCTCTCTTTACAGATAAGCGCGCCTTTGCGTATAATATTTCTTGTAAATGTATTTTTTAAGTTTCTGTACAATAAGGAATATGAATATGGATTAATACCGGTGCCAAGGTCTATGGCTATTTTCGATGATACCTCAAAACTCGAAGATCTTAGTGACGTACCTACTCGGAACAGCTAGGAATAGGAAACTTATTATGTATCACGTCGAGCTCAAAGGATTTAGACGCCATTTTTATTATTGCAAATTGCCAGAAGGAAAGAAAGAAGAAGCTTCTCCAAGCCCAGGGATTTCATTGCTTTACCCTCAATACCTATCTTCATTATCATCATGGATTTAAAGTTTTGGTCTCAGCTACTTTTGCGGCTATAGAGAGCTTCGCTAGTGTGTGTGCCTATGGCTCAGCACCAACCTATCAGTGTAGGTCACATTTGTGACCGGCACATTAGCGCATGCATTTCCGCGTCTTAAAAAACCGCCATTAAAAGTTTCAAAAAGGACACCGCCTTGCCCCGTCCCTTTGCGTGCAATTCGAGACTTAACGACGTATTCCGAACTTTTACGAGCGCGGTTCGGGAAGGGACTCAGAACAACTTGGGCTGAAAGCGCCTTCGGAAATGAATCTACAGAAAGGGTCTGTCATACATAATGCTGCAGGGACGAAGAAATGTACCAACACGCACATCTCACACATGCCGATAAAAATATAGTCGCAATAATTGCATATGGCGGGATCTGTTATAGAAATTTTCATGAAATGGTTAACCATGGTTGAATTAGAACTTTCATTCAAAGAAGTAATATTTCAGGCAAGAAACTGAAGGCTAAAAAGTGAAAAGTCTTCGTTGTAGTTCGCCATGTATATCACCAAAAATCGCTATGCTACTAAGGGCTATTTGGGAGGTGTCAAAAGCACTAAACTAAAGGTACTAAACTAAAGGCACTAAACTGACAACCTTAAACACGACAGCTCTTGCGCGGTGGCCATAGATTCCATTTTCAAACACCATTTTAAGTAGTTTAATTAGTAAAGTTCGTGTCGCCTCTCAAATCGCAGGCACTGCTATGCTTTTAAAATTATAAATTAAAAATTAATTCCGATTCAATAACTTCCAGTTATCTAGATAGTTTGGTTTCTTGTTTCCACGTCGAGATAATAACCAGAAACTTATGTTACTAGACTAGCCAATACCGTAATGGGTTTTCAACGCACACAAGTGAAATAGTGAAACATTTTTCGGCGTAAGCGCAAGGGTGGCGTTTCCATTTTAAAACCTCGAGGATATTCAAATTGGGTGGCCGAGAACTGTAGGCCTATTGTTTTTCGGCCCCCGTGCCCCAAGGCCGAATCGTAAAATCAGAGACGGTTTGCTTTTAAATTTGATTTCTGAGTGCGTATTGTCTTTGCGGTTTACCGAAGATTGGTTTTTAGCGGAAGGCACACTGTTTGATGTGTCTCGAAGAAATTACTTTGTATGTGAATGTGACCGGACACAATGCCTGCGATTCTGAAGGCGACACGAACTATACTAACTAAACTAATTAAAATGATGTGTTTGAAAATGGAATCTGTGGCCGCCGCGCAAGAGCTGTCGGATTTGAAGGTTGTCAGTTTAGTGCCTTTATGAGGAACTAGTTTAGTGGTTTTGACACCTCAAGAATAGCCCACAATGCGTTTTAAAATCTGGCCTGCAAATTCCCGAAGCATAATATCGCAGAAACACTATCTGGTAGACCCATCCGTGATGCTAGTATGTAGGTATACCAATAACATAACATGACATCCCCTTGAAACGGTAGAGTGAAATTTATAGATAAACAGATGTTTTACAGTATATACAAGACTTTTATTTATAAGTTATAAGTAGATGAATTAAGAATTTAGGACAGGCTCGTGGGTTGAACTCAATTAGACCGAACTTCGTGCGAGTGGACTACGACTCCCCTTAAATCATCGCAGGTCCGGCGAAGGGTCAGCTGGTCTTCATAACAGTAGGCTGTGGTATCCACTAGGCCAGTAGCCGATGCGTGACAGGGACGATATAGGGACGTAGCAGGGACGTAGGGAGGAAGGAACCCCGTCTGGGGAGGTACAAATCACAGATTTTTATGTTCACTTTACTATAGCAAAATACACATTCTCATGACGAGAAAACAGTCAGCCGGGCTGACTCAGCCCAGTCAACATAAAATACAGTCAGCCCTGACACAGGCAGTCACTCAGGACATCAAGAAAAGACTCGGGTCCAGGGAAACAAAACAAGATTCTGACGGCTGTGCCAGGCTTGAATGTCGAATGATCCCGAAAAACGAAATCAACCGGTAGCACAGACAGCCAGCTAAAAAACTCAATACAAACTATTTACAGAACTACAGTAAAAACTAAAGATGGTATGTTACACCCTGATGATCCTGCAAAATTAGACTTGAACGTATAATACACCACCAGTGAGATAAATGGCGAATTGGAGATGCTGATGTTCCAAGGTGGACAAAACATGCTGAAGAAGAATAAGTGTGATGAAAAGACAAGACACGGTTCGATCCGGTGGCCCTAAAAATTCGAGTAGCAGTCGTGAGTTCAGAACTTAGAATTTCATCCTTAACATATCTTTAGAGGAAATTAAATAAAAATAACCGGCCAAGTGCGAGTCGGACTCGCGCACGAAGGGTTCCGTACCATTATCTATAAAAAACCGCAAATAAAAATCATGTTGTATAGGAGCCCCCCCCCCTAAATATTAATTTAATTTTAATTTATTTTTTTATTTTTGACGTGACAACGTCTTATAAATTGGTTTGCCGGGTGACACTTCAAGAAACTGCGTTACGCTCCGCTCACGTTATGCGCTCACAATGAGAGCGAGTGAGAGGCACGCGTCCCTTCCACTCGGGCATGGTTAGCCCGCCTAAGAGCGAGAGAGACAGACATAATCATCCTTCTTCCTACTATACGAATGAATATTCACATTGTTTGAGTTCGTATGAAATAACCAAGATGTCGCTGTGTGTATTGTACGATTTGTTTAGTTTCGTAGGAATAACCTAGATGGAACTGTCTGTAATTTCTAACTCGCGGTAGTGAGATGTTTTCGTTTTAGTACTTAAGCAATTTGAATTTATGTTTTCGGTGCCTTTATACCAACCCTGGTCCGACAATAAATAGACTACCAAAGGTTTATTCCGTGGTTTTATTGTAAGGTGCCAATAAGGGTCGCAATTCAAATACACATTAAAATTATTTTACCACTCAAAGTCGTTGTCACGTAAAACTTTCGCCCGTATACCGACTTTACAGGCAACCAATTTTTTAAGTAAATAATATGCCAATTAGAGGTGTGTACCGGTTGCAATTTTAGCCTCCGGAGATTTTCGGAGATTTTATAGTAAAAACCGGTACTTCACCGGAGAAAAACCTATAGGAACATTTCTTGACATTATATGGAAATTGTTATAGAATGTGAAGTAGGGTGCAATTCCGATATGACAAAATAGATCCCCAATGGGGATTCCCCATCCCAAACATAGAAAAAAAATATACGCGTGTAGCACCGTACACGTGTTAGAAGTAAAACTTCTGTAGCTAGATCATTAAGTGGTACCTATACTATACACCTATACCTACCTATACTAAAAGAGATTTAAATTTCCAATTTTGAGATCCAATCTCTGCTTCAAGTTACTTTTAAGTTTCAGACGTCCGATTATTTGAAATTATTTTATACTTGTACTTACTTTTAATACGTCATGTCATTTATTTCCCACCATTCCTTATCTACAATTTGTCGCGCTCGTGGTGATATACTTAACTCATTCAATAGTGTCACTACTATTTGCATCTCGCTCAGATTATATACCATCTGACGTCACGTCTTTAAGCCGTCTCGCTCCGCTCAAAGGGTGGGTGTATGCATTGCTTTGCTTGTCTCTGTGCCCAGTCCCTTTATTTAATTGATCGAGTACGTATTTTCAACTATTCCAAGTTAATGTGTACCTGCGGGGCTACCATAAGGCTTGCCACTCACCTCAGTCGCGCAGATAAATGACAAAGAAGATGGCTAAATCAATATATGGACGACTGCCCCAGACATGTACAAAGACTTCTCAACAGCCAATAGCATTTAAATATTCATTCATAAATTTAATTTACTGCGTTGTATTTAGTTTGTAGAACTTGAAGAAAAAAAATATAAATATAGGTAAATAAGAGTTGTTACTCAATACTCCGTGATTCCAATATGATTCCGTGACCTTTGCCGTCGCTAGAAATAAGCACCATTTTGCAATAACATGCAACATAACGCCATCTAGCCACTCCTCTGGAAACCTCCTGTTTTCAACAGTTTTGCTAGTTGGCAATTATGTTGCATGTTATTTTTAACGATGGCAAAAGTCACTAATCAATGGCGGAATCATAGAGTATGAAGTGACAACTCTTAATTATTTAATCATTTCCTTCAAGTTCTGCAAACTAACTAAAGACGCAGTAATTTATGAGAGAATATTTAAATGCTATTAATTGGCTGTTGAGAAGTCTTTGTACATGTCTGGGGCAGTCATTTAGCCAAATTGCCAACTCCTTTCGCGTCTCAATGATGTTTCTCCATAAAATATCGCGCATTCATTATGATATGACATTAAATTGTGACAAAATGCGTGGCTGGGGTGACTGGCGTGCCTTATGCTACCCCCGCTAACCTATACATACCTACTTTGCTAGGATTGTTTAGGGTTACTTCATCGCGAAGCGATGACGTAACTCTTATTTAATTTTATTCTTGACATTTCCTTAGTCCGCCATACGACATACCTCGATTTTGATATTTTACTTCAACATTATTGACTGGCATGAAGCATTAACTTTAAAATTACAAAAGCTTATTAAAATCAAAATCGTATAATTTCAACAGTTATAACAACAATTCAACTTTAAAATATGTATTACAAAAATTACATACAAACAAATAAGCGAAACAATAAGCCATTAAACTTATGGCTCTGTAAGCTGTAGACCTCGCTTTGGCCGTTTACTACAGATAAACATTAAATAGGTAGGTATAACACGTACTTAGTAGCTAAACTGCTAATTTGTGACTTGAACTGCACTATATAATAAAAAGTGGCTTTAGAACAGTTCTAGGTACCTACTTATTGTTTTCAAGAAGTCTTAATGCAGCCATCCATCACATCGGAATTTGCTTGAAAACTAAATATCACATTTGGATGATTCTAAGTGACTTTATGCGATTACTAGCTGCCCGTTGCGCGACTACGCAGCGCGTTTTAGGTACCTATTCCATAGTTACCGGCCACAAAACGATTCGTTCATCATTTTAGAAATCCATATCGACCCGTGTGACATTGATGAAACTCTTTTCTTACAAACTGTATGGATCGCATCGCACAGCTGTCAAACATAAGTTCCGGTTCCAACAAAGAGGTTGAACGAAGTAGTTTTTGGTCACGTCACTGGTTTTGGCCATACCGGAAATCAAGAACTCGTGGAAGAATGCTTAAAATAATTTTTATTTGTTAACGTTTCATCAGGTTTTTCTCTCACTAATTAACATTCTTTATTGTACGAATGTATTATTATCTTATCTGATTAGTTAAAAACCGTATTGAAAATAGTTGCGGTTTTAAAAGTCTTCAGCCGACCCTGACGTCACCGATTCCAATTTCCGTTACATTTCTTAGCCACTCGTGATAGCACCCGGCTAGTAGTAATTGAAAAGCAAATATATGAATAACCCACAGTTGAGAGGTTAAATAAATTTTACCCCCGTGCCCCAAGAAGTTTTACTTCAAAAATATATAATGTGAAGTAAGGTGCTTTCGGTTACACGTTTACAGTATTTTCGGACGTCATTATAAGTTGCGTTCCGCGCGCATGTACAAAAAGTAAGGTGCGTTCGGAATAGTTCGGATTACTTGATTTACTTGGGGTACACGCATACAATATTTTCCATACTAAGTCCATGATATTTTCAGAGGCAAAATAAATTTGTGTTCCGCGCGCGTGTATAAAAATACCGGTTAAAAATAAAATCACCGGTAAAAATCCGGTAGTGACTTTATCCGGTTTTTCACCGGTTTTTGTAGAACCGGTACACATCTCTAATGCCAATATATTGTGAACATTTTAAGCGTACCTGCTACCATTATCAATATCGAGCAAAAATGAGCAAAAAAATCACATTTGTTGTATGGGAGCCCCCCTTAATATTAAATTTCTTTTGTTTTTTAGTATTTTTTGTTATAGCGGCAACAGAAATACATCATCTGTGAAAATTTCAACTGTCTAGCTACCACGGTTCATGAGATACAGCCTGGTGACAGACAGACGGACAGACAGCGAAGTCTCAGTAATAGGGTCCCGTTTGGCACCCTTCGGGTACGGAACCCTAAAAAACAATTAAAAAAAGGTTAAAGCCAAGCTAAGCAAGTCTAACTGAGGAACATACTGTGCCATTTTTAGGATAATTCATAAATGTATGATTTCCAGAGTAAATTCCCATGTTTCCACCAAATGTATGGGAATCGATACTGATATAAATATATATTTTCATCACATCTATTCAAAAAGATCTACTTTAGTCCCGGCAAACAGGGACTAAAGTAGGTCATTTAGTCCCTATAGGGACTAAAAGTAACTTTTTAATATTGTTGCCAGTACAAAGGAAAAAAATGCTGTCACTAATCAGTTTCACTACCACTCAGGCTGACAGACCCAAGAGAGATAGATTCTAAACGCAGCCAATAAAAAAAAGTTTGTACTAAAATGCGTACTCGACACAGATTAGATAATTCGATCGACCGAATCGATTGACACCGATTGGTGACAACAGAGAAAGAACCTTACAGAATTGATATCGAAACACGGACCAAATAATTAAAAAGTTGTGGAAAATTTGTGAACAAAGCGCGCCAAATCTGAATGCTGTAATTATTTCAATTTCGTTTGCGGATATGAGTAAAGAAATGGTAAAGAATATGAGTGAAAGTGAGTGTCTAACTCCAGATGATAACAACAAACGCGAATAACAAATACAAGATCTTTTACCAATAAAATCACGAGGAATATAGGTATGTAAAAACTGTAGGTAATCCTGTAGAAAAATTCAAGAAGAACGAAAGTGTTTATCTGTAAATGCTTTTTGAACAAATTTTCAAGATTTAGCCAATACTAAACCAGCTTTAACTATGTGGAGGACATATTCGTAATTCGTAATTTCTTTATTGTACTAACACAAGAATGACATAGGTACAGAAAACTTATAATAGATAACAAGAGATTTCTTCCAACAAACCATTACACACACAACATATCACGACAATTGTGTAAATAAATATAGGGTGTAACAGAAAGGGGTGTACAAGCCAAAAGAAGGTTGTCGGAAAGAGGGACATCATTCTGGACAACTTTCACTATAGGACCGACTTGATCAGAGCAATATTATTTTTCACTCCACCATACAGATCAGCTGAGCGCTAGGCCCGAAATTTACTGAGTTAATAAAAATAAAGTTGTTCTGATCAAGTCGGTGCCATAGTGAAAGTTGTCCAGAATGATGTCCCTCTTTCCGCTTGTACACCCCTTTCTGTTACACCCTGTATAGGTACATGTATCTTATTTTATTGATTACTTACTACTTTTCTCATAGAGGGTGATGAAATGTAGAGTGTCCACCTCAGGAGTAAAAACTATTTTTGGCTCGAGTGATGTACTTTGAATCCCTCGCTCCCTCAGGATTCTACTTTTGAGTCCCTCGTTGCACTCGGGACTCAACTCTAGAATCCCTCGGTTGCTCAGGATTCAAAAAACACTCGCCCTAAAAATAGCTCTTTACTCCCTTGGTAAACAATCTACTATTATATACACCATTTATGGGAGGATCGGGAGGATTGCCCAGCTATAGTCGTGAATCTGTGCATTCGTGAAGCTAAATATAGATTGCATAGAGACGTCATTACACCTACTACCGTTAGTGCCTTTTCACATGTACCCGGCAGCCGGCCGGTCGCCGGGCCGGGTAAAGTAGTAATGTATGAGCTCCAATGACAGCTTTCACATGCACAACCGGCCGGTCGCGACTGGAGCTCATACATTACTACTTTACCCGGCCCGGCGAACGGCCGGCTGCCGGGTACGTGTGAAAAGGCACTTATGGGCTGCGGGCGTGTGTGTGGTGGGTAGTGTGCGTGTGCGACCAGCCATGCGATGCCCCGGTTCAAGGCACGCGAGCAAAGACGGTCGTATGAAGTCGATCCTCTAACGTCTATTTGCAATATCCTATCTATCCATGATTTTCACATTACCAGATAGATATGACAGTTTTGCTATAGAAATAGGCTTGTGGCCAAGGTAATCCGGTGACATTTTACCCCGCTCCAAATCTAAGGGAAGAGGGAGAGGCTGAAAATCAGCGCTACACAGAGTCCCGGCTCTATGTCAGCAGGGCTGAGCCACTTCCTATTGCCCCAGCAAAATTATTCAATGCAAAATTAATTACTATCCTGTATTTTCTTGGCAATAAACGTTTATTATGATTATGATTAATCCAATAAATCTAGGAACAAGTCTTAACCCGGCGTCATTGTGGTTGGGTCATAACTACCCGGGTGGTTTATAATTTCAAATATTTTTGAAAATACACGCGTGACGTTGCCTTTCTGCTCAGTAGCTGGAGCCAATAGCGTATTCTAAACGTTTTCGGTCTGAAATCAGTTCAGCTGCGACTGCGTTAGGAGCTAGACGGGTGTAATTTTCAAAAAGGTAAATATGACCCATCCTCACAATTAATGTAATAATTACGCGCCGTTTTCAACTAATATTTTTTTACTGTTGTTTCATATATAAATATTGCACATATCAGAAAAAAACAAACAATACCGAAAAGACATGAACAAAGGCAAGCTTATCTCTAAAAGGTGATTTCTTCCAGTAAGCCCAGCTTTTTATTGATTCTTGCTTGGTGTATATTTGTTCATTTTTTTTGCTTTTTGCTTTGAATTTAGTTGAGATTTTTTTTTTCAGTGTTTTCATCTCGGTTTGGTTTCCATAAAGATATCATATGACATCATCTTGTATCTCATATCCCCAAAAAGAATAAGGTGGTTTAACTTTCCGCTACATATGACGTGTGTCGCAACTACAAAAGGTGGCCCCTGACAACTTTGTGTGCCATGTTGAAACATATCAGGAATTAATGGGCTTATAATACATCGCATAAATATAATAAACCAATCGAGAAGCAACGCTGGTTTATGAAAAACTTAGGTCTTGCTTTGGTCAGTGAGCATTGAAAGTCCGCCAGAATTTGAAACGCTTGCCACGAGAAATGCGCAAAAAAATCAGGGAATTTGTTGGTGAATCATCGGTAGAGCCACCTGCAAAGATACCCAATGCTTGTAAAAGATTTCAAGTTTGCCCTGCAAAAAATGATCGCAAAACAAAGCACACATGTCAAGCTTGTCACAAATTTATTTGTCCTGAACGCATCATATCTTTCTGTGGTGATTTTATTTACAATGAAGATTCTAATTAGGTTTGTTTTGCTTTTTTTCTTAAGATATTACACTTAAGTTCATAAAAGTGCCATTAGTAACCAAAAAAACTAGTAATTAGTGTAGGAATTTCATGAAAACCTAAGAGATCTCAATTTTGTTCCTTCTTTTGTGAGTTTATGTAAAAGTAGATTAAACTTAATAAAACGTTACATAACTATTATTTTTCTTTTTTATTATCAAAACCGGAGTACCCTTTTACTGATATAATAGCACAATTAAAGAATTTAATACAAAACTATAGAAATACCATATATTAAATATAATGGGTAAAACTGACCCACCTCAACGACCGTGTAACTGTTTCCTACCACAATGACGCCGGGTTAAGTTGAAGCATTATGTAGAAAATGGCTTGACATTCTCAATATTGTATATTTCCAGCAGATATATTTTATAAAGTCAATTTTGTGCAAAAAATACAGCATTTGATGGCACTTTTACATGACGTCATTCTGTTGTTATTTCATAGAACTCAGGAACAAAAGTTCCGTTTTGACAGTTCATAAAAAGTATCTATTTTGACTTGACAGGCCACAAGCCTATTATGTCAAATTTGACCCTGTCTATCGGCCGATTGAAGATAGATAGGTTATGGAAAACGGCGGTAAGTGCGCCTCCGCCACTTATTGTAGGAAAAGGTATGAAACACTTGTTAGAACTTTTAGGTACTTGAAATTACCTTGTACAATGAGTTTTTAGTAAATAACTGAGGAATTAAGAGCTCCGTGGTCTAGTAGGTTTCACTCACGCTTGCTTTTCGCACAGAAGGAGGTTGCAATCCGATGCTCATACGATGCTCGGCAGGTCGATTGCGAAGCGGGTCTCAGATACAAGCAAGACACTCTATGAAGCATGTTCGACGACCTCTGTGGCGCAGAGGTTGCGCATCTGCCTACCACGCGACAGGTCCCGGGTCCGAAATTCATTTCATTTATTTATTCAATCACGATTATTAAATCATACTATCACAATCATAACATAAAAACAATTATACAATACTATACTATAAAAGATAAATCCACAAAATAATACAAGTATTAAGGCAATTTTCAAATAAATTCAATGTCAATAAGATTACCATACTAAATAAACTAAAATTTCCTAATACATTAATGCCGATCATATTGATTTATGAAATCCTCAAGAGTGTAGAAGCACTTATTCAACAAGTATTTTTGCAAAGCATTCTTAAATTTGGTCATGTTGTCAATTAATTTTAAGTCAATAGGCAATTTATTGTACAGGACAACGGCCTGGTACCTTGCACTGTAACTTGCAACTTGCAGTCTGGGAAATCGTGTCTCGATTTTTACATCTTTGCGTCTTGATTCGTTGCGCACATGTTTTTCTTCTGATGACTCGTACTTTGGCAATTTTTTTGCCAGCAAACCCAGCTGGGGACAAGAAAAAAACCCAGGTCTTGGATGTTTGTGATGTCGCTGTTTCTGGTCCCCACGACACGGTATCCTAGTGTAGAAGCAATATATGTGCCTGTATGTAAATGTTTAATGTTTGTGTTTATGTCACACCAAGCGGACGGGGCGGCTCGACACTGGGCCCGCGCTGTTCCCTCAGCTCGGCGGCCATTAGATCCTCAGATCAGATGAAACTCTTTATTAGACTATAGATTTGACAACAATTGACAACCCTGCCGCCGTGCCGCTCCCGGTGTCCTTTCCCGAGCGAAAGACAGTGACAGCATTACTTTTGAGTGTCTGTCAATGTTTGGAGTACTATTCGCTCGCCACTTGAACCGCAGTCCCTAGTCCCTTATAGGCGCAGGGACCTGTCTAGCCTGTCAGTCTAGCGCGGAATGATTGGCACCCGTCTTGCGACGTGCCCCGTGCGCGCACGCATCCATACTAAACAATATTTAGTATTTCCTTGCGCATGGTTCTGAAACATAGTATGTATTTAAATCCCAAGTCCTAAATGCAGAGTTCTTTATGTAGAGTCTGCTACGTCATTATCGACTACTGAAGTAACTTTGTCTATGGCGGCTGTCTTAGGGGCATTCTTTCCACAATCAACCTACCTGTAAAGGACTGGCGACAATGTATGGCACTCGCACTTGGTCCATTGTATGAAGATTTTATTACTAGTCATTGTCCACCAGCGTTTGTGTGTCACTTTGTCCGCGTTATGAATTTATGAGCCATTCAAAATGAGATGTTTTGCTGAGATTGCGCGAATGGTCCATTCATAGCAAATAGTGAAGCAGGATATTATATGATTTGTTATTCAAAACAGCCAGAGTCGTAATATCAATGCTACCGTGTTAGCAGGAAAATAAAAGATTGACAGATCATTAAAGTTTCAATATTGGACAGGAAAAGCACAACTTTTTCTTCTAATGAAGTCTAATATAACCTGAAACAAGCAATCGGAACATTTATTAAGGAAATTACGTACCATAGTATCCGAGTAAGCGTTATCATTATAGGCACACCTCGCCTCATTATCATGATTTGTCATCAACAAAGAAATTCGAAACAGCTGTCACCAAACTTTCGATGTGCCGATGTCAGCACATGTGGCGATTTCACAACGTCCTGTAGAACACTGCACCCAGCCGAGGGTGCCACTGTATTTGCAAACACATCAGTTTTCCCTTTCGGTCGGTCAACAGAGTACTATTACAGTAATAGCTGTCGACTTTCCAGGAAACGTCGCAGTTTTGTAAGCGAATAGTGTAATCTATATTTGGATTCCGCGTGTTCGTAGTGGTAATAGACGTTTAAAATGTCATCAGCCCGTACTGGCCCGTCTGATATATGACAGGCATTTGGATGGCCTATGATGCTGTGAGATTTACAACTAAAATCGCCCGGCGGATATGTTTCGAAGTTCTGGCGGTGCTTCCTGCAAATCAGACGTAGCTGATGATTGGAATGACTATATGAAAAAGTTGTAACACCCCAAAAGATAAATCGGAAACGGCCGTCAGACATTGGATACTACGACCGCTAACGGCTATGCTATTCCTTTTGGTAAAAGCCATGACCAACTCCTAATAGAAAGAATAAAGTTCTGCCAATGGACCATGTATGTGTATGCATTAAAACTATTAGGTATAAAGAATAAGACCCAATGGAATGCTAAAAGTTCTGACATCTTTACTGACAAAGCACGTGTACTACCTACGACGCCTTCTAACAAACAAACTTTTAAAAGTTCTCTAGCGCCATCTTGGAAAGCATCTTCACATGATCCACGACAAATCTGGGACACGTCTGCGCAGTTTCTGCGAAAACCTGCGCTTGCGCAGCTCTGCGCCGGAGACGCGGACAGTTGCTGGTCAAAGTGAGAGACCTATCTAGATCTCGCAGAATCTGCGATGATAGATTGTTTTCCACGAAACTACAAACACGCTAAGGAATATTGTGGAGCTTAAAGAGCAAGATGTTCTTGATTCTAACGTTATGTTTTTTTTGTTAGCCTATATGGATGGTGTCCCACTTCTGGGAAAAGGTCTCATTATAACTACAGGACAATAATAGGTAATGGAATTATTAGTGACAAAAAAACGTTATCTATTTCTATACTAACACGCCTTTTCCTATTTGGAGTGGGAGGCCACACGCCAACGAATAGTTCAGCCATTTGTTCGATGCACACACAATCTGCTGATAGAGGCAAAATGCCTACATCTAATGCAGAAGGGAGAGCCACACCTACGAGCAGTCATCTGGATACTTCTCCTAATAGTAACAAAACAATAAATCACTTAAGGCAACCACCCGCCTACACGCGTCCGTCCATGCCTCCTCCATACCTCACGTAATGAGGAAGCCATCCCAACATAGCCATCGTCAATAATTCCAACCCTTTTTATTGGCCGTTTCAGATAAAACCCAGGCCTTTCATTTTATGTCACAATCGAAAAAAAAAACTTACGTCATTTTTATCGAAGCATTTTTACTACGGATTGCACGAGCGTAAAACCCGACCGTGTACAAATGCAACAGGAAATCTAGGTGTTGACGGCAATGTCGCCTGTTCACAAATGATCAGGCTTATAGTTTGTTGAACTACCGTTTTTGCAGGTTTGGTACACCGGTCTGCCCTCGGCAGTAATATCCGGCTGCGGTCTTTTGCACTGCGACGGACACGGTGTTAATGTTTTTATTATTCGAGTAGACACTTACCATAAACACAGTAGTTTCGCTGTAGTCGGTATCGCTTTCCAGAGTTTTTATCCGTACAAATACCCGGATGATTGATAGCTCAGTTCGTGGTGCATCGAACTTTAGGCGATTTCGTGTTGCTCAGATTCTTGGTCACGACAATAATTCTAAAGACCTCTACCTCTAGTGGTAGCACTCTGGCGTGGCGCAATATATATTTGTATGTTAATTTAAATCTATGACTTAGTAATCCTTCCTAAGTCCTAAAGACCTCATCACTGGTATTTAGTCTAATGAGGTAAATGTCTACGATACCTAACTAATGAAAAAATGTCACTACGGATATAAATAAATAAATATATTTAGCTGTGGCTACTGTGGTGTAAAGTCTATCTATTCATATTTTCGGAAGGGTCTCCAAAATCCTTAAGTGGATTAAATTGGATAATGGTCTAAATAGAAGTAATTGAGTATATTTTATTGAATGTTACCGAGACCATTTTAAAGATTAAGCTTCATGGAAATGAAATACTCTAACGGCCGTTTTCAATAACCTATCTATCCTCAATCTGCAGATAGATAGGGTCAAATTGGACATAAGTTCCATAGCGCAACTGTCAAATCTAGCTCTAGTAATGTGAAAATCATGGATAGATAGGATATTGAAAATGGTCGCAAAAGAACAAAATAAAGACAGTCCAAGCTTATAAGCGAAGGTCATCAGATTCATTCAAATGTACTCATATGCTAAGGCTGGATTTTACCAGCAAAAAGTTATGCGAAAATAACTGTCCCAGGGATAATTTGTATGACAATGATAGTTAAAAATGAGGTCATTCTATGAAAAAGTCCCCTTACCTATCATCTCCGTCTCCTACCCAACATGGCTAGCTAAAAGAAATCTCTTATTAGAGATAAGCTCGCCTTTGTACTTATTTTTTCTATCTTAAGCAGTTTTTTACTGTCATGTGAGTTCAATAAAGAAATTACAACAAATTACAAAAAGTAGTAGATACTCATTGGTAAAATTCGCTCTAAGTAGTTATACATTATACTTGTTCTTTAAAAACATTAACATGTTCACTAAATTAGCGCCCATGTGGCCTTCACCTGTTGACTTCAGGTACATTCCCATTTGCCTATGCAATTGATCTTACCTCTAATAAATTAACTTCATTTATTTTATTATCCCCTTTACGTCCGCACAGGATCATAAAAACTCGATAAATATCTCCTTACAAGGATACCCAACGTTTCAATAAATGGATACAACAGTCAAATCGCAATAATATTGGGTACCTAGGCTACTAAGGCGGTGTCATTTTCCGAGCGAAAGACCTTCAGTTGAACTCTTATGTCAAGGCGTCCGTCCTCAATTTGTATGCAATTTTTGACAACCATCTTCTTCTATAAGCGGGTTGAAGTGCCTGCACGTGGCCCACATTTGCGGGGCCTTTGTGCATGTCCCCTTCTCCCGCTGTCTTATTTCAGCCAACCCAACTCCTGCACCAGCTGGAGTAGGAGGCCTGGGTGTTCAAGGAGCTCCTGGGTCGATGATGCTTCTCCCAGAATAGCCATCCTGGTTTCAATTGTGGATGGACATGCCAGCAACATGTGCTCGACCGTCTCCTCCACTTCCATGCAACCCCTGCTCCCTGTCGGTTGCACCTGTAATTGTCAAGTGTTTGTTTAGTGTACAATGGCCTGTTATAAGGCCTGTTAGTATTTTTATTTTGCTGCGTTGCAGCCTTATTAAGGTTATACTTGTTTATAAATAGTTTTGTGTTTTTACAGTCTTCTCTGCTGGACCACAATTTGTTCTGTTGCACTAATGTGGCTGATTTAAGCCGCTTCCTTAGTGCTTCAGCTGATAATGGCGAGAAGGGTGGAGGGAGTCGCCGTCCTTCTAGCCCCTATTCTTGCTAGCTTGTCTGCCTCGCAGTTGCCCTGGTCTCCTTGGTTACCCTTGACCTCTTGACAACCATCTCTTGAGTTAGGTTGAGTCGAGGGCAAATCGGGTGGAAGAAACCAACAAGCTGGCCCCCAATTCTACAAACGAATGGCTTGGCAGTGTCCATAGCGAGGGCGCAAAAACCAGTTTTGTTTATAGCCGGCGCGGCACGTCTCGGTGTCGTCGCTAAGCCCAAAACGGGTTTCGGCGCCCTTGCTACAGCAACCGTCATGCCATCCGTTTGTAGAAATGGAGGACTGGGCCGTGAGTCGCGTACACAATCGCATGGCAATTGCTATAGCGAGAGCGCGAAATTGCAATTTGTTTGTAGTCGGCGCGGATCGTCTCGTCACCGTCGACAAGGCAAAACCGACTTTTTGAGACTCGCTATAGCTCTCTTTATGCCATTCCTGTACGCGACTTCCGGCCCTGGTGTTAGTGACCATCAAATGTCGGGTTATCGGTTGTGCATCCGGCCCTAGGTCAGCAATAACCATGGGCGCCGCCAGGATTACTTTCAGGGGGGTGCATCTGCATACACCCACATACTTACCTGCTGGCTGCTATCGGCTATATAATATTTTGGGGAGGGTCAACTTAGCTTTAGTACAGTTAAAGAGATCAACTTTAACAGTTTAACTTTCTCATAACTAACAAGTCGAGTAAGGAGTACCTCAGAAGAACTCATGGGTGGCGTCAGCCGCCCCGGAAATTTCACATAGCTAGCAAGTCGAGTAACGAGTACCTCAGAAGAACTATTTCATTTCCAGGGGGGTGCAAGTGCACCCCCTCCCGGCGCCCATGCCAACAATATTGCAGGAGGCCTATTACCAACTCATATTAGCAGGACCTAAACAGTACTGGCCTGGTTGGTGCACGTTTTAGTTCGAAAAATCAGGGCTGTACTGTTTAGATCCTGCTGTAAGACTTGATATTCTAGATTAGATTAATGTTACTACTCTGGTTCTCAAAGTAATGTTACGCAAGCCGCGACTTTTTCCTACCGACTTACTTTATCGGGAAGCCGGTGTCCTTACTGTCAGACAGTTGTACATCTTTAAAGCCGTCACTACAGGATACAAAGCCTTCACCGCATCTTCTGCCTACGCTATTCAAATGAAAAAGAGATGCCCCCGTGCAGTAGTACCCAATGCAGGGACAGTCTTTGCTCGCCGTTTCCCCTCGTACGCCTTTCCACACCTTCTTAGCACAATCCAAAATACACATAACATAGTCGCTAAGCCCTTTCAAGAATCAAAAAAGATTTTGAAAGAGTTTCTGTTGTCGCTGAACTATAACGATACTGAGTCCTTATTGAAATAGCCACATGTGAATCCCAATGTTTTACCGGATTTCTATACGAGATATTTATTATACTTAAGAGGGTATCCTACCAGCATTTTTCCATACAAACGTATTCCCCTATTTCCTTCCTGTTTTATCCCTCTAGAGGACTCGTTTTTTTTTTATAAAATCTAGGTGTACTGTATGTATGTCCCTGTCATTTACTTTTTCCCAAAAAATAATTACCAAAACAGATACGAATTTTCGAAAACCTAAAAAATACCTCATTTTTACTGTCATATTCAGATGACTACCAGACAAATATGAAAAGTTTTTACGTTAAAACAAAATAATAGAGACATAGATCTACTCTTCCTCTAAATTTCAACACCAAACATATTTGAATCGGCGCAGGTTTGGCGGAGAAAACAGGGGAATACAAAGCATCGATCTTGTCAAGATTTTGTAGTGAAAATCGGTCTGAGCTGCGGTTGTCCCTATCGCACATTACGGGGAAAGATCAAGGGTAAGGGGGGGTCAGACTAATACGTATACAAATAGGGAAGTGACAACTGTCGATTTTTTTATCGATAATGTAGTGATTTCCGTCATTATCGATATTATTTGTACAGAGTTTGGTATCTGTATGCCGTTTCCACGGAAAAATCCTTTGAACCGCCTATTTATTTTACAGAATTGAAGCTTTTAATTTTATTCTCCAAAAGCAAAAATATTTTTTTTTTATCTTTTTTGGAATCAGAACACAAAAGAAGATTGGCTATCTATATATATATAAAAGTAAGTCGTGTTTGTTTGTTCGAACACTTATAACTCGAGAACGGCTGGATCGATTTTCAAGGTTTTTGATTTGTTGCATTTGTCTCCGTCCAGAATAAGAAAATAACAAAAAAACATCTTAAGGGAAAATAGGTAGGGTAGTGGTAGAGTAGTGGTAGAGTAGGGGTAAGGGTAGGGTAAGGGTAAGGGTAGGGGTAGGGTAGGAGTAGAGTAGGGTAGGGGGAGGGTAGGGGTAGGGATAGTGGTAGGGTAAGGGTAGTTATCAAGCAGGGTTAGGGAATCACGCGAACGAAGTCGCGACGGGCAGCTAGTTTTAAATAAAACAAAACAATATCGATCAATGAATAATTGAATATGTGTATTTATTCTGTTCTCATTTCCACCCTTTCTCTTACCGGCATATTTCGTCTTCACTACGAGTGTATTTATTCTGTTGTCTTGTCACTACGAGTCTAATGAGCCCAAACTCGATGGGTTTACTAGTAAGCATCCCAAGGTTCCAGCTCCCACCTTCGATCTTCGCACTCCATTATCAGATCAGCCCAATGGTACCATATTCTCAAAGGTCTTGTCACTACGAATCTAATGAGCCCTAATTCGACGGGTTTACTAGTAAGCATCTTAGGGTTCCCACTTCCACCTTCGAAGTCCATCATCAGACCAGCTCGACATATACCACAACAACATGCTCCAAGAAATCTACTTACGAATAAAAAAACAATATTCAAATCGGTTCACCCGTTTACGCTCCGCGAGCTGAGAGACAGACACACAGACAGATACACAGACAGAGTGACTCACACGTCAAAGTCATAACACCCCTTTTGCCTTCGTTAGGCGGGGGTTTACCAGGTTGTAGCCGCTTTCACATTGTTACCATTTATCTAATGACCATCTGGAGTAAGTGGAATCCGGCTATGCTATTCAAGGTCGATTCCAGCCTCTTTAAAGTATCATAGGTACTTAAATACTTACTTGGATAATACCGTGCGCGGTGCAAAATGAATCTTCCGCTTTACACGTAAATGATGTTTTCACTTCTCATGCTCGTAAAGTTCGTCTTTATGTCGGGTATAGCCAGCATAAAATCAAATTTTATGTTCTAGAGCATAAAGTAAAATCTTCGTCTAAATCTCAGACTCTGACAAAGGTCGTCAGGTAAACAGCCACATACACCTATGCTAAGTGCCACTGCCGGCGGCCAGAGCCGGCTGCGGAGGCACGTCCAAAAAAAAAAGTTTAATGGCGGGAAGTCCTTATTTTTTAAAAGCTTTTATTTAACTCGCACTGTGGGGCCAATTCTCTAGGACACACTCACTAAAATTACTTGACAATTTTAGCTCCGACGCTCTTACGCGGTTGCCATAGATTCCATTTTAGAACTCACTTTTGAATTAGTTCATCAGTACATTAAAATAATTCAAAAGTCAGTTCGAAAATGGAATCTATGGCGTCCGCATAAGAGTTGTCAAACTTAATATTGTCAATTAATTTTAGTCAGTGTAACCTAGAGAATCGACCACATGTATGTATGTTTGTTTGTTTGTTTGTTTGTTTGTTTGTTTGATTGTGGGTACCACGGTTCGCGTCAAAAATGTCGGCTTGAATTTGACCCACTTCCCGTTATCCGATTGAGCTGAAATTTCGCATACGTGTATAAGTCGGATGACAATGCAATATATTTCTGACTTAAAGCTGATCTGATGATGGAGACGGAAGACGGTCATGGGAACTCTGTCATAAAACATCGCAAGCCCGTCGAATTTGGGCTCGTTCGATTCGTCTTGACGAATACTTTGGTCCTAGAATATTTTTTTATGACATGGAGCTGATCTGATGCTGGAGCCGGAAGGTGGCCAGGGGAACTCTATAATAAAACGACGCAACCCTATCATGTTTGGACTCGTTCGATTTGTCTTGACGAATACTTTGATCCTAAAATATTTTTATGACATGGAGCTGATCTGATGCTGGAGCCGGAAGGTGGCCAGGGGAACTCTGTAATAAAACGACGCAACCCTATCATGTTTGGGCTCGTTCGATTCGTCTTGACAAACACTTTAGTCCTAGAATATTTTTTATGACATGGAGCTGATCGGATGCTGGAGCCGGAAGGTGGCCAGGGGAACTCTGTAATAAAACGACGCAACCCCATCATGTTTGGACTCGTTCGATTCGTCTTGACAAACACTTTAGTCCTAGAATATTTTTTATGACATGGAGCTGAGCTGATGCTGGAGCCGGAAGGTGGCCAGGGGAACTCTGTAATAAAACGACGCAACCCCATCATGTTTAGACTCGTTCGATTCGTCTTGACAAACACTTTAGTCCTAGAATATTTTTTATGACATGGAGCTGAGCTGATGCTGGAGCCGGAAGGTGGCCAGGGGAACTCTACAGGGTGTAACAGAAAGGTGTAGTCATATTTTAGGGCGTTGTTAGGGAGACCATTATGAGCAACTTTTACTATGAAACCGATTTGATCAGAGCAACTTTATTTTTCATTGCTCCATACGATTTGGTCCGGGCGGTCAGCTGATTTGTATAGAGAAGTGAAAATTAAAGTTGCTCTGATCAAATCGGTTTCAAATTTTTATTTATCAATAAGTAGGTATAGTATTTTAGATAAATATAATATGTATGTATTGCATTTCGTTTATCTATTTGAAGTAGGTAAAATATTTAAAAATAATAGGTGGGTACTTACGTTTTTTCTTTAGTCGTAAATATAATTACTCAAAATCCGATACACAAGCCAAGTCAGTTCAGTAAAGCATAGACTGTAAACAATAAAAAACGTCTAACACAATAATTTGATCGAGTAAGTAGCTCGTAAATGCCAAACACTGCAAACGCCGACCGATGCCGATAGCAAATGCAACTGAAAGACCGCAGAACGAAAAGCGGCCGGGCGCGGGAGTGGTATCTACGCACGCACACGAACACAGACTACTCACACGCACATTGATAGCGCGGTCGCTTGGGCGCAACGCGACGGCAATAGTTTGTACAAATACCTATTTCTCAATTTTGTCGCAGACCGACTACGCTCTTAAGTACTTTTAATTTAATTTAAACTTTAAATATACTTTAACCCTTTAAATTTAAAACTGCCTTCTAAAGCTAATTTGTTCGTTTGGTTGTTAAATTGTCAACTCCTGTAACCACAAGGGTCCCATAGGACAGGCTCTGCCTAGTTTGGGATCCGCTGTTTTTCTCTAGACACTAAAATTCTATAAATATTTCTTTTCTTCTGTATTAACTTGTGTGTAATTCTAAGGCAAATAAATGATTTTTACTTTTTACTTTTTACTTGGGAGCAACCCGCACTTTTACGTTAATTCACACGTTTGTTGGCGTCTCGCGTGGCGCAATTAAACATGTCACGCTCCTTGCGTCTTTGTTGCCAGGCCTTTGTCGCATTGTGCGTTCTGTCAGCAACCACGGCGCTTTGTCTGTCTGTTTGTCGCGCCTTTGTTGGCCCATGCTGGCGGTTTTTAACACCTACTTAACTTTGATGGTGAAATTGCTTTGTTTGATAAAACCGCAGTAGTTGCTGCAAACAACGATGAGTTTGATGAGGTGCCCTGAATTTGTGAACCTTTGAGTACGATCTACCCTTCCTTTGATTCCAATGAATGTGGTAATGACTCCAAAATATGATGTAATTGATTATTATAATTGTCTTATGTCCAATTTCACCAACAATCCCTATCTTTAGGGGACACTTTATTTCCTTTCAGGGGTCACCTACCGGTTGTTTCGCTTTGACCTAAGTTTAAGGGTCACCTAGACTACGAGGGGACCCCCTAAGTTTAAGAGGCCGGCCTCCGAAACCATCGCTAGACGGATAAAAAAAAGGGCTGTTAACTGTTGATTAAATCGGGCATAATTCCACCAGAATCACAACAGGAACAGTCCATTCAAAATCAAATAGCGCTTCTCTATACTCGACCGCGGAGGTACCCTATAACCTATACCTATACCTATAATATAACCCTACTTACCCACCGCATTGCCCAGCCAGCCCCAATCAGGTATCGCGTGAAAATTATAATTCATTTTATACGGAGGAACGCACGTGGATTGAGCCAGACTCAGTAGCGTAGTCGACGCCACCCAACGCTCACGCGTCTCGCGATAAACAACACTGAATCAATGCGCGCGCACAGCTGATTGCCAACCAACCATTGAGACCTCGTTCTTTTTTTAAAATCTAACGGGTAACTAGAGTGCACGATAATTGTTCTCAAGACTCTCATCGCTTGATAATCCGATAAAATTTCTTGTTATTGATGTTCTACATACTTACGCAAGAATGATGCAACTTCGCCGCAACTGTATTCTTTCCTCATCGTAAATACTAGCTCTTCCCTAACCTATTGAACTTGGGGTAACACACTCGGGTCACTGTATCGACGGATTCACCCGACGCACGTGTTGACCCCGCACCCTCAACCGCCGTTGTCCAATCATAGGAGGGCCAGGGCTACCGGCGCGTCTCGGCCGGCCAATCGCGGCTCGTTTATGACTTCACGACGAACGCACCCGATCCCGCCCGACAGGAACCGAGCGAGTCAACCCCCAGTGCCGCCGCTGCCCCCGACATGGCCGCCGCGATCGCCGCACACCCGCCGCTCGCCAAGAAACCCTCCATCAAAAAATACCGCGCGCCCACACCGCCCAAACAACTCGAAAACTGCGACAAAGAGAACAATCTGCTACAAAGGGAAGAGAACGACAATGACGACGCGACCGACGACACTTGTGTACAAACAAACGAAGCCGAGGGCAAAGCCCCCGAAAAGGGCTCGCCGGTGGTCAAAAGAATCGCGCCAAAACTGAACGGGAATGTTGACAGAAACTCCGTGTTGTCCAGAGCCGCGATGTTCGAGGCCGGCAGTCCGCGGACCAAGGAAAAGGACCCGGCAGAAATGTCCCTTAGAGAACGCAAGGCCCTGTTCGAAAAAAATAAGGGGGCTGCTATTATACCGAAAGCGCCGTTCGGGCTTGCACCCTCGGCGAAAGCCCTTCACGGAGAAACTAAAGGTAAGCCTGTTTTTTTTTTGTTAATGCCAACAGTGAATGAAACGCGGGTACTAAATTATAAACCAGGTGTTTGGAGGATTCTAATTTGAATTCTAGCCATTCCAATTCTGCTGCAGTAAAATTACCTCAAAAGGCAATTAGTCTGGTGATTCATTCTCGTGAGGTCTTATTATAGACACGCGTGAATCTGGAGCGCAGTCAAAAACATCTGCAGTGCGGTAGCATTTACCTAACAACGAGTACTTTGTTGGATCGAATATGTAGGTAAACAGTTTCTCAGTACTAAACACAAGGATTTATTCATCCTAAGCAATGAAACTATTCGTTCGATGAGGTCAGCTGTGATTTGTAAATACTCGAAAGTAATAAGCCTCCTCCTATTAAGGGTGAAGGTGTAGGGTAGGTATAAGAGTACGATTGTGAGAGGTGCCTTAAATGACTGAAATTTCAGAAACCAATTAGCGTTGATATGAACTAAGACAACCAAGTTTTTAACTATTTTAGTGTTACCGGTCTATTTCCTACCATAAGGACAACGTGGACAGAAGAAACACGGTGTTTACATAGTCCTGTTAATGTCCTGTCAATAGAAAAACTAACCAATGTCTGGAAAGCCAAATAAAGCCAATACCTTTACATTAGGACCAAATACAGATAAACAATTTCAATTAAATACTTCCTTACACCACTGCTAGGATTCAACAACATTGAATGACCATGACCTCTGCACCCAAAAAATTACAATGGAGATGTAAAAAGTACCGCGTAACAAAATAATGATGATAATAAAAAGCCATACAACTATCACGACTTAACAGCATTCGTCTCGAGTAGTACCTATCTACTTCAACAAAGCTTTTCGGATCATCACGACTTCAATTTGTAATTAAACTTGTAATCGAGTCAGGAACTTAAAATAAATGGAAGTTCTTATCCTGTCAATTGATACTGACATCTCCAGAAGCAATGTATGTGCCTGTATGTAAATGTTTATGTCTTCCAGAGACCACCTGCTTCTTTTTCCAGGTCATCAGATCAGACAATCTATCCTTGGGTTATCTTGTATAATATTATTAACCACCCATCTGTGACCGTTTTTGAGTCCATTGTTTCCCCATCGCCAAAATCCCGGGGCAGGTGTAGAGACGAGAGGTTCTAATGTCGTGTAACTTAACTCCTGTTGCGAGATTGACACAAGATCATCTTGGGTGTTCTAATACAAGACATCCAACCCATTTCTATTTCCACTAAGCGCTCATCATCCGTTATATCCCATCAACTTACGTCACACCGTACCTGTTTATATTTCAAAATGTCAACACATTTGAACTTTCATTAATACCCAATAATAATACACCAAAGTATGTAATTATCTTGAAACTTGGCATTATTTAACGACCATGATATTAGCATTTGAAAATGGGATACAGCTGTACCGAAATTACAAATTAAATTATCTGTTATTTCTGCGGTCACCCAAGAATATCCTGCAACTGTAACACGTTAGTCATGGCTACGGGTATATCGTTGCCATGTATACTGTTCCGTTCTACCCTAGTTTATCGTCATGAATATTATTAAAGAACAAGTCTGACTGACTGACAGACAACAACAGCATGAACCTTTCTGAACGCATTACCACTAAACATAGCATAATAAAACGTTCCAGCATCAGATCGTCAAACGTCACCCATCATGTGAGCTCACATAATTTCTTATCTTTGTAGGCTTGTTGGTGACCCAGATACACGAAACGTGTTTGATTTACCTGTAAAGGAATACAATGCTATAAATCCTATTTATTCTGCTAAAATAAACATTGCATTCAAAAGTATATTACACATTTGAAACTGTACAAAAATCGTCCCGAGGCCGAGGTTATCTGAGAGATAACTTCATGTAAGCCCATCCTACAGTGACTCATTGGGTCCGAAGGGCTCATGATGTGTCCATACAGGCGATGGACCAACCGCCTATGACTCAAGATTGTCATGAAGTACTGTTAACGTGGAGAGGTGTTCAAGTTCAAGTTAAGTTTATTGCTTCCATAAATTCACATTTGTTCTTAAATTAAGGTACAATTTATGGACCCTGTCCATACTAATGATTAGGCATTGTAAAAAATATTAATTATTGTTTTTTTTGTGAGGTGCTTTTGCCTCTGCTACCCCGTTTGGGAATGTCTCTGTCGTCCGCATCATATTCGTTTGGTTCCGCTTCAAAAACACTTTCTCTAACCAAAAGTAGATCCAATGTTATGTTTCGTGTTCAAAAATGATTTACACAGAAAACTCTCTCTTTTAAACCAATTTACGTTTAAAATTAGCGTCCCATTGACACGTCCAACTAGTTTTTGTCAATATCCTTTTGAGTAAGACCCGTATGCTAAACTGCCAACTTAAAGTCTGACTGATACATCCCGTTTCTCGTTACGAAGGTTAAAATCGAGCACCTATCTTAAGTTGCACTTTACTCTAGTAACTGTATTCTTGACGGCACCTCACTCGTCATTCTGTCACTGTCCCTCCTCAGCAAATGATAGCGCCAGTATGACATTTAAGCGCTGAGGAGTACTCCATTCTTCGGCCAATCTATGCCATCAATTGCCATCACTTGTCAATATCTCTTTCAGGGTTCTTTGTCATTGCATTTCCATGGCAGACTCATTTCACTTCGAGATATTAGTTAACATGACAATAAGCCTGCCTCTTTGTATGTGAGGCGGCCATCCTTTTGTAGGCAAGTGGGTTACACTTAACCTGGTTCTTAGTACTTGTCATTTGCACAGTTCGCCCCTTTAGTTTGCGTGTTTTGCATAAATGACAAGGCTTGTCGGAGATGTTTCAGGACTTGCAAATTTTGTTCTGCCTTATTAGATTCTTATTAGTGGAGTGAATATGCAAATAATAAATATTTCAAGTCTCTAGACAAATCCCTGTGTGCGACGATCCCAATTCGCATATTCGCCCCCTCACTTAAAAAGTTTTAAATCATAACCGAAATTGCTAAAAACGAGCTTATACCATATAGATTGTATCACTTTCTAAAGCCAGGGGCTCAAAACCTTTTGACCGCTATTGCACAACAGTTTCTCGTCAAAATAACAATGTCGTAGGTACACTAGTACTATCTATTGTCGATACAAAATAGTCAACAGAGCAGGCCTAACGGAACGAATCTCCGTTTTACTCCAGTGATTATGGGTACTATCGGCAAAATAATTCTGTCAACATCAACTTTATAGCTAAGCAATATGAGCGCAGGCTAGGCTCAAATTCTGATCGTGAAATTTTTGAGAGAAAGTTAATTGTAGTGGTTTGTACTTGTATAAGGGCTAAGTATGATGAGCTCTTGTGGGATCGACATAAGCAATCAGTCAGTGCCAATTATTGCACATAACAGTGCAAATAATACATTACTTGAATGGTTGGTTGTTTTCTTGATCTTTAACCGTTTCTTATACGAAACCATGTTTGCTTCTGAGTTTATATAATATTTTTTAGTTAAAACTAATTTGTAAATGAATACCCTACAAATCTAACGCGGCGAAGTCATTGTGGCCGATTCTCTAGGTTACACTTACTAAAATTAGTTGACAATATTAAGTCCGACAGCTCTTATGAGGTCGCCATAGATTCCATTTTCAAACTTACTTTTGAATTATTTTAATGTACTGACACACCTCGGACACTCCATAGAACGCTCGTAAAATAAGCACCTATTACTACTACATGACTAAATGATGTTTGTATACGTGCAAATGTGTGCGTAAATATTGCTAGGGCTGGTACCTAGCGCGGCAAACGCAGCGATTTGCGTCGGGCGAACCGAACGACGACGGCGCGACCCGAACTGTCCCGAACACAAGCGTTTGCATTATTATGAAGTGACTTTGTAGGGGCGCTGCCGTTTAAACATACCTAGTCGGGTTCTCATTGAAATCCTAAAAAATGTTAATGTTCACTTTGATCCTTCATACATTAAGTTACACAAATAGAGTAGGTAGGTATCGAATAACTGTCTAAAAGTGGGCACAGTGCCTTTGCCACCTCTTATGGGAAAAGGCGTGAAGCTATGTTATGTTGTTGTTACCTACTATTACTTATTCCGAAGTAGGTAAGAGACACTTGGCGTGAACTGTAGGTAGGTACCTACCTATGTAAAAACATCGTTAGGATTGTACAATATTCGAATTTTATGTTAAGTAGGTACCTAGTCTCTGAGAGATTCAAAACAACCAAACCACTACAGGGTTCGAGCGAGACCCGGCCGAAGCTCGCTATATGTGGACCCAGCTAATGGCGGCGCGCCGCCGCCGCGACAAAGTTAGTGCGTGCGTACTTGGGTCAATCAACTTAACCCACACTTTTCTGTCAACGCACGCACTCTCTCTGAAAGTTCTTCGAGGACTGCAGCTCAACGGCACTATTAAAGGACACCATACCGCGCCATGTGAGCAAAAAAAAACACAAACGAAGATCTTCGAGAACGTAATCAAGTTCCCCGTAGTGCCTGCTAGCTTAGATACTATTGTTATATTCGTAAAATGTGTAAATTTAACCATTTAGCGTATTTTAATAATAAATGGTCGGGGACAGCAAAGTGTGGGTAAAATAGTTGATTGACCCACCTACTACCTACTTTTCAACTCGAAGTGCTTCGTTCGCGTTGTTGAATCGCACCAACAACGGATAGCACGAAATGAATACCTATAATAAATGTACTTTATTGATAATTATATAATTATGTATTACGGAAGGTTTAGTACTAGGTATCTTAGAAAATAAAATATGAAAGAGAACCTTTAGAGAACCTTTCCTTTTTTGAAGTCGGTTAAAAATAAAATATTACGACACTGACTTATTATCAATTATCGTAGTCAGTAGCTAGTAAGTACTACAAACATATAACTCTGTCTCTGTCTCGCACAAAGTCTGTCCTTGTGAGAGAGCGAGACACACACAGCAAACGCTGACCAAGTTACATTCCGGGAGTTAAGGTATTAGAATTTTTATTTCTCAAAAGAACAACAATAGAGTTGCTGTTGCTTACCTTCTTTCATCAGTCGGGAACCGAAAGAATCTCCTGTCTTTGCTGTTTCTAGTTGACGACACACACACAAATAATGCACAAAACTTCACCATATTATATTACCGGTTATTATTCACCGTATACGCGCGGTCACTCGTCAGGCGTTCAACCGCGTCTATTGATATTTCAACCAGTTCCTAGACGCCAGGGGTGGGGTGCGGTATCTGAATCAGCGCGGGGAAGGGAGTGGCCGTTCTGTACGGAGTACTATTATCTCTTCTGTGGTACTGATGAACTAATTCAAAAGTGAGTTCGAAAATAAAATCTATGGCAACCGCGTAAGAGCGTCGGAGCTAATATTTGTCAAGTAATTTTAGTGTGTGTGCCCTAGAGAATTGGCCCCATTGTTGCAGTAAATGCATTCTTATTACACAATTACCGGTAAAAAACTGACGCAACCTTTCTTAGAAAACTCGTTTCTATCAAACGACAAAATGTTCTAATTCCATTGTTAGTTATACCGTACCGTACTATTACTATGGTTTCACTTCTCAATCACCCTAGCATTACTTCATTATCCCTACTATGTGTGTGTACATATTTATAGCTGTATGAAATAAACGAAGAACGATAATTAAATAAATGTCCTTTGGCTGTATGGTCGGAAGACTTACCTTTTAAGAAAGGAACCCCAATATAGCGCCAGTTTTTCAAAAACTATTTCGAACCAATTGTTCAAGCCATCTGGACATCAGATCCTAGTCCCGTCACTGCCACATGCATTAGGTACTGCCGAAGTCTGTACCCAAGTACATAGTAAATAAAATACATACACCAGATACCAGCCATGTAATGCAATCGGTATTTCGCAATGTTGCGTCGCCATTGCAGTTTGCTGTGATTGCTAGAAAGCACTAATGCGTGGTACCTACCACCTGCAATAAATAACACATCTGTAGAAGAAAAGGTTTCAATAAAGGACAAGATGATTGAGATTTGTTTGCTATTAGAATTTCGTTCTACAATCAAGATTCCAAGCAAAGAAAAAAGAACCAGAAGAAATAACCAAAATTAGTTTTCTCTCTAGTTCGGTCCTTAGGTCGTGTAATCGCATCCTGGCTACAGCATTACAAAATACTTAGTATCCCGTGATATCCACGGAAGTGACATCGGCCAACAAAAAAATACGGAGCAATTAATAATAAGCAAGACCCAGCTACCGTATTGCCGAAATGAAGTAAATGACATCATTACCCCTATAAAGCGCGTGTACACCAAGGTTATCCGGTCAGGTCTAGCCAACCTTGACTTAGTCCGGCAGGTGAGCTATAAAAAGGCCCTTTAAAAGCCCTTCTCAAAAAAATTACGCACGTTGTTTTAATCGTTGAAAACAAACACGATTTAATCAACTAAATACTTAACTTTGCCGCAATTAGAATATAATATCTGATATTGCGTAATAAAAATAACTAATGGGTTGTCAAATTAACAGGCTATTACGCGGTAAATCGGTCATCGGAAACTGTTTTGTCTATTTAACAAAAAAGCGAATAAATGACCGGAGATGCGTGACGAAAGAAGAGAGCTTCCAATCTGATCCTCTCACATGGTGCAGTACTATAAACTATAATTGTAAATCTTCGTATATATCGTAAAAGGAATTTATAATCAAAACCTACAGATATTGATATTTACAGTGTCTACCCATTTTTAGGGTTCCGTACCCGAAGGGTGCCAAACGGGACCCTATTACTGAGACTTCGCTTTCTTTCTGTCTGTCTGTCTGCCTGCCTGTCTGTCTGTCTGTCTGTCTGTCTGTCTGTCTGTCTGTCTGTTTGTCACCAGGCTGTATCTCATGAACCGTGTTAGCTAGACAGTTGAAATTTTCACAGATGATGTATTTCTGTTGCCGATATAACAGCAAATACTAAAAAACAAAATAAATTTAATATTAAGGGGGGCTCCCATACAACTAACTTTTCATCTTTAGTAACGGAAATAAATAATATCTGACTTTTCATCTTTAGTAGCGGAAATAAATAATATTACATAGCCTTTTGATGATTGATAGTCTTCCGCTAATCAGATGTCGGGTGCTGAAATTCGACGTTTTTGACACAAAGCTAAAATTAGTGAAATCGGAATCACCCAAAATGTTGAAGAGCTCTGTCCGCTGACGATCGTGGGATTTCGGAAGCGGATCGCTTCGACAACTGCCGCGCAATCTATCGAGAGGAGTGGTGGCGCGGTCCAATGGTTGACCATCCGCGACAACTGTCATTCGACTAGTTTACGCGCGCGCGGGAAGGTGACGACTGTGACAAATAAAGTTTTTTTTTACAATAATTTATTTGGATTATCGATCTGTTCAGCCTGTGCTGTGCGTGTATCTTATTGAACTTTGTTTGATTATCGATTTTTTCACGTATTCTTTGTGTGTTCGTATTTCTACAATAATCGGAGTTAACCTAAACGTGAGTTTAAATTAATATTTGTAACATTTTGACCTGCCCCCCCTCCACACATTTTTGCCTCAGCCACTGTCTGTGAAAATTATTATTTCGTAATTTCTTTATTGTACTCATAGAATTATACAGATAGCTTATAAATTAGAAAAAAAAACCATAAACAGAGGCGAGCTTATCTCTAATAAGAGATTATTATATTTCTTTTTGTTTTACCCAGGACCTAGATATTTGTATCCTACGAGGAAATATATCCCTGGCACTCTAAGCACAAAACTATTTGCGACCACAGCTGTTGCAGATGCAATTATGTTGTGTTTTCCTATAATTATACACATCCTTGCAAGATAATCGCAACCAGCCGCCGCCGCCGCCGCCGCCGCTGCCGGTGGTGGTTTGTCATTATTTACCACTTTACCTAACGCTTATCTGATGAATATGTGGAACATCACCGGCGTCGGATTATTGTGACATCAACTTGCTCATAAAGGCTTAATCTGTACGACCTAAATCGACCTTAGTCGATTAATTTCGTCTTATTTGGTAAAAACGTATGAAAATAAACGTTTAGTTAAAGGGTCCACGAATTAAACTTGGTAACAGTGGAGCAGGTTGGCTCAGACCGCAATAAATGGGGTAATGAAGAGGAGGCTTTTATTAACAGTGGGTGCTAGAGACCGGGTTGAATATATAAAGATAAATATAGCCATAATATTTATTCCCATTTGGCTGGCAGAGACGGAATAACTCCAATGTAGTTTGGTTTTCCTGTTTGACAAATGTAAAATGCAAATTCGAAGATCTCGCAAGACCACTTGATTTGCATCTTGCTGGAAAACCCAAGCAAATATCAATTTACCTTATTGACATATTGAATAATCAATTATGTTTTATCTTTCGTTGTCCTTTTGTATGTGTATACGTGGTATCACGATCCATTCCGAATTACCATCATTACGCTCATCATCTCCATGCTGTGCTCATCCTATGACAGCCCACTGGTGGGCATAGTTCCCTCTCGATACAAATTCCTAAAGGGGAATGGGCCTAGATCCAAATCCGGAATATAAATAAACAGACTGTACATATCCCCAAAGTCGCAAAAATTCGAGTCATAGCTGACTCTTCGAAGGTTGACTTTTCAAGCTGCCTCTGACACAGCTTTACTACCACCAAGTAGCATCACGTACAGACTGAAATATTACCTACTCAATATTGACTATCGTCAATCTTGTTGACGTTAACCACGTTTTATACCGACGTGACTGATAGCAATGAAAAACTCGTGCGATTCAACAAAAAATCACTGTTGGCGTCGATACTAACTAATGCAAATACACTACTTATTGTTAACAAAAACACTTCCTATAAGAAGTAAGTTATTCACAGAGTACTTGTTGATAATACGAGTAATACACGGGACTTTACGAATTGTTTACTCATATAAAGAACTCTTTTGCATTCCTAGGATAACGTAGCGTTCATCGAACGTAATTTTGTGTAAATTGGGGTAACTCGAGATCCAGGGGGGCAATTCTGGCGCTAGTGAGGTCAAAATATCGATTTTGAGATACTGAAATCTCTATCAAAAACAAGAAAAAGCTATTCTTACGACTAGCCTTTCGACTAACCCAGATATCTCGACCCGTTTTCGATCGAAACAAATATAAATTAACATCGTTTTCGACGGATTTAGGCGGTATCAAAACCGGTATCTCGACTGGAGAGATGATCTCGATAGCGCGAGAATCGGGGGCCGAGGAATTGGATGCCTATAGAAGAGAGCATCCGTGTCCCTATTCGTATTCCGTATTTGCTAGAGAGGATCTCTTCTTACCCCAAATTACGGTAAATCTTCTAGACGACTTAATTAGCTGACCAAACGTTTGTGGAATAATATTTCGAGCAACCTCTGTGTAACTGTCTAAAAGTTGGCACTAGTGGCCTCTGCAGCGAAAATGCATGACGCTCGCTGTGTGTGTTAAGTGAACAACATTCCCCAAGAAAATTATTTTTGTTCAGCTAATTAAAAGTAACCTCGTACATTTCATCGACCAAAGCTCAACATCAAACTAACCAACCCGACAATTTCAGCGGACCCCAAGCCGGCGAAACCAGTGGTCTCCAACTCCCGGTCCAAGGAGAATATCCCAGAAGACCACACAAGCCAAAACGGCGGCATAAAGGGCAAGCTGGCAGCGTTGTTCAATAAAGAGCAGACCATAAGTGAGAGCACGATAGCGAATAAGTTCAAACAGGAGAGAGAGAGGGAGATGGAGATGCTGCAAAACAGATTCCATTTTAAGGTGAGTTTTAATTTGAGTTACAGTCTATTCGTGATAAGAATGCAGTGAAAATTAAATTTAAATCTGTTAACACACACTCACAGGACAGGACACAACCTTCGCGTTCGAAAGTTTGCCTTCAATTGGTCACTGTGAACTTGGCTTGATAATTGAAAACTATTTGTTGGTTACGGGGCGTGCCTAGGCCGCCGGATAGCGATAAGTTACTGCATTCTTATCACGAATAGACTATAGTTGAAACTTCAAGTTTAAAACGTCCTTTAATTGAATTGAATAATAGGCTAAAAGTGGGGCCATTGTTCCTCTGCCACCCCCTATGGAAAAAGGCGTGATGTTATGTTATAAATTGACGTGTGTGTTCTGCATAGGAAAATTCCTTGTAGGTAGGATAGACACCTCTGATGGGTAAACCCACATCTATAAGCACCTCTGATGGGTAAACCGGTAAACCCACATCTATGTATCATATCATAAGATAAGTGAGTGTTCCAATCTCTTCTAATACTTATAAGGTTATTAATATTATTATTAACTAAAACCTAAACCTAACCTAAACATGTTAGTTGAAAAAAATGCCTCTGCCATCCTATAGGAAAAAGCCGTCATAATATGGCAATTACCCAAATCTATAAACCCACATCTATGTATCATAAGATAAGTGAGTGTTCCAATCTCTTCTAATACTTATAAGGTTATTAATATTATTATTAACTAAAACCTAAACCTAACCTAAACATGTTAGTTGAAAAAAATGCCTCTGCCATCCTATAGGAAAAAGCCGTCATAATATGGCAATTACCTCTCTGATTGCTTGAAAACACATTTCCTAAAAGCCAACAAATCATACATTTCAGAATAGTTTCAGAACTATCCTCCGTTTCCTTTGCCAAAAAGCGCATTCAACTTTCTCTTGTATTTTGTACTCAATTCCATTCCTTTATAAGTCCAATTTGCGATGCACACCAAAACCAATTACTACAGGATATGGCAATATTGCTTTCATGCAAACTTAAAGCCACTTGGCAACGGAATAAAGCAGAATTTTGTAAGCTCGTCTGAAAAGATGACTGTTTCTTGAGTTAAACTTATCTTTTTAACAAGAACTTTCAGTAGCACTGCGCTATTCCTGTACTGTAATGGTAGAGTTAGTGCTATTTGTTTATGTAAACTTGATGTATGTGCCTGTTGGTTTACAATTTCCGTAGCCATCTCATTGCTTTCAAAAATATACAATTTGGTAGAAAACACTTGGGACTGACAGAACAGAACCTTATCGATTCTTCTGACTTTAGTGTTTCCATTTCTTGCGTGTTGTATGTAGTAGGATGAAAATTGCGTTATACTTGAATATTTCAGCTTAGCTTGGTAATCTGTTGATGAGTACTTATGTAATGTTAAGAGTAGACATAGCACATGCAAAATCTGTTATTTCAGTTGTTATACCAGCCTCAATGCTAGTTAAAAGATAGTGTAAGTGAAATAATTATACTTACTGCGAGGCTCAACATTAAAACTTACGACAATAACTTCGTTAACCTAAGTTTTGCCGTTAATACTAAATGAGTTATTGTTACTAGACATAACACAACATAGCGTCACGCCTTTTCCCATACGGAGTGGCAGAAGCACCACTGTGCCCACTTTCAGCCAGTAGATTCTAAAGAAATATAGATTACTAGAATCCATACAATTAACAACAATACCATAAAATGTGTTATATTTGGTTTTAGCGCTGTTTCGAACAATAACTTGTAATTTATATTGACACACGCGATAACTGTATTTTCGAGGCCAAATATGTATGTTACTGAGCAATAAACTAGATTTTAACCTGCCTGTTAGGGCGTCATCATATCTGTATCTGTTTTTCAAGGTGGGCATTCATCGGCCCCCATATTCAGTCTCCAATCTCTTTTATCTATCCCGATCTCTTCCAAGAGATCGATGTTAGAGATTAGACGGACTAGGGAGCCTGATTCGTTTTCGATTGGTCAAATTATCGCGATCATTGTTCTGCTTACATATTCTTCAAATTATATTCACCAACGAAAACAGAACACGATTATTTGACAGAAGCTGTCATTTGAAGCGGTTGTTACTGGTGAATGAATAAAACGACAATTTCAGTGGGATCAGGATAGATGTTGGAGACAGAGAATAAGGGGAATGTAGCAAATCACAATGTACAACTAAAGATACCTAAAATCCTGAATAAATTACATGTGTATCTACTGTGCTTAATTGAGACAGGTCAATAAAATATGTGTCAGATGGTTCATTACTTTGGAACGAGCGACAGAGATCACGCATAAACCACGTAGGTTTCCGTGATTACTCCGTAAACTTAGTTTAAAAAAAAAAACATTTTTGTAACATGGATAATAAAGAAAAAAAAGCAATAAGTTCATCTATGTCACGTGATACCTACACGTAACAATAACAGTAACGCTTGTTCGTTCAAACAGATGCTTTCTCGTCCGTATAAGGTGGTATGGGTCATGTCGAGATATGTCGGCTAAGCGAGATGGTGACGTAAGCACGTCCATCGAAAGTGCAACTCGAAAATGGAATAGGTGAAAATGACCACCGTCGTCCTACGATTGCAATTTGAAATTTATAGAAGGGTTATTTTATTCACATTTAATATGGCGAAAACGTCACCGGCTGAGACTACTCTCAGAGCTGAGAGCGGTTTCTTACTGGCCTTAACGCTATAGGCATACAGTGCCAATACAATCAGATCCTATGTCCTGAGTATATGTTTCCATTGCCACACACTATGCAGAAGTGTAGTATCTACTACACCATTGTGTATATTGACCGTGTGATAGTTTAAACTCCATGCCCAACGCAGATATTGATCAATAATCACACCTCAAAAAACCCTTTAAAAATAACTACTGTTGCATGTAGAAATAGAGTTCATTTTCCTTTGGGAGCTGCAGGTGCAACTTATTAGCGACTTCGTGGGTCTAGTTAGCTTTGCGTGTTTCGTAAGTACAGTACGGTGAGAATATAAATGCACGTGGATTTGTGACGTCATTACGGCGATCTATCGGTATTGCATTGCCAGCGAGATGCACAGATAATGTAACCGCGTTGTATTGTTTGCTGAATGCTTCTTTGTGAGTTTGAAGTTTCTATTGATAGTTTGATGGGTCAAAACAAAATTTCACTTTATTTACTGGAAGCGTCAATGCAATTTGGGTCTGAATAAACTATTTTTCGTTTTGAAGACAGTAACGACCTTCTTTCTTATACATTGTGGCCGATTCTCTAGGTTACACTCACTAAAATTACTTGACAATATTAAGTCCGACAGCTCTTATGCGGTCGCCAACTCGCCATAGATTCCATTTTCGAACTCACTTTTGAATTATTTTAATGTACTGATGAACTAATTCAAAAGTGAGTTCGAAAATGGAATCTATGGCAACCGCGTAAGAGCGTCGGAGCTAATATTGTCAAGTAATTTTAGTGAGTGCGCCCTAGAGAATAAGGCCCATTGTCTAGTGTCTACCGGTTTATGGACAGAATAATGTTTATAATCGTGTATGTATTAGGCATAAGAGTATACAGAAACACTAAAAATAGTGGGTTGAACCTCTGGAACCTTACCATCTTGGAACATACTATGTACTTTTAAAACATATTACATATTTTTACTTTCACCACTACAGAATTTTAGACGGTACCAGAAATGCATTTTGTATTGCATATACAAATACCTATAATCAGCATTGCTTCCAAGTCGCCACATAATTGCCGATATTAGCCACCTCGCAATCTTAACTAGAGGTTGTTAACTAAATAAAACAAGACATTACACAGTATTGAACGCATACCTCCACTCGGGTTTTTTTTACGTACGTACACATTTTTTGTGACCGACAAAAACCATGCTCGAACTGGTTAGAGAAACATATTGACTCAGCCTAATCTAATAAGACTAACGAAGCAGCATTTACATGGTTATTAAATCCAATCAATAAGTTATTGTTGTTGATGGTAAACCGAAGATTTTAACACACATAACATAGCGTCACGCCTTTTCCCATACGGGGTGGCAGAGGCACAACTGTGCCCACTTTTAGCCAGTGATTCAATACTCCATTTTGCGTGACAGGGGACAAGCCCATCGCAGAAGCTATGGAGTAATGAAGGTTTCCTCACGATGATTTTATGTGACTGTTTTCATTTTCAAACATCGTTGACGGAGGACTATACGGGATGGCAGAGAGGCACACACTTCGCCATACAATAATCCTTTTAGCCAGATCGATAGAAATATAGCGTAAAAAATTACTATAAACACAGCTTTTAATACTTATCACAAATGGTAGAAATAATAAGCTATGCATGACTTTCTCGGCTCAGAATATCTTGCTCAGCTTTCTAGAGTACCTGTGATCATATTACTCACTCTAGTACCTATCGAATGTTTTGGGATACTAACTATCGCCTTATCTCATAAAAACGTTCGTAGTCACAAAAACTCGGTACTTTTCTGATGCAGAGTGGGTGGCAAAGGCACACTTACGTTTAGTTATTCAATATTCCAGTTTATTAAAAAAAAACTTTCTATCTAAAAGTTTTTCTATCAACTAATTCTTTCAATAAATTCCAGCCCAAACCCGACTCTGATGACGAGCACAGTGACAATGACCCCTCAGAGGTCGCCCCCCTCATGGGCAGCACCCTCAGCCTGAACCAAGCCGCCAAGAAGCCGGAGATCTGCGCCAAAAAGCCAGACAACCAAGCTAGGAAGCCAGACAACCAAGCTAGGAAGCCAGACAACCACAGGAAGACAGATAGTAATGTGCCAGAGGTGATTGCCGCCGCGCCAAAAGTTCAGTTTGACAAGGCGCAGTCGGTGACGGAGTTGAGGGATGAGAGAAGAGATATTGTTGCTGCGCAGCCCGGGAAACGAAGAAGTGAGTGTACTGTACTTGGTTTTTAGGGTTCCGCACCTGTTGGGTTCCAGCCTCCGCTGTCCGACTGTCCGACCGCGGGTTAAGCGGGTCTAGTGACAGTCGGGTCCACATGATTGAAGGATTCTGTAGCATCGTACAGAACCCTTCAATTATGCGCGAATTGATCTCGCACTTGACCGTATTTTTTATTCGGCTCTCAATCTTGATCTGCGGACTTATGGGTTTTTAAATTGGAACTCCTGACGCGATTGGTAAATAGGAATTTTGTCCTCACTGAAAACAGATTTAGGCTTTTGGAATGGTTTCAAGTTCAAGTCATGAATGTGCTAAACAGGTCATGATACTCGTGATTCATCGAATAGTGCCTTAAAATATTTGCGTGCATTCTGACGCTTTACGCTTCACTAATCTATCGTGAGTCTGACTTGTATCATTTCATTACCCACTCAGGGTATGTTTTCTCACTCAATTATCTGTTATTCCGATACAGACGGATATTGAGAACTGCATAACAGGTTTGACATCGCGTCGTCTCCGGCTAACATTGGCGCGTCTTAATTAAATATTACGTCGGACGATGAATATTGAATATATTACGCACTCGTAAAATATAAAACTACGAACATTCTGTATGGGAAAAGCGACGAAAATGTGAAGCTATGAATTAATGAATATAAAACTACGGTGGAAAATGACAATGCTATTTTAGGGGGGAAATCTTTTGAAAATGTTTCGAGCAATACTGGATTTAGATACCTTCTAATGCTCTTCAGTGTGCGAATGAAGACGCTTCGAAAACCGATACTTATCATATTCTAAATTTATTTCTTTAGAAAGTAAAGCATACTTATACTATGTATGTGCATGTACGTATGTACATCAGCCTTTCAGGGAACCCACTCTTGTATAGGCCTCCTCGTGTACACGCCATTTAACTCGCGCCCTTGCAACCCTCGTCCACGGCTTTCCTGATAAAACTAAAGCCTAATTTCTCAATTTCCAGGTTCCCAGGACTCGCCAGTAGTGCTATCAGTATTAGAGGAAGTGAAACGGATTAAGGTCAATGACAAACGGAGCCAGTCCAACGGCGTGCAGCCAAGTCTGTACCCGCACCTATCGGACATTGAAACAGACACGTCGCATACGCAAGAAGAGTATTCCGACTGTGGAGGATCGAGGTGTGGACACTATACCTTAGAATGTGTATTCTTCTTCCTTTGCATTTGACTTTGCAGGTTCTGTTTTGGAGGAAAAGTTTACACCGCTCAAGAATGCTTGTTGACGGATTTTGGAAGAGGATTTGCAGCGACAGTTGCTGGTGATGTTGGGGTAGCAAGACTGTGCAGAGAGCTGCTCAAATATGCAGCTATAATGTCTGGTGCTGTCATTATCTGAGCGAGGGACAACGGCAGCGTGACTTTGAGTGTCTGACAAACTGAGTTGGAGTTGTGCACCCGGACGTGTGTTACATATGTCGCCGTATCAATAGTGCCGTCTATAATGTCCGCCTTCGACTGAGACAGGAGACATGTTGGTCTATTCTGTATCTCTGACTTAAAGGAATTTCTTTCGTAATTCATATCAATTTGTTGTTTCGAAGAGTAGTATTTGAATTAGGTCTCTACCTATGTCAAAAGGTACAGAATAGAGCGAATGGTACTGTAATTAGTTCACAAGAACCCGTGAAAAGCGGTGCGGAGTAGGCGTAGTACTATTTATATGGTAGTTTACGCACTAGATCCGTCCGGACGAAGCGGGAAACCGCTCTAAGGGGTGATTGTGAGCCTAATGCTGATTGCTGAGTTAAATAAGTTGTGATTAAACTAATTTTATTACCAGAACACAATTGATTCTCGTGATTAAGTTCGTTAATTGACACTTAAAATATTGACTTTGTTTCGAACATCTAAGCATTAGTAGTGTTGGACCACTAGATGACCATAATGAACTGTCTATCTACGCATAATTCGCAATGAGAAACATAGTTGTAAAAAATATGATTCTTACAACATTCTGCTGCACTCTTGTAACCATACGTTACACGCAATCTGATCGTAGAAGCACTGTAGTCTGTAGTCGTGTGATATTTAAATCTTGCCGGGCCAGTATTGTAATGCCTAGCAAGGATCGTGCTAACATTGTTTGTTGTTAACTCCGATGTGTGTTTAGCTTAGAATAGCATTTGCATTTAGCAAAGACCTGCTTCAGCTGAATATGAATCATTATCTCGAGTCGCTTATTTATTTGATACGTCCTACCTAATACATACTCGGAGCTCAAGTCTTTATTTCCTGCAAATGCTATCATGGAGGGTGGTTTCTAAAACACTCTTTTCTTTAGCCATTACATCGTTGTAAGTACCTCTGTGTGAAAATTGTCTTATTCCGAGTAGTCTTATTCCACTGATCGTATACGAGTGTCTTAAAAATCACGTTCCATAGGTAGGTAACCAATAAGTGTTGAGCGGTTGAGCGTGACTAATCTCGAACTGTGAGAAATTCGCAAGAATTAAGATAAGGCTGTACCAATGTATGTTTGATATCAATTTTAGTGCCTCACCATAAAGGTGAACGCACACTCATCCGACGAAGGAATCTGCCGCGCTGCTCAGGCCCCCGATTCTCGCGCTATCGAGATCATCTCCCCAGTCCAGATATCGGTTTTGATACCGCCTAAATCCGTCGAAAACTATCTCGATCTATATTTATTTTGATCAAAAACGGGTCGAGATATCTCGGTTGGTAGAATAGCTTCTTCTTGTTTTTGATAGAGAATTCGGTATCTCAAAATCGATATTTCGACCATGGGGCAATTCTGGCGCTAGCGATATCATGTCCATGGTCGAAATATTGATTTTGAGATACCGAAATCTCTATCAAAACAAGAAAAAACTATTCTTACGACTAGCCTTTCTACCAACCGAGATATCTCGACCCGTTTTCGATCAAAATAAATATAAATCGAGATTGTTTTCGACGGATTTAGGCGGTATCAAAACCGATATCTCGACTCCATAGCGCGAGAATCGGGGGCCTGATTTTCTTTATCGCAGAAAGCAGATGCGGTCGATCTGTTCACTATGGAAGTTTGCGTTCACCTAAAATTAGTTAGTAAGGGTGTTAATTACGGCTAAGTGAATCTCCATTTTGTCTTAGGCCTAGCTGTCCTATTTTACGCTTTACGCGTCGTCTGACCTTGTGCGTCAACGCGTCGCGTATCAGTGACGCGAACCAATATCTCTGGACGCATAGTCAAATATCCCGTATCGGCCAAAACAACCGACAAGCGATGGATCGGAGCGTGCCCGTACCACCCACTGTACCACCGCACCGTACCGAACGGGCGTCCAAGGGGAACGTTGCGGGCGGACAAAAGGACATGTCTGACTGAACCCACATTGTGAGAGTAAATAGGAGACAATAACCTAAGGGGCTTTAATGAGGCATTAAAAAAAAAAGATAGTACCAAACGACTTGATACGTAGCGCAGCCTGCGCAAGCGGTGTCAATAAAATACCCAGATTAGAAGCGAAATAAAAAGTTTCATTAGTCTGAGTTCAGAACCTAGGTAAGTACGCTCAGAAGAGGCCGTGTTGGTCTTTGGCACAGAACAAGAAACAAATTAATCTGGGCAATTTTGACACCGCTTGCGCAGGCTGCGCCACCTATCGAGTCGTTTGGTACTAGTTTTTTACTTTTTAATGGTCTTTGAAAAGTTCCCATTGTCGGAAATCACAACGTCAATTACATAGACATTACTTTTAAGTAAACGACTGATGCATTTTTACACGTTTTAACATTGAAATGTGGTCAAGATTGAAGATTTACAAACCTTGGCAAAGACAATAAGTATGTGGGTCATTGGAACAGAATTAACCGGTTTATTACGAGACCACGATTCTAGAGTAGGTTTATGAATGATCTAAGAAACCTGAATAATACATAAAGCTCAAGCTAAATTTACTTCTATCCCATTTTGTACTATACTGCTCAAAGGATAGGGTGACTTGTTGAGCAGTGTGCGTGAAATTTGTAATGAAGCCATAGAAAAGATCTAATTTAAAATTGAAACTCGTACATAAGTAGTTTTTGAACGGACACTCTGTTTTTGTTTTGTTGATTCGAATTAACTTTGACTTTTGCGGGTGCTAATCATGCCTACCCATTCCGTTTGGAAAAAGGCATTTGTATTCTCGACTAGAATTGCCATTATTTAAGAAATTGATTGAATTGATTGTGTTTAGGTTATAACCTCTTAGTCTTTATAACCCACCAAATAAACCGGTTGGTAACTCGGGTTGACACATATAAACTGACTCATAGACGTTTCCTCGAACATCTGTGATTCAGTGTGTTTATATGTTCCACATGGAGTTAGTCTGTGTCCCATTTGATTACATAAGTAAATCGAAAGTAAACTAATTACTCTCGTCGTTATTCTCTTTCCATTCAGTAGCCCCGTGTGCGTTTTCCTCCCAATCTCAGTAACTAATGAGGCTGCTAAACAAATAGCAAACAAATTACTCAAGTAAACTAGTTACTAACTCTCGTCACATTTCTCTTTCCTTTCAGTAGCCCCGCGTGCCTTTTTCTCTCAATCTCAGTAACTAATGAGGCAGCTAAAAAAATAGCAAAACCATCAGTCCATTGTTCTTGCTATTACGTGAGAAGCCAGGCTCGTGTTATTGGCATTATGCTAATTGCTCAGTAGCGATTGTTATCCTTGCCGGCTCGGCTGAATCGATTGATAAGACGAAACGCAGCGAAGTCCATTTTGCAATGCTGAGTTTAGAGATGCGAGCATTTTGTGGTCTTTTAAAATGGTGTCCCTAAAATTGTAAATAAAAACATAATGCCCTCCTGACCTAACAGATGAAACCTTGTGGGTCTGTCTCAAGTAATAGTACCTATAAGCCCTATTAAATAGATTGATCACAACACAACAAATGTGTGTAACATGATAGAATCTGTCACAAAGAGCTTAGACTGCTTGAGACAGACCGTCAATTTTTTAACTGGTTTCCTTGTCACCAATTTAATCATTAATGTAATGACCTTTTAAAACACAGGCACATGACTAGGCTTGTGCAGCAACAATAAATACAAAACCTTTTGTAACCGTTTCCTCGAATAATGAATTCCACCATCAAATGCTTTCCCAAGCTCACACGGCGAGCGTCCTGAGCGTAATTAAACCCGCGCTGTGTAACTCGATTCGCTGACATAAGCACTTGTAGTTATGCGCGCGCGCATTTCTTCATGGCGTGTAATGTTATACTGTTGCGAAGAAAGCGCGCTTTATGAGCATCTGGTACTGGATGCTAGGCAAGGAAATGTGATGTCGCATTTACACACACAACGCGAATATGTTTGTTCATATATGAAGGAATTTCACGGAAAGTAAATTATAGAAATCATTGCCTATTTGCGTTAAAAGCCGGTTTTGACTTGACTGTTATATGTAACAACAAAGCAGGTTTTGGATGTTATGGTCACTGAAGAGTTGAAGATTTAAAACTAAATTCTGACCTTTATCGACACTTCTATTTCACCCCGTATAACCGTATAACGACGGCATAGTCAGCACCTACTTACATCTCAAGTATTAATAATTTAATGCTAATGAGTTGGCGCCATGCAAATCAAATAGTCGTCCTTATATTGCGGATGCGTACGGAATACATAGGACTGTTGATTCGACTGTTAGTCTGGCCGTACGCAGGCGACACAGGCCACGCAGTGCAGAATATGCAAGGCAGGGCAGGCGACGTCTGTTGTTAGACGCGCGAATTTGCTCTGCCTTGTATAATCTTCTTATGGTGCCTCCCCTCTACTAGAGGTTGGAGGTCAGCTCTTTATACTCCTCTGTTCTTCACCAAGCGCATCCAGATGTTCTACGCCGGCGACTCCCGTTCATTCCCTAATGTTGCTCCATAATGGAGCCACGACTTCAATCAGTCTCGATAAATTCAATAACCTCGGACAGATTTTTTCCCTTTTATATACAAAACGTATTATTTATTTATTCAATAGGGCTATTCAATAGGTAAAGTATCAGTTTAAAACAGGTCCATAATCGCCTGTTTTGGTTGTTTTATCAATTTTAATGTTCCTAGCTATGTATGCGATTTTACTCAGGAATACTTGTGTCTTCAGTCAAAAGTGGATACATATATCACCGATCCTTGTGGTTATATCTTAGTATATTAATATCTATAAAGACTGTAATGTTGCCTATTACCACTTGAAAATATTATCCAGTGGGCTAGGTCTCTATCTAAAGAACTACCGCACTGGCTATGTATCTTAATTGTAATTAAGTCTTTCTACTTAACATATCTGTTATCTGTTTATTTGTCACTTTGGCTACAAGTGGGCACTATTGTGTCTCTGCCACCCAGTATAGGAAATGGTGTGACATGTTTATTTTTTTAAGATGTGGGTGTAAAGTACAAACCAAGGTTTTTAATTCTAATCAAAGTTGTGTACAAGAACTACAGAAAAACAATTTCTGTTTAATGAATGACCAATGCACAACAGTACAGTACTTACATAGTATAGCACTTATCAAAAGGTCTTTTAAATTCAAGTGGTTCGGTATTCAATGCCCTATTTACAGGGACAGCCCTTTAGTCAATTACACTACCCGCTAATTTAGGTTAGTCCTTAACCATGAATACCGCCCTTGAGTTTGAAGCCCTTTAAAATGTTTCCGCAAAGGGCTTCTATGACTGTGGAAACAAAATGCATTACATAAATATAGCGACTGTAATAATCAACAAGCAGTACATGTTATACATAAGTAGCTAGTTAAATGTATACTTTGTCTATTTTATTATTTGCCATTGAAATCTCTTGCTGTCCTACTCTTACCCAAAGAGATAGATAAGGACGGCACACTTACTTTACTTCTGTGTAATACTAGACAGCAAATGATAAACTTGACAAAGTACAATTTTTATGTTACATATTTGTATATTGCCGCTTTTAAGTAGGTAACCTAAGTTTTGTTGTCTGTGATAATGTAGTTAGTGTTTTTATTTTAGGGTAGCTTTCTAACAGACTTGTGTATGAAATAAAAATCTACAGAAACAGGCATTGAATGTTTTATTCCCCTTAATTTGCTGTTTACCGGAATTCGTATGATTTCTCGATTAGTGCAATAGTACGAGTTTCACAGGGTGCTCGGCAGATGAATGTCCAAACCAAATCAGCAGCAAGGGGAGGTCATTGGCCACCCACTTGGCCATAATTTTGTGGACTTGGACTTTGTGGAATCTTGGATCCCGACAAAAATGATGATTTGTAGATTTTTGAAAAATGGCCGAAACTAATCATTTCAACTGAAATAAAATAAAATGTTATGGGTAGTTGCGCCCAATTGTGATACCTAGTGTTATTGCTATCCTAGTCTAATTTTTATTTTGTGCAGATAACCCATAGAGAAATAATTATCAGCCACCAAAGTCACAATACTAAAAGGGTTCACAAAAAATATCAATCCCAACTTTACATAGCAGTAAAATAAAAACTGAAAATGATCGAGACCTCTTTGTGCCCTTTTGTATGGTATACGTTAGTACCACATACGTTAGTAATCTTTTATTTACTTCAGAAATTCACTAACATCGTAGAAACGGGCCCTCTTTACGCGAAGTAGATTTTCATTATCATTCGATTTTATGGATTTCAAATGATTATGGACAATGCGGGGAGTTTGGCAGATCTACCCATAACATTTTCATTTATTCCAGTTGAAACGATTCGTATCGGCCATTTTTAAAAAATCTACAAATCATCATTTTTTTTCGGGATATATGGGGCCAAGTCCACAAAATTGTGGCTACGTGGGTAGCAAATGACCTCCTCTTGCTGCTGACTTCATTTGGACATTGATCTGCCGAATAACCTGTATAACAAATACAATCGAAGATTATATTATCGCTATTATAGCGCTTTGTATATTTTTGATCAACAATTACTCATGATTGGTCAACCACTATGTATACAACTATTTAATTCAGAAGGCTGGTAGGCAGGCAACATACCGTCATTCTTTTTCCCTTGTGCTGTGGCAAAAGCACAAACTAACTATTAATACAAGTGATATACCTAGAATGAAGACAATGCATAGTAGGTCTACAAATCCATCCATCGATAAGTCTATCCATAGAGATTCTAGCGAGGCCAAACTGACAACCCTTAAAAGTTCTATACCTATGTAAAGTCCGCACAATATTTTGCTGCACCAGTATTCATATAAATTGTACAATGTCAGGTCCTGTATGGTGCCTTCCCGTCATTTGCACAGAACACAATTACTCTGACGAGTCATTTGGTAAGCTTGAGCCATTCCACCAAATGATAGCAGGCTTTTGAGTAGCTCATCTGTACTGCCTAAGCAATATTAGGTACGGAAAGTATCTCGACTGTTACCTATTTCCTCGTACCGCTGTTCTCTAATAGGCTTGTGGCCTGTCAAGTCAAAATAGATACTATTTATGAACTGTCAAAACGGAACTTATGTTCCTGAGTTCTATGAAATAACAACAGAGTTAAAAGTGCCATCAAATGCTGTCTTTTTTTGGACAAAATTGACTTTATAAAATATATCTGCTGGAAATATACAATACTGAGAATGTCAAGCCATTTTGTACATAATGCTTCAACTTAAGACTTGTTCCTAGATTTATTGGATTACCTTGGCCACAAGCCTATTGAAAACTAAATAGTCAAATCTTACAGTTCATAAAAAGTATCTATTTTGACTTGACACGCCACAAGCCTATTACCAAGGCAGTGTCCTATTGCAAGGTAAAACGCGCTTTAAGTGTCCTATTGTAGGGTAAAACGCGCTTTAAGGGTCGGTTGGCCATCCTGCCTATCCCTGGTTGACCAGGGAGGCAATTTTCTAAAGAGAGAAGCCATTTAGATACTTATCGCTAGCTTCTCAACGCTGGATAATGGCGTAAAGGGTATTCCGGTAACAGAATTATCGATGTTGTCTAAAGGTCAATGGCCTTACGCTGACTCAGAAGCATTGCTTGATTGAGGAAATTATCTTGTATTTAGTAGCATTAGGCCCCAGATCTGGATGGCATGTTGACCAAGCTCTGAGAGGAGTACTGAGGAGAAATGAGGAATAATATCTGTCATATGCATAACTCGATAGAATATCAACCATCCACTTTGACATAGAGAGCTCAATCAATAATTTTACGAGGTCACGGTTATGCCTCAAAATGGAATACAGCATGTTCCCGATCAAAAATTACATTCTTTTTCAAGTGATGTAAATTATGTATTTTTTGCATCGCACACGCCAAACGAGAAATCATACATAAACAGCATATTATTAGGAATAAAATTATTCTTTGCCGAAAATGATATTAAACCTGTGTAACTATGTAAATTGGAATTTCACTTGTTCTGAAGAATTTTGTCGGGTGATAATAAGGATGAGGATTTAATATAAGTGTTTGTTTTCTTTCAGCGAGGACATTGCAAGCGACCCCAGAAATAAATCCGATAATTGGGCTGAAACCTCATTCGGGCGGGAAGTGATGAACGTAAGTTATTTAAGTTACACTTAAATTAAATCAACTAGATCACTCGTTGACCATTTTTTGATTTGTCTATTCGGTATCGGTTCATTCGATACAACGCGTTGCAACGGTACCGAATGCTTGCCTCATTGACAAGCCAGAATACGGACCTGAGCTTCCCTCATCCACTGGCTACCAGATATGGCGATAATGTCGTCCGTCAATCTGGCTTTTGATCTGTCCACTGGATGTCTTTACGGTTCTAGGCACCCATTCCATAACCGCTTTCTACCTTCCGTCATCTCTTTTTAACCTTCTCCGGATAACTTTTTGTTGGTCGAATCCAGCCTTAATGAGCGCCAAATAACTGAAATCTTAACCAATTGCAGGTGGTGAAAAAGAACAACAGCAGCTACAAGAAAGCGGTGCGCGAGACCGACTCGGAGACCTCCAACAGTGACATGAACAGTGAGCTGGATGACATGCTGGACGAGGCGCTCAACGATGAGGACAGCGAGGGGCCCACGCCGCCCAAACTCAACAAGGTAACCTCCAACAGTGACATGAACAGTGCGCTGGATGATATGCTGGACGAGGCGCTCAACGATGAGGACAGCGAGGGGCCCACGCCGCCCAAACTCAACAAGGTAACCTCCAACTGTGACATGAACAGTGAGCTGGATGACATGCTGGACGAGGCGCTCGACGATGAGGACAGCGAGGGGCCCACGCCGCCCAAACTCAACAAGGTAACCTCCAACAGTGACATGAACAGTGAGCTGGATGACATGCTGGACGAGGCGCTCAACGATGAGGACAGCGAGGGGCCCACGCCGCCCAAACTCAACAAGGTAACCAGGACATATCCCACCTCCTCCCCACCTCATTCGGACTTCATGCCATGATAATGGTGCTCCTAAACGGGCCATATTTTCACTGCAATATGTAGACGGCAACTATTGGTGTCTTTCTCTAACATATGAGCAAGCGAGGGACACCAATAGTTGCCGGCTACATATTGCCGCAAAACCTGGCCCGTTTAGGAGCACCATAAGGCAAAAGGCGGGGAGCAAGCCAACGGATTAGAATTGTCCATGTAAGCCGCAGATATTTCTGTAAGCCTGTTTATACAGCTGTCAGTAGCTGTAGCTTTATCATTCGTGGATCATTCATTCATCATATCGTTCTTTTGCTCTGGGTGCCATCTTCTATTGGAGGTTGGTTGCAACATATTTCTCACTAACTTACCGATGAGGCTTTTAATCGGTCTTCCGAAGGTAACTTATCTCTCTACGTGTGTTGCATCTACTGCTAAGAAAAAGACCTCTTTTATACTTTATTAGGGTTCGTCATTCAAAGGACACGTACGGGACCATTATACATACATTTTTGTCTGTCTCAGGCATGTCTCTGATGACCAGCTGTGTGGCGTTACTTTAAAAGGCTCTTTTTCCCAATTGAGATGTCCCGGATTCGAATCCCGAGTTCTTGGATGTTTGATAGGTATGACGTTCTGTATTCCACCACACACAGTATCCTAGAGTGAGGCCAGAAACTATGTACATGACTGTGGAGCTACTCGTATGTATTCAAATGTTTTGTTTTGAACCGTATTAGATAGAAAATTTAATGAAGCATACTTCTTAATCATATCTCTATCAACCCCACAGCACGCCACCAGCCTATCCTCCAAGAGCTTCACGTACGAGGACGGCCAAGTGAAGAAGCACTTCAAGTCTCCCCTCAAGATGGCGCCCGCGACGCCGCGCGACAAGGGCAGTGAGCTCGTGCACAGCGTCAGCTTCTACCGGCGGACGCAGAACGCGGTAATGTGCTTGTTGTTAGAACGAATGCAAATCTGTCCGGAATCGCATCATAAGGTTCACTTGCAGAATCACGACCCTATGATGATCATAAAGTTGACTAGACTTGGAAAAATGTAATAATGTAGGTTAGAGCAATGTGAGAAACTCCTATCATTATTAACCGTTATTTGGAGTAATGGTCCCTCCCAAGTCAGGCTACTAAGACAGTGTGACCTCCTCTTCGTAGTCAAAACGGAGTAAAACCGCTCCTCGCTCAAATAGAGCAGCACAAACACAAGGAGTGCGGAACCCCCTCTTATCCACATATACTGTAACCCCATATGGTAGAGTATGCAGGCACGTTTAGACTCTAATCATTAGAGTAGACAGATATTTAACGTAACTACACGCAGGAGCTTGCAAAATGGAGTTGAAAACAAACTAACCTGTTCTAAACCCCCCCCCCCCCCCCTACAGGGCTCCCAGCCGGGCACGCCGCACCGCGTGGTGCGCCACGCCTCGCCCGAGCGCGGGGGCTGCGGGGCGGGGGGGGAGCCGTCGCCCGCGCCCGCCACCACCGTGCGCCAGCGCATCCAGGAGCTGCAGGCGGAGATCAACAAGCAGCAGACTGTCATCTCGCAGGTCGGTGCTGCTACTGTCAAGCGAGGAAAGCGAACTAACTATCTGCAATCGATATACCTAGATCAGCCCTCCTACCGTGCAACCGCTGTCGGCATCGGCATCGTGTTTAAACGCGCAAGAATGAACTTAATCATTATGACAATACGGCAAGTCAAACACGAAGCCGATGCCGACAGCGGCTGCGCTGTAGGGGCCCCAGTTATCAAAAGCCTTTCAACACATCGACACGTTGCGCCTGAGTTAGTGTCTGTGAGTAAGAGCGCAGCTTGACGTTGCACTTCATGGGCATCAAGAATAGTCTGTCTTTCTGTCTCGCTCGCGCGTTCAAAGTTATGAATATGAAGGAGACAGTTATTGCTTTGCTCTCTACTGCTCATAAATATAAAGTGATCTTTTTTACATTCATGTGACGTTTCAATCGAAGTCGCTATTCTGATTTACCTAATTATATTCTGGCCGCTGAGAGAATGCGATCCTGACACATGTATATGTCCCTGTCTGTCCCGCGCCACTTTTCACTCTATCTAACTCCCACAACTGAGATAGAGTGAAAAGTAGCGCGGACAGACAGGGACATATACATGTGTCAAGATAGCATTCACTCACTCAGCCAGAGTATAGATTTTTAAACATACTGTATAGAGAAATTACAGTGCACACTGTGAACGTGCCAGCTCTAAATAACTGATATATACCATCGAACCATATGAATGAACAATGTTTCAGGCCAGTCAAGCATTGAACCTGTGCGCGGCGACCGTCGAGTTCAGCGGCTCTACTGAGCAAGCGGAAGGCGAGAGGCTGCTTCTGTTAGCGAGTGAGTGCCTTCATTTACCTTTTTAACCGACTTCCCAAAGGAGGAGGTTTACAATTCGTCCGGATGTTTGTTTTTTTTTTACCTTACATGACTGATCCTTAGTATCCGTTAGAACAGGGTTGACAAATTTTAAATTGGGCCTCTAGAATCAGTACTTAATGACGAAATTGCCATTGTCTCTCGCTCACGTCCTTAGAAAATACTTGGGTCCCTGCGTAGTGCCAAATAACATTCATAAGACGATAATTGTCAAAATTGCTATCTTGCCAGCAAGTCATTTATAAATTAGATGAAGCAAATTATCTTGAACACGGTGTAACAGAAGAGTGTAGTCATATTTTAGGGTTGTTAGGGAGACCATTCTGAGCAATCTTTGCTATGAAACCAATTTGAACAGAGCAACTTTAAGCGGAACCGTTTCACCGTCGCCATACACGACATTATTATCTCTGGCACCAATGTGCCCATGCCGCGCAGTAGTGGAGCGGACACGACGCTACAACTAATCTTATTTTGTTAGGTACTTTGTTTTTCTAATCCCTTCTATTTTTGCATAATGTCTTGTCTCTTTTACTTCTGCTTTGAACTGTGTTTCTGTTTTGTGTATTGTGACGTCTGAATAAACGCTTATCTTATCTTATCTTAATCTTATTAGGTCAGGGCGGTCAGATGACTTGTAGAAGTGAAAATTAAAGTTGCTCTGATCAAATCGGTTTCATAGGTTCATCGGTTGCTCAGAATGATGTCCCTAACAACGAGACTGCTAGACAAAGCGAGTGCTTTCACGTAAAGTCGTTTTCGTGGAACGACTGCAGCGCTGTAAGCGAACCCCTTCACATTACAGATGTCGCTAGCGTCTGCTTAGCGTAGTACTTATCGGCGCGCGGCCTATATAACAAAAAGGTGTATCCTAGCGTCAGTTACAAACGCGCGGCTACTTACAAGCGCTGCAGTCGCGCGCCGAAAACGCCTATAAGTGAAAATGCTCTGAACCATTTTACCCGGCCATAAAGCGCCAGACACCGCAAGCCCACCATGAAGCTAACATCTCCCCCCGCGACCCGCAGCGCACCGGCGGCAAGCCTGCCTGCACGAGATCCAGCGGCTGCAGGTAGAGGGCGCGGGCGCGGGCGCGGCGGCCGGCATGGCCTCGCTGCACGTCAGCGGGCTCAGCGTGCCTCTGCGCAGGGACTACATCCGGAAACTGAACGCCGGTGAGACACAACACCTACAGAGCCACATAGTTATCTGTAGAATGGAGCGTGGCGCCACCATCCACGTCAACTAAACAGCGTACACTCACAGGGTGCTCATCCCATACAAATTAGAATAGAACCCTTCGTAAAAAAGAGATGGCGTGAGGAGAAAGATTTGTACTTTAAACGCCATGGTTTCACTTAACATACTTCTAGGTGGCGCTAATCTTCGAAGAAATCCTATATATCTTAGCGCCATCTCGTGGTATTTGCAATTTTTAGAAGGTGCTGCACCAAGCGATAATGGCCCTGAACTAAAGAAGCTTCCGTAGCATCTCAGTTTACGCCGGTGTCATATTTTGTTCTAGGTGGTCTATCTGTATTAGTATAATATTATAGTATCTGTGGTACACTACAACAAACAACTGACAGCGAAGTGACGTTTTCAGAGCGGCGTCAGCAGTTTCCGCTTTGGCAGTTTCACAGATTACTTGGTGGCTCTGTAAAGTTTCCGGCGTAATCAGAGACGCTACGGAACCGGATCAGCCGTGTGGGGGACGCACAGAAATAGCTGCCCCGATTACATACATAAATCCAACCGAGTGCGAGTCGCAACCAACCCTGCGTTGCTGTAATGATGTTGCGAGATCGGCATGGAGTGACCAGTGCCTAACGGAATACGATAATTTCAATTTCGCGAACAAATGAAGGTCTTAACCGAAGGCAATTTTTTGTGCCTTGACTTGTTCGGGAGTGATCCTCCTGTATGTAATACTATTAGCTATTCTGTGCTAATGTTGCATGTTTCCACCAGACGGCGCTGTTGGCCACCACGCGGTGTGCTTACTCAAGTGCCGCGACCGAGTCCTCGCGAGCAGCATGCGCCGCACCTCCCCCGCCGCCGCCGCGCTTACCTTCCCCGATGACATCCGCATGGAAGGCATCGCCAGCGACTTCAAGGTACATCACCATCACATCATCACCTCCTGGACATGTCATTCCTCGGCACCTCTATCCTATCATGACAAAATTGAAAATATTTGATTTTGTGGCCTGCGGAATCGCTTTTTTAGAGCTCCGTACCCGAAGGGTGCCTAACGGGACCTTATTACTGAGACTTCGTCCGTCCGTCCGTCCGTCTGTCTGTCTGTCTGTCACCAGGCTGTATCTCATGAACCGTGGTAGCTAGACAGTTGAAATTTTCACAGATGATGTATTTCTGTTGCCGCTATAACAACGAATACTAAAAACAAAATAAATTTAATATTAAGGGTTTTTTATACATAATTGTACGGAACTCTTCGTGCGCGAGTCCGACTCGCACTTAGCCGGTTATTTACAAACATATGCATACCTAATAGTGTTGACAATGGGTAGCCTGTCTAGGCTTACAGTATTATGTAATGTTAAAAGTATTCACTAACAAATCTACGTGTTTTCAGGTGACCATCGAAGTATATCTCCTTCAAGCATCGGAAGAGAAACTACCGCATGACGTGAAATACCACATTTTCAGTAAAAAGGTACAAATATTCTTACTTACTTACTTACTTACTTACTTTATACTTTATTGCACAGAAAACATAATACAGACACTTAATATTAGAAAAAACATGTACAAAGGCGAGCTTATCTCTAAAAAGAGATCTCTTCCAGCAAACCTAGGATGGAGAGGATAATTTAATAAAAGGTAATAATTTAATTCTTCTGATTAATACCACCTACAACTCTGACCACTCAGCCAAAAACCGATAATTAACTTTTTTTCTTATTCGCATATTCCGCCCGGCGCGGCCACATGAGTATCAGCAGTCCGATCATCGAACAGTTAAGACAGTTTTTTCCAAACTTATGTTGAATCGCGTGATCTGTTTGACCATAGTTGGTAGGTAAGGAAAGAATCTCATATTTCCGGAAGTAGATAGGTACACAAATTGACGCGCACGAGAAATTAGAATGATTTTTCAGAGACGACTGACCAGCCCCCGTAGACAAGATGCGAAACGCTATTATCGTTCGCACGAAACGCTAAGAATATGTATGCGATTTGACGTTTGGTCACGCTACGCTAGCGTCACCAAATGTCAAATCGCATACATTTTGAGTTTTCGTTTTGTTTCGTTTTTGTAGCGTTATTAACTTTGTCTAGGCCTACAGTGTAGCTTATAAGTGTGCACGTAGGCTACAGTTAATTCTGCACAATATTATTAGCCCCGCAGAAAGTTAATGCGCGTAACGCCAAAGATCTGACAGTTTCATGATTATGCCTATAGGAATAATAGCTATGTTTTATGAAACTCTATCAACTGTATGGAAATGTCAGGCGCATTACCATTCTGCGGGACTGAAATACCCTACCTACACTGCTGTACCCGCCACAATGTTCACGAAACACGTCTCGGTTCACAGTCGACGTCAAAGCTGCTGACTCCCAAGTCCAAAGTTTCCGAGCTCAAGACTCCGCGACCGCAGTCCCCCGCCGGGCCGCTGGCGGTCCGCAGCCCGCAGTTCCAGCCGCACGGCTACTGCATCTTCGCGCTGCAGCAGGCCAGCCGCAGCGCGTTCACGCTCAACAAGGTACGCACTAGCCGCACGTACGCATTACCACAGGGTGCTCATCCCATACAAATTAGAATTGTTTTAGTCTGTGTTTATTAAGACGGTAGCAGTCGAGCTCTAAACAGCTGACATTCAACATTAACAATATTACGAGCCTATGTGTCTCACTGCTTGGCAATGGTCACTCTCTCCTCTTCTTCTACTGTATCTCTTAAGCGGTCTCCCTCCAATCCTCATTTATTCCATAGAATCTGAACTCGTCACTCCATCTCTTGCTTGATTTGATCAGACGCTTGTGATTTGCATTCTCCTGTGTTCGAGTTCAGATGAAATTAAACTTACGACATTGTATATATCAGCCACTGACATTTCAATTCGAATTCTTTTTCGAAGCGTCCGTGGCCGAGCGTTATCCGCACATCGGAAATGATCGTGCCGGTCAAGCAACATCTGGCCGGGTGACTCATTTCTGTGGCATTTGGTTCGGGCGCTTCGGTGTTTTGGATGAAGGCGCTGTAGGTCCCGACTACTATCACTACTCGGTGGTAGTAGTCGTGAAGCTGTGTCAGAGGCCCTAATACGGCAGCTTCCATCAACCCGCACTGAGCCAGCGTGATAAAGTATGGCTCCATCTTGCTCGTATCCGAGTAAAGGCCCGTGCCCCTCGGTGGGGATATTAATATCACATAGGTTTACGACTTTAGGTCATAATCATAGTATTAGCACTAGAAATAGAAATAAGATTGCTATGCCCGCGTTCAGACTCAGTAAGGTTGCTAATTCTTTTAGGGAGTGTGTTAGTTTTTATAATAAAATACCTAACGAAGCAACGGACCTACCAAAAAGGAGGTTCAAAAACTATGTCAAAAACGGTCTATTATAGAAGTCTTATTACAGTGTAAAAAAATATTTAGATGACAAAACTGCGTGGTCTTTACCATCTCGAGGCACAGAAATCCAAAGAGGGGCGATGGACTAAGTCAGTACATCTCTCTTCGGTGTATTTCCTTAGACTTAAGTAGAAATACATAAAATTGTATTTTTTAAGGCCCTCACATATTTTAAACAGTAGTATACAAAAATATTAATATTATATTGACGTTGACTAAGCAATCTGTATGATATTAAGGTCAATAAAAAAAATGACTTCGACTTTGACTTTTTGAATAGGCCACATAATATTTACTAATACCTAAACAGGTCCCGGCCGGCTCGCCTCTCGACGGCTCCGTGAGCATCAACATCCGCTGCGTCCTGCGCGTGCCGCCGCCGCCGCCGCACGCCGCCTTCCTGACGGCCTTCGACGACGTGAGCGGCCTCGGCGCCTGGCACCGCCGCTGGTTCCGTCTGCAGGCGCCCACGCTGGCCTACTGGCGGTACCCGGATGACGTCACCAAGAAGGTAAGGGAATGGGGAGCTGGCGGGTGAAAACCGCATCCGAATCGGTTCAGTAGTGAGACTTCGACGACGTGAGCGGGCTCGGCGCCTGGCACCGCCGCTTTCTTTCAATTTTGCGTGAAAGGAGGCTTGCCACGTACAGTACAGTCTTCCAATTATCCGTTTACGCGTGAGTGACGTTTGGAGATGGCGCCACTTCAACGCAACTTATCGCAACGAACTTGTCATTAACAGCGGGTCGATTCTCGCGCCTTCGATATACGGATATCGAGACCAATATAGACATATTCCCCTACAAAATCGCTCGATATAGGTGTAGATATCGTATATCAAATGCGCGAGAATCATGCCACACGCCTTTCATTTCTCATTTGTCATCTAGCGTTATGAGCGTTAATTCCACCTGTCACGCGCCAAAATATTTATGAAAAGCTATACAGGCCACGGCCATGTATTTAGACCTCCATTTATTACTAGCTCGCCCTTCCAAAGTCCACGGCCCGTGATTTTTCAACCTGTGAATAAATCAGAACCGCACCGAGAACAAGTTCAAAACCTATGAAAAAATCAGAACAAAAGATTGTGGTCTCAGAACGTATCAGTGATTCAGAACTGTTTATCCGTTGCAGCTGCCCATCGGAGACATCGATCTGTCGGGCGTCACCTCCGAGCGCGTGACGAGAGCGCCGCGCGATCTGTGCGCGCGCCCGAACACTCTACTCATGGAGTCGGTTGTGCCGCCAGGTAAGTCTTCTTCTTCTTCTTCTTCAGCGTTGTTGGGGGCAGAATGGCTGACAAATGAGGTTAGCTAGGGCCATGAGGACCATGGCAGTCTCCGGTCGACTCTGACGAAGATTTATGACTTTCGACTTAAACTTGGACCGTTGTAACGGGTTAGTGCGAAAGAATAGAGTCTCTACTGTATATGAAGAAAAAACAACTATTAGGTTTTTTTTTCATATAGTTTTTAATGACATTATGATTTTTTCAAACACTAAATTTTTAGCCAAGGGACTTTTATAATAAATATTTTTTGTTGATTCGGGAAGTATCTCAAACTGGAATAACTTTTTAAAGATGGGCATTTTGCTGGACAATCGCCTTAACAAATTATCTCCACCCACAGGCCTCATAGTCCCGGAGTCCGATTCGCTAGTGTACTTCAGGAAGCCGGACGGCACGGTCGTGAGGCGCCACCTGTTGGCCGCCGACACGCAGCAAGACAGGGACTCGTGGCTGGACTCGCTCAACCGGGCGCTGGAGTATGTGCGGTGCTGTGAGGCTAATGGCGAGTGATCGCAGGCAGGAGCCGGGGCTTGACCGAACCGACGCGCTCAGCGGCCGCATAGTAATAGCTATAACAAATCGCACGGCAATAGCTGTAGCAAGAGCGCAAAATTCCGGATTTGGCTTGTCGACGGCGCGGAGACATACCGCGCCGGCTACAAACAACCCGGTGTTCTGCTGCCTCGCTACTGTTGCCATGCGATAAGCGTACAGATTCTGAGCCCGGTTTGTTTGTATCCGGCGTGGCACCGTTGTCAAGGTAAAACCGGAATTTTGCGCCCTCGTTTTAGCTATTGTCATGCGAGTTGCGTGCAGAATCAAGGAGCAGCTCGCGACCGCGGCGGCATGCACGGTGGCGATCAGTAGCCCAATCACGAACAAAGATTCGATAGAAAACTATCGAAAAGCCAAATGTCAGTGATTATTTTTCTTTATGACATAAAATAATTTCCTGCGTTCTCGAAAACGTTTTACGATCTCGAAAACGTTCGTAATCGTGGCTCATTTATACTAATTTGAACCTTGTGCAGTGCAAGTTCGTACAAACCAACTGATTGTCACCGCGGACGCGAGCGTTTGGAGCGACCCGAACGCGTTAGTTTGGACAAGCATCCAAATCATTTAAAAAGTCACTGAGCGACCGGGACGCGTCTGTTTGCGATGGCACCACGCTATCCCATTCGCTCACTGTCTTTTATGTGACGGTAATTTTACACGCCACCCAACTCGATCCTGTGTAACCCGCGTCCATTGTTGGATGAGGAATGATACTAATATTAAAATATTGAATGAGCAGCAAATCATTCGTTCATTCTGTCATTCGGTCAATGCTCTGATTTGTTGGAGTTATGGTTATAAAATAACGGCTTCAGGGTGTCACAAGTCATACACTATTGTCTGATTTGTATTAATTATATGACGATATCTAGAATCTTTCACTGCATCACATTTGATACATTTTAGGGTTGTTTAGTCACAGACTGGTGGTAGACTAGTAATAGCATAAGTGTGCCATAATCATTGACGGTTCCCATGATTTGTGTGACGAAAGCTGTGTTTCTATGGTATAGTGGTGCACACTACCTACCCATTCTATATTCAGATAGTAAGATAATTTTACGGTTGACCTAGCTTTTATATTATAAACGTATAATGAGGATTGCTAGTTATCTTTACGAGTATTATCCACCTTATTGAGTTAAAACAATCCAGCTTAACGGCAAGTGGACGCAAAGTGGACGAGATTAGTGACACATATTGCATTAAAATGCGATAAACGTATGACTCACGAAACTCTATTCTGGCAAAAAAAAACTAAACTTGGGCCTTTAGGTAGAAATCGTAGGTTTAAGGGCTACACTAGAACTGGCATTAACTGATGAATTGATGATGAACAATGCCGACATGACTGAGTGTCAGTCGACACTTTAAGTTGGCAGTTGTGCATATGTTTTATTAACCTTTTTTTTTGTCAGATTAGGGGACACAGTTTTAATATAACTATTATCATACATCGGGTTGAGCCCGGTTCGTTTTGTAAGACATTATTATTGGAATAAGACTTTATGTTTTAATTTTTCGAGTATTTTAGAATTATTATTAGAGACATTTACATTCGGAGTTATCCACACTTGTAACAAGTGACTGATTAAAGATACCTACTGACTTTCAATTTAACTATGTTCTATAGTTGAGTGATTTTCATTCCAAGGCATATTTCCGTTTTCGTTCATATGTAATCTATTTCGTATTATTGCCTATTAACAATTTATTATTACTAATTATACTTACTTGAGATGTAAACGATAAAATTGTGTGTTTTATTATATCAAGGATATGGTAATATCTTGAGTAATATAATATTGGTAACGGCTAAATTATTCTTCTGTGGAAGAACTGAATTTTCCGTACACTGTACATAAAATCAATTTTATTATAGCAATAAATACATTTTATAAGATACCTTTTTGTTTCTTTGTTTACTGTCTTCAGAAACGCAGTCAGTTCAGGTAGGTATATTTAATTCATACATTCTTATCATCAGAAGGCGAGACGAAATGCACGTCTGTGTGAGTGATAGAGATACCGTTGATTCGGAAATAGAAATAGATGCAATTTTCCGGGCGAGGAAGCGATTGTGTAGACTCTACACTCGGGTACCTCTACACTGTAGTGAGGTACCCGAGTTAACTTGATACCTCGCTGACGTGCTATAAAAGCGACGTAAATGACGTCACGATTCAGATCAGGTCTCAAGTTAACTCAACCTGGATATTGGTCTAGAAACAGAGTACACGCACACAATCTCAACTCTCAGGTCTCGACTTCTTGCAGAGATATTCTGCCGCGGTCTATTTTTTTAATCAACATATTTAAAACAACTATCATCGATTTTAAAGTACTGTTTATTAACATTACACAATAATTTAATTTATTCATTACTTAAATACGTATTCAATTAAAATTCATAATCAGATTGTCGCGCATTTAAACCTCTTAAAATACACTACTTATTATTTAAATACACCTCGAATAAGTACATGAGTATGCTATGTTTTCACGGACAGGGCTTTTAACGAACCTAACTTTTTTAGTACCTAATTAATTTCTTATAGTTTTTATTGTAAAAGTACCTTCATTGGATAATGAATCTTAATTAACATAGCTTAAGTTACAGTAAGAACTGTAAATGTATCTAAATTATTAAATAGGTAGGTACCTTTGTAATGTTGTGTGAAGGAAGACCAATGGGTTGAATTTGATGCAGGGTGTAACAGTTGGATGCAGGGTGTAACAGTTGGATGCAGGGTGTAACAGTTGGATGCAGAGTGTAACAGTTGGATGCAGTGTGTAACAGTTGGATGCAGGGTGTAACAGTTGGATGCAGGGTGTAACAGTTGGATGCAGGGTGTAACAGTTGGATGCAGGGTGTAACAGTTGGATGCAGAGTGTAACAGTTGGATGCAGTGTGTAACAGTTGGATGCAGGGTGTAACAGTTGGATGCAGGGTGTAACAGTTGGATGCAGGGTGTAACAGTTGGATGCAGGGTGTAACAGTTGGATGCAGGGTGTAACAGTTGGATGTAGGCATTTTAAAGGGGATGTTAGTAGGGATATTAAAACATCTTGTACTAAGTCTGACTGCAACTGACTGAAAGACTAATTGAAAAGCACTATCGCACTGGGGCCCGAGTCGCGTACCTATGGAAATCGAATATCAATAGTAAAACAAAATAGCGTAGACATATGAAGTTTGTGCGTTTGAAGACAGACTGACTGCCAAATACGGCATTTTGTGCCCTTCTTGGGAACAATCGATATTCTATTGCTATTCGAGTACCATTACGAGACACGAGGATAAGGTTGTCGAATAAGCATAAAACGTTTCAAAGGTATCAAGATTCAGGATAGATGTTTGGTTACATAAAGAATCTAGCGACGAATTATAGGAAGGTAAACATTAAACTCATTGTCAATTACAAAAATAAAAATTAAAACTGTAGATAAGTCTATTCTCTTTTGGGTTCCAATTTCCAATTCAATCATCTGGAGCTCTATTTTCCATTCGCTCGTATGATATGTGACTTGCGCAACGAGTGGTTCTGACCAATCGTTGCAGAGCGAATTGAATATAACGAACGAAAATCGGTAGAAAAGAGCACTCGTTTGCAAAAGAGCGACTGAGAAATAGAGCTCCAGGTTGTCTGAAGCTGCAAAGATTTTGTTACTCTTATTTGCTATATCAAGTACGCGACATACCGACCTGTGTGGCTTTGATTTAGCGAATAACGGGTATATTTTGAGGTTCTGTGCTGTCGTCTACTTCTCATCGTCATCATAGGACAGCGGCGCGTCATCAACTTCGTCAGGGGGCTTGTGCACTTTCTCGCCGATCTGTGCCGACACCGCGTGCCTTAGTTCGTGCTGGAAATAAAGGAGAAACATTATTGTATCAACCCACGCCCGACGAAACCAAAAGGGGTGTTATGAGTTTGACGTGTGAGTCACTCTGTGTCTGTCTGTCTGTCTCTTAGCACGTGGAGCGTAAACGGGTGAACCGAATTGAATGTTGTTTTTTTTTATTCGAAAGTAGATTTCTTGGAGCTGGTTGTTATGGTACCATCGAGCTGGTCTGATAATGGAGTCTGAAGGTGGGAGTGGGAACTCTATGATGCTCGTAAACCCGTCGAATTTGGGTCATTAGGTTCGTTGTGACAAGACCTTTGAGAAAATGGTACCATCGAGTTGATCTGATGATGGAGGCGAAGCTCGAAGGTGTGAGCTGGAACCCTGGGATGCTTACTAGTAAACGCATCGAGTTTAGACTCATTAGATTCGTTGTGATGAGACTTTGATTTCACCTGATGATGAGACCTGGTGATGAATGTGGAAGACTGGTTTTATGCAGGGGTTTTTTTAATGCTAAAGTTATTAACCATAGAACGGAAAAGGCGTATGCGTTTAGGGTTATAGGTTGTTTGTATAATAAATCGTTCTCATGTACCTCTGAGGGTTACCGACCGCAGCGCAAGCCGCCCCTAACTATCAAGTCGAGTGTCGAGCAAACAACAAGACGATCATGGGCGGCGTCAGCCGCGTCGCGTCTCCAGCAAGTTGACTAACGAGCAAGTGCAGCCATGCCGCACCTGGGCCGTGAGTCACGCACGGAATCGCATGACAGCCGCTATAGCGAGGGCAAAATTCCGGTTTGTAGCCGGCGCGGCGCGTCTCGGCCCCGTTCGACAATCCAAAATCCACTGTCTGCGCGCTCGCTATAGCGATTCCCATGCGATTCCTTACGCGACTCCCGACCCTGCATAAATGGAAATAAAGAAGGTACATAAAGGAAATCGATCACTCAAAATATCAGCGGTCGTTTGTCCACCGTCGCCGCCACCTTCAGAATACGATGCCGAGACATTACCATACATATATAAGGCCCCCGATTCTCGCGCTATCGAGACCATATCCCCAGTCGACATATCGGTTTTGATACGGCCTAAATCCGTCGAAAACGATCTCGATTTATATTTATTTCGATCGAAAACGGGTCGAAATATCTCGGTTGGTCGAAAGGCTAGTCGTAAGAATAGCTTTTTCTTTTTTTGATAGAGATTTCGGTATCTCAAAATCGATATTTCCACCATGGACATGATCTCGCGAGCGCCATAATTGCCCCTCAGTCCTCCAACTATCATTTGGCTGATGAGTGACGTTTACAGTGGGGTGCCACATCGACGCAACATAATGCAACGAACCTGTCATCATGGCATAGAAAAAACTAGAAATAAATGTGCCGCCCATAAGTTCTTCTGAGGCACCTACTCGTTACTCGACTTGCTAGCTACGTAAAACTTTCGGGGCGGCAGACGCCGCCTATGAGTTCTTCTGAGGTACTCGTTACTCGAATTGCTGGCTGTGTGAAATTTCCGGGGCGGCTGGTGCCACCCATGAGTTCTTCTAAGGTACTCGTTACTCGACTTGCTAGCTATGTGAATTGTTAAACTGTTAAAGTTACCCTCTTCAACTGTACCTACCTACTTACTAGAGCTAAGTTGACCCTCCCCCAAAATCTTGAGTTGCGTCCGCGCCTGATAGAAGGTAGGTATGTGTAGATTTCAGATTTCAGATTCTTTATTGTGGAACGTAATTAAGTTTACATATAAGTTTTGATCTGACGTCCAGCCGTTAGGCCTACAAAAACAAAAGTTAAGGAAAGAAGTAACTTAAACAACAGTTGAGATGTCAAAAAAATAATAGTATTGGATTAGATATCGAGTATTGTGTAGAGGTACCTTCAGAGTGCCTTATCAGCTAAATAGGTAATCATTTAACTTACGCTTGAACATATGGATGCTATCTATGTTCTTAAGCGTTGCGACGGTGGAACTTTATTATAATTTTTTGACGCCGTAACGAATACGCAGATGCAGATGCACCCCCCTGAAAGTAATCCTGGCGGCGCCCATGACTGTCATCAAGTGTCATCAACACATCTTTCATTCCTCATTGGTCATCTGTCACCGCACGCCAAAAAGTCGTTACAATGGAAAACGGAAAACTGTACTATGGAAATTGTCGTTGATGTAGGGTGACACCAGAGCGGTTGACAAGCGGCAAGACTTACGACAAAATGGCGGCATCAGCACTTACAACAAAATGGCGGCACACTCGGCTGAACTGCGCGCAGTCGACGCCGAGTTGGGGCGCCGCGCGCTTGCCGCCAGTCCAGTCGCGGCTGAAGGTGATCTGCGCGGAGACCAGCGCCGCCAGCAGGGACCACGCCGTCACCGCCGCCCACGTGCTGAAGGCGTAACATAGCTTAGCGTCACGGGACAAGTTCATACGGGGAGGCAGAGGGACATAAACATTCACTTACAGGCACATACATTGCTTCTGGCCCCACACCACACTAGGATACCCTGTGTCGTGGGAACTAGAAACAGCGACATCACAAACATGTAAACGACCGCAAGAACCAGGTCTTATTTTTTTGTTTGCATTATATCGAACCGGGGACCTCTCGCATGGTAGCCACGAAGACAGTTGACGACCTCTCTCTCTCATACGGGGAGGCAGAGGGACGGTTGAAGACTCTGTGCTATTGTGGTCGAGGCTGAGCTCGCTTTTATGCATGTCTTTTCTATCATAAGTTATCTGTATTATGTCATGTGCGGTGAGCATCATATGTGTTAGCGGTCACCGTGACCGAAATCGGTCGGACCACATCATCATGAAGAAATTACGAGCTGTGCATAACAAGCGAGGTTCAAATCCCGACTGAGAACGAAAAAAGACCCCAGGTCTTGGATGTTTAACATTGGTTTCAAATTATACGCACCTTTAGCCAGTTATTCAAAATTCTGTTTAGCCTGTCGCCGCAGTCGTGGAGATTGAAGGTTCCCTCACAGTATTTTCCATCACGCTTAGAGCGATTATTGACTCATCTCACTAATACATCACTGAATCAGAACCCGCATATCCAGCCATAGCGTCATAACTAGTGGCTCTGTGAGCTGTAGACCTCGCGAGTATGTCGGTGGGAAAGCTGAACTGCTAACACACATAAAAAAAATAACCCAAATACTATTCTTTCAATAACATATACAAACTTATGAATGTACCTGGTTACGTACATGCAGTATGAAAGTAGCCGCACCAATAACTTTGTAAACTACATTTCGCGATCTTTAATACAACTTATTGACTTTTTACTAAAATTATATAGTCTGTTTCACTCTCATGGTCTTTACGAATCCAACGACACCTCATTTGTTAATATCCATCGAGCCGTTTGGGTTGTAGCGATTTTTTTACATTTTAAAACCCCATATCTCCGCCATTTTGAAAAAAATCAAAAAACTGGCTCGAGTAAAAAATTCTATTTATTTTTCCAACCTGCTCACAAAATTTCACGAGAATCGGTTCATAAATGCGACCTGTAGAGGAGAACAACCGGACATACGAAAGCATTTTTGCCCAAACCTGAAACAGAGACGCTTCGCTCGCTTCGCTCGCTCGGTCAAAAAATAACCCAAATAATTTTCTTTCAATAACACATACAAACTTATGAATGTACCTGGTTACGTACATGCAGTATGAAAGTAGCCGCACCAATAACTTTGTAAACTACATTTCGCGATCTTTTATACAACCTATTGACTTTTTACTAAAATTATATAATCTGTTTCACTCTCATAGTCTTTACAAATCCAACGACACCTCATTTGTTAATATCCATCGAGCCGTTTGGGTTGTAGCGATTTTTTTACATTTTAAAACCCCATATCTCCGCCATTTTGAAAAAAATCAAAAAACTGGCTCGAGTAAAAAATTCTATTTATTTTTTCAACCTGCTCACAAAATTTCACGAGAATCGGTTCATAAATGCGACCTGTAGAGGAGAACAACCGGACATACAAAAGCATTTTTGCCCAAACCTGAAACGGAGACGCTTCGCTCGCTTCGCTCGCTCATCTGTTTCACTCTCATGGTCTTTACGAATCCAACGACACCTCATTTGTTAATATCCATCGAGCCGTTTGGGTTGTAGCGATTTTTTTACATTTTAAAACCCCATATCTCCGCCATTTTGAAAAAAATCAAAAAACTGGCTCGAGTAAAAAATTCTATTTATTTTTCCAACCTGCTCACAAAATTTCATGAGAATCGGTTCATAAATGCGACCTGTAGAGGAGAACAACCGGACATACGAAAGCATTTTTGCCCAAACCTGAAACGGAGACGCTTCGCTCGCTTCGCTCGCTCGGTCAACTAACTATTAAATAACGAACACATAAGCTCGCCATTGTACACTTTATATTACCTACACCGTGTTTTGTTAACTTTTTTTGTGTGCAATAAAGAAATTATGATATTATTATGAACACATAACATTAATAGAACTATCATCGATAAGCTGTGGCAATGAGATAGCCCCCTGTGTCGCGACATGGAGTAAGTAGTGAATAACTTGCTAAAAGTGGACTGAATCGCCTTTGCCACCCAGTATGGGAAAACATATGTGACGCTATTTTGATCAGCTCTCCCCCGTTTTGGGTCAACTGTGCTTCTTCCACCCAAATGGGAAGAGACGTGCTTTGTTTCAGTTTTGGGGTCATTTGTGATTGGGGTCCGTATTATTGTTAGCTACGGGTCCCACGGGTATCCTCAGGCGAGTTGTAACAATGTCGTCGTAACGCATCCTTTTATGGGCGCTTTGACAAAACCGGGTTATTTATATATAACACACCCGAACTACCTAAACAAAAAGAGTTATGTGCTTCTTAATAAAATTACGTGCGACTACTATACAATGGTCCAACTAGTGAATAAGAATAATTTTATCCTCAAGTCTCTCACCAGGAACCCTTTTGCAGGTGTATCTATCGATATATATTACGCATTTGCCATTTGGTAAGTTTTGATAAGAATTTCAAATCAATTTCTTAATTAAATATGGCGGTCATTTCGCCAATGTCAAGCGTTTTGTAGACTCCACGGTATTTAGACGGCTCTCTTTTGAGAAAATATCGAGTTGATTTGTTTCTCGTTGGCATCGCACTATCCGCGGGAGGACGTGAAGGGCTGTAGGTACCTATACTTGGTAGGCGGGAGGACGTGAAGGGCTGTAGGTACCTATACTTGGTAGGCGGGAGGACGTGAAGGGCTGTAGGTACCTATACTTGGTAGGCGGGGGGACGTGAAGGACCAAGTATATTCTTCGGACGTTACAGATACTGCCTCCGCGTGATTATAATTTGTTCAATGCTATGTTCTTTATTTTTAAAGTAGTTATTTGTCATGTAAGAAACCTTCGAGTTCATAGCTGGGCAATCTAAGGAAGAATATAATAAATATATACCAGTACACCTACCTTACCCACTTTAAAAAGTTGTAATCAATTAATTTAGGAGCAACTTGTACGCTTTGCTTGTACGCAACAGTTGGCTTTTATTACCTACGCATTAGGGGTTAATACTTCATGGGCGTGAACTGTCAAAACGGGCCTATTATTTTGTGAAGACTTTAGCCACTAGTATGCCACTAACGCCCCGTATGGAAAGAGGCGTGATATGTTTGATATCATAATAATATGCAGCCGCGCGTTCAAAACCAAGTTCGGGCTCGCGAGTCACATCCGAGCACACGCCAGGAACTGACGAGGTGTCGCCGTCGACGACGGATCCGTCGTGGAGGACATCATCATCATCATCATCATATTCATGGAATTATGTATGATTTTATTTAACGTATTTAAACCAATAGTTTTATAATCATTCTTTAATTAATAACTAAGAAGTGGTTTGTCCTCGTCGTCGTCGGTCGTCGTCAAACTTTTGGTAAAATCGCTTAGTTAAATTAACTATAAAGTTAATTAGTTAGTTAGTTTTTATCAATTAATCGTAGTGTCGTCAAACTTTTTTCCAAATTGCATTGGCACGTGCACACAAACTATTCGACAGGTCATTCTTTTAAATTTTCGCACACACCACATTTTTCACCAAACTGCTTCTCGAACTGTCCACTAACCTGCGTCCCTGTGTTTGCATGACGAAGGCTCGTCCCCTATTGCCTCATGAAGCCACAGGTGGAACTGCTATAGCCACTGTCGGGAGTCCTTTTTATATAGCCGGGGAGGAGCCGGGCTCCCGATTATGTTATCAAGATCTTTGTTCAGTAGGCGGAAAAAAGTACCCCCTGATTTACTAACTCTTTACAGCAAAACCTACGAAAACTAGGCGTAGATATCTTTTTACATACGGGGCTTGATTTCACGATTTTTGTGTCACAAGAATGAGATTAATTCACATTACGTAAAATACGGTGTTACGCACGCTGCAAATAGCGTTGCAAGCGTTTCGAATCTGCTACGAACGAAGTTACGGCACGCTGCAAATAGCGTTACGAATCATCTACGAGGGTCGATTTCACGAATTTGTATGTCACACGATACGAATGACAAATCGACCCAATGAAATGGCTAAATGCCGTCGGGTAAGTATTTGAATGAAACTTTTTAGTTGCCTACCTAATCGTTGTTGCAAATAATTTACTTCCGAACGGGCGGTAGTAAACAAAAAATATTAATATTATATTGACGTTGACTAAGCAATATGTATGATTTTATAGTCAATAAAAAAAAGAATTTGAATTTTTTAAACGTTTTTCATGAAGTTCGGATTTTAGCTAAGTTCCAAGCTCAGGCCGCTTCGATCGCTCGACTCGGAGATAAGGAAGGTACAATGAATATTGAAATTGACTCGAAATTAGTCTAACTGCTTAGTTATAGTTAGTTTGTACAATTTGGTCTTAAACAGCTAAAAATAGTAGCACCTACACCCAAACCAGTAGGCGTTATTTTGAGCGGGTGTTTTTGTAAATCTCCACTATACGTGTCTAAGTGCATCTTAAAATTTTACTACCCTTGTTGCGTGTTGTTTGGGCGGCCGTACGTTTATTAAGTTTATTTGTCGTAAAGGGGCACATTTTACGTATACCTCAGCTATTATTGTGCCTCGTGTCGGGTACCAGAAGTGGTAGAGTTGTGTGTATACAGGGTAAGGAAGCTCCCTGTGGGAAATTGAATAGCAATAGTGTATCGATTGCTCCCAAGGGTGTAAAACTAAGTCTTACCTATATGAAAACTTTCATTTATGATTTCATTAAGATCTAATGTGAAAATAATAATGACTTACTTACTTTATACTTTATTGCGCAAAAAACATAATGCAGGCACTTAATATTGGAAAAAACATGTACAAAGACGAGCTTATCTTGTAAAAATATGATCCGTGGTTGAAATCTAGAGAAAAGTTTAACAGGATTGTGTCACTAGTACGAGGAAACCCCCTAAAGTGTGGCTTCCCTCCAGAAACCAATTAATTGTAAATATCCATGTATGTATATACAGGGTGTAACAGAAAAGGGATGTGCAAGCCGAAAGAGGGTTGTTAGGGACATCATTCTGAACAACTTTCACTATGGGACCGACTTGATCAGAACAACTTTATTTTTCACTCCACACGGTACCATACAGATTAGCTGAGCGCTAGGCCCGAAATGTACTGAGTTAGTAAAAATAAAGTTGCTCTGATCAAGTCGGTCCCATAGTGAAAGTTGTTCAGAATGATGTCCCTAACAACTCCCTTTCGGCTTGTACATCCCTTTCTGTTACACCCTGTATATATTCTTGTACCAGTACGAGTCGGTTATGTCCGTTGTCGGTTGCGTTAAGTTAAGTCTTATTATACATGAGTATAGTGGTGTATCCGAAATACATAACTTCCTATATTTCGAGAAGCTTTCGGGGTAGACTATGGAAAAGATGGCTGAAGGCGGACTTTTTATAGATCAATTGCCCACCTAGACCTACAGCCTACTCTACTTGTGGGTTGCTCTTCCTGCGTTTTTTCTATCAGTAAAATTAACTTAAGTAACTCTTTCCTAGCTGGAGTAGCTTCCGTGTTATGTAATATAGATGGGAGAAAAAGAATTTAAAGTCTAAATCTAGGGAGTCTAAACTTCTTTGCTTTCAATTCAATTCAATTTATATTTATTGCAATAAACAACATATTATAAGGTCTTAAATAATTACAGTTCAGTCTCAATGTCATTTTACCCTTAGGCACGGAGTACTATTATCTCTTCTGTGCCTTAGGGCGTAGCAATATTAAGATACATGGCTAGATCAATATCATCTAAATAAATTTGTTAAATCAATGTCATAGATACAAATTAATATATTCTATTAATATATCAATATTTCGTTTGAAATTGAAATTAAAGTGGTACAGTCCGCGTCAAATAAGTGTAGGTTATAAAGAACCAGAAATATCTACACAGCCAAAGTGTTCGCTCCCACATCTATTGTTCTCCTTGTTAGTTTGTTCGGGCTGTGTCCTTACGCGAGCGCATATACAGGGTGTAACAGAAAGGTGTAGTCATATTTTAGGGGGTTGTTAAGGACATCAGTCTGAGCAATTTTCGAAACCGATTTGATCAGAGCAACTTTAATTTTCACATCTCTAAGAATCAGCTGACCGCTTGGACCAAAACGTATGGAGCAATGAAAAATAATGTTGCTCTGATCAAATCGGTTTCATAGTAAAAGTTGCTCAGAATGGTCTCCCTAACAACCCCCTAAAATATGACTAAGTACAACCCTTCTGTTACACCCTTCTGTTACATCCTGTATAGTATGTCAACATCTGTGATAACATGGATGTTGACAGCAGCCGCAGCGTTTTAACATTTGCGGTGTAGACTTTTCTGGTTTGTTATGATAATAATAATAATAATATAATAATAATAATATAACTTTATTCCAGAAATAAAATTTCCATATCTTATAAACTAACACAAAAACATAAAACACATCAAAATAAATAACATTATAGGTACTTACTAAAATATAAATATCAGTGTATCAGTGTATTAGTGTATCATCATGATGTGTAGATCTATAATAAAGTGTCTTGCGAGCTCACGACTCACATTTATCTGATACTCACTGTACTTACATAGGTACACCAAGTGATTGGACATATACCTCAGACTCATTCATTAATTGCATTATACATGAGTTGTAGCCCAAATGGCAAAATGACATTGTAAGATTACCTACATGTACATTTATGGCAATAAATATACTATACTTACCTCCTACGCTTTACGACAGAAGGTAAATAATCATTTTGTTCGGACCTTTGACCCACCAGCGTCCACACGAATGCTAACCTGAGACTAGCCGCATTCGCATTCCTCAAAACTCTTGTTAAGGCGAGGTATGAATAATTAAAAACCAAGGTCAACGAATATTGCGGAAGTGAGAAGCGAATATCACTCGGGAATAGGAACAAGTGGGATGGCAATTGTGCGCTCGCCTAATCTGAATCAACGTAAGCGCCAAAGCGGAAAAAAGAAACATAAAAAATAAGCTATTTCAGGGAATTACATTTCAATCTTCAAATCGTTTGAACAACAATTCCCCACATATTACAATTAATAGAAATGTCATAATTACTACTACTACGAAAAAATATTGGAATAAAGGGTTGACTTTGGATTTATTTTCTATCGAGAATTTTTTATCCAAACACGTTTTCCTTCATGAAAACACACTAGATTATATAGATAGACAGATTAAGTATATCTACCAGAAATTGATTACGATTTGCCGAGTATTTCCTGAAAAACACTTGAAAAAAGCATCCCTAATTTATTCATGAGGCGCCGTAAATAAACTTATTTGAACCAATCACCGTGCCGCTATAAATCTTCGATTAATCGCCTGTTACATTTGACCACCCTTTCAGAAACTGGGGCTAATTGTCTTATATCTGTTCTCAAATACCTATCTACATACCCAAAGTGTACCATAAGCATTTTCACGTTTCTATACACACTCCATAAATTATTTCACATCTGATACGGTCACAAATAGGTGGAATTCAACAAAGAAAATGTCCATACAAAGCATGCCCCCACATCTGTATGGTCGCACGCCATTGTGTGAAATATCCCTAAATAATGTTCAAGAAAAGGCCGTAATAAACTCTTAAAGGCCTCCAGTAATCTGCAATACGTAGAAAGATTTATGTCTTGATACAACTTAAATGCATTGTCCGTTTTAAAGCCTTAGGTCTTAGTCATATCTACCTAAAGGACTGTGGTCTGATTTGCGTAGTCCTTCCATGCGTAAGGAAGGCCGGACCAGAGGCCTAATTCCAGTAGACAAGACCTAATAAGCTAATAACTTAGTAAAAGGGAATATCCAAATGTGCATCTTAAGTTGACGGTCGTTGTTACGCACGACTGTCTACCGAAATAGGGAGTCCGATCTCCAGGGACTATTTGGTTGCCCTAAACTTCGATCATATATCGAAGGCCCTAAGGATAAGGTGTGATACCTACCGCACAGACAAGGCTGAAACACGAAACGGACGCGACACGGCACTGAAACAGAAGACATGGAACAGAACGACGAGAAACAACGACAAAGAATTCCTATCCGTTTCATGGGGAGCAGGGCCAGAATAGTTCAGTTTTATTTAGAAAATAACCAAGAAAAGTTCCAGCTTCCGGTCACGACGTGTCGATTTCTTAAGGAAAACAAAACGTCAGATGGCAGAATGGCTGGCGCTACTCTGCCCTGTCTGTCCAATGGGGATTCCAGTCTCCAGATTCCAGACTTAGAGTTGGTTGGATTACTAAACAGGGTGTCAGGCATCTCTCATATATTAATCTGACGCGCAAAATAGCCTCGTTCGCTCCCCTCTACAACGTATTCAAAATGCACGTTGTGCAAGGGAATCTTTATGTGACAATTTGATATATGTCGCAGTTGGTTGGTTAAATCAGACACTTAACGAACATCCTAGACTGTTAATTAAAGACTGACATTTAACCAAGTCACTATCGTTTTGATTTAAATAAAGCATCGTCGTAAACGTTTAACAATCTGTCTTACCGAAAGCCAACGTGTTGGTTAAAACAAAATGGCATCACGATAACAGCTGATTACTTTCATAGTCTATCTTTTTGGCAAACGTTGTGCAACGTTGGTTTGTAGTATCACAAAACTGAATGGTTGCTTATTTTATTACCCTACCCACCAAAGTTGAAATGCATCTTGTTGGCAGCAACGTTTAGACAACTCGATAAACGTTTCGTTCACTCACTTGTCTACGGAACTTTAGCGACTTGGTTAAATGTAAATCTTAAATTAAGGTCTAGGGTGTTAGTTAAGTGTCTGATTTAACCAACTAACTGCGACAGATACATACCCCTGTAGGGCTTGGCTGCTGTAATACAATTTTACCACGAATCATGATATTGCTCCATCGTCATCATGATATTGCTCCATCGTCATCATCATCATAAATCATGGCTTTATTCTACTTTAGTCGCCGTCGCCACTAATGTGTTTAGCTTAACGGTATCACGATCGGGATATGATTATCTAATCTGGAATTAGTTTTAATTGGAGGATTCAGCGAAATGAATTACATAGAAACTTGCGTATGTCACCCAGGGGATGCCCCTACCTAGAGAAGCTAAGAAAGGAGGGATTTTGAAATTGTTGATGATGATTTTGATGTTTAAAACAGAAAATTTTAGTACCTACTTAATACTTACTACTTATAAGTAATTCCATTCATCAGTGACTCATGGTCTGATTTAAGGCCGAATGTATAAAGGCTGCTCTACTGTACCGCTCTGTGCCACTAGCTAAAATCATTGAATTGTGTTGATCCGCTTTTTAGCTAGTGTCATCTGGCTGTTAGTTTCCGAGTGAAAGTGCTACCTAGGGGGCGGCTTGCAGAACGTCTAAATCTAGATTTTAGCAACTTAAGGCTGGATTTTACCAACAAAAAGGTTATACGAGAATAACTATCCCGGGGATATCTTGTATGACAAATGACAGTTCAAAATGAGGTGATCTGATCTAGGTGTCACTGGTGTCTATGAAAAAATAGAAGATACTCTCGAGTAAAAGTTACTCTTTCGTTGGTAAAATCCGGGCTACTTACTCTGCAAGCCGGCCCTAGACTTTGAGTGTTAGTCATAGTTTGAGTAGTCGGTTTTGCATTCCGGCCTTGGCAGAAAAAGATAAAGAGCTAGTGGACTCAGGGAAAGTCGGGGGCACCTACTAGTATCTTATTCTTATACGCAAACTGCACACAAGCCCTAATATGGAATTCTCTACTCGCCATGTTTCTTTAGCTTTGAGCGAGTTTCGAGCTCTCTTTCTTTACCTTACCATACACAAGAAAGACGGGTCATCATCATCATCTGCATCATCAATATCATCATACTTATATCCAAAGAAACTTGGTGCCGACTGCATTAAGCTCACTGCTAGTCTTTATCTAGAAGAAAAAAAACAACACCAATCTGAATCTTTGGAGATGTCCTATCAACAGTCGACAATTGACTAACAACTTATTTACGCAGTCGCTCTGTGTGCTAGATACACACGAGACGCCTTGGAAAGTTGGTACTTTTGTTTTATTCACTGTATATTAACAATAATAATATACTTAACTTGTATTTGTAATAAACAGCTGATTATATAGTTGGGTACGTTGCACCGCATTGCTGAAGAAAAACCGTCCATGGTTTCAAATCTGGTGGAATTGGTGAGTTTTAACTGGTTATCTTCCAATGGTTTTTACAGCTTCATGCATCATCAATACATCAATAAGTTTTGGAATTTCTCTTCTAATGTTGCAAGATAGAAAGATACAAGAGAATTTCTAAGTATATTCAAAGAAATAACTTATATTAAATACAATGGAAATAATGTTGTTCCTATATGGGGTGGTAGAGACATAGCTGCACAGTTTTAGCCAGTTATATTTAGTTCTCCATTTTGCGTGTCAAGGGGCTAGACGATCGCCGAACAAAACTCCTAAGTGTTTTTACCATAACGTTTTCATTCTACATGTTTTTCATAATATTGTTACTCAACCATAATTTGACTTTTGCTTCGCTGTGGCAAGCAGTGGAGATCCCGAATCGGTCTGTTCAGTCACAAGAGAAAATGTGACTCCCAGAACACACAGCAGCTGTAATAAACATCTGAAAAGATGAAAAGGCCAATGATGATGATGATGATTTCATTCATAAACATGTTTTTCATAATATTGTTACTCAACCATAATTTGACTTTTGGTTGGTATGTTTAGTTCCAAAGTAGTGTTTTTTGTTGTTTTTACATGTTCTAACCTAACCTAACCTACCCACTGCCCAGATGTCGATTTCGGTAGCGACATTGACCTAATTAATTGCAATTACCTATATAATGTAATTTTTTTGAATAAAAACAAATAAATATGATTTCGAATAATAGTGTAAAAAAACAGTTATTTTGAGAAAATATAGGAAAATAAATAGTAGTACAATAGATGTTTATTGTGATTGGGACCAGGGTCAAACTACTGTTTATACTTTTTTTTTTGTTCAATAAATGATTTTTATTTATTTATTCATTTATTTATTTACCGACATTATGAAGTTGAATGATTCGGAATTAATAACATTAGGAACAGAGTCGTTATTAATAGATAGTGATTGTTGGGATGAAAAATTGTAGTAACAAAATTTTCGGAGTTACAATAATCGAGGTAGAAATCTTAGGTCAACTTTGGCGCACCCGGCAGGGGCACATCTGTGCCCTTTTTAAGCCAGTTTTTCATTACTTACTCTATTCAATTCAATTCAATTCAGAATTTTTATTGACCATAAAATCATACATATTACTTAGTCAACGTCAATATAATATTAATATTTTTGTATACTACCGCCCGTTCGGAAGTTGTGGGCTTAGGGATGGAGCAAAGAAGGGCAAGAAACCTCCCCCGTACCTCTTTTAAAATATCAGAGCCTTAAAAATACAATGTTATGTATTTCTACTTAAGTCTAAGGAAATACACCGAGGAGAGACGTACTGACTCAGTCCATCGCCCCTCTTTGGATTTCTGTGCGCTGAGATGGTAAAGACCATGCAGTTTTGTCATCTAAATATTCTTTTACACTGTAATAAGACTTCTTCAATAGGCCGTTTTTGACATAGTTTTTGAACCTCCTTTCTGGTAGGTTCGTTGCTTCATTAGGTATTTTATTATAAAAACTAACACATACTCCTATTTTGCGTGACAGGGAGCTAGCCAATCACCGGCACCGCAGAAGGCATCACATCAATTCAAATTGTCGATTACCCCAAAACATCTTCAACCTGTCAACAGCCACTCGTAACTGACTCCTATCACAATTGTCTTATGACTCTTAACAGAACAACAGATGATGCAACCAGTGAAGCCCCCTATTAAACAACATGCTTATCAAAGCGGGGTCGGAAAATAACTAGACATTGCGTCACTGCTTGTATTTCACTTTATTGCTTTGCCTCGGATCAATGAAATTCTATGAGCTAGGTATGCCCCTGACGTCGCAAGTGGGAATTAATCGATAAATCTGTCATAAGTAACTACTTACATCGCTGATTAATAAAACAAGTAAGCGATAAACTTTGGTACGTACCTAAAAACTTACTAAGTTTTATCATAATACTTACTAGTTGCATGTGTGGAATATTTAAAAGTATTTTGTATTTGTTTGTTTTCAAAACATACAAATAGCATCTTCAATCAAAAGTCTCATAAAGGGTAATAACCGGCCAAGTGCGAGTCGGACTCGCGCACGAAGGGTTCCGTGCCATTATCTATAAAAAACCGCAAAAAAAAAATGTATGGGAGCCCCCCATAAATATTAATTTAATTTTAATTTAATTATTTATTTTTTAAGTAAATAATATACTCAATATATTGTGAACATTTAAAGCGTCTACCTGCTACCATTATCAATATCGAGCAAAAATGAGCAAAAAAATCACGTTTGTTGTATGGGAGCCCCCCTTAATATTAAATTTCTTTTGATTTTTAGTATTTGTTGTTATAGCGGCAACAGAAATACATCATCTTTGAAAATTTCAACTGTCTAGCTATCACGGTTCATGAGATACAGCCTGGTGACAGACGGACGGACGGACGGACGGACAGACGGACAGCGAAGTCTCAGTAATAGGGTCCCGTTTGGCACCCTTCGGGTACGGAACCCTAAAAATGACTTTACGGAGAAATCGTTTTCGTTGTACCTATGTTGTATAGATAGTATTTAATTTTTTCTGAAATAGTATTTATTAACTTTCGTTTACAGGGTGCAACAGGATAGACGTTAGTATACTTATTTCAAGGGATGATACACTGGCGTGGCGATCCTGACGACCTCTGTGGCGCAGCGTTTGTGGCTATGCCTACCATGCGGGAGCTCTGAACAATAACTAAAGCATGCGGGAGGTCCCGGGTTCGATTCCTGGCTGGGGATAACGAAACCAAAAAAAAAACCGGCCAAGTGCGAGTCAGACTCGCGCACGAAGGGTTCCGTATCATTATCTATAAAAAACCGCAAAAAAACACGTTAATTGTATTGGAGCCCCCTTTATATTAAATTTATTTTGTTTTTAGTATTTTTTGTTATAGCGGGAACAGAAATACGTCATCTGTGAAAATATCAACTGTCTAGCTACCACGGTTCATGAGAAACGGCCTGGTGACAGACAGACGGACGGACGGACGGATATCTTGAGATTTTAAGGTACTTTCCCTCCAGGGCCCATTCGTTTGTTCCACCCTGTATTTGTGTGAACTGTAACTGTATTTTTCATGAAATATCCAAAAAGTTTTGTTCAAATTATCGTCTTATGTCAGAATAACTTTGTAGCTAGTTGAAAAATAACATTTGAATTGATTCAAAGCTTGCCGCGCTTTTAGGGCCTTTAGTACCTACTAAACGCCGCCATAAGCAGCACTGTCTACAACCTACTGGAAAACGTGAGACACCCATCTACAATTTCCGTACAATGAGGTTCACTCACTCATTATGTCAATGTCATGCAGACTGCAAAACATCATTTCAACGCACCAGAGTATTTAATTAAAACATCACTGGCAGCCAAACTTGAAGTGGCCAAAAGGAAAAAATGAATTTCTGAGCTCTGAGATTTTGTATGAAAACAAAAGTAATTAAAAACTATTAATTTTATAATTATTTTCTAAAAGTTCTACAGAATAAATAGAGACGTCGTAATTCATCAATGAATATTTAAAGTCTTTGTAGAAGTCCGGGGACGACATTGCCATATCATTTAAATTTAGTTTCATAAAAAGAAGGCTTACCTACCAAAACAAAATGGCCTTGGTATAAACTTTTTAAGCGTGTTGTGAAGACGTATCTTGTACCGAGACCACTTTCAATTTGTAATATCTCTCGTATTTCAGTATTTGTGGTTGGTGCGGCAACAGATATACACATTCTGTGAAAATTTCAGCTTTCTAGCTATTACGGTTCGTGCAGGCGGACCCGGTGAGGTGACAGACAGGACGGACGGACGGACGGACGGACGGACAGACGGACAGCGAAGTCTCAGTAATAGGGTCCCGTTTGGCACCCTTCGGGTACGGAACCCTAAAAAACAGGCCTTGGATGTTGACATGTTTGTGATGCCGCTGAATCTAGTTCCCTCGACACAGGGTATCCTAGTGTGGGGCCAGAAGCAATAAATGTGCCTGTATGTTAATGTTTATGTTTCTGTTTACTGGGGAAGTTTTTTGACTAGTGCGGTTTGTGGTATAATAGGGTTCCGTCTCTATTATCCTTCGGGTACGGAACCCTAAACAATAGCCACATGGTTTTTTTCCACTCTGTCTAACAGGATGTTTGTTTCCCCAGGTTTGCCCGCCCTCTGTCAATATTTCCTGAACTGAGAAAAATGGTCTTCTTTGTACGAAAGTTCACGAAAAAGTGAGTACCATTTGCCTTTGTAATATTTGGAAATTCAGTCGTTTTCTTTAATAATTTCGACACGCTCGGGCCAGCTAATAGCCCCCTCTTAACACGAGTCAATACTTTGAATAATTTTAACAACTTCATATCAATGAAGGTCTTTCTTTAGTTATAGTTCCTTTGCTTATAGTTTTCTCTTCTATCGAGTGGTCATTCATAAGCCCAAACCACAGATACTATGATATTTACTGATGCTAATACTTTACCTTACCTACCTGATTATCCTATGGCAAACTAGGCAAATCTATCGATATGTCTCTTCTTTCGACTCCTCGGCATTTCACTGCTGCTTAAAATCACTCGTTCTGAGTAGATATTTTATCTTTGTGCACTAGGTCTATCCTCTCAGCACCATCTTTCCTGTCATGCCTGGGTTTGCGGGTAGAAATCTCTCTTTAGAGATTAGCTCGTCTTTGCGTATTAAATGTTATTTTAATATTAACTAGTGGCTCTGTGAGCTGTAGACCTCGCGAGTATGTCGGTGGGAAAGCTGAACTGCTAAAACACATAAAAAAATAACCCAAATAATTTTCTTTCAATAACACATACAAACTTATGAATGTACCTGGTTACGTACATGCAGTATGAAAGTAGCCGCACCAATAACTTTGTAAACTACATTTCGCGATCTTTTATACAACCTATTGACTTTTTACTAAAATTATATAATCTGTTTCACTCTCATAGTCTTTAAAAATCCAACGACACCTCATTTGTTAATATCCATCGAGCCGTTTGGGTTGTAGCGATTTTTTTACATTTTAAAACCCCATATCTCCGCCATTTTGAAAAAAATCAAAAAACTGGCTCGAGTAAAAAATTATATTTATTTTTTCAACCTGCTCACAAAATTTCACGAGAATCGGTTCATAAATGCGACCTGTAGAGGAGAACAACCGGACATACAAAAGCATTTTTGCCCAAACCTGAAACGGAGACGCTTCGCTCGCTTCGCTCGCTCATCTGTTTCACTCTCATGGTCTTTACGAATCCAACGACACCTCATTTGTTAATATCCATCGAGCCGTTTGGGTTGTAGCGATTTTATCTCCGCCATTTTGAAAAAAATCAAAAAACTGGCTCGAGTAAAAAATTCTATTTATTTTTCCAACCTGCTCACAAAATTTCACGAGAATCGGTTCATAAATGCGACCTGTAGATGTAGAGGAGAACAACCGGACTTACGAAAGCATTTTTGCCCAAACCTGAAACGGAGACGCTTCGCTCGCTTCGCTCGCTCGGTCAATTACAGTGCAATAAAGAATATGAATCTATCTTCTCTCCCTTCTGTAAGCTCAACTCATCTTTGACGCTCTTGGCGATAACAAGCAATCAACAGAGATAAGCATAAGGTCATAAGACGGAGGCTCGGCTCGACCGCACTCACACCCCCATTTCATCATCGGCTTTATCATGCTGTCACTATACTGCGCGATAAGTATGGTCTGCCAGACAACAAGATAGCGTCACGTCTTTTCCCATACGAGGTGTCAGTGGCACAATTGTGTTCAGTTTTAGCAAGTTATTATATTCCATTTTCATTTTATGTGACAAGGGGCTAGCCCATTGCGCAGCTATTTAGGGTTTTCTGTATTCTCACATCGCTGGAAAAGAGAGCTCTTGTAAAATAGTCGGTTTCTGATGAGAGGAATTTTCATTTGACAAGTATAGTATTGCGGTTTATATCAGCGGGTTGATTCTCGCGCCTTCGATATACGGATATCGAGACCAATATTGACAGATTCCCATACGAAATTTCTCGGTATAGGTGTAGGCTATCTATCAACTAGATGCTAGGCAATCACTAAGGGACAAATTCAAAAATATCAATATACTTACTGTTACCTGTCAATACATTTATGAAAATATCATGTATACCAGAAAAAACATAGGTTTATTTAAGACTTTAGGTCATAATCATAGTATAAGCACTAGAAATAGAAATAAGATTGCTATGCCCGCGTTCAGACTCAGTAAGGTTGCTCACTCTTTTATGGGAGTATGTGTTAGTTTTTATAATAAAATACCTAATGAAGCAACGGACCTACCAGAAAGGAGGTTCAAAAACTATGTCAAAAACGGCCTATTGAAGAAGTCATATTACAGTGTAAAAGAATATTTAGATGACAAAACTGCATGGTCTTTACCATCTCAGCGCACAGAAATCCAAAGAGGGGCGATGGACTGAGTCAGTACGTCTCTCCTCGGTGTATTTCCTTAGACTTAAGTAGAAATACATAACATTGTATTTTTAAGGCTCTGATATTTTAAAAGAGGTATGGGGGAGGTTTCTTGCCCTTCTTTGCTCCATCCCTAAGCCCACAACTTCCGAACGGGCGGTAGTATACAAAAATAATAATATTATATTGACGTTGACTAAGTAATATGTATGATTTTATGGTCAATAAAAATTTTGAACTGAACTGATATCTTGAATGTTATAAAAGAATGGCTGAGTCATCAACGCGGGTCCCAAATTTTTTTTTTTTTGACGTGACAACGTCTTATAAATTCAAGAAACTGCGTTACGCTCCGCTCACGTTATGCGCTCACAATGAGAGCGAGTGAGAGGCACGCGTCCCTTCCACTCGGGCATGGTTAGCCCGCCTAAGAGCGAGAGAGACAGACATAAAAAGTAAAAGGCACGCGTCCCTTCCACTCGAGCACAGTTAGCCCGCCTAAGAGCGAGAGAGACAGAGTAAATGTTTTAAATTGTTACTATTATTTCATCCTTCTTCCTACTATACGAATGAATATTCACATTAAAATTATTTTACCACTCAAAGTCGTTGTCACGTAAAACTTTCGCCCGTATACCGACTTTACAGGCAACCAATTTTTTTTTGATATGACTTAGGTAGTAGGGATCATTTAAGACGGCGCCCTAGGCAAAAACAGCCTTTGGCAAAACGCAAATCGCTCGGAATGACGAGTATTATTGCTGTATGTTTTCTCACTAGCTTGTTTATCACGAGTGTCAGCGTGACTTTGCTTTTTGCTCGATAGAAAAGTCTCCTGAAGTTGCCAGAAAATCTGTTTGTCACAATGTTTTATTTTACAATTTCGCACCGCATCTGAATTTGTGTTCTTGTTATTTATTAGATCATTATAAAAATGGCACACAGTATGTTCCTCAGTTGGACTTGCTTAGCTTGGCTTTAACCTATAATATTATTTTTTTATTTTTTACCTCCAAAAATAAGATAAGGATGAAATTCTAAGTTCTACTTAATTGCCTAAGAAGCGATTTTACTATAATCGCACCCTAAGTCAAAAAGACCTCTAAAGTTTGTAATTTTGTATGGGAAGTTTACATCAACCATTTTTATTCCAATATTCCTACTTGTGCACTTATGCAGACTATTCTGAAGTGCCCATCCTGTATAGTAGGGTTGCGTTACAATCGGGTGTGGTCCACCATACGTTGTTATCGTCCATACGATGACTACTAACTAAGCTAGCGACACTGGAAAGTTACTGTAAACAAACAAATACATTATACAAAAATATCTATGCAAATCAACATATTATGACAACTTAAACTCTGAGCTCCTTATCAAGTGGTGTGTTTTTTAATATTCAGAGTTCCGTACCAGGTGCGCAGGCACCCCAAAGCCTCCGCTCTGTCCGTCTACGTCTGTCCGTCTGTCCTTCTGTCTGCCAGCGAGCAAGCTCATAACAAGTAATTATAGTCGCCTCCTTATATACGCCTGTGTAACACTCACCTCGCCATTTAATTTATGCTGATTCACTCTCAGAAGCACACCGGTCGAACAAACGAACAATGGAGAACAATAGATAGATAAGATGTGTCGACGAAAGGGTAAAAATACTTGAATAGTTAATTATGAGAAATTATGCATTTGTTTGTTTCGATTGTTCTTGAAACAAATACATACATACGGAACCCCTTGTATGCGAGTTCAATTCGCATTTGGCCGGTTTTATAACATTGTAATCTTTTGTTCTGTACCTATTTATGGGCACACTGTTGCTATGCTGGGTTGTTGTCAGGGAAGTGAGCGAAAATATAGTCAAGAAATAATCACACATTTACCTTATCAGTTGTTCATGCATACTTTGGTGCTACACACATACCATAATACATGTACATACAATACAAATGTGGGTGGGGTGTGGTAGAACGTGAAGTGCAGTCGACATAGGTCATCCTAAGTAGAGAAACGCGGCGACCGACGGATGGGATAGCTAGCCCCCTGTGACATAAAAAACTAATCTCACATTACTAATTAGGCAAAACAGCCAGTCTACAGCTCACAGGCCCACTAGTTATTTTAATTTTCAACCGACTTCAAAAAAAGGAGGAGGTTCTCAATTCGACCCGTATGTTTTTTTTTTTTGTTGCGCGATGTTTGTTACGCGGTAACTCCGCCAATTATGAACCGATTTGAACAAATCTTTTTTCGGCGTATAGGTAATACCTCAAGGGTGGTCCCATTGACACCAGGTCAGGATCTGATGATGGGATCCTGGAGAAATCGAGAGAACTCTTCAAATATTATAGGCAGACCTATAGTGATTTTTGTGTTTTTCATAATAACTCGTGCAAATGCACATAGCATAATATTGTGATGCGGAACTGCTGATGAAGACCACATATGGCCACCAGATCTGCTCAATACTAGGTACAAATACAATGCGTGGCTGACGGGCAGGCAACGCATAGCCTAAACCGGTGGACCTAGAGCCATGAAACTTTGTACAGGGGTTCCTTAGTCGCGTGGGGTAGCACTGATATAGGATTTGACAAAATTAATTCCCCAAGGGGGAGGGGGGGGATAAGGGGTTACAGTTAGTATTAAACTCAATCTAATCAAATAGGGTTTGTGGAAGTCGGTTTTTTCTAAAGTTTACTTTTTCTTTCAATTATAATGGTACAATTCGTATATAAATGTCTCTCGAGACTTTACATACTGTCTCAAAGTGAAAGACATAAAATTCACTGCATGGATCTGCACTCTCATATTCGCGTGCATTACTTAGCCATGTCTTTACAAAGTCGTTCGATTCCTTTGTGTTATATTTATTTTGACCTTTGCATTGAAAGGTGACATTTGCAGCCCAGTTGCAGCCATTCTTTGACTGTGGAGCTTTCAGTGAAATTCTTTGGACGGTGTTTCTAAGTACATAATTTTTAGGGTTCCGACCCTTAAAAGGAAAAAAAAAACAATTTAGTAGAATATAAGTATTTCTGAGCAAATTAGTATTTTAATGCAATTATTATTGTCTATAATGATGCCGCTACTTACGTATAGGTATTGTTTTTTTTTAACCAACTTTATAAAAGGAGGGGACTTCTCAATTCGGTTGTAGTTATGTTTATTTTATTTTTTTCATTATTGGAATCGGTCCAGTAGTTTGGTTAACAACGTGAAAATATCTGAAAAGTACAATGTCATAATGTGTTAACGGTTAACTAAATAAAGATTTAAGGGACCAAATATTCGTCCATATTGTGTAATATGTGTGGACATAACAGCCAGAATACAGATGTTGTAGGCTCATTTTCGTGAGACGACATTCGCAACACGAGCAGAGAGGATTGAGTAATATAGGTCTTGAAATCGTTTTTTTTTTAAGTTTTTAGCTTTGTGAATTTTAAAATGATTGTATGTTAATGATTCTAGTTTAATTATTCCTGTAATCAAGACTCTTCATAAGTGTACTCTTTAATTACTGATAGTTAAGTATGTTATTATTTTAAATCGCAACAGTTGAGAATGTTGAGATAACAGAGTGGACTATGTCCCGGAATATCGTCTCGTCTCGAGTTCATATCCTTGAGCACTGTATACACATGTCTGTCTACACACTATTGATTCGTAACTAGTCACTCTACAGTCTATTCGTGAAAAGAATGCAGTGAAATTTAAATTCAAATCTGTTAACACACACTCACAGGACAGGACACAACCTTCACGTTCGAAAGTTTGCCTTCAACTGGTCACTGTGAACTTGGCTTGATAATTGGAAACGATTTGATTGATTACGGGGCGTGGCTAGGCCGCCGGACAGTAATGACTTCACTGCATTCTTATCACGAATAGACTATAGTTAGGGTTGCCATACGTCCCGTATATACGGGACATGTCCCGTATTTGACCCTCCTGTCCCGTATTACTACACGTCCCGTTTTTGTCCCGTATTTTGACGAATTACGGAAAATTAGTGGCGCGGACGTCGGAACCGAACGGCTCGGCCAGCGGCAGATTATAAGCTCAGTTTTCAATGAATATCTAATATTTATATTGCGCACCGTGAGTAAGTTGTGACTGAGTAATTTTACAAGCCTAAATTAACCTATAAAAAGAATTTATACATCGAGTAATTATGAATTTTGTTAACGCTACCGTCGCGTAAATGGTAGCGTAAAGCGATTTAACGCGACTTTATGCGACTAGTGTGGTAAAATTGTACGCTCCTTTTTTACGAATTAGAATAAAGCTGCATGCACAGGTACACATAACTTACGGTTACCAGGTGTATTATTTTAACACGCGTTTTGTTATTAGCTTCAATGCAATATTTTTCTGACATGGAACTGATCTGATGATGGAGCGGGAAGATAGCCAAGGGAACTCTGTTACCGAACGACGCAACCCTATCGATTTTGAGCACATTTGGTTCGTCAACATTTCGACGTTCGACATAACTTTGGTCCCGCATGAGGTCCAGGGTCTGAGGCCTTGCGCTTCCTTTTAATGACCAATTTATCAATTCAGTCAAAATATTTAAAAATTACACATCATGTAGGCGCACCTTTACTATTTTTTCGTTGCCATTTTACGCAACTATACGCCACCACCGTCCGCGTAAAAAAATTTACGTCACCTTTACGCTATTTGTGGCAAAATCTACGGCCTTACCCATTTATGTTTGTCGGTCATTACGTGCACATGCGTGCTATGTATGTTGTAGTTGAAACTTGGAAAAGCCGCGTGTCGGCTTTGAATGTGATGAGTTCTGGGCATCGGAAGAGAAAACGTCCCGTATTGGCTCCTAGCAGTTATGGCAACCCTAACAATAGTTGAAGGTGAAGAATGGCAGATAAAGTGTGGAATTTCGCCGTTTGGTGGACAGGATGGGCCCTTCGGGTCACTACTCACTCTACAACCTCCGCCCTGCCAAATCACATAAGGAGTAGGTAGATATAATAAAATAACTATTATCTTTTCATGGAGTAGATTTTCTAGTTTTGGTTGTTGCCTGCATAATCGGCATTGTTAGATATATCACATTCATATCCACAAACAAATAAACTTCGAAGACCCGTCGAATTGATTTTCTTCCACCAAAAACACCCGTGACATGCCCCTTGCGCATTTACCGCGCATTTTACTTTTTTACCGCGTCCAAATGTCGAAATTCGCGACTCAATTGTACAAAAATGACATGCAAACAAAAGACATGCGATAAAGGTAGGGGGTAGGTCATAGGGCAGAATCCGGGACCTACGTCTTTAATTTCCTACCTGTAAGTTCAGTTCAGTTCAAAAAAATTATTGACCATAAAATCATACATATTACTTAGTCAACGTCAATATAATATTAATATTTTTGTATACTACCGCCCGTTCGGAAGTTGTGGGCTTAGGGATGGAGCAAAGAAGGGCAAGAAACCTCCCCCGTACCTCTTTTAAAATATCAGAGCCCTAAAAATCTAAGGAAATACACCGAGGAGAGACGTACTGACTCAGTCCATCGCCCCTCTTTGGATTTATGTGCGCTGAGATGGTAAAGACCATGCAGTTTTGTCATCTAAATATTCTTTTACACTGTAATAAGACTTCTTCAATAGGCCGTTTTTGACATAGTTTTTGAACCTCCTTTCTGGTAGGCCCGTAGGTAGGTAGGTATAACTTTCCCACCCAATAGGCTTACTCCTCTGTAGAGGTGTAAGTGCATTGTAAATGAGACATCTTTATACTTACTTATAACTTTACTTATGTAATGGCTACGCCCCTTCTACGCCTCTTTTATTTAGTACTTATCACGTGTAATCAATCACTAATCAGTCTAATCACAGAACCTAATTGACCCGGATCAAACATGTCTGAGAAAAACATTAATTAAGTAAGTGTAAGTAAGTATGTCAATGATAGATTGTCCTTGCTGTAAAAATAAACATTATGAATTACAGTTGTCCAATTTGCAAAACATAACAAGTGCAAAGTACGTACCTATAGGTACTTACCTAATATGTAAGTCTTTATTTATAATAATAAATGATCGTTAGGCTAAAATTAAATAGATATTGGTATAATATTGATACTGTTTGGACAAAACACAAACAAGTTTTTTAACCCAATAAACTTTTAAATAACAGATACCTTGATGAGTAATCTATAACTTAGATAATAATAAATACGTTGCCTTGAGATCAATAAGTGTTACTGCAGATCTCAGGTATTGTAAATGCAGCCCTAAGTAGACGTATAATAAAGTTAGGTTTACTGAGCCTCCTAGTTTAGACACCTACTAAGCTGTATTTTTCGCTTTCAAAACACGAAAATTGGGATTGTGTCACATATCGTGAAGATCTTATCTATCTAATTCAATCGCTCGGTTTCAAATAGTTCCAATTAATGTATTCTTATTCACCGAAAACCTATCGACTACTACGCTTAGCGGGAAAACAACAAACTGCCGCCAAACAAAAATAGCAGGTTCAGATGAGGTTCAGGCAGGACAGGAGTAGCCCTGTGGGACCTGGATATAGCTCGTATCTATAGTCCAATGTTGCAAATTAAGTTGGTATTCCTATAGCCAAATTAAGTTGGTATTATTATAGCCCTGACCTTTTAGACCTGGAAGATATTCTGGAGCATGCAGTAGGGATGTAGTATTGCGTCGCAAAAGTTTCTATGCTGATGCGGCCTTGTAAATACAAGAGATGAACACATACTGATTCTTACTGAAAGGCGTATTTTGGACCCCATAAAAGTCAAAGTACTGTACCTACCAATTTTAGTATTGTTTTTGTCATCGACGTGAAAATATGTTGTCTTCTTTGCCATAAATACAGGTTATATTATTATCCTAATTATGGCAGCAGTCAACCACCATTTTTAAGTGTACCTACCATTTTCCTTGAATAAATACTTTTATTTTACTTACTTACTTTGATTTACTCATAGACGGTTTTTTTAATATGGACTGTTTTCGAATTAAACGTGAATAAGTGGAAAAAGTCAGAAATTTTTCGCTTTTTTTGCGATTGTTTTCAATGTTGCATCACGAAATTTTGTCCGCAAACCTCACATTCGGATTCAGCACCTCAAAATACATATGGAATGAAATAAACGATAATGAATAGGACATAGAATATATATATGAATGAGTAGGACTCGTGCACCAAGGGTTCCGATCACACTTGGAGAGCGTAACATGTGTATAGGTTGCCACATAAAAAACTTAAGCCATCAATTTAAATAAACAAAATTAAATATTTTTGTAGAAAGACAGAAATTTTCAGTTTTCAGATTTTTCCCTTTACTTGTGTACCTTGCTTTGTGCCAATTTCATGATTGTAGGCCTACGGGAAGTAGTACCCTAAAGGTGTTGGGTCCATTGCGATTAATAAGAAAAACCGTTGACGTAGAAGGTCGATTTTTTCACAGCTTTAAATAAACTTCAGCTTGATACGTCCATGCGATCTTTATAGATATAAATGTTGTGACACACGGACAGACAGACGGACGGACAACAAAGTTATCCTATAAGGGTTCCTCTTTTTTTCCGATCTGAACCCTAAAAATCAGTACTAGGTACCCCAAAACTTTCCCACTAGAGGCCCTTTAGAGTTTAGAGTACAAGCTGACCGTATTATTACTACTTGTATCTTGTATGACAGTTTGGAATAAACGTTTTATTTGTAAATGTCCTTGATATTTGTCGCTATGCTGGGGGCCTGTCCTGTCTCCGCGACAGCTTGTAAACTGGAAGTAAAGGCACAAGAAACTGGACAACATTCTTAAACCGGACTTATATAATTAAAATTGTTTTATTTATGCACAATTTCGTCGATCGATATGCATAAATCGCACAAAATGTTGGCAAAAGGATCTACCACTTGAATACAAATTGCGAGCTTAGCTCTAACGAGATACTTCTTCCAGCAAAATGTGGTGATGTTGATGGATTCAATGTCTTTAGGGTTTGTTCTTCTTCTTGTCGAGTCGACGATCAACATCATACACACGGGCAGCCCAAAATGCCGCAACCGCTATAGCTCGCTCGGTAGCCCTGCCCTGTACCACAGTATTATTATCCTGTACGTACGCAGCTCCTCGTTCGTGCAGGTTTAGGGTTTGTTCTCGTTGGAAAATTGGAAGGATGGAACTTGAATGTAAGCATTCGAAAGTAAATATTTTATAATGATAAATCTTTGTAAATTTCGTTTAATTTAGATAGGTACGATACCAGTTTATTCAACAATAAACTAGCCGAACCCAGCTATATCTAGTGAAAATGGTCACACGGGTGCCTATGTGCAACTATTCAAAACTCTTAAGTGTTGTCATAATAACTTGAGTAACATGCAATAACTGCTAATAACTAGGTATACCATTCCAAATTCCAAATTATTTATTGCTACATTGTGGTTGTAGAGTTCTTAAAGTAAGGAGGTCCCGACAATGGACCCTGTAAGGGCACTGCACATTAACCTAGTGTAACATTGTGACATGCATCGGTATCTCACTAGATAGGTACTTGATGCACTTTTTCAAATAACTTCCAAAAACGGGCTGCGTAGAGTTTTTGGACGCGACGAAGCTCGTCTGCTACAGAAGAAAGAACATGTCTGGACCCACCTTATGACCTATGCAAGTGTTCTCCTTCTAAACTGAAGACGTGTCTAGTCACAATTTGAAGATACTGCTTATTATTTTAGATTCTCTCCCTGTAAATCACCATCTTGGGAAGGTCTTGAGAACATTTTGTTGTTATTTAGCACTACGCAGGCGGAAAGTGCAGGCGATGATGGGTTGCGGGTTGCGGACGAATCATCATCACAATATTCCCGATCCTCGCAATCAAAGCCGAGGGTTAATAATAGTTCGATTTGAAATAGGTACTTATGATAGTCATTTGTTTACAGATTTTCCTCCGTCAGTTTTCCTTCTTGGCGTAAACAGAAACATTTATACTTACACGGATATCGTTTAGAGACAGTCTGCCCCATGGCCCCATACTTATCTACAGAATAATCTAAACTGCCCTACTACTAACTAACTGGGATAATGTGAGGTCAAAGGCAACATAATATTGTTGCTTTTGTTTGTTTGCGGTGTTTACTTGGACTTCGTAATTAATAGAGATAGTTATGCGAATTAAGTTGCTGTAATGTAATCTTAATCTTAGTCCAATACAATAAACTCTACAATTACTCTGTTTTACTAAGCAGTAAGTATTTTATTGAAAGTAATAGTTACCGAAACAAATAAGACATGCGATTATTGATTTGATGGGTTTTGGCATTGTGTGAAGCTACCAAATTGTTTCCTTCAATGCTCGATTGCCCGCACAGTGTGTCTTGTCATCTCATCTAGAATCCGGATAACCGGACAGAATCATTTAAGTATTTTTTAACTCTAACCTAAATAAAACTAGCTAACTAACTAGATATACTTAAATATCTGTCATAAATTGTTAAATGAGATCAATGTACAAATCACTTACTGCCTTACATACCGTTTAATGATTCATTTAGGATAATTATCAGTTACCAACCAAATTACCAACCAGTTACCAACAAAATCGTTCAATAATTATCGAACGATTTTGTTGGTAACTAATTAGAAATTTGGAATCACATTTAATAGTTCATCAAATGACACTGAGTACGACGACGGTTAACATTGTATTGATGATGATATGATACATATTAAACTGATTGACGTCACTCTTCCCCGTCACGAAGCCATAATACAATAATACAGCTGTTTTTCGTATGCAGCGAACCTACTTCTACTATAGCTACCTTCCGTCGGTATACAGAGGCTGATGCAATCAATACCTTGAGCTTTGTATCACAAACCGTATGACGAAATAATGCAACCTATTTCATCTACCAACGACGTTCCTCTAAAATGTTTACTTCTAAAAGTAAGCACAGATTATAAATACTTATTATTGAGTTTGTGATCAAAAGTGGCCGGGGAAAACAAGTTTTCTATCCGATGTTTTGACTTTATATCGTCATGACAACTTCTGTTTGCGCTTGCGTCATCTGACGCAAATGACCTGCCTCCGGTCTCGGCCAATCAGCGAGCAGCACAGCCACACTCCCCCGATATAAGAAGCGCCCGCGCACCCAACAGTTTTATTTCTCGTTTAGAGTCGGTCCAAACGTCTAATAATTAAATGGGTGATAGATTAAATACAATTGGGTACTATAGGTGGTTGATATTCCTGTTCAGCTTCAGTAATTTTGACAAAATATAGCCTAGTCATTTTCCAATTAACTCAATTAATAAATCAAAAAGTATTAAATAAGTGTTTTTATAAATTAGATAGAACTAACCAATTGTTAAAGTATTTTTAAAGAGAGCCGTGTTAGGTAAAGTTTGAAGATGCTGCATTTCAAGAGCATCCCGGAAGATTACGTGAGGAGGACCGCACAGTAAGTTGACACAACACTCTTGATTCCACAGCTCTTTAATTTTTAATTACTCATAGATCATCATATTAATAATTTCACCTTTCTACTTCAGCCCGTTTATTATATTTCTGGGTGTATAAAATTCTTCCAAAGAACGTAACTCTACACGCCCATACATAAGCTATCCAATAGGATAGGATATGTCCACTACATTCCCATAATTCAGCACACTGTGCGATCATGCAGCCTTCACAGATATCTGATAACCTGAGTCCATCCCTGCTTAGTTTTCAAATAACCTATGTCTAAGTTAAACTTAGGTCTCAAAAAACTTTAAAACGAATGGCGTGACTTTATGATATATTGAATTTTCACGTTGCCCAAAAACGTGACAGCATAACCTGGTTATTGGATATCCATAAAGTTTAAAGATCACTTTGCTTTAACGTTATTGTTTCTGAATACGAAATAAATAAGCAAACATAAGCGTCACGGCATTCCCACACGGCGTGGCAGAGCACGGTTGCGCTGGTGTTTACCCGTAATAGGGGGTTAGTCCATTGCCGCAACAAAACTAGGGAAACATGAAGAATATATTTGGCATCCAGTACAGTCAAAAGCAGTTCGAATTACAGCAATGAAATGCGACCCTCGTATCTATGACGCACCAAATAAGCGCTGTATAAAGTGCAGAAGGTGCAATTAAACACAAAGCGACTGTATGAAACTCAAAATGTGGATATAAAGATCTCTATATTTTGCGAATATCATCAGTCAACATTTTTAAATTAGAAGAAATGCGAAAGTAAATTCGTTGTGACAACTCGATAATCTCTTGAAGTCTGTGCTTGTTGAACTGATTTTAGTCAATCACGTGCAACAGGCGATTATCGAAGATTTTGAATTAATTTTCGATTAATCGCCTGTTACATTTTACCACTGTTTGTTACGCAAACTGGGAATTAGACTTGCTAAATGTCTCTGGTTCGATGCAATTTCTCAATTCCTATCTGGCTAGCCACAGTCAGTTACATTTCCTGGTAATTTGAGGAATCTCCGGTCCGAAACAGTGAAAACAATAGTCGGTTATTTTGAAAAACAGTTTGGGTTTACTTTGTTTTAGCGTTACAAGTCCGTAGTTGCAATAAGTACCTATCGGTTAATTTCACGTTTCACTTATAATGAGCATTTATTAGTTGAGACCAAATCAAATAAAGCGAACGTCTACCTACCTAGAGTAATAAATTTGCAGTGTTAGGCTAGTTATGTGCTGTGTGCAGTACCTAGTGTAATTTATCTATGTAAACTGACAACTACGAATGTTCTGTGCTCAGACAAACCTTAGTGGTTTAAGAGTACTTTTTAAGATATCATATATGTCACTTAAGATACAAAGAATAAATAAAAAAAAAATAAAAAAATATTATACTTGTTTCCACAACAAACATAATATGTAGTTACCTACCCATGTCTGTATTACCATCCCTATGCAGCCGATGTATGTACCTAGTATGTAGCTCACCTTGAATGAAGAAAGAGCCAATCATTTCGCGCCAAGATTCTTTGGCTCTGGGAGAGCTGTCCCTCGATCACGCGCCAACTTGGGTAAAAAAGAGGTAACAGTTCGCTCAGAGCTAGATAATTTTGACGCGGCCTGTATAATTGCTTATTTATTTCGTTCTTTGTCTCCAAGTCAACATTTTTCTAGGTATGACCACAGACTCGTAAAGTACACGCATTCAACAATTTATAACATAATAATTGCATAATTTCTGTACTGCCTACAACACAACACAAATACAACAAATTGAGAAAACAAAGGCGAGCTTATCTCTATTAGGAGATTCCTTCTAGATTCATTTTGGTTCTTCTGTTAATTAGGGCACTCACGCATAGTATAGTCGCGAGTCAGTGCATTGCGTGCGTCACAGCTCAATATCCCAAAGGACAATGCGCAAAAATAGGCTGAAAATCCCATTTACGTACTTACATGTACTCTGAAGAAAAGAAAGCATTATTCCTCAGTTTTATTTAATTAAGTAATATTTTCATTCAACTACAGCAACACAAGTTTTCAGCTTGCTGTGCTGTCGGCTGTACCAGATTCCATAATTTACGTTGGACCAAATACTTCCTTGAATCAAACCAGTTGCGTCAATGTTTATATTTCAAGTTGCGTCTTTATTTTGGTTTTGTGTCTACTTATACTATGAGAATAAGAGGCACTCGAAAACATGTCAGGGCCTTTCAATGTGAAGATGGAGCAGGAATACTTTAGTGACAGCCTGATCACGTGAAACCTATATTCACATGATACCTACATAATGTTTTTTTTTATATTTTAATACATATATGTGTCCAATGTATTATTATGTAACTCTGTGTTGTAAATAAACGTATTCAAGGCAGAAAAACTTATACTATGAACTTGAGAAAACTTGGAAGACTTCAACACTCCATTGCTGCCATTATGGGCTAGCTCCCTGTCACGTTAAATGGAGTATTGAGAAAGTGGGCACAATTTATGCCTTTCTGCGACCCCGATGAGAACAGGCGTAACTCTATGTTGTTGTTGTTGACTACTAACATCTAGTTTGAGTAGAGTTTGGACTGATGATTTGTCATTCTAATGAGTCATCTACACCTACTTAAAACTTTCTGTAGAGGCATCGATAAATCTACCTTTTTAAGTATATCTTAATTTATACGACAACTGTTTTTATTTTGAAACTGTTATTATATATGTCGGGTAAAAAGTCTTTTCGTATTTTGTATGTGTATGTTTGGAACTAAATATCTTTGGATGTATTAATTGTTTCCGGCTGGTTTTGATGTCAGTTATATTTCAAAAAAGGAATAAATAAAATAAAATGTTGTTTCCGACAATTTTTCATTTGTTTTTCTTTATGTCAAAATGAGTGAATCTAATGGAGAAATTCAATAGGTACATTATAAAGTTGAAGAAAAAAAAGTAAGACATGCAATTTATTGTTCTGAGCATGCAATGCAACGATGGCCGTGAAAAAAAAATATGATGTTTATGAACCTATACAGTGTCAGTAAAAGTAGCACAAATTTTTTAAGACAAAGATGCACCTTTTTGTTCGAGCCGTTACGGTCTTCATACTAAATACGAAGAAACTTTTACCTGACCTAAATATTACACTGAAAATAAGGATCATACCAAGATTAAAAGATATCGCGTAGGGTTATGGCGGCAAATCCACGCTACGACATTTTCATTCATCAGTTCATCACTTTTTTTCTGAACTATGAAAATGACGTGGCTCTACTACAAAGACAAGAAGCAATCAGCATCAGCAGTTTTGTAACACGTGGTTAGAGTGAAAGTTCTCAATATTCCCCTGTAAGGCGTCAAATCAAAACTAAACATAGATTTAATTTTAAATCTAACCATATTTAGGGTTCCGATCCATAAAAGGAAAAAAAGGAACCCTTATTAATAGGATCACTTTGTTTTCCGTCCGTCCGTCTGTCCGTGTGTCACGACCTTTATATCGAGAACGCGTGGACGTATCAAGCTGATATCAATTGCTCAGTCTGTGGTGTTCAGTCTGTCGCATACCTAGAAGAACTGAGCAATAATCAAACTTCTAGATCAACGTAATCGAACGCTACGACTGCTTATGCTGTAAAATTTAAGGATTTTCATAGTAATCGTAAAATCCTGTAGGCCTACAATAATGAAATTTATCACAAAGCAAGGTCTTATACAGGGTGTAACAGAAAGGGGTGTACAAGCCGAAAGAGGGTTGTTAGGGACATCATTCTGAACAACCCTCTTTCGGCTTGTACACCCCTTTCTGTTACACCCTGTATACACAAGTAAAGGGAAAAATCTGAAAACTGCAAATTTCTATCTGTCTGCAAGAGTATGTAGTTTAGTTTACGTGGATGACATCATACTTATTTTTTATGTAGAAACCTAATTACACTAGTTTTGCTCTCCAAGTGTAATCGGAACCCTTGGTTCGCGAGTCCTGCTTCACTTGACCGTTTATTTTAGTATCTACCTACGAGTAGCGTCTATAGAAATCAGTGTGCAAAACTGCAAATTACCCACCGGCTTATCTGGGTCGCCACGTCGTCGATCAAATTGACACTAATTAAGTAGGTATACTACTTCCTAGACTATGGACAGCTTCGGAGATACCATACAACCGGTGTTATCAGGTCAGACGCTTGTCAGAGCTCGGCCCATGCCAGATAACAAGTTACGGTAGCAAAGTTCGGTAGAATTTTCCTATATGCGCAAATTCCTGGTGAATTCTATAGTAGTTAGCAGCAGATAACTACGATACTTACACCTACTCTCAGTACTTATGTAAGAGAAGAAGTAAGTAGAGAATTTGTATGTATAATGAATCTGTCTGTATTGAAAATATGTCCGTTGGTTTCAAAATCAGCTTGTTTCCCTACCTCGCAATGTGTAGATTACTAGGTAGGTATGTCGGTATGCAGTCCCAAATGTTCCTTTCCCGACGACGACGACGGAAACGAGGGGTGTTGTAAGTTTGTGGAGGATGTGTGCATGTAACAATCTGTTTGTGGCACTCTAGTGGTCCAACTGGTGGCTGGATTAGCAATAGCTATTGTTAAGTAGAATAAAACGATAAACACTTGATTATATTCACGGAAAACACTTTATTCGGTAAGTAGGAAAATCAAAGCGAGCTCCGCTCAACGACACAAAAGCTATGAATGCATAACAGTTCTCTGCGCTAGTGAGGGGGCGCGTGCGTCGATCGCATAGTGCTGTACTGCGCTCGTCTGGGATCGATTATCTTATTATCACTACATGTAGAGAGCGCGCAAAAAGAGGTTGGCTCGAGACCCGCCGCGTCGGCTACGAACAAACCGGCATTTAGCGCCCTCGCTATAGCCATTGCCACGCGATTCCGTACCGGACTCACGGCCCAGTTAACCTGCCGATCTCCAACTAATCTTCACCAGCTAACAAGTGGTTCTCCCGCAGATGCGCGCAGGTCGCCCTGGCCTGCAGCCGCGCGGCGCACCAGGCGGCGGTGCGGGGGGCGGCGGCGGCGCACCCTGAACTGGCTGCTCTCACACCACAGGTAATTCACCTCCGCTACAGATCTGCAACTGTAGCATGGAAGGTGAGGGACAGAGACTTGAGCGCGTGCTCGGTCCTCACTCTCTCGCGTCGCGACCCACGCGTGGGCAAGGCATACTAAAGGTGCAGATCTAGCACCGGTATACTCGAACAGCAGTAGTGCATCGATTGCGTAGAAGTTCTGCCGTTCCGCGTCGTACCTATACTTATCCTATAGACCACATGCATTCGCTCTTAGCACTCTCTACGCTACGACGCAACGCTAAGAAAATGCATGCCATTTGACGCGTCTGCCGCGCATGACTGGCGAGTGCATTCTGGCGACTTTTTGAGTACATTCGGAACGGAAGAATGAAATTGAGAAACGACTGTAGCCCTATCCGCTCCTGCACACACAGCACGAGTGAATTCACCCCGCCACCCCATCACAATCACATGCTCTTCCCTGGAAGCCTCTAACCCAGTCCCCCCCCACAGGTGCGTTCGTTCGTGGAGCGCAGCGCGTCCCTCTGCCAGCCGGAACATATCCATGTGTGTGACGGCTCTGACCACGAGGCGGGGGCGCTGCTGAGCCTCATGCAGAAGACGGGCACCCTGAAGCGCCTGACCAAGTATGACAACTGGTGAGTTACGGAGTATATGAAATAACTGATAGGGAAATTGGTCTATCCTCAACGATTCAAGGCAGTACAGCCACAGGATGGAGGTAAAGGTCAAAGTCAATGAACTTAAGTTACAAGTTCATAGTCCCAGGAAAATTCCACTAATTGATTGGTTTTGATGCCACAAATATGTTACATTTTCAGAGGGACAAGTGTTCCTAAGACCAGAGCGAGGGCTAAGGAGGAAGGCGGATATTATGAATTCCCTATGTTGGAATATCCCTTCTCGTAAAGCTGGTTCAAAAGCCGAGCTGTACAACTTCTGACCTAGCCCGCCCGCACTTACTCGTATTCAGGCAAATGCCCATGCCTCTCGGTGGGGACATTAATGGGCTAAATTTATTTATGCTACGATCTCATATCTCATCCAATCCTTCAGCTGGCTAGCCCGCACCGACCCGGCCGACGTGGCTCGCGTGGAGTCGCGCACCTTCATCTGCGCAGAGCAGGAGAGAATGGTGGTGCCGGTGGCGAGAGCGGGACAGAAGTCCGCGCTGGGGAACTACATCTCGCCGAGGGAATACGAGACGGCTGTCGGGGATCGCTTCCCGGGGTGCATGAGAGGTGAGGATTACAACGGGTTACGCTAGAGATCTCCATCGAAACTCAGCTAGATTTGTGGGAACTTCTGTCCAGAACACCTAAATCAGCGAACTCAGATATTAGTAAAGGCAGGCGGGGCGTCTTCACCATTCTGATCTGATGCTGGTTATACAGAAATCATCCCATCAGTATTTGGACTGAAGAAGACGGACGACGCTCAGAAAGTATGACATTTAAGTGGATGGCACTTTAAGCAGCAGTCTCTCTCTACACTGGGCTATTAGCGCATGAAATCATTCGCAAGCTGGTACTTACAGAAGTGTGTTCTCCAGGTCGCACCATGTATGTGATCCCGTTCTCCATGGGGCCAGTGGGCTCGCCGCTGTCCAAGATCGGAGTCGAGATCACCGACTCGCCATACGTCGTCTACTCCATGCGGGTGATGACTAGGATTGGTGAGTTTCATTAAAATAACCCTTCCCTTCGGACCACATCTCTTCAAATTATTTAGAATTAGAATTACGTTATTAATTTAGTGGATAGACCCCTGCAGAAATTAATAAGATGACAAACAAAACATAAAATTTTTGGCCTACACTAAGATCTGATTCCATAGTTCAGAACGCGTTCAAAAAAGACCATGGGGGCAATTCTCGCGCATTAGAATTTGAAAGCGTACTCGACAATATTGTCTTTTTTGTATGATATATAGTTGACAACTGGCGTCTACGCTTTGAGAATTTGCCTCGAGATTTCCTATTTATGACACATTGAGAGAAACTCAACGTTCCTTTTCCCTGTATAGCTTATTGGAAGAGATCTCATGGTAGATCTCTCTCGCCTTTGTACATGTACCTATGGCATTTTCTATACATTCACGTGCTGCACAATTAATCTGATAGCTCAACACATAAACAAAACTGACCTTCCTACCGTCATCAGGAGCCAAGGTGCTGGAAGCGCTGCGCAAGAACGAGGAGTTCGTGAAGTGCCTCCACTCAGTGGGCGGCTGCGGCGTGCCGGGCTGGTCCTGCGACCCTCAGCGCACCATCATACTGCACAAGCCGACTGACAACGAGATCGTGAGCTTTGGTGAGTCTGCCTCTTTCTTGTCAGTAGGCAATTTTACGATGGGATACTGCCACCGAAATAGCAGGGAAGTTTTACATCAGCCTTTTACGCATGCACGCCCCCCGTCACGCAAAAAGTTGTAGTGAATATGGCTAAGCGTGGGAATATTTGTGCCTCCGCCATCCCGTATGGGAAAAGGTGTGACGCTATGATGTACATTTGGAGTGGAATGCCCAGCTGGAAAAAAATATCCGATTGTTAGCAAGAAAAATAAGGCTATGGCCTCTGCCGTAGGTAGCTGAACGATTAGTGACCTTAAGCTGCATTGTGATTCTAATTGGAGTATGGGTGTGTTCAGGCAGTGGCTATGGCGGCAACAGTCTGCTCGGGAAGAAGTGCTTCGCGCTGCGCCTGGGCAGCGTCATCGCGCGCCGCGAGGGCTGGCTGGCAGAACACATGCTGGTAAGTTATGACGTCATACTTTCTTCTTCCGTGAAAAGAGCGGACAGAGTCTCATCCCTATTTGGTTTGCTGGAAGAGATATCTTAGAGATAAGCTCGCCTTTGTACACGTTTTCTATGTTTTTTATTGTCCTATGTAACTGTTTGTGTGCAATAAAGAAATTATGAATTATGAGCACTCACCTCACTTCCTCGCCTCGCCCAAGCGCCATCTTGAAAATTGGTATATTGTTTTTCGTAGAAGGTTCGCAGCCAGGATCCCCCCCCCCCATCGTAACGCGACTAGAGTTTGTTTATACGTCTGGATGTATGCCCGATACCATTTTTCTGGAAAACTATACCTGTAGCAGCATGCCATTACGTAACGTCACTATACCGCCATTTCAGAGAAGAGAATACGATTTTGTAACAATGCTGTCGGAGTGGCCGCGACGATCGTCCATTGTTGTATCAGCCCCCTTATTCGCTAACTCAGTGATGATCACTCAATGATGATCCGTAAAAATTAAGAAGTTGTTGGTGTCGTTCAGTTATCGTGTAACCAAAGGATATCAAAATAAGTCGGCTAATTTAGCCTACTTATTTTGATATCCTTCAACGACACCAACAACTTCTTAATTTTTACGGATCATCACTGAGTTAGCGAAGAAGGGGGCAGGACAGGAGCATACGAAAACGGCCATTTTTTTGCGCCATTTTCAGAGCATTGCCCGAGCATTGCGTACCAGAATAAGGCCTTTGGAATAAGGCTGGTTGGATTTCGTTTTTTGCATCAAACGGCTAATCTAAGATCTTGTTCTACGGAGATTCGAAAAGTTTCACGACCAGCCAATCCCCTACAAAGTGATTCTTCCACCAACCCAAGCTAATGTCGACTCCACCCCAGATCGTCGGCGTCACGGACCCTCGAGGCCGCAAGCGCTACCTCGCAGCCGCCTTCCCCTCGGCCTGCGGCAAAACCAACCTGGCCATGATGACGGCCTCCTTGCCCGGCTACAAGGTGGAGTGTGTGGGCGACGACATCGCCTGGATGAAGTTCGACAAGGACGGCGTGCTGAGGGCAATCAACCCCGAGAACGGCTTCTTTGGAGTGGCTCCGGGTAAGTTGGAAGAAGTTACGGAAGCTAGAGGGGGCCTGTGCAGAGACTAATATCCAATTGACTGCGCCTGCGGGGGAATGCGGCTCGCCAAACGTTCGTTGTATTCAACAAACGTTCGCATACGCAACCTATGTACGATGACGGGCCGCTAGACAGTTTCGCAGCGGCTGACCACAGCTCTCTTACCTCGTCCGCCGCCGCCCGTAAATTGGTGAGTTGTGTTTCAAAGGAAAATGTATCTATGCGCTCTCCACTTGATAAGTGCTTCCTGGGCCTGTGTCAGGCATAAATTGAATTATCAGGCTAAGCGTGTGCGGAACTGTGCCTCTGCCACCCCGTTTGGAAAGAGGAGCGTGTTTGGTTTTTTTGCTGAATTTATCTCTGAAAAAGAGGTGAAGCCAGCAATAGGTACTTTCGGTTAGAAGACCTCAATACGCAAAACCGCAAGTACAGTAGGTACGGGGCCATTGTTTTGGCACGTCGGGTCTCCTCTCGCTCTCTCTTTCTCCTGCCAAGTCAAACTCCGAGTATCATACTCGGGGCGGGGCACGTCGTCGGGTCCCGCCCCGACGTGCCAAAACAATGGCCCCGTACTGTAGCATGACTTGCTCCGTGAGCCACGAAGGAATAGAATTTACATCAATAAATGAATCACCTGATCACCGGGATTTAATATTTTTGTATTACCCTAAACCCATATTAATTACTTTTTGTTATTTCCACAGGCACATCAGAGGCGACGAACCCCATAGCAATGTCAACAGTCTTCAAAAACACGGTCTTCACGAACGTGGCTGAGACCAAAGATGGCGGAGTGTGGTGGGAAGGCATGGGGGACGCCCCAGAAGGCCTGACCGACTGGAAGGGACAACCCTGGAGCCCAAGCTCCAAGACACCCGCTGCCCATCCGAACTCTAGGTAACAGGCTGAATAGATTACAACTCATGCCACAGTTAGACTTAAGAATAGTTTTGAATTCAATTTGTCTATGGTTCGATTAGTGTTGCTATGTGCGATATATTTTGTCGGAAACTATGGTATATTTTTACGTATTCATTTGGGAGTTTAGTTTTTAATAATTTTTCTTTTCAGATTCTGTACACCAGCGGAACAGTGTCCGATCATTGATGGCGATTGGGAAAGTGCGGAAGGCGTTCCAATTTCTGCTATTTTGCTCGGTGGACGTCGTCCAGCTGGGGTGCCATTGGTAGTTGAAGCGAGGGATTGGAAGCATGGAGTCTTTATGGGCGCTTCCATGCGTTCAGAGGCCACTGCTGCTGCTGAGCATAATGTGAGAAATTCTCACTTTATTATACTTTATATAGCATAGCATGACGGCTTGTCGCTTTGATATAACTAAAACTGGGGATAAGGTCGATATAAAATCGATATTCCAACTTAACTAACAGAATGTTTAAAACAAAAGTAAGTTGTAACACGTTTTTATTCTTGTTAATATGGCCCAAAGCCCAAATCATCATCATCAAAGTATAATTCGGACTCACTGGAGCTTCTTCTCTCACTATTCAATTATTATTATTATTTTCAAGTTATGATCGATATCTTGTCTTATACGATAATTACTTGCACTATTTGCCAAGCACTTGCACTATTTGACAGCTGTCATCGCAAAACACGCCTATGAAATATTTTGTGACTACTTTTGTGAATACTAAAGTATGAAAATTGTCTCTATACATTTCACCGTCACAAAATATTTCATAGGCGTGTTTTGCGATGACAGCTGTCATCGATCATCCTATATTGGACAAACTATAACTAAACAACTATCTCCAAACCAAACGCCTTGTTATAACTGTTGTTTAACTAATGTTTAATTGTTTTGTTTACAGGGCAAAGTAGTAATGCACGATCCATTCGCGATGCGGCCATTCTTCGGCTACAATTTCGGAGATTACCTTAACCACTGGCTCTCCATGCCACGGCCGGGTCGCAAAATGCCCAAGATCTTCCATGTGAACTGGTTCCGCAAAAACGAACAGGTCAGTATACTCGTACCAATAAATGTGCAGTGGCCAAACCAAAGTATCCACAATTTTCTCTTTTAGGAAATGTATTAAAGAGCACTACCTCTCACTTTCTTAAAAGTTATTGTGTTTAGCATTTTTTTTTTCTATATTTATAACTTATTCTTGTGTATTTACTACCCTTTCATTATACATTTTCATTTCACGCCTGGTTTGCAGGAAGAAATCTCTTTTTAGATATAAGCTTGCCTTTGTACATGTGCTTTCTGTAAATGTAACTTTATAAATTATTGTGTGCTATAAAGAATTGTGAAGTATTCTCTTTCAAGTCTGAAGCTGACTGAAAATATTTACCTAAGAATATAATCCTGAAACAGGGATTATCCATTTTACAGTAAATGCACTATTGTATTGTATTTATATTATGCTTAGTTGAAATTCACAATACTTACCTAAAAGTTATTAAGAGACCGGCGACCGCGTGAATTTCCCATACAAACGTAATACAAAAATGATTTGAATTTGAGAACTAGTTCAAAGCATTTAGACTGTTAATCGGATTAATACAGTGTTTACGCAGGTTCCTGGTCGTATACCAAGATTCTTATTCAAATTACTTAAAAATATTTTTAAATTGGTTGAAGAGGAACCCTGGTATACAGACCAGGAACCTGCGTAAACAGTGTATAAATCCGATTAACAGTCTAAATACGTTAAACTATTTCTCAAATTCAAATCATTTTTGTATTACGTTTGTATGGGAAATTCACGCGGTCACTGGTCTCTTAAATGTTAAAAGACACCATCGACCATCACAAATCTTTAATATTTGCTTATTCGCTATAACATATGTTTTTCCTCAGGGAAAATTCCTCTGGCCTGGTTTTGGAGAGAACTCTCGCGTTTTGGACTGGGTGCTTCGCCGATGCGATGACGAGCCATGCCACAAGGAAACTCCGCTGGGCTTCATGCCTGCTGATGGATGTCTGAACACAGAAAACCTTGGCGAGATTGATATGAAGGAGCTCTTCAGTATTCCTAAGGACTTTTGGATGCAGGAGGTGGGTTAATCTTGAGTAAAGAATTTTGATCTAAATAAAGACATTACGAAAAAATAAATAGGTTCCGTTGATAATCATGCTGATAGGGTAATAAATATTTTCAGTATTCTTGATGTTTTCATGCATGATAAGAATCACTTTCCCTGACTTACTGACGAAAATCTGATGTTAACGTAAAAATTATCAAAAATTTCAAGAGACGGTCTATTAGTTCTATTAAAAAACAGAGTTATTGCATGTGCTGGTGTTTTATTGTTATTTCGTTTATTTGCAGGCCGATGCGATAGAAAAGTATTTTAAGGAAGAAGTTGGTGCCGACCTGCCCCATGAAATGTGGGACGAGCTGAAAAAACTCAGGACAAATGTGCAAAAATTGTAAAGGAAACTAAGACGAATACGAGATTTCATTTAGGCGTAGTATGTGTATTGTCTATGTCTAGATTTTCTTACGCCATCATTAGCTATGTATAATCGTTTAATTCAATCTCATGGTTATCCTTCCCAACCAATATTTAAAATCTCAAATTCCTTAATTAAGATACTTTTACCAGTTTAAACAGCTTTGTAATGCCTCATTGCAAAATATTTACTATGTACAAAACAAAAGACATTATAACGGCTGTGTTAAAATTACAGTTAACTTTTAGTTTAATAAGTTAGTATTATGTAATAGGAATAATGAACATTGTTATTAAGGATACTTAATTTAAAATGAAATCGTGCAATATTAAATTTGTGTTTATTTTCGAAGTAAAGTATCACTTCATATGTTTAGCTGAAAATACTCGTACTCCATCCTGTGTTGACGCACGCGCATACTTTGTCAAAAGCGCATTTACATTCAACTTTTCTGTAGCGTAGCACCTGTAATAAAAAAAATAAACATTATACTTCTGGCAGTCGCATTGGTCACGAAGCTGACACCCTTCCATTCCATCAGTCCGAAGTTAGCCTGCGTAGTAGAGCTTGGCTCCTGTATTCCTAGTAGACCCATGGAATAACACATCGTGCCAGACAGCAGTGCCAGTCACGATAACATTAATGTCTTTTCTTAGATGCGGGGGATAATAAAAATATACGGTTAGATGTAACTTTTATTTAACAGTTGCCCTGGTACTTTATGTGTGTTCTACTGGGTGTCCCGCGGAGTCTCAAGGGGCTACTGGGAATAAAGGGCATCTATCTTACTAGAATACGGACAAAGGCGTGTGCAGGGGCGAGGGAATAGGGGGTTGGGGACATAAAATGTATGTACCTATTTATTCTATCTTTATTAAAGTATATAATCATCATTAGCAAATGTCTACAGGACGGAGCATCGAAATTAACTTACTCAATATACGGTGATATTTGATCGACGCTCCATTTAGGCTTAGTCTGGAACAGGACCTTGCATCTTTCGTTTATGTTTTCAGGGAGGTCACTCTCCGAAAAACCCCAAACAACTTGAGGTGTTGTTGTTTTGTCCACTAGCGCTATCCCAGAGAGGAGAGATTCCTGAAATCACATCGTCATTACGGTTTCGGAAGCAAATCTCTAGTAGTAATGATAATGATATTAGCAGAGTTTACACCTACATCAGCAATCATTCCTTCAGGTACAGAATCTTTCCAAGCCTGCAGAAATTCAGCCAAATTGAATTTCCCAGCACTCTTCAGCAACACTCCAGCCAGGAATCGACAAACTTTGTCCTCCTTGTAGCGATAATACTGAATATTGTCTTCTACCTCCGATGGAAGAGTATAAAATCTAAACATAGCTTCCACTATCGATAGCGGCACTAGTTCTTTCAAGCTATCCAGGGTTGTTTCTTTCAAGATTCTATCCAAAGGCCATGAATTCTCCTCAATCAGATCCAACATGTAGGACAGCACTCTGAACTCATAGTCAAACTCAAGCAGACGATAGTGGCAGTCTATTTCGATGGCCTGTATTTTTTCTAATTCCTGGTCCAACTCAACTCTTGATGCTTGGACTTGTTGAAATATCGTGTCGTACGTAAGCAGCTTACTTTTGTCGATAGCATACTCCAATTCTGCGCCTTTATATCTAGTTGGCTCTAAAATTGTTTGTAACTTAGTTAGGCGTGGTTTACATGGTTTCAGTTCATAGTAGGTAAAAAATGTGTTGATAATATCTTTGTGTTCGATTTTTCTTGGAGGTTTGCCGTCATCTGAATCGGTTGATTTGTTCAAACTTGTGTTTGATTTTTCGAAAGATGTATCGGAATCTCCATCCATTGAGTTGTTTTGTAAAGTCTCGTCATGACCTGTTGCTGATGCGAATAATAAGTAAGGGACGAGCAACAAACTATTTGACGTCTCAGCTTCTTTAACGTCGTATGTTTTGTTTCCTGTGCAAAGGACTACATTTTCATCAGGATCACCTGTAACGAAAATATATGGATTTCTAAGACTGATATATTATGTTCATCTCTTTATAACTATAGCTATCATCTATACGTTTTCTAAAATACACCATGTAAATACCTTTGAAAAACAATTCATTCCCTTCCTCTATTTCCTTAAGTAGATTACTATCTAACTGTAATAATCTCAAGTTATCATTTTGAACGGTTCGATCAGGAAATCTTAAAACTTGTGTTATCTCAGTTAGGTCAGTTTCTTGCAACTTAGCAGTTTTAATTATTTTTCTTGCTTCTTCAGATGTCCTTACCTCCCTGTAAAACAAATAAAATCAGTTAGATAGACAATAGCTGAGATCGGATTACACATTCATTCATACTTAAGAACTCAACCAAATTGGCACAACGCGACCAACTACATTATACCATAGTACCTACCAACTTGAGTGAATGTAAGTAAGTGAAGTAATTAAAGTAAGTGAAGTAAGTAAAGTATGTAGTGTGTAAACAAGTAATGACGACTATAGATAGGCAATCACCCGTAATTTTTCCATTTCTTGTAATAATTCCGATATCCTTCCAGAATTATTACGAATCCTTCTCACTTAGTGAGAAAATATGTGTAAATATGGGAAAATTAAGTCGTTTTGAAAATATATTGAATGAAAACCTGCACACATCGATACAAGACCATTATACCAACAAATTACGTCATAAGGAAAAGTGTCCTAAAGTTTCACCTAAGCGAGATATTTCTTCATAGAGTGCCAAAAGTTATGCGCTTATGACATATTTTGTTGGTATAATAATCTTCTATCGATGTGTAAAGGTTTCAATTAAATATCTTATTAAAACATCTTAATTTTCCCATATTTATACATTTTCTCACCAAGTGGGAAGGATTCGGAAGGATTCGTAATAATTCCAGAATTATTCCAATTTTCGGAACTTTTGCGAGTTGGGTGTTTCGGAATTATTACCAGCGCCCATCTATAATGACGACAGTGCCACCAATTTAGTTGTTCATTGGATAGCGTCGCTAGTGTCTTAGTTGTCTTCCTTCCCAGATCAGTGAAACTCTTTGGTGGTCTTTCGTATGTGGCGACATCTAGTAAAAGATGGTCGTAACTGCAGCCAATCAATAGTCACCAGTTCACTCATGTATTTGTCATTCATTCATTTCTTTCTTCTCCTCTCGGAACGCGATACTGTATGGACGTGTGTGTACTCCCTCTGTCTCTGTAAACCTTATCGTCAACAATACAAACAATCAAAGGAGCAAGCAACGTGTGTCATTTATCACCCACACCCATCGATACTCCAAAGTGGTGACCCCGACGAACGCAAACAAGACATCGATCGGCTAGCGTGTCACGACAAGAAAATTTTTTTCAAGCCGGCACGCACCGCACGACACATGTCGGCCATTTTCCGAAAACAGAGGACAGAAAAACATCATCGGCAGATACCAGAAGAATCGGTGAGTCATCGCGGCGTAAAACAAAGACGTCGTCATCCCGTGTGCCGGTACTAGCGGCCCGTGAAGATATTTCTACAAAAGGAACCTGCCAACGACGCCGCCCTTGCCCCGACGCCGCCTTCCCGCATTTTTCCACTCCGCCGCAACCTCGCGCCCGGCACGAAAACGGGCGCCGCCGCCGCCGTTTTTCCTGTTGTGTGATATCCGCCCCGCCTCGCGGCCGCCGCCGCGACGCCTCGTCGCGCCGCCGCCGTGTTCCTGCTGCGTGATATACGTCACGACGACGGCCGCCGCCGCGACGCCCCGTCGCGCCGCCGCCGCCGTTTTTTTCTGCTGCGTGATACCCGTCACGACGACGGCCGCCGCCGCCGCGACGTCCCGTCGCGCCGCCACCGCCACGTCCCGTCGCGCCGCCACCGCCACCGCCGTTTTCCTGCTGCGTGACATCCGTCTCGACGAGAGCCGGAGCCTCACGTCGCGCCCCGTGCTGACCGCCAGCACTGCCACGCCTCCGCCTCGCTCGCCTCGCGTCCCGTGCTGACGGCCGGCGCTGCCTCGCCTACACCTCGGGCCGACGGCTGTCGCGTCAATGGTTGGCGCCGCCTCGCCGCTGACAACATCTTTCACCGCCGTCGTCGTCAGCCATCAGTGCGCGTGCAGTGAACATTTTAGAAACTGTCCAACTAGTGTTGCTTACTGTTCTGGTGGTGTACCTACTTAGATAAATAGTATTATATCATGACGGACCAAAAGGCAGACGCAGCAACAGTGGAGGGGGTGCCTCAGGCACCTATAGTAGCAAAGGTGGCGTGCAAGCTGCCACCCTTCTGGCTGAGTAGGCCGGCCGCTTGGTTCAGCCAAGCGGAGGCTTGTTTTGCAATCGCCGGCATCACGGCCGACAACACGAAGTACTATTACATCGTGGCTGGCCTCACCGAGGCGCTCATCGCCATAGTGGAGGACATTGTCAATAACCCGCCTGCTCAAGGTAAATATGATTTTTTAAAAGCTGAGTTAATCAAAAGGGCCTCGTTGTCTAAGGAGAGACGGCTGGAGCAGCTCCTCAGTGAAGAGGAGTTAGGGGACAGGAAACCGTCGATATTCCTGCGCCACCTCCGTTCCCTGGCAGGGGACAACTTGCAAAATGAACAGATTCTCCGACAGCTCTGGATGAGGCGGCTGCCGGAGACAACACAGGCAATTCTCACGGCCCAAGCTGACCTTCCACTAAATACCATTGCAGAGCTGGCTGACCGCATAGTAGAGGTGGCACGTGGACCGAGGGCAGTCTGCGCTACAACAACTCCTGCTGCAGACCCACTGCAGGCCCTCACCCGACAAGTCGAGGCCCTGACCCGCCAGGTGGCGGCTCTCACGCATGAAGGTAGGTCTCGAAGCCGCACTACCTCTACTAATTCACAACACAGGTCACGCAGCACCACCCCAGCAGGGGAAAAACTCTGTTGGTACCACAGACGCTTCGGGCCAAAAGCCTCCAAGTGCGGTGGGAACTGCAGCTATAACCAGGAAAACCGCACAAGCAGTCAGTAGTGGCCGCTACTGACTGCCTGCCTTGCGGCCGCCGCCTCTTCGTAACGGAGAAGCACACCAAACGGCGATACCTCATTGACACTGGCTCCGACCTCTGTTGTGCTCCCCACATCTGGTTCCCGGGCCGCAAACGTGTCCACGATTATGACCTCACCGCAGCAAATGGCAGTCGCATCCAAACGTATGGAACGGTAAACCTGCACCTGAATTTGGGCCTACGTCGCGATTTCATATGGCGTTTCGTCATAGCTGACGTCGACACAGCCATCATCGGTTCCGATTTCCTGGCCCACTATCACCTTTTACCAGACTGCCGCTCTGACAGGTTAGTTGATGGGTCCACAGGTTTGTCCTCGTCCGCAGTTGCTGCAGTGTCTATGCAGACGAGTGTAAAGGCTGTAGCCGGCGACTCTGTTTACGCACAGGTGCTTGCAGAGTTCCCGAACATAACTCGCCCTCCTGGTCTGCCTCGAGTAATAAAGCACGAGACCAAACATTACATCAAAACTTCGACGGGGCCCCCTGTCAGCTGCCGACCGAGACGCTTAGCACCGCACAAGCTGTCATCAGCCCAAAAGGAATTTGAGGACATGGTACGCTGCGGCACAGCCCGACCCTCGAAATCTCCGTGGTCATCTCCGCTGCACATGGCCCACAAGAAGGACGATGCCTGGCGTCCATGTGGCGACTATCGCGCCCTGAACGCCAGGACGGTCCCTGACTGCTACCCGGTGCGCCATATTAACGATTTCTCTCACAGCCTCTCCGGGTGCAAGATCTTTAGCACAATCGACTTGGTCAAAGCTTACCACCAAATTCCCGTCCACGAGTTGGACATTCCAAAGACGGCTATAACTACCCCATTTGGGTTATATGAATTCCCATATATGACATTCGGTCTGCGTAATGCAGGCCAGACGTTCCAGCGTTTTATAGACGAAATAACCCGTGGTTTAGATTTTTGTGTTCCATATGTTGATGACATCCTTATCTATTCCAGGAACGGAGCTGAGCATGTAGAACACCTGCGCACCTTGTTCACGCGGTTACATGAGTACGGCATGGTCATCAATCCAGCAAAATGCGTCCTCGGAGCCTCCGAGGTCCTCTTCCTTGGTTATAAGATCAACGCAAACGGTACTTACCCTCCTCAGGAACGCATCCAAGCACTGCTGGACTACGACCCGCCAAAGACAGTCCAAGGAATGCGCCGTTTTTCTAGGTATGTTAAACTTTTACCGCAGATTTCTTCCGCATGCAGCTAAATTTCAAGCGCCACTGATCAGCGCACTAACAGAGGTAAACGGCAAAGGTGCAAAACCATTCTCATGGACACCTGAGCTGCTTCAAAGCTTCGAGGCCTGTAAGATGAGTCTGGCGGACGCGACAATCTTACAACACCCAATCTCCGGCGCGCCTCTCGGTTTGTTCACGGACGCGTCTAGCATTCACATCGGCGCTTGCCTACAACAGCTGGTTGATGGCCAATATGTCCCGCTGGCGTTCTTCAGCAAGAAGCTGACTCCTCAGCAGTCCCAATGGCCGGCCTATTATCGAGAACTCCTTGCAGTCTACGAAGGGGTGCAACATTTTCGTCACATCCTAGAGGTACAGCACGCTACGATTTTTACCGATCACAAGCCGTTGTTATATGCTTTCTCTCAGCGACGAGAAAAGTTGCCACCGCCTCAGCTTAACCAACTGTCCTTCATTAGTCAGTTCACCACCGATGTACAGTACATACGTGGTGAGGAGAATGTCGTAGCGGACGCTATGTCACGCATTGAGGCAATTTCGTTAGAAGAAGACTACGAGTCCCTCGCTAGGGCACAACAAACTGACAAAGAGCTCGCTGACGTAACGACATCTCACACTGGGCTGCGCCTTACAAAGGTAAATATACCAGGTACTAATGTCACCGTAATGTGCGACGTTTCCATGGGCAAGCCTCGCCCCTACCTCACTCCTACCTTTCGCCGAGCGGTGTTCGACAGGTTGCACAACCTGAGTCATCCTGGGGCGAGAGCTACAAGCAAGTTAATAACCGAGAGGTATGTTTGGCCGTCTGTAAGAAAGGATTGTAGGGATTGGGCACGCTCTTGCCAAGCATGTCAACGCAGCAAAGTGTCCAGACATGTCACAACACCCGTGAGTACTATCGGCCAACCATCTGGTCGGTTTATGCACGTACATATCGACATCGTCGGACCCCTTCCGGTATGCAACGATTTCCGTTACCTCCTCACAGCAATCGACAGGGCGACCAGATGGCCAGAGGCTTGGCCCATGCGCTCGATAACGGCAGAGGAGGTAGCAGAAACATTCACACGGGAGTGGATTTCTCGTTTTGGGGCTCCAACGACCATAACCACCGACCAAGGTACACAATTCGAGTCTGATTTATTTAGTAGACTCCTGAAGCAATTTAACACCAGGCGGATTCGAACGACCTCGTACCACCCGTGCGCAAATGGCATGGTGGAGCGCGTTCACCGACAACTGAAAGGCTCCCTCATGTGCCACGGGCCAACATGGACCAAGGCCTTGCCTATGGTATTGCTAGGCATGCGCTCAGCTATAAAAGAGGACCTAAATGCCACCGCCGCCGAAATGCTCTATGGTGAGCCAATCCGGTTGCCAGGTGAGATGGTAATCCAGACAACCGACCCTGCCGCCCTCGAAGACCCAAGCGACTTTGTGGTGCAGCTAAGGCAGAAAATGGCAGACGTGCGACCGGCACCTGTCTACCATCACGCAGTAAGAAAGACACCTTTCGTTTTTAAGGACCTCGCCACAGCAACACATGTTTTCCTGAGAGATGACACTGTGCGGCGTTCCCTACAGCCCCCGTACACAGGCCCGTACCTGGTACTAGACCGGGCAAACGACGGAAAAACCATAACGATTGAAATAAAACGGAAAAAGACTGTGGTAAGCATGGACCGGGTGAAACCCGCATTCACAGAGGAGTCACGAGAACCGGAGCACACCGACCAGCTTCCTCTCCAGCCGGACGCCGCCGCCGCCAAGCGGGCACCGCAACTGGACCTAGCCGGTCGGTCTACTCCGCCTATTTCCCCTTTTTTGCTTAGCGTGCCTGCGGTACCCAACTTGCCTACGCCGCCTGCCATAGTCCCACCTAAGCTTACCCGAAGTGGGAGACAAGTTAGATTTAGGGACAGGTTAAATTTGTAATGTCTTACTAGACACTGCTTTGTCATGCCTATGTTCTTCGTTATTTTAAGGTGTAAGAATATTCCATTGTTGTACCTAATTTTAGTACAGAGATATAGGAACATACTAAGTTGGTAAGGTGTTATGCGACAAGAGTTTTGTCATGCCTATGTTCTTCGTTATTTTATGGTGTAGTAATATTCCATTGTAGTAGGTTAGGGACATAAAACTGTTATTTTGTGTACCACATTTTTTTTTTTGTTGTTGAATATCTAAGGATTGTGTAACAAAACTGTTATTTTATGTACCACCATAGGTGGAACTTTTAGTTTATTTTTTTAGGTAGGTGATGAAGATCTAAAGATCGTCTAGACTCTTATTTACTAAAGTAAATGTACCACTTGTAAAAAGTAGGCAAACATTTGTCAATAGATCTCAATAAGTGTTTAATTAAGTAGATTGAGGCTGTATTTCAAGTTGCCTAGTAAAAGTAGGAACTTATGTAAAAGATAATATTTTACCAGATTATCTGGAATGTTAATGTCAATGTGTTATTTGGTTGTCATTTTGTATAGTACATTAGGCTAATGATCTCAGCCCCCATGTACCTCTCTCCGTAGGGGGGTGGTTGTGGCGACATCTAGTAAAAGATGGTCGTAACTGCAGCCAATCAATAGTCACCAGTTCACTCATGTATTTGTCATTCATTCATTTCTTTCTTCTCCTCTCGGAACGCGATACTGTATGGACGTGTGTGTACTCCCTCTGTCTCTGTAAACCTTATCGTCAACAATACAAACAATCAAAGGAGCAAGCAACGTGTGTCATTTATCACCCACACCCATCGATACTCCAAACGTAGTTAAACAAACCATCTGAACAACTAAGTTGGTGGCTCTGTACTACCACCAAAAACCATCAAGAACTTGTGAGAAAGAATTTGTGTTGTGGGTTTGCAACATGTGTGTGTGTAAATAAATAATTAATGAAATATTCAAAAATAGATTTCTATCCAACAAATTTGGGGAAAATATAATACCGCGCTTGCCACACCGGCAAGCACGACCATAGCACGGCCTCTCAAAATTTGACGTTTCGAAAATCTTCACGATTCTCCCGAAATCGTGAATCTAAAGTAATAGTCTTAGTTTAGCCAACCTAGTTTCCTTACAGCCAAAATGTCTATTTTTGGCGACATATTGCCTCTCAACAAGGAGGAGAAGCCCAGCCAGGGGGCGGGCGGAGCGAGCCTGTCCCCATACCTGAACTTCGATCCTCAATACATCCCGAAAATGCAACCTGAGTTCCTTTACCCTGATGATAGCCACATGTCCACCACCGCACGAAGGTCCAACGTCGCTCTGCCCATCATTGGAATGTCATTCATGTGCGGTTCAGGTGAGACAGTTCAATGTAAAACATAACCTCAAATGATGTCTACTTTATGTAATAGTAATTGTTGTGGTGATACGCCGACCCGAAGCAAGTAGCTGTATCACCCGTGTATGAATTATGACTCGATGGTATTCTTTGATAAAGTTGTGTCAAGACAATAGGATAAATGGTTGTAATTTGGTACTGTAATGCCAATCTATGGAATGGAATGTTTCATCACACATTGTGCAGTCAATCGAAACTTTTGTTGCATGTAACAGTACATGCAATATAAGTAGGTAGGTACCTAACTAGCTATAAAAGTAACCATTACCCAATTGATGAGTCAACATCAAAGTGATCTAATTGGATTAAATACAACCTTATTGTAAAAAAGTCTTAGTAATTATTTTATTCTTATTAAATTTATAGAAATGAGTTGTTAAGTTCAGGAGGATTGGATATAGACTTGTTCTTATTCATAATTATTTTTAGGTATTGGAGGAGTATCAGGTCTTTTCAAAGGTCTCAGGGCGACTACACTTGCAGGGCAGGCAGGCAAAATCCGACGGACCCAAATTCTCAACTATGTGATGAAACAAGGTAAATATTTATTCTATATTTTTATGTAATAAACTTATATAAAGCTTTACAAATCCATTTGATCTTGTATACTACTGAAAAGCCTTTATAGTTTTTTGTCTTTTGTATGATAATAACACTCTAAATATCACAGCTGATGAAATGTTATCTCTAATTTCCAGGCACAACCACAGGAACAACCCTCGGCATTATCGCCTCATTCTACTCATGCATCGCGCTCGGAGTGACCTGGCTCCGAGACAAGGAAGACACCTCAAACACCTTCATAGCCGCTGCCACCACCGGACTCATCTACAAAAGCACAGCTGGCCTCAAAACCATGGGCCTCGGAGCTGCTGTTGGCCTAACTCTGGCCGGAGTCTACACACTAGTTACAGACAACGATAATATATGGAGCAAAGCCAGATACAACAGATTGTGATCAACCATCCGCCTAGTTTTGTAAATATTAGACTGTTATTAATTTAGTTGGTTTAAGTTACTGCAGTAGACACAATCCTGTGCATTCTAGGGCTTTAGTCAATTCCATGCCCTGGTGTGTATTTGTTGTGTACTGCAACCATACAAGGTACTCCTGTCTATTGATTGTTTGTCCCCGCAATAGCAGTTGCACATTTTTATCAATAAGCATGTTAACGTTAAAATAAAATAATTCCAAGGAAAAACTCAAATCTTTATTTCATATAGTGACAGAGTGCCTATGCTTAGTACAGTAACCAATAAATAGCAGCTAACATCTTTGTTATAATCACTAAAGCAGACATAAATAGTGCCATTTGATTGTTGTCATATGGATTAAACTAGTTGGAGGCATGGTTTCTGAAATGGTCAAAATCTTGATTTTATGTTTACTTTATTACCCTCAGACAACTAAATTAAACACTGCCTATAAAATAATAGTGGAGAAGTCGAACTTTTAGCTGCATATTTGTAGTTAACTGGTTCGCCGACACATCTTATATGTACATATAACAATAGTTTGCCATTGTTCAGTTGTTCGAGCAGTGTGCTTCTGCGAGGGAAGGGGTTAATTTATCGAGACAAAGAGATCAACATCTGTTTTCTATAGGTTTGTTATATCTCCAGAGGGACGATGAACCCCTTTAAACATACACACAGGGTAATGTTGGAGAGGACAACCCCTTTGTTATGTATTAACATTAGGTACTATACATACTATTAGATCATTGTAATGACTACCTAATTAAATTAGGTATTTCAGTCTGAAAGCTATCTATAGTTTAGAGGCAGAGGCATAAACCATTTTTAATCATTAGTTTGGCACTAATATTCTTTGCATCATCCATGCTCAGTAAGTAGGTTTTACTGATGTCCAAAGAGTCCGTGAAAGTTGGCATTTCCAACACAATGCATTGTTTATAGAAAACATTCCATTTTCAAAAAACTTTGCAGCAGACTATACTTGATAGTGCGACAGACGTACCCACCATGCTGGATAGTGGCTGTGTAATGGTTAAGAACTATATTCTGTTTTCTGTTATCTCTGTCATTGCCACTGCCTCTCGACTTTGCTACCTACGGATTGATTTATGACATTTGAATGATAACATTTTATTGAACTGATTATTCACAATGAGAGTTTACATAAGCAGTTCATAATAATCAACAATTAAATAATTACAAATGGATGGAATATTAGCATCATGTCAATCAATAGCAAAATAGACTCTAAAGCTATTTAAGAACAAGGTAAACAAAACAATGATTAGGAATTTGTATAATCAATAATCATAATGTGAAATGATTTTTTTCTCACCATTTGTTCACAAAATGGTACAAAATTATGTCCTGCTTTAACACACATTATTTTACAGGTGTTTTAATTAACGATACTTACATACATAACATATATTTAAAAACCTCAGCAATTTACAGCCACCTGCCTGCCACCCTTAAGACATAGTTTTGAAATAATTAACATACTATTCATGGTACAAAAAAATAACACTATCTGCTACATATTATGCTGGATTTTTCTTTTTATGGCTTGAAATTGTACCTTAGGAAACTTACTGACAACTTTACATCATTTTAATAAACACAAATGTAAGACCTCAGACATTTAATCCTATCCTAACAATAGAATATAAACTATCTAAAATATTTAATATTCAGCAAAAAAAAATCAGTTATCTAGTTTTATGTTTATAGACATACATAAAATATACTCCCGGCCTGTCAGGGTACCTGGAGCAGCTAAGTAGAGTATTAGCAAAATAATTGCACCATTTCCATACATACTGACCACCTTACATACAAGCTACAGTTACATAATCTGTACATTGAATAATGCAGACATTGCGGCATCCCCTCAGTTTAGAGGTGCAGCCATCTGTGTGTCACGAAGCAACATTTAGGATAGTTTTCATATCCTCTGGCAATATGCTGTTTAAGTCCTCAAGCCTTCTAGCTAAAAGAGTCTTCGTGTTATCCGGCACAGGAGGTGAATTTTTCAACACTTCCCGTAACTTCAGCACCATATCAACAATCTCTACTTCCTTCTTACCGATGGACCATTTCTTTAAATCACTCTCAGCTAATGCTTCTAGCTGCAAAGCATGCAATTTGCTAGTCAAGTCACTGTGTCTTTCGTGGAACCACGCACCGAAGTTCGGAGTTCTGAAAAAGTTCCGGTACAGCCCAATCCAGTCTCCCTTTATGCCTGAAGTCAACTGAGGGCCTGTTAGTTGAAGTGTGGCAAAGAAGTCTTCAGGATTGAAAGGATTGGGAACAGGTGGTGCTCTATATGGTGAGATATTCTTTTGTAGTGGCATCAGAGAGGCCATGTACCTTTCTAGTGGAATCATGAAACTCTGGGTGAGCTCTAACAGGTGTCGTCGGACCATAGCCGTTTGGACTTCAGAAGGCCTATCAGATCTGATGCCATTATGTAGTTTCTTTATAATAGTCTTGTCTTTTTCCAGAAAGGCCTTATATTGCGTGTAGACACCAGGGGCTGTGTCCAAGAGCTTCATATTCCCAACTTTTCTCAGTTTCGTTTTAATTGATGCAGAATCACCAAGTTTGATTGTGTGTGGCCAATGTTGCAATGTTTTTGTGAAGAATGGATTTGTCACACCCAGTATTACACATGGTGGATTGTATTGTTTTCTGGTAAATTCTTTGAACTCACTATCATGTATTGTGAAATATGGTCTGTATTCAGCTGAGTATGACAGAGGCTGGATCAAGTTAGTCAGTGCTTGCACCATTGCTGAGCATTCCGTTGGTGAACTGGCCATCACAACAATAGGCTCAGCCGTCAATACAAGCTCCCATAATAAATGCAAATGAGAAATCACACTAGCCAGTGCATCAAATACATTTAGATCCTGAATTGAAGCCAGAACATGTGGCACACTTGATAAGGGAACTGCCTTAGCAATATCTGACCGTGTAATTTTCCCTGTCTGTTGGTTGGGAATGTATGACTGAAAAACTGTTCCAAGGACTGGCAGCAACACATTTTGCCCTGCATCCAGTAGCGGCCATCTGTTAATATCATGGCAGGCAGCTTCCAAGCTGCTCTGCCCATCTTCAAAGTGCTTAGGAGCTATGAGTTGAATGACCTTGTAGAACAGGTTTATAAAGGGTAGCCGAGTGAGTAGGATTATACTTTTTTGGAAGTATCCTCGAGGCAGGGAGGGGTCTTTGACCTGTCGGAAGTATACGAAGCCCCAGTAGTGCGTGCTGTCTGCTTGCAGATTGCCGACGCTGTCCTCGTTATATAACAACTGCTGCCGTGAAAGTGAAGCCCGTGAGCGTAGACGGACATGGAACTGTGTGTCCCCCATACAACCTGAGTTAGAATCGGGAAACGCCAAGTAGCAAATGTTGCACTTCTCCTGATCTGTCAGCTTCACGCCAGGAGGGTACACGCTCTCCATCGCCTGCCCCAGCTCCAGGTCGAAGGTCACGACACAGATACAGTGCAGCCAGTCCGAAAACCTGCTCCATTTCTTGTAATAATCGACCTCTTCTACGGTCATGTCATTGTCCTCATACATTTGTCGTCCACATGCCATTGTGGCTTTTATTCGTTGTAATCACTTGTCTGGACCATATTTTGATTGATTTGTTATCCGTGGACACTAGTGCACTATTGTTTCATTGTTTACAACGGGGTAAAACGACTCTAAACATATTTTTTGAATAAAAAACACAACGCGACGGAAGACTGACAAACAGCTGTTCAATTAAATATGGCGGCGCGCGCCAAAACAAAAACCAGAAATTCTAAGACAAAATCGCACATTTTAGCAAAGGTTCTGTGTCTCAACTTACCCACAATCCATTTCGTGTTGAATAAGCTTGGAAACACTTATCGAAGCACACAGAATCTTGAAAACTATGAAAAAACTTACGGCCAAACAACTCTGCCACTCACTTTGAAACGTTTCGATAAACGCAAACGCAGTATTTATTTTGCGTTTCGTTACGGGCGGGCCCCGTAGACTAGACGATCAAGCATCATGAGCCCACCCCACCACACATTCCCTACTAGCCAGTAATGTAACATCTAGAGTTTTTCTATGATTCATTATTGACCGAGCGAGCGAAGCGTCTCCGTTTCAGGTTTGGGCAAAAATGCTTTCGTATGTCCGGTTGTTCTCCTCTACAGGTCGCATTTATGAACCGATTCTCGTGAAATTTTGTGAGCAGGTTGGAAAAATAAATAGAATTTTTTACTCGAGCCAGTTTTTAGATTTTTTTCAAAATGGCGGAGATATGGGGTTTTAAAATGTAAAAAAATCGCTACAACCCAAACGGCTCGATGGATATTAACGGATATACCCTTAAACGCTAAGGATAGCGAAAGCGCTTATTACATTACGCTGTCGGCAGGGCACGATTTGTATAGACGTCTCACTCTGATGGAACGACTAGAAAGAGACAGTGAGTCAGACAGGGCCCTGCCGACAGCGTAGTCTAATAGGCCCAGAAACGGAACGATAACTTTTTATGTACATATCACACTTACCTGTCACCTTAGCGAAGCCAAATCGCATTTATCGCATACATAAAAAGTTATCGATTCGTTTCGCAACGCGTTTCACACGTTAGTATCCCTATATAGCCTGTCTGTGCGTTTCACTTTGTCTAGGGGGGCTGCACTGGCACGCACGTTAGTCTGAGCGGATAACCTTGGATTATTAGTCTGAGCGGATAACCGACTACGCGTACCCATTCGATACGAACGAGTGCGTCCTCTTTGACCGTGACCAGTGGCACGCGAGGGTCAAAATTACCCGTGGTACTACGGTAGGACCACTGGTAGTAGTCACGGGGGATGAAGGTTCTTTAGAGATCTTGCTCAGTCTTTCCATTGTCAAGGTGGATAGTAAATAGTAATTTTTAAATACTCAATATATCAAAATTTAAATAACAGTTTGGACTACAATAAATTATATTTAGCCATTTTAATACTGGTATCAGAACAAAAATATAAAATAGGACGAATTTATACAGACAAATGTTAAAATTAATCTGGTGCTACGACACGAGGAATTTTAAATATATATTTTATATCATTTGTACAGTGACAATACGAATTCTAATTTAAAATTACAAATCTTATGTTTATGTCACGAGCACACCATACAATTATTTTTCTACACAAATCGTGAAAATATACTCTCACTTTAAAAACAATTTTAAATCAGCCATTTATAGCTGAACAATTATTTAATGAAAGTGTTACAAGTGCAAAAGAATCGTGTAAACATCTATTAAAAATTAAAATAATGCAATACAAAAAAAATCTAATTATTTAATAAGAAACACGGTCAATTAGCCTGTGGGACTGATCTCTCGCTCATATTTCGAAAATCTGTAAAAGAGGTCATCCTACAGACTGATTGGCGGAAACATATTTAAGGAATAAAGTAAAATTATTCATATAATCTTGAGATACAATTAAAAATAATTGTTGCAGAGTAAATACATACATTTCTATCCTCACTATATTTTAGTTAGGAACATAAAAATGAGCTAATTGACAGACCCATTGAATAAATACAACAATAACAAGTTGTTCAAATCTTGAACTTATGTCATATCGCTACAGGTGCTATTTGAACAACATAATATTATGAGAAAGACTAACTAACACATAGTACAATTGTTTAACCAAATAGCTAGGGTTAGGGCTGTTTTCTATCAAAAAGCTTTGGTAAAACAAGCATAAACTAAATGAGTTTTCCTTTCCCATTAGCACTTAGTATAGGTCCTATTATATTGATTACTATGTGGCATCTGTGGTGTTCTGGTATTGTCTCTGTCCATAATTAATTTAATACATATAACCTGCTGAATTACTCTATGGGTTTGTTTCGCTCACTCTGAGGGAGAGGTCAAACCACAGGTCTCTATGTCACCGACACTTAATAAGTACTCATATTGACATCATACATGCTGAGAATTATCTTTACTGTTAGATAAGTTGGAACGTGTTTAAGAATAAATAAATGTAAGTTTGTGTGCTTGTATTGTGATTCACAAAATAATGTTTGTAAAGACATCAGAATACAACAACGAAATCTCTCCATAATATTTAGAGAGAAATGGAGTTACAAAAACTAATTGGTGTTGTTGTTGTTTTAAATGAATTAGAGTTCCTATATTCCGCTGTCGTGTCATGGCATTCATGATAAACCTCAGTACCTAAGTAGGTACTTAAGAAATAACCAGTCAAGTGCGAGTAGGACTCGCGCACCAAGGAGGGTTCCGATCACACTTGGAGAGCGTAACACGTGTAATTAGGTTTCCACATAAAAATATAAAGTATGATGTTATACATGTAACTAAATTGAATTTCGTAGAAAGACAGAAATTTGCGGTTTTCAGATTTTTCCCTTTACTTGTGCTGTAAGACCTTGCTTTGTGCCAAATTTCATGATTGTATGCCTACGGGAAGTACCCTCTAGGTTTTGGGTCCATTGCGATTACTATGAAAATCCAACAATTTTACAGCATAAACGGTCGTAGCGTTCGATTGCGTAGACCTAGGTTGATTTTTTCACAGTGATATGCGACCTAGACCTAAACAATTGATATAAATTTCAGCTTGATACGTCCACGCGTTGTTGATGTCGGCGGCCGATTGTAGAATCGGGCACATCATGATGTGCCGTCATGTGCCCCGCCATTTCATGATATGCCCAAGCAATTGCTGGGCACATCATGATGTGGCGGGTTTTAACGAAAACATGTCTTTTTAAAAGCATTTTTATTCAGCACTACGTGATATTTTTTGTGTTATACATGCCAAAGGAACACGAAGACTATTCGGGGGCTTCGCTACGCTCGCCCCCTTTAGTCTTCACCTAAGCTACCGCAGTGCCTTAAGAGATTTTATCGTTTCATGATATTTCACGTTTGGGCACATCATGATCGGCCGCCGACATTGATATAATGGTCTTGACACACGGACGGACAGACGAACGGACAAAAGTGATCCTATAAGGGTTCCTTTTTTTCCTTTACGCCCATTCGCTTCAGGACAGAAGAGTCCTTTGACTTTGACAGTGGGTACCAAGACGTCAGTTAATGTCTATTGCAAGGGGATGAGAACTTGATTTCCCCTAATTTTAATGTATTTTTTTTCCTTTTCGGCCAGGAGAATGACAATCTCTTGACTGAAAGGGTTGATTAAGGATCGGAACTCTAGAAAGACAGATGAAAATATTTTGTACCGTCGAAAGTTGAAACAGAGAAGTGCCCCATATACGATTTATCTATAACGCGACCAAATTAAAAATCACACTACACGTTACTGCCACGTTACATTCCCCGGGACGTTTGAATTCTGCTGCGTAAACGCACTCGAAAACGGCTGGCCTAGATTCATTCCACCGAACTGTTGTGGCAGCTGACTGGATTGTGGCGGCTGTGGCACACCGTTGTTGTATCCCTGGCTACTCTGTGCGAACCCCTGGAATGGTTGAGACTGTCCGAATGTCTGCTGTGGCTGGAATTGGCTATTCATACCTTGGAACTGGTTGAACTGCGACTGAGTGCTTTGCGTTTGCGACTGCATACCGTTTTGGGCAGGCACGTTGCTAAAGGGGACTTGGTAGGTCCCGAATGAGTTGAACTGGTTGGTTTGTGGCGTGAATTGGTTGGTTTGTGGCGTGAATTGGTTGGTTTGTGGCGTGAATTGGTTGGTTTGTGGCGTGAATTGGTTGGTTTGTGGCGTGAATTGGTTGGGTTGCGAGAAATTATTTAGATTCGTTGCTGGCGTTTGGCTGTATAGCGCTAGGATGCTGTCCTTAGTCAGCTTGGACTTTTCTTTCTCAGTTGGAGCGGCTTGGTTGAAAAAGTTCTGTTCCTCAATCTTCAGATCTTGCTTCAGTTCGACTTTTGGCTCGGCGGGTTTTTCTTGGGGCGCTGAGAAAGAGTGAAACAAAATACACATCATACTCTATCCATGCTAAGAAACAACTTGACAGCTAACCTAAAACTTTATAAAATCCACTTTTTAGGGATGTTACCAAAAATCAGAAGAGCTGTCATCGTCACTACTATCCGAACTTAGGGATATAATTAGTTCATTTTCAACTATGTTGTCTATTCTAATGTCTCTTTGCAAATCTTGTAAAACTATTCCCGATTCACAAATGTTTAAAGGGAGTATGGATTCTTTTGATTAATCGATTTTTATGAGCAATATCCCCTCACTAACAGGCTAAGATCGACATCTGTCAAGTTGCCTGTTATATTAGATACACTTTAGTCGTATTTCTAATTCACTGCCAAAATCGTAAATACATGGGTTGCCATATAAAATGTCATTTTGTCTAATAGTAGATTACTATTTTGATAAAAGCGGCACTTTAAAAATGAATTTATTGGTAGTTCAACAGACAAAAATCGGATTATTTGCCTGATATAACAAACATACCTCTAATAAAATCGTATCGATAAATCTTTCATCAATATTGTTTAGTAGAATTTATGAACATATTGCACTGGTAACCCTTCAGATGTGACTTGAATCAAGTCACTTGATGTTGAAGGTGGGTTTACAGGCCGGCGCCAGTTCTACGCAACTTAATTTCAAAAACTGGTAGTTTCACCTGTCACGCGCATCTCCATCACATACCTGAGAAGAAACTCGAGAATACGTCATCCCCGGTCTTGGTGTCGGGCTGCCCGGTGTGGAGCCCTAGTAGGTCGGCGGCGCCGTTGGACGCGCGCGGCGCCTCCGCCGGCGCCGTCGGGGTGCTCCGCCCCAGCTTGGGGCTGACCGACGACTTGGGCTTAGGCAGGCTGGGGATCACGTCCGATTTCTGGAAGGCACGGGTTTTAAATAAATAAGGGTTCCGTGGTCTGGTGGTTTCACACTCGGTTTTCAAGCAGGCGATGTGGGTTCGAATTCGGTGCTGACCACATATCAATGAGAAAGACATTCAAAAGGTTCATTCTTGTTGGCCTGTGGCCAACCCGACTGCCAAAACAAATCTACATAATCGATAAATAGATTTCTATGGAAGACCCAAAAATATTTTTCGTTTGCAGCCATATTATGTTTCTTGGGGAAAGTTGTTTATAATCTTGGCTACTATCATTCCCCAAAACACACTTTTACCCCGGTGTATCTGGGAGTAACGCTTGACCGCTCCCTATCACTCCAAAGTCACTGCCAAGAGAGCAAGCTGAAAGTCTTCGCGAGGAACAACCTGTTACGTCGCATTACGGGCACAACGCGGGGCGCTCACCCGCACACACTGAGAACCACTGCCTTGGCTCTCTGCTAGTCAGCGGCGGAGTATGCTGCCCCAGTGTGGAACAACTCCCCGCACTCCAAGGAAGTGGACGTGAAAACGAGACCTGCCGACTATACTCTGGCCGCCGATCTTGACACGTGTCTATGTCTCTGTCTGTCCCGCGCTACTTTTCACTCTATCTCACCCCCACAAAGGGGATTGCATCCCATCGCATTCTCTCAGCGGCTAGACTATAATCACGGGTCGTCTCAAGCAAACTCCCACGTCTGGCTGCACCGTCTGGCTGCATCGTCTGGCTGCACCGTCTGGCTGCACCATCTGGCTGCACCGTCTGGCTGGCATAGCCCCGCCTTCTGTTCGTTGTGGGGTTGCCTCCATGGTCGAGAGGGGGAAACAATGCAGTGACTCCCGCCATCCTCTATCAGACCAGGAGCCAGCAAAAGCTCGTCTTAAATCCAGACAAGCTTCCTGGCCACAACAGACCCTCTCGCTGAGACGCCTGCCTCCGCAAGGCTTAGGCTTTGGGAGCAATCCCCACAAATCTACATAAGCCTTGATTGGGGTAAACCTGAGGAGCAACTCCCTCCGGGCGAAAACCTGGGCTGGCGGCTGTGGAAAACATTGACCCGGCTGAGATGACGCGTCCAGCGCACCAGAGACAACATGCGACGCTGGGGCATCCTGCCTGAGGACGCAAGTACAAGCTACCGTTGCGGTGCCCCCCAAACTTCCGGCCACCTGCTGCCCGACTTCCTGCACACACGCCGACCGTATACAGGCTAATGACAAAGCCATCGCGGTGGCTGACTACTGGAATGATTTACTTTGATTCTACCTACAAGCACAGATACTATAATATCATACTAATACTACAAGTTTCCACACGAAGAAGATTCCCCAAAATATGTGTCGGGCCTCCCGTGCGTCTACTACCTTCATGTCATTTCATGATTGATAGCTTTGCACAGTTAGGGACGACATGGTGAATAATAAAAGTACATAATACATATATACACATTTGCTATGAGAGTGGAAAGATGAGTTGACCAGATTTATCTCATTCATGTTACTATTATTAGGTCTAGCCTGTCTCGCATGGCTGAGCCTCCTACTGTCTTACATTATAGAAGAACCGTTACTCCTCCGGTTTCAAGCCTCTTCATGGTTTAGTCTCCACGTACCTATATCTTAGAGGAACCGTTAGTACTTCAGTCTCAAGCCTCTTCGTGGTTTGGTCTCCACGTACACCTCAGAGGAACTGTTAGTACTTCGGTCTCATGCCTCCACTTGGTTTAGACTCCAAGCACACATTAGCCTTAGAGGAACCGTTATTACTCCGGTCTACTTAGGCCTATCTTTTTCTCTATCCTAGTTGGGCATCGGTCGACGTGCTCCGGTCTATGCAGGGAATAACCCTGGTGACTCTATCCATATTTGCCTTTGGTCACTAAGACGGACGGAGGGCCGTGGGCCCTCCGGAGGCCTCCTCCAACCCCTATAGCCTCGCCCTCGGTTGCTCCAACTTCGTCGACCGTGCCAGTGTGCTTTCGAATCACACTACTAATATCTCATGGACGCTCCAGGCTGCCCTGTCCAATGTCCTTGACTATACAATACAAAGTGTGCTGAGCACTGCAAGATTGGACTACAAATTATGGAAAGAATGTCATGTTCAATTTTGTCCTCTCATCTTTCCACACGTCATGCACTTATAGGTCGACATAAAGCGTATTATAAAGTAAACACTCACTCAGGGCTTCCAGGGGGTCTCCAAGGAGCTCGGGGCTCCTTCATTTCCTCACCATACTCATATTTTACCTGCCCGTTGGTCGGTCCGCGCCAAATAGAAAAAAGAATTCCTTCTTTCCTTTTCCCGCCAACCTCCTGTCATTTTATACCAACATAGATTAGTCAAGTCCGAGCGTGGTGATACCACACTACAATAATAATATTGACCATATAAATGTTGATACATACCGATTTTCCTGTGGCGAATCGCGCAGTGCGCGACACTCCCACAAACAGAAAGAGTGTTATGGCAGTAGTGTGAACAGGTGACGCGTCCATTCCTGTATTTTCTGTCTGGCCCGGACAGCAGCATCCCTTTTACGTCTGGTACCTGACTGAAGACTATCAGGGTCTAAAATAGCCTCCTCTGATCTTGACGTCTCTGTAGATGTCATAGATTCTGGCACTGATACTACTTCATTTGTGGTTTCTATCTCTTGGTCATTGAACTCAGATTCTGGATTTGTTGAAACTGGTGGTTGCATGGTATCCATATGACTTGGGGCTTCATCCAGATTTAAGTACTCTACTGGAGCCTCTACGGATGGTGTCAAAGCTTCCTCATCAGTCGTTCTAGCTCGTGCAAGGTCTTCCTGTTCGGTCTCTAGTGGATAGAGATGACCAATAGACCGAATCATTGTAGTTTCTCCAATTTTAATCTTAGCGACTCTGTGTTCGCCATCTGCACCTTTTATTAGTTCCGATATCTTCCCAACCTTCCACAATTCTCGGTTTTTTAAGTCTGACTTTAACTGTACGATGTCTCCTACTTGTGGTACACGACCAGATACAACTCTAGATTGTTTAGGGGAGTTCTGGTACCTTTCTCGCAGGCTTGTCAGATACTGTGATAGGAATATTTTCTTGTATTCCTCCAGAATAATTAGTCCTTTTTTCCAGCTTTCTATCAGATTGGTTTTCAATTCAGAACCATCTACTGGATAAACATTGTTCCTGACTGGGGTTAATGTTAGACATTTCCCTAGACTCAGAAAATCAGCTGGTCTTAATATGTGGATGACTTCAGTTCCAATCTTGGTGAGTGGTCTTGAGTTGACAACAGCTTCTACTTCTTTTATTACTGTTGATAGTTTACTATCTCCAAGTAGATGCTTCTCAAGAGTACGCTTCAGTGAATGCTTCACTATACTAATCAGCCGTTCATAAAATCCGCCATGCCACGGGGCGAGTTGTGGTATGAATCTCCATGCAATTCCATTGTCAATGCAGTAAGGTTTGCTGACTACTTCAGATGTTAGTCTAAAACATGTAGCATTGTCGGAATACAGTCGTTTTGGTGTATTTCTTGTTGCTGCAAATCGTCTGAGTGCAAGGAGACATTCTTCTGCTGTCAAATTATTGACTACTTCTAAATGAATAGCCCTTACAGCTAAACAAGTGAATAAAGCTACCCATCGCTTCTCTTTTCCATTTGGCGTGTTCACGAACAGTGGTCCGAAATAGTCCACTCCACAGTATGTAAATGGTGTACTGTAGTTCACTCTTTCGTTGGGTAAATCCGGTGCCGTCGGCAATCGATAGGGGCCACCTCCATGTTTGACACACTTTGGGCAACGTGAAATCACTCGGTCTACCTGCCGTTTTCCATGAGGTATCCAGTACTTTTTCCTTATTAGGCTCAATGTATGGATAGCACCAACATGGTAATTATTTTCATGAGTATCTTTAATAATCTGATTCGTAAATTCACAATCTTTAGGCAACAATATGGGATGTTTCATGTCATAATCCCATGTGGTGTTTACCATCCGTCCTTGACATCTTATTACACCGTCCACATCTAGAAATAGACCAAGGTTTCTAGTCAGGTGTGTCTCTTTTCCTGTGATTTCATCTGCAAAATGAAGTTTTTGCAACTCCTTGATTTTTGTCAAATTCTCAGTTACTAAATTTGATGGAGGTAGACTATTCTGTACAGAGTCGATTTCCATTACATCACTGTTCCAACTGCTATTTACTGGGTTGTCGCTTTGGTCATCCATTTCCATATGTTGGCTGGTCCATCCTGGACCATCAACTGCATCTGTGGTTGATCTGCCATCGCTTTGGTCCAGGCCCTCCCCGACAGAAAGAACTGTCAAGTGGTTCATATAATATCTATCTGCCGGCCACATTGTTTCATCTTCTTTTAGAAATGCGGGGCCATTAAACCAAAGTTCCTTAGATTGACTCCAAGTGTTAGGTCTTGTTGCAACATCAGCTGGATTCATCTTCGTGTTAATATAGAAGATTTCTGCTTGCTTCTGGTTCTTTTTAATTTCTTCCACTCTATTTGACACGAAGGGTGGCAGCAGTTTATTGGAACGCATCCATCCATGCACAACCAAACTATCCGACCATAATGTTTCCTTGCTTATCAGTAGGGACAAATTCTCTCTTACATATTTTAGAAGTCTGCTTGCTATAAGCAAGCCCAAAAGTTCCAGTTTAGGGATATGCAGTTCGTTTGACTCTTCATTCTTGGCTATTCTCGACTTTCCCATCAGGAATGAGACTGATGTACCTTGTGGACTTTGTGATATCAAGTATATGACCGCTGCATATCCAGTCTTCGAAGCATCTGAGAAACAATGCAGTTTGTATGTTGTTTCTGCTTCTGGAACAGTATTTGTTGCGCATCTTGGCAGTTCTGCATGTATGGCCGTTTTCATGGAATCCAGAATATCTTTCGCTGACTGTATTAACTGTTCTGGCAAGACAGTATCCCATTTATATTTCTGTTCGCAGATGTTGCGAAACAATATCTTCAATGGAAGTGTCAAAGGACAAATGAAACCACATGGATCATAGATCCGGGCGAGAGCACGTAGTACCTTCCTTTTTGTGGTAGGTGGGGCATCTTTGTTGAAGTGTTGATCAGTCAATTTCAACTTCAATGTGTCTTTAACGACATTCCACGTCAGTCCAAGAATTTTCACACTGCCGTCATGTTTTGCTTGCTGCTCTACGGGTACAAGATCAAGAAGTTCCTTATCATTTGATAGCCAGTCTCTTATATTCATTGAAATTTGTTCAAAGGATTCCCTCGTCTTCTGGTATATTTCTTGAGCTTCCTGAATTGTGTCCGCACCAGTTACTAGATTGTCTACATAGCAGTTATTGGCTATATCTTTTATTAGGCTTTCATCAGTCTGGGACATGTGATATCTGATGGTGGCTGTCAGAAGATATGGAGAGGTAATAATACCAAACGGGACTCTACAAAATCTCAGGTACAAGAGGTTGTCGTCCGTTAGATCTTTCGTGATGTCCTTTACCCACAGAAATCGTGTGACGTCACGGTCTTTCTCTTGAAGTCCAATTTGTAAGAATGCCTTCTCTATATCAGCCACGATTGCTATTCTCTTTGTTCTAAATCGCAAAAGAAGAGCTGTGAGATCTTCTATCATAGATGGACCACTGTATAGACATTCATTCAAACTCTTGTGGCCCGAAGCCTTTGCCGCTGCATCATACACAATGCGCCCTTTCTTGCCTTCATTTTTTACAATATGGTGCGGTAGGTAGTGTATAGGGTGCTCACTTTTGTTGTTGTGTGGTTCCACAATTTCAATCACATTTCCATTTAACTGTTCTTTGAGAATATTGTCATATTCTTGTAGCGTTGTTGTGTCTAATCTTTTGACTAAACTCTTTAGTCTTCCAAGTGCCATACCGTAGTTAACTGGAAGAGGCGGTGGGTATTCAATCCACGGCCATGCTACTTCATAACGCCCATTTATGAACTGTACAGTGTCATTATAATGTTTGACTGCTTCATCTTGTCTTGTAGCTTTTGGTGAATCATTTATGCCAATGGACTCGAGAGACCATAGAAATTTTATGTCAATATTTCGTAGCGGTAAGTCAGGTTCGGTAAAATAGGGGCAGCTTGAATTGTGACAGTGGCAATAAGTAGTCACAGTTAATACATTTTTTTGATCCTTTATATGGTCTTTGTCTGCATTTCCAGATAACAGCCAGCCGAAGTCAGAGTCTACCAAGTACAAATTATCCTGAAGTTTCTCCTTTGTTTCACGTATGAAGCCAGCAAAATAATCATTTCCTATTAAAAGGTCTATATTTTCACCAGTAGAATCATCGTCAGCTACTAAATCAACTGTGGATCCATCAACTTTAGCTACTGGTAACCTCTCTGTAATGTGTGGAACAATGTTGACTCTTATTTGCTTCTTAATGCCACGTTTGGTCTCTAATAGGATGTCTACAGATGGGCTTGACATCTCTTTTGGTTTAGTTGCTCCAAACGTGTATACTAACAGTCGGTCTTCATTGTCAGGAGTCAGTTGTAATCTGGATGCAGTCTTGGCACAGATATAACTGCGACATGAGCCACTGTCCAAAACAAGTCTGCATTTATGCTTCTTTGTTGTTTTGTCGGGGTTTGTGACCAGTGTTACCGCTGTCTGTAAAAAGGTAAAGGTGTTCGTTGTAGTGTAGCATTTCACAGTAGATTGACGATCAGAGAAAGTTATCTCACCCTTTGGCTTGGGGCACAGCAGTTGTAGATGGCCTTCACCACAGCGATAGCAATTCACCTTTCGGTAACACTGTTCAGTCTTATGGTTTCTTTTTAAACATTTGTGACATCTATCCGCCAGTTGCTTCCGTCTGGATTCTATATCATTGTATTTCCTACAATCGGCACTAGCATGGTTTAATTTGCAGAAAATACATGAAAGTCTACTCCTTTTTTGAGGATGATTGTTCAGTTGAACAGTTGCCTTTCGTTTTAAATTCATCTTCTTTGTTTTGTTGTTGAAGTTGCTTCTGGATGGATATTCACGTTTCATGTCAGATTTCATATGCAAAATCTCGGTTGTGATGACGTCCTGTGTCTGTGTCTGTGCTGGTATTGGTGTCAATTGGGCCTTTTCCATTGCGACTATAATATCCAGCAAAACCTTCCTAACATTCTTTGTTGAACTCTCATCAACATGAATTTGTGGCATTAGGTGATATTGGTGTAGGACTTGTTCAGGAAATTTGTTTAGTATTGTAGCACGAAGATGATTGCCATTGATATTCTCTCCCAATTTCTCTAAAACTCTTAGATGTCTTTCAATGTCATCAAGAGTTCTCCTGCAACTGGATGCCTCATAAGCAGCTCTATCTAAATTGAATAGCGCAGTGTAATGCGTGTCAATCAGAGTATCCTTTGAGCCATATCTAGACTTAAGAGCTTCTATGGCAATGGAGTAGTTATGGTTCGTGATTGCCAAGCCTGCTACAGCCTCCAAGGCCTTACCCTCCAGGCTGCTGACTAGGTAAGTCAGCTTGTCAGCCTCTGACAAAGGCTGGTTGTCTACATTTGATTCGAATCGGTCCCAGAACTCAAACCATTTCAGGCTCTGCCCATCAAATTTTGGTAATGTTAATTTTGGAAGTCTGATACTTAATTGGTGTGGTGCAGCATGAGCTTTAGACAATGTTTGAGCAGATGCTACACTGGACTGCAGAACCGTCAAGAAATCTTCCCCTTCCATTTGTACTGTCATTGCCTCGGTCACTATCTCTTCGCGGGGACCTGTAGATGACGCCGAATAATGCCTAATCTCTTCCTGCAGTCTACCTATCAAACCTTTCAACTCAGCCACCGCGGCGTCAGCCGTGGTGATCAACATTTCTCCCGATTCGTAATCTTTTGAGAGACGATCGAGACATTCTTTGAATTTGGCCTTGCGAATTTGCAACATTTTGACCAGAATTTCTTCCATTCTTGCACACACTGTTCCCGGTGTTACTGCGCATGAACAGCAATATATCGCCTTGATTGCTCGGGACTTATTGTCGTGATGTAGGTACTGAAAATAACCAAAACAAGAATAACTATCCGTTCTTTGCCGGCATAATATGGCGTCCTTGGTTGGTTTGGTGGGCTATGCATGTATTCTGTCAGTGCTACAAAAGTTGTCAATTTACCTTTACTATCCTTTTCACCGCTTATTCCCGCCGCACCAGCACTCCTACGAGAATTCACAAAAAACTTGATTTGCGTAATTCTACTCTGAAAGTCTTATATTTTGTGAAAACTTGCGAACTACGCCATCAAATCAAGACAACTCCAAACGAAGCCACAACGAATTCAACGAAACGGAGAAAAAATGACCAACGACAAGTTAGAAGAAAGCCGGCCCAAACCGGAAGTCATGCACCGCACCGCAGCCCGCAGTGATGTCACCAAGAACAAAGTTACGGTTTTTTTTTTTTTGAACTATAAAAGTAATCTTACTTACGCATGGACCGCACCTGTTAATTTACGAAACATAAATAAATAAGTCAGCTCTATTTATATCGCTTGAATATAATTTTTCTCCAAACGAACAAAACGTAAATAAATCGAAGAACGAATCGTAACAATCAAATCGATCGATCGATTACCGATTAATTTTGGCATCGCACTAGTCCATGGACTGTGTTGCCAATCTAAAATAATTACGTAAAAATGGTAGAAAATAAATGTAGTCTGTTTTTTGTAACTCTTTATTTCATATTGCTAAATAATGAAAATTCAACACAAAATAATCTGCTTTGCAAAAATCTTATTGGTTCCCTCAATGCTTGAAGGATTTTGACATAATCATATCATTCTAAGCTGTTCATATCCCAGCATCTCCACCATAATGTCGGGCCTCCCGTGCGTCTACTACCTTCATGTCATTTCATGATTGATAGCTTTGCACAGTTAGGGACGACATGGTGAATAATAAAAGTACATAATACATATATACACATTTGCTATGAGAGTGGAAAGATGAGTTGACCAGATTTATCTCATTCATGTTACTATTATTAGGTCTAGCCTGTCTCGCATGGCTGAGCCTCCTACTGTCTTACATTATAGAAGAACCGTTACTCCTCCGGTTTCAAGCCTCTTCATGGTTTAGTCTCCACGTACCTATATCTTAGAGGAACCGTTAGTACTTCAGTCTCAAGCCTCTTCGTGGTTTGGTCTCCACGTACACCTCAGAGGAACTGTTAGTACTTCGGTCTCATGCCTCCACTTGGTTTAGACTCCAAGCACACATTAGCCTTAGAGGAACCGTTATTACTCCGGTCTACTTAGGCCTATCTTTTTCTCTATCCTAGTTGGGCATCGGTCGACGTGCTCCGGTCTATGCAGGGAATAACCCTGGTGACTCTATCCATATTTGCCTTTGGTCACTAAGACGGACGGAGGGCCGTGGGCCCTCCGGAGGCCTCCTCCAACCCCTATAGCCTCGCCCTCGGTTGCTCCAACTTCGTCGACCGTGCCAGTGTGCTTTCGAATCACACTACTAATATCTCATGGACGCTCCAGGCTGCCCTGTCCAATGTCCTTGACTATACAATACAAAGTGTGCTGAGCACTGCAAGATTGGACTACAAATTATGGAAAGAATGTCATGTTCAATTTTGTCCTCTCATCTTTCCACACGTCATGCACTTATAGGTCGACATAAAGCGTATTATAAAGTAAACACTCACTCAGGGCTTCCAGGGGGTCTCCAAGGAGCTCGGGGCTCCTTCATTTCCTCACCATACTCATATTTTACCTGCCCGTTGGTCGGTCCGCGCCAAATAGAAAAAAGAATTCCTTCTTTCCTTTTCCCGCCAACCTCCTGTCATTTTATACCAACATAGATTAGTCAAGTCCGAGCGTGGTGATACCACACTACAATAATAATATTGACCATATAAATGTTGATACATACCGATTTTCCTGTGGCGAATCGCGCAGTGCGCGACAATATGGTCAGCTAAAAAAATGTCACCTTGTGTTTGAAATAGTTTCTAGCGACACTCACACTATACTTCTTGTCTGTGGCACTGGGTGCGGGCAGCGGCCCCACGCCGGATGCGCTCGACGACTTCTTCTTACGCTTCTGTCGCTCCAACTCCTCGTCTATCTCCTTGTCCCTGGAAATAGAACGATAGGAGGATAATACTTGATAGATGATGAGGTGGGACGCCCGCCGATCGGGTGATCAGTCCTCTATTGCGATTATTTCAGAAATCAGAAATCAGAACATTTATTGTGGATCGTAGTTTTAGATTAGTTCTTAATTTTACATATGTGCTTACGTCCAGCCATTAGGCATACAAACAGAAATACAATAAAAAATGCATACATATAAAGTCATAAAATAAAAGAATAAAAAAATTAAAATTGAATGTCAAAATGTCAAAATACATTACACACATAGCTGATTGGTTAAAGGTAATTGTAACGTCAAGATTAAGATTTGATTATTATTATGTCTACACAGCATCATTTCAAATATTCATCTATTGAGTAATAAGCCTCAACAGCTAGGTAATCCTTTAATTTCTGTTGGAAAAGATTCGGATTTTCTATATTCATGATCTGCACCGGGACCCTATTATATATTTTTGATGCCATACCAAAAACACTTTTATTGAACAGTGCAGTTTGGTGGGTAGGCGCATGTATTTTTTTGTTATTACGGCGGCTGGTGAGATTTTGAAAGAGCTGAGGGTTTGTTTTAACAAACATTATTATTTCATAAATATATAATGAGGGCAATGTGAATAGTTTATGGCGCTTGAAGAATGGTTTGCAGCTGTCTGTTCGTTTTAATGAGAAAATAGACCTAATACATTTCTTTTGGGCTTTAAAAGCACTGTCATTGTTAACTCCGTTACCCCAGAATATTATGCCATATCGTAGTGTAGACACTACAAATCCATGATACGCCGTTAATACTGAGCTAACGTCCACAACTTTGCGCAACATAAATAGTGCGTAAGAAAATTTATTTAGTTTTTTGGTGACGCAATCTATTTGGTCTTTCCAACTTAATTCACTTTAAACTAACTAACTTTCACCCAAGAATAACATTTAGTTTTAAAACTAACAGGACAGAAAGAATAGGCTTGTGGCCTGTCAAGTCAAAATAGATACTTTTTATGAACAGTCAAAACGGAACTTTTGTTCCTGAGTTCAATGAAATTTCATTTCATTTCATTTATTTTCCACTTATACCTATCATAACAGGCTAGGCCCAATTCGATGGGTATGGTATGTATCATACAAACATTATATTTTACTTAAAATATAAAATAAAAATAAACTACAATAGGTGCTCACTGTAGCACAGTACGAGCAACGCCATTCTTCTGAATTCACTCCGAGCAACATGGAATAGGTCGACGTGATCCGAAAATAACAAATATCAACAGAATGACGTCATGTAAAAGTGCCATCTGTCTTTTTTCGCACAAAATTGACTTTCTAAAATATATCTGCTGGAAATATACAATTCTGAGAATGTCAAGCCATTTTGTACATAATGCTGCAACTTAAGACTTGTTCCTAGATTTATTGGATTACCCTGGCTACAAGCCTATTCCAATCCCAGATTCTTCGAGCCCGCTCGGAATTTGAACCTGAAAGAAATTTCAGTGATCCCTGGCTACCAACGCCCGCCATCTAGCCGTAGAATGCTGACTTAAGACTGACTGAAGAACAGCTGGTTCCCCACCAAACGATCCATCGTGGATCGGGGGATCCAGCGATCCGCGATCCAGGATGTCTGTCGAGCTATAACCCTCACATTTGAAAACAATCCTCACATTTTAAAGCGAAGTTATAGGCATAATCATAATCATACCCCACGTAGATCACTGTATCTAAATAATTGTCCCGCTATGTGTGTTAAAATATTTAACAAAATACCCGAAGACATAAAAGAATATTCAATGAATAAGTTTAAATCTGCACTAATTAAATGGCTTTTACAGAATTCAGTAGATGAATTTATGAAATAAAAAACTTGCATGTAAAATAATAATTATAAGTTAGAGCATTAGTAACAGTAAGATTTATCTTTTTGGTGTACTGTGGACTATTTAATATTTGCGTGCTAAAATTAATAGCTGATAAGGAGTTCATATGTATTAACTGACCATCCATTGCCTACCCTTATCTTAGCAAATAAAAATCTTTATCTATCTTTAACTAATTTTATCTAGCTGTATTTCTCACAAACTTATGCCTATACCTGCGGAACTAAGATGGCACTAATTATGTCTATTTTGGCACTTATTAGCACTAATTATTGGCATTGTCAGAATATATTTTCATGAAGCTTTCAAATGTGAGGGTTATAGCTCAACAGACATCTTGGATCGCGGATCGCTGGATCCCCCGATCCAAGATGGATCGTTTGGTGGGAACCAGCTAAATGAGATTAGTCTCGAATACACTTTTATTAGTTCGTCTTGTAATTAACCCTCACTAGCCTGCCGGTCTTTAACACCCACTTACTTTTGTTTGATTTTTCATACGAACTGTATAACCAACCAACTCATAAGTGTTTTGTCCGGCAGTTGAAGGAATAACATCGCTTAACAAATCTTAATCATAATCATTTAATTGCAAAAAGACATGTACATTAGAAACTTGTTTAGCAAAGTAAACAAGGGATGTATCGCTACTCCCTAAAAAAAGGCGAACCCTGTGTTTTAGGATAAGTTGCTGCTACTTCCCACTAGAATAAATGCCTCAGATTAAAATACTACATAGTTGTATCTCGGAAGAGACATTTCACCTACGATGACACTCGCCACTTGCTCGATGATGCCGACTTACCAATTGACCTTGGGCATGGCGGGCGGCACCCACTCCTTGGCGATATACTTCCTCTGCTCATACTTCGCCCGCACGAAGTTCTCGAGCGCCGAGTCGGTCTGCGGCCGGCGGAACGAGTCCGGCAGGTTCGCCTCGTAGACGGCGCGCGCGCGGCTGTTGCCCATCTGCTGTAGCGACACCTGGCGGCGAGATGACGCAACATTTACACACAAGAACATACAGTACAGATCATAGAGTAACTTATTACAGGTGTAAATGAATTAACGCAAAATGAGAAACTACTTTGTTAAGGACATTATTCTGAGCAACTTTCATTTCTTAAATAAAATATAGGTACAGAGCTAGGAGTCAAAACAGAATCACACCAAAACAGGATTATATCTATTAGCGAGGACGCAAAATGGAGGTGTGTTTGTAACCGGAGTGGATTGACAAGCTGCATTATCCGCATTCGCTATTGCCGTGTACATAGAAAATCAGTTTTACTGTATGGTTTAACCCATGGTTTCCGAGACGCTGATTAGAGGTTACTTACGCCATTAACTAATCGACAATTAACTCAAAATAGCGGCACATGATTGGCTGAAATTAGTTATTTGCTCTGTTTAGTTAATCGTAACCTTTGAATAGCGTCTCAGAAACCGGCCGTAGTACATGTTGGTCATCTTGACTCACCACTTGCTCCGGGGTCCACGAGTCCAGGTTGACACTCTTCACCTTGGAGATGTGCACCCCGAGGTTCCGGTGGATGCCGGCGCAGCGGATGCAGAGGAAGATGCCCAGGTTCCATGACGCCCAGCGGGGACCTGCCGACAGAACAACGCTTTATAAAACAAGTGCAGTGAAATGTGAACTGCTTGTGTAAAACAACGCAAGTGAGCGTGGTTGTGTGTGCCTCTGCCACCCCGTATGGGAAAAGGCGTGACGCTATGTTTGTTTAATAACGCCGACCGTGTCCCCATACAGAACCCTCCAATGCATCGGACTGTCGCACGCCGGCAAATCTCAAAGGAGCAGGTGCGCTCCGCAAACTTCAAAAGTTTAGATGTAACAACTTGATGTGTTAGTAGAAAGTACCTACGTGGAAGGTTGTCATATGCAGTTCAGTGTTTAATCAACGAGTGAGTTTTCAACACCTAGGAAGAAGGTATGACGCTCAAATTCTCCATACCAGATCGGTGAAAGTGGTGAATTTTATTTACTTTAATTTTTATGTTTGCTCACAGAGACACTTTCAGATTTGGCACATCTGTAACCACTACTACTTGAAAAGTTGACGATTTATGAGGATATTGACGCGTCAGCTGACTTTTTTAGTGTTGTCCCATTGCACCATTAGATCTGGAACTTTCAGGTCAGTTTACGGCTGCTACAGGCATCTCTCAGACTTCATAGTTACCTTAGGATATTCCCTATAGTAGCTAGTTTTTCACCCAGAAATATGGCTACACCTACACCCTTCTGTTACACCCTGTAGAGTATATACTAGAGACAAATAGGATTTTTGATTCATAAGAGGTTGCAGGCAGACAGCAATATGTACATGATATTTGGATGAGATTATGTTCATGAAAATTAATTTCAAGGCCTTCCTTATTTGGATTTATTGCTTTGAACTAATCATGACCTAGTTAAGTAATAATAATCAAGTAATTTCATTGCAGCTACCTTGAGTTCTGATTGTGTAATTCTGGGATTTGTAAAGTCAATTTACAATGTATACTATTTATGATCAGCTTTTTTGCTTTTCTTACCTTGAAAAAGTTAACAGTTGATCATATTTACTAATATGATGTGGCATAGGCATAGATTATTAGCTCTAGAATATAATATGTGTTTATTCAAGAGACACAATGCGCAACACATAGCACAACATAGAAAATATACAAAACTAGAAAAATATGGACAACAACAAAAGTCAGTGTTTTTTGGTGATGTAAAAAAATAATTATGTAACCCATAATTAAACTCTATAAACAATACTATTCTATGCTATATTGCACAAAATAATAAATTTTACAATGAAAGTGGAGAATACATATGATAGGCAAACTTATCTCTATCAAGAGACCTTTGTGATCCTCCACTCTATTGTAGGTACATACATTCACACTTTCTCAAGGGGGGTTGTCAGTAGTTTCTTTCAATATGTGTCAACTGAGATACTTATCTTTGTCTGTCTTTATAGATTTTCAAACATTGAACTTATGTTAAACAAAAAAAAACTATTGGTATTGCTCTTGATTGATAGATAGGATGGTGACTGCACTAGCTCAATGTTTATTATAGTAAAAAACAGACAGTTCATGGTTATTTTGATGTTATGGACTGATTTCAAACATGGAAAATGAAGAGGAAACTTTGGTTTGCAGATCACAAAATGTAAATGTTTTATTGTACTTTAATGTGAGACTGTAAAATCCTAAAAGTAAATTGGCATGCGTACTGGCGTCTTGTGATAAGCAAACTATTATTGTAACTAGATAACAAGTCAATAGTGTCCTAGATACCCGATCAGTACAGCGACGCTAACTGCAGTACAAGGACCTTTGACAATTAATTTACACAGCCAAATCGACCTCGAATCACCACTAGAAGTCTGCAGTGCGTGAAGAAAACTCTGATAACAATCTAAGTTATCCAAAAGAAAGGGAAATAGGAGCGTACCTTTAGCATCACAATCTACACAGTATTTATTGTCCTCATCCTTCAACATAGACATCAATATGTTCTGACATCGATCCTGGATCTGTTTAGCACGGTCTTTCTCACTTTTTGAAGTCATTTCTTGGTGTTTTAGTTAGAAAACAAACGAATAATCCCCAAAAATCTGGGTGGAATTTATTTGTTGAAGAACAGTCATTGACCACAGACTATAGAGCAAAAGTGACAGATGATTGATGAGGTGTATTTAGTCTATGAAGAGGCACATTCAGTGCTCGACCGACTGCACTATGTACGGAATTCCGGACTCTGAATTCAGATACTGAAATAAGTTACGGCCTTTTTTCCGTACCATTCCATCCAATCCGTAAGGAGGCCGTGTTATTCTTTGTTCCATACATTTTGTCCCATACACACCAGGCCAGTGTGTGTGTGTGTGAGGCCGTGAACTAGCTATAAGATATAGATAAACGTTTTTGTTACACCCCGGCCCGGTGACGGCAACGGTTTACCGGTTTAGTACGAAAGTGAGGGACAGAGCTAAGTTCTATGTTCTAATGGTTCTATCCCATTATACCGGTGCCGGTCTGGCGCCGGACCCAGCGATGAGATGGAAAAACGCGCGATTAATCGATCGATTTAGTTAAAACATTCATTTCATGAAGGACTTAAGAAAAACCTCAGAAAAACCGTAAAATTTCGCTAAAAATTGTACAATAACACACCACTAGAAAAAGTGTCAAACAAACGTCAAATAGCAAAAAATCATCATCTGTCAAAAGTACTCAAAACATTGCAGAAATTGTTTTTATTTATCTTTGCATTATCATGAGATACACAAATTAGATTTAAAATCCCTTACATCATACACGGGAACTTCTGTGCTTCTTATTGCAAACCCTTGAACATCTGAGAAGCATTGCCTTTGTCTGTAAAACTAATTTAGCTGGCGTAGTGATGAAAAGTACGAAATAAGTTGTCTTTTCGCATTTACAATGGGTAATCAGCTCGTTGGCGTCGCCCCCTCTCAGATTTATCCCGTAGAGCACTACCTCAGTGACCATGTCGATCTTTCATTCGATCAAAGGTAAGATTTGAGAGCCCTTTGTTCAATCAGCTGTGTTATTGTTAAGTTTTCGTTGTGTTTCTGAGGTAAAATTTCAACAACTCTATTACCAACCAGCCAACTTACTACTGAACCAGAATCAAACTATCGAATCTTATTTTCTTAGTAATTTGTTATAATTTGGATTTCAGCTTGGGTTCAACCCGGTTCCTCAAAGTGGCCCGAGCTCGGTCCCGCGAAGGGCTCGTAGTAGTGAAGGTGTTTGCTGTTCACGACCCGTCCCTGCCGCTAGCTGAACACAAAGAGCGGATTCTGAAGATCAAGGAGCAACTCGCCTCCGCATTCAACTGTCTGCCGTTTCAGAGAGTTATTGTGAGTAGAATAGATTTATAGGCTTATTCATAAATTAAAATGCTGCTAAACTTAGTGTTTGTCGTTTTGATATTCTTGTTTAGAGGAGTGGGGGGACAAAGTACATTTTAGTTCATTGGTCTGCTAAGGGGGAAATAGTAGATAAGTTTATCTTTATTTATAATGTTTTATTTTCTTCTCATTAATTCTATGGCCGAATTTTCAATACTTATACTTGATTGCACAGAGCATATTATACAGTGTATAATAGAGAATACATGTACAAAGGCGAGCTTATCTTCATCAAGAGATTTCTTTAAATCCTGCGATATCATTTATCTCTCTGTTTATCTGTGGATTTTGACATTTCACAGATAATTGAAATATTAACCAATCAGCCCACAAATATACATACTGCTAGGTATAGGCAGGCCTACTGTGATGCCATTTGACCGCCAATATTGCCATAAAATGTATTTCTACATTAGTTTCGCACAAATGGCAATATTGCCAGTAACGCCACATCTATAGGCAGGTCTCTTCTGAGCCTCCCGAATTTACAAAATTAAACCATCATCATCTTTATTATCTCATCCTGTCACCCCTTAGCTGGGGTTTGTACAGATTTCTATTTCTTCCGGTCTTGGGCCATCTGATCTAGCTCCACCCAATCTGAGCTCACAATGGCTGCCTCTTTCTATGTCATCACATTATTTTGGGGTGACCTTTTTTCTGTTTCCCCTTTGGGCACCATAAGAGGCCTACTTTCAAAAGGTTTTTCCTCATTACGAATTTCAAAATTTATATAAAACTTAAAATTCTACTTGCCCCATCCCCAGCTAACAGACAAAGCGGGACTACTAATGCGCGAGTACTGCAAGTGTAGCGTCTACGACCGAATGTCGACCCGGCCGTTCCTCACCGTGCTGGAGAAGAAGTGGATTACCTTCCAAGTGCTGTATGCTCTGCACAGGATGCACAAGCTGGGGATCTGCCACGGAGATATCAAGGTGAGGGGGTTTAAATACCTCTGATATACATATTTAAAATGAGTATTGTGTCACAGTTGGATCTTTATTTGGCTTGGATGTTGTGTGGCGAAAGACAGAGAAGGGTACTCAGAACTGAGTGCTAACCTCCAGTAGTGGAGAGGCACTGAAAGATGAAGTTGCATGGGCTGTTTGTTTCAAACTCAAACTCTAGAATTTCATATATTTTAGAAATATACTTAGATCACGTATTTTTAGCGTTTCGTATCTCAGAAGATGAAACCCTTATAGGATCAATTGTGCGTCTGTCCGTCCGTCCGTCTGTCCGTCCGTCCGTCACAGGCAATTTACTCAGAACATATTGGACCGATGAAGTTGAAAATTGGTACATATCAATAAATGTGAACCAAAGACAGAGGTGCAATGTAAATATTTTAATATGGAATATGGGAGCCACTTTTGAAAATGAGAAAGAAAAAAAAAAATGCCGTGTGACATATCAAATGAAAGCGCATAGTGCAAGGATCTGAAACATATTTTTATAATATTTTTAAGGCTAATTTTGAAAAAGTAATAATATGATGACCAATTCACATGTCATCAAAACCTCTAGGGTACTTCCCGAAGTCCTAAAAAATTGAAATTTGGTATGTAAGCACATGTTCGCACCCATATCGCATAAAAACTCCGAAATTTACAACTTTAACCCCCTAACCCCCTAAATCTGGCGTGCAAAGTTTGTATAAAAAACTGAATTTTAGGGTACTTTTAGGATATTTTGTTGGTATTAGACTAATACCATTACTACACAATAATAGGACTAATACTATTAGTCCTATTATTGTTGTACGAAACCCTCTCAACGCGAGTCCAACTCGCACTTGGCAGCTTTTTTACCTTTTCTCTAAGTTGGACTACTGTGTCAGAAGAAGGGCAAAGAATCCCTAGTGACTCGGCGCCGTCGACAAGCCAAAACCAGCATTTTGCGCCCTCGCCATAGCTATTGCCATGCAATAGGCTTGTGGCCAAGGTAATCCAATAGATCTAGGAACAAGTCTTAAGTTGAAGCATTATATACAAAATGGCTTGACATTCTCAGAATTGTATATTTCCTGCAAATGTATTTTATAAAGTCAATTTAGTGCAAAAAAAGACAGCATTTGATAGCACTTTTACATGACGTCATTCGTTGTTATTTCATAGAACTCAGGAACAAAACTTCCGTTTTGACAGTTCATAAAAAGTATCTATTTTGACTTGACAGGCCACAAGCCTATTCGCGTACACACTCGCGGTCTGTAACTCCAGTCTATGTTACCCCTAGCTGGAGAACATAATGGTCACCTCCTGGCTCTGGGTGCTGCTGACCGACATCGCGTCGTTCAAGCCGACCTTCCTGCCGGACGACAACCCGGCCGACTTCAGTTACTTCTTCGACACGTCCCGCCGCCGGCTGTGCTACGTCGCGCCGGAGCGGTTTGTCGGCGCGCCGGACCCTGTCAATCGGATGCAGGCGAGTGGATAATAATAATATGTAGCCCACCTCCTGAGTTTTCGGATTCTTTCGAATTTCTTCTTGAAACTGTACCTTAGAGGTAGACAATAGTAAGTCCACTAAGGTAGACTCTAAGGTACAGAAATGAAATTTTCTAAAAGTGGACTTACTACTGTCTACCTCTGAGGTACAGCTATTTTGTCATGGTGCAGCATACTTCGGACAAAATATCGAAATTTTTGATGTCCTAAATTAAGGACGAAATCACTCAAGAAGTTGTCCCCACCGAGGGGCACGGGCCTTTACTCCTTTTTTTAGTAAGATTGAGCCATACTACTCCACGCTGGCTTAATGCGGGTTGATGGAGGATTGTCGCACTACAGTCTATTCGTGATAAGAATGCAGTGAAATTTAAATTGAAATCTGTTAACACACACTCACAGGACAGGACACAACCTTCGCGTTCGAAAGTTTGCCTTCAACTGGTCACTGTGAACTTGGCTTGATACTTGGAAACGATTTGATTGGTTACGGGGCGTGGCTAGGCCGCCGGACAGTGATGACTTTACCGCATTCTTATCACGAATAGACTTTAATGTCTCTACTAATTCGTATTCCTGTTAGGGAGAAAGAAAAACTGGCTAAAAGTGGACACGATGGAGCCTCTGCCACCCCGTATGGGAAAAGGCGTGACGCTGTGTTATGTTATGTAATTTTACTACCCACGGGCGCCGCATGGCGGTGGAATTACAATATTTTCCTCGGTCTCGAGAAACTTCCCCCCCACTACTGTTTTTATTAATTTATTTGTAACAAGGCACCTCAACAATGCAACACTCAATAAAGAAACAAAAAAAACACACAAACACTTACATTAAATAAAATAAACAATATTCACAGAGTTCGTAACTATTAACTGTTTTATAACTATCGTCCCATTGTTATACAGGGTGATGACAAGACTGACGGGCTGTTGCTGAGCGAGTCGCCCTGCAAGGTCGGCGAACTACTTCCGACCATGGACATATTTTCAGCCGGGTAATAATTCATCATAAATCCGCTGTCCAACTTGTATCCCTCACAATCACGGAATAATTGACCGAGCGAGCGAAGCGTCTCCGTTTCAGGATTGGGCAAAAATGCTTTAGTATGTTTGTTTGTTTTTTTTTCTGTTCTCCTCTACAGGGTGCATTTCTCAACTGATTCTCGTGAAATTTTGTGAGCAGGTTGAATAAAGAGCTAACCAAGTGCATTCATAAGTTTGTGTGTTAGCAGTTCAGCTTTCCCACCGACATACTCGCGAGGTCTACAGCTCACAGAGCCACTAGTAATAAAAACATACTGGTTTTATCTTTCGGTCGGCCACGCTTTCTCTTTGCATTTTCTGGGAGCCACTCTATGGGCTTTTATGCCTGCAATAAACGATTAATAATAATAATATTAATAATAACCCAGCGATCCGGCAGCATTCGAGCAACGTGGCCGGCCCAGTCCCACTTCATTTGCGCAGCTTTTTGAGCTACGTCTATTATTGTTGTCCGGGAGCGCAGCTCTGCATTCCGGATTCGGTCTAAACGCCGAACACCGAGAATGCTGCGCTCCATATTTCGCTGACAAACCCCGAGCGTGTACCTTTGCGCGTCAGTCAAAGACCGGCCCCCTTATTCGCTAATTGTATTGTATTTATTTATTCATAAATTATTATTTTACATGTCATTTTGTATTTAAATATAATTAGTGCTTAAGTAAATTGTATATTACAAACTATAATTTACCTATGTATGTATCATGTGAATAGATTCTAAACACATTTTAATTAGATTAATTTTATGTTAATGTGTATCACTTAATAAATTTCATACGAATAAATAGTCTGATCGAGTGAGTCACGGCCGAAAGAAGTCATCAATACTATAGTAGGCTTCCATCGTAAACTGGGCTTTAAGTTTTTGCAAGAATATTACTATCTACCTGTTTGATTCTCAGTTATGATCAATCAAATGATCCTTAAAAAATAAGAAGTTAATTGGTGTCGTCCAATTACCGTGTAACCAAAGGATATCAAAATAAGTCGGCTAAAATAGCCGATAGCCGATTAGCTATTGAGTTTTCATCACTGAGTTAGCGAATAAGGGGGCTAGTCTGGGCTCCGCAGCACACCTCGGCCACTCCATAGAACGCTCGTAAAATAATCACCTATTACTACTACATAACCAAATGATGTTTGCATACGTGCAAATGTGTGCGTAAACTTTGCTAGGGCTGGTGGCGCGGCAAATGCAGCGATATTAAAGTATACGCGTCGTCACTCGTCCGGCGTTCAGCCCTGTCTATTGATTTTTTAACCAATCTTTTGACGCCAGGGGTGGGGTGCGGTATCTGAATCAGCGCGGGGAAGGGAGTGGCCGTTCTGTACGGAGTACTATTATCTCTTCTGTGTCCGTAGGTAAATTATAAGTTAAATAAATAGAAGTTGTGAGTTGCAGGTGCGCGCTCATCGAGCTGTGGAACGACGGCACGCCTGCGCTGGACCTGCCCGGGCTGCTCGCCTACCGCGGCGTCGGCGCACGACCCAACACCATGGCCGTCAAAGTTAATCATTATTTATTATATTCACTTATTACGAGCCGGAGTATGGCTCAATCTTACTCGTATCCGGGTAAAGGCCTGTGCCCCTCGGTGGGGACATAATGGGCTACATTTACTTCACCTTATTACGAGCCTACTATGTCCCACTCATCTGTCGCAGGACGGGAGATGTCGCAATAAAGACCAACACCATGGCCTTCAAGGTTTTTTTATTTTATTTAGCCATTAAAGTGTCCCACTGCTGGGCAAAAGCCTCCCCCTCTTTCGTCCACACTTCCCTGGTCTGTGCCACCTCCGGCCACCCCGGCAAAAACTTGTCGAGGTCGTCCCGCCATCTCCGTTTAGGCCTGCCCCTACACCGGTATCCGTCCTGTGGCACCCACTCAGTGGCGATTTTCCCCCATCTGTCTGGGTGCATGCGACTTACGTGGCCGGCCCAGTTCCACTTTAGCTTAGCGGTCTGTGCACCCACATCAGCGATGCCAGGTTATTGGTTTATACAGGGTGACAATTAATTTGCTGACCATATTTTGGGGAATGATAGTACCCATCATTATGAACAACTTTTCCTATGGAACATATGGTAATAAACAAAAATAATTTTTGGGTCTCCCATAGTAACTTGAAATCGGGGCAATGTACTGGGGGACGAAATTTTTTTTTCATTTGCGACTATATGTTTCTTGGGGAAAGTTGTTCATAATGATGGGTACTATCATTCCCCAAAATATGGTCAGCTAATTAAATGTCACCCCGTATTTATTACGAGCATACATGTCCCTATGTATGTAGGGGAGCTCCGTGGTCCAGTGGGTCTCACGTTTGCTTCTCAGGAGATGCAGGTTCTAATCCCGGTGCGCATCATGTACCAATGTGACAATTAATTTATCTTTGGTACAATTTCTTTGTTTCGGATGACATGTTAATCCAGGCGGTCCAGGCTACTAATAGCTACTATAAAGTATGTAGTTACTTACTTACTTCTTACTTCCTGCGGCGCTACAACCCTTTGTGGGTCTTGGCCTTCTCCACAGGTCTCTGTCCCGTTCTTCTTCATTCATCATCTTTAAGTCTTCCTCAACTATCCCGACACAGTCAAGCCATCTCTTCTTCGGTCTGCCTCGTGGACGTTTCTGTTGAGGTATCCACTATCCAGTCAGTCATGACCTTCACTGCGCTGGTCTCCTCCATCCTCTCAATGCGACCCGCCCACCTCGGTCGCCGAGACTTGCAGAATCTGACTATTGTCTCCTTGTGGATAAGTGCTTCAAGTTCGAGGATCTATAAAGTATGTAGTATTCGTAAAACTCCTCCACCAATCCGCACTGAGCCAGCGTGGTGGAATGAGGCTCAGTCTTGCTTCACCTGTTTGTTCAGGATCCGGATCCGGCCCTGCGCGCGCTGCTCGACTCGATGACGGAGCGGAACCCACGTGACCGGAAGACAGCTGAGCTCTATCTGGACGAGGCGAGGGGCAAGTGAGTGCACACCTTTATTGCTAAAACCACAGATACTATAATATTATACTAATACAGATGGACCACCTAGAACAAAATATGACACCGGCGTAAACCGAGATGCTACGGAAGCTTCTTTAGTTCGAGGGCATTATCGCTTGGTGCAGCACCATCGAAACATTGTAAATCCCATGAGATGGCGCTAAGATATATAGGATTTATTCTAAGATTAGCGCCACCTAGAAGTATGTTAACTGAAACCATGGCATTTAAAGTACAAATGTTACTCCTCACGCCATCTCCTTTTTACGAATGGTTACTAATTCTAATTTGTATGGGATGAGAAACCTGTGCTAAAACATACTTTATAACAATTACACTGACGAAGGAATAACTTGATTGGCAAATGCCAATAAACCATAGAGTAATAATAGTGTATCGCCCTGTTTCTCGTACACTTTTTTCCTTAAAATTACGCGACAGACTGTTAATCTCCGTTAAAATGTAGTTTGGGTTGCTGGAAGATTCAACTGACAGACTGTCAGCAGTTTGTAAAAATCTCCAATTAACAGTCAACAGATTGTTGACAGGCCACTGACATGCGATTTGTAATTGGAGATTATTGAACAATTAGTGGTGTGTCATCCCGATTATATCGAATTTGTCATCATATTATTCAACTTCCAAGGGTGTTTGCACAAAACCAAGTGAGTACAAAGCTACAGGCACTTCTGTTGTAGAGCTCGTCTAAGCTGAAATGACGCGCCCCACTCCTTGGTTTTGTATGACAAGTAAATACAAAACTAAGGAGTGGGGTGCGTCATTTCAGCTTAGACGAGCTCTAGCAAAAAAACATAGAAATAGGTAATTCGAATTCTGCAACATTATGATCAATTAATTGCAGGCTCTTCCCCGGGTACTTCTACTCGTTCCTGCAGTCGTACATGCTGATATTCTCCGGTCAGCCCATCTTGCCGCCCGACGAGAAAATACTCAGGATCCACCAGGTATACTCAGGATCCACCAGGTATACTCAGGATCCACCAGGTATACCAGCCCTGATAAGTCATATGGAACACGAATAGGTAGCGAACCTGAAAATATAACCTATAGCCACAGAAGAGATAATAGTACTACGTACAGAACGGCCACTCCCTTCCCCGCGCGGATTCAGATACCGCACCTCACCCCGGAGTCGGGGAGCCTCTTCGGGAGACACTTTGTATAGAAGCTGAACGCACACATTCACAAACGAACGAGTTTACGCACACATTTGCACGTGTACAAATGTCATTAGGCTATGTAGTAGTAATAGGTGATTATTTTACGAGCGTTCTATGGAGTGTCCGAGGTGTGCTATAGCGACCAAATAAGTTCTGTCGCATTTCAACCTGTCAGTTCACTTCGCTGATTACTTAGTTTTAACGCCATTATTCTGATAGATTTTTTGTCTCCTGTGTGTTTGCGTGTCCGTCTGTAGCACCCTTGCGGTCGAAAGGATGGACGGATTTTAATTCAGATTTTTTGTAAGTCATATTAAAATCGCCCCTCCCTACGATAGATCTTAGATATGATTTATTCAAATCGCTTCAATTCAGCTGAAACAAGTCAGCCAAATTTTAGTCAAAGGCCCCGTCTCAAACGTTGTCGGTAACCTCGGTATGAAAGATACAAGTAACATTGACCACTCCACAGGACATACGAAACATAATAAAGATCTTCACCCAACCCTCGGACACGAAGAACTACCAAGACCTGGTGGAGGAGACCACGGAGCACCCCAGCGCTGACAGCATCCACCTGCTGAGGAAGGACGGCTTCAAGGTGCTGGACGTCAAGCTGACTGGACAGAGCGAGGAGGAGAGCGAAAGGTACACTAATTATACTGTACTATGGGCTAAGAACTTTCACACCAGCACTCATAGCATTCGCCCGCTGAGGAAAATGGACGTAAAGCTGACTGGACAGAATTAGGGGGCCGAAACAATAAGGAATGAATAGCCAATTCGATTTAATTTTTATCTTTGTAACTTCTGTCATTATTATATTCTATATCCTTATTCCTTTAAAAATGACAGCTTGTGGGAAATATCTGCGCCCTGATTGCTCAAACATCTATTTCAAGAAAGCAACATTTCTTCAAAACATCAATTGATACTTGATAAGCATTAACATATTACTAATTTCATATTTGTGAAGGTCCATCCAAATCATCAATCACCTCCCCCTTTCATTCCTTCATACTTTTATTAATTCATCATGCACTCGTTCGTTCATGACAATTTTACTCGCTTCATCATAATACCAGACCTATCATCTCCCCAGGCCAGTGCCCCGCCAGCCGCCGCCGGACAGCGAGGGCCTGCTCCTCATCAGCTCGCTGGTGACGTCGTGCGTGCGCGGGCTACGTCACTGCACGTCCAAGCTGCGCGCGCTGGAGATACTGCGGCTGCTGTGTGAGGACGTGGCCGCTGACACGATACTGGACAGGATACTGCCGTATATAGTGAGTGTTACTGGGTAGAGACCTAAAACATAACAGGGGCCGAATTCTACTAAGTTCACAAGCAGCCTGGCACAAACTTAGTATTTGTTGTTGTTGCGGCAATAGAAATACACATTCTGTAAAATATTTCAACTCTCTAGCTATTACGGTTCGTGCTGTAGGACACGATGACGGACAGACGGACAGACGGACAGCGGAGCCTTACTAATAGGCAGCCTTCGGGTACGGTATCCAAAAAGCTATTAGAATGATTACCTGAGCAATCGTTCGCTCCGCAGATCCACCTGACGCACGACCCGGTGGCGCGCGTGCGCGTGGCCGCCATCCACTCTGTGACGCAGTGCGTGTCGCGCGTGACGTCACTGCCGCGCGCTGACGTCAACGTGTTCCCGGAGTACATCCTGCCGGAGCTGGCGCCGAGAGCGACGGATCCCAAGCAGCAAGTGCGGATAGCGTTAGCTAACAATATCGGTGAGTCACTTCGTTCATTCGGTTTTGAGTGAATTATCGCCTTTACTCGGTCGATGATGCATGATGTCGCGTGTGACGTCACTCCCGCGCGCTGACGTCAACGTGTTCCCCGAATATATCCTTTCTGAGTTGGTGCGGAAAGCGCTCGCCAATAATATTGATGAGATTGAGTGTTTCGTTCATTCGGTCTTGAGTCAATGATCGGATATGATTAACTTAACATAACGTACAGCGTCACGCCTTTTCCCATACGGGGTGGCAGATGCACAATTGTGCCCACTTTTAGACAGTTGTTTAATAACTACCTACTTTATTTGTATGACAGGGGGGTTAGTCCAATGATTGGTACTCTCTGTCATTAATATACATAATTAAGAATGAGACTCTTCATTCGGTCATCAATGAATGTAACAAATGGGTGATGTGATGACTACAAAACAAATTACTATTCAGTCTTGTGTAAGGGGGCCACAAGTAATAGTCTGTGGGATTAACATTGTCTATCTTACAGACTACTTTACCAAGTTACACATCCACAGCAAAACTGGCGGAGACAGCCGTGCGCTTCCTCGACCAGACACAGAACATGGGAGGCAAGGAGGCAACCAACATCAACTACGAGACGGAACTGACGGCGCTGCATGAGATGGTGAGACACTGAGGCTGGCCCCACACTAGGATACCCGGGAACCAGAATCAGTGACGACACAAACATGTAAACATCGAAGACCTGGGCTGTAGTGTCGGTGGTCACACAAACACATCAGCGCGGGCCCGCTTTGTCTGACATACTCCATAGAGATTGAGTCACTATCCTGGAGACCAGATAGCCTGTACATTAGCGGCAGGGAGCACTTAGCCAGTGGAGAGCGCATAGATACATTTTCCTTTAAAACACAACTCACCAATTTACGGGCGGCGGGGGACGAGGTAAAAGAGCTGTGACTGGTCAGCCGCTGCGAAAATGTCTGGCGGTCCGTCATCGGTTGCGTATGCGAACGTTTGTTGAATACAACAAACGTTTGGCGAGCCGCATTCCCCCGCAGGCGCAGTCAATTGGATATATAGTCTCTGATTAGCGGTGTGACAAAGCCAGTGGGCAGATCACCTGCCTGATGATCACTTTGGGAGTCAGGGACCTTAAATATGTAAACCCTGTTATTTTGCGCAATAAATTATTATTATTCTTCTTATGGTCCGACGGTATCACCGAGTCGACAGGATCTTAATGCATGCGATTGGAGAAGGATCGTACCGATTAGCGCTATAGAGAAAACGTCTACGCTCCGCAGTCATTTGATGTGGGCTGAGTTTGATGATGATGCGGCGGTGTGCGGCTAGTAATAGAAATATCGTTCATTTATTTAAATTCTAAGTGGAAACTGTGTGTTTCAGGTCCGTTCGATGGTGTCGCTGCTACTGACTGACTCTCAGGCGGTGGTTAAGAGGGCTCTAGTGGAGAATGGCATCACAAAACTGTGTATATTCTTCGGGAAGCAGAAAGGTTGGTTCACTGGTTGTACCTTTGAATGAATGATTGCAGCAAATCATTCACTCAAAGCTGCTTGAACTGAATTCAAATTTTATATGAAATGTATCTGAAATGATATTTTAATGCCCGATTTTACCCACAAACCCTAACTTTTAGGGGACACTTTGATTCCTTTCAGGGGCCACCCAGCGGTTGATTCGCTTTGACCTAAGTTTAAGGATCATCTAGGCTACTAGGGGACCCCCTAAATTGAAGAGGCTGACCTCCGAGACAATCGCTAGACAGTTTTGAAAAGAGCTTAGTCCCCTAACTGTTCGTGAAAATTATGCCGGCCTTCCACTAAAAAAGAGAAATGAGCGGAAGCGGAGCCAGCGAGCTGAGCGCACCGGACTGCATACAAAAACTCATTCTCAGTGGAAGCACGTATATGCAGTTCGCCATTGCGAGCTAAGCGGACTCCGTACGGATTCCATTCCGCTCGCAGTGGAAAGCCGGCATTAGTCTCTTCAGTATGGACGAAATGTTCGATATTTGGCGCCCGCCTTAGCCACCGTGTCAGCCCCTCACTGTGGCTGGGCAAGGTATCAGCTCACCCAAGTGGTCCTCCCGCAGCGAACGACGTGATCCTCTCCCACATGGTGACGTTCCTCAACGACAAAGAGGAGGCGGCGCTGCGCGGCTGCTTCTTCGACGCTATAGTGGGCGCGTGCGGCTACGTGGGGCAACACTGCGCGCCGATACTCACGCCATTAGTGCAACAGGTGGGAAGACACCTTTATTTATAAGAACACAACCGTTCGGCCGGGGCGAGATCGAGATAATGGTCAAGAACTATGAAAAAAAAACAGAACAAAAGATCTTTCGTAAACGGTTGGACGAGCAAGAAGATAATTAATGTTTCAATGCATAGTGAATGAATGATTGATAAATATAGTAATGGTAAGAATAAAGACTGAATAAAGAATGAATGAATGCAATGACCGAATGATGAGTAAAGTAGTAATGATGAATGAATGAATGAATGATTGAATGACTCAAGCAACTGTGGTATATTGAGATAGGACAAATAAATGACAAACACTAATGCTGCTATTTGGGGCAAAACATTTGGGTGTATTAATAATTACATTATTTATTTGAATGATTTCCACTTTCTCATACAACGCTGTTCAACGCCAAGAAAAAGCGTCACTTGACCATTCATTAAATGAGCGACGAATGATAATGATTGAATCATTTATTTCGTTTCTGAATTGACGCTTGTGAATTGTCGGACAGTAGAATACGAAGTAGGCTGGCGTCAGGCTGGCGCTTGTGAATTGCGATTCCGGTTTTAGTAGAATACCAAATGCGTCGTATTGAAGCTTGTGCCAGGCTTGTGGTATCCTTGTGTACAGTAGAATCCGTCTGCTGTTCGTCGGTAGCCGGCGCGTCACTTCTCATCGCCGTCGACAAGCCTAAACCAGAATCTTGCGCCATCGCATGCGATTCGCGTACAGAATCCGGCTCCTGTGTCGTTAGCAGAGACTATATATCCAATTGACTGCGCCTGCGGAGAATGCGGCTCGCCAAACGTTTGTTGTATTCAACAAACGTTCGCATACGCAACCTATGTACGATGACGGGCCGCCAGACAGTTTCGCAGCGGCTGACCAATCACAACGCTCTTACCTCGTCCCCCGCCGCCCGTAAATTGGTGAGTTGTGTTTCAAAGGAAAATGTATCCATGCGCTCTCCACTGGATAAGTGCTCCCTGGTCGTTAGTGTGTCAAATAAATAATGGTGCTCCTAAACGGGCCATATTTTCACTGCAACATCGTGGCCGGCAACTATTGGTGTCTTTCTCTAACATGAGATTAAGAGAGGGAGACCAATAGTTGCCGGCCACATATTGCAGCGAAACCTGGCTCGTTTTGGAGCACCTTAAATAAAATAAATGCACGTCCCCAGGGCCTCACCGACCAATCGGAGTGGATCATCGCGAAGGCGCTGCGAGCCACCGCGAGCCTGGCCGAGCTGGGCCTGCTGCAGAAACAGGCGCTGTGCGACCTACTAGCCGAGAGCGTGCCTTACCTGGCACATCCCAACCTGTGGGTGAGTACATTGCTTCGTGCCTTTCATTTCTAAGTTTATACTATCTATACAAGACATCATACTCGGCCGCGCTACGTTTCTTCGTCTCTGAGCGAGCTGTGGCCTCTGTCTCGCATAGGGTAAGATAGGTGTTTCTGGCTGACGCATATTTCAATATAGTAAGAAGTACTTTATTGTACCTCTGCCTCCCCGAATGGGAAAAAGCGTGACGCTATGTACTTGTTGTTCAGCCTCCAACACCCACGACCCACGCAAAGTAAAGGCGTCTCTTCATTACGCCATTCAGATCCTGGGCTAACCTGATCCACTGTTTCTCTGCAGTTTTGGCGATGTCTTCCTGCTTAATAATAAAAAGTTAAAACAAGCGGCGCAACGGGACAGAGCTGTACCTCAACCGCCGTAATGTTAACCTTCGCATCTATCCGGGGAGCCTTATGTAGAGGACATAAAGTTCCCCTGGAGAAACGCAACGTTTTACTTTATCGAAATTAAAGGGATAAAAATATGGACAATACTTTATTTTCCAGATAAGACACGAGGTGTGCGGCCTAGTGTCCTGTGTTGCCAGCCTACTGAACCCGATCGACGTGAACTGTAAAATACTGCCGCTGGTGTGGCCACACCTCAGGCACAAGTTGATACAGGTAATGTACAGTTGACGAAGCTTGCGTTACTCAAGATGGCGTCACAGACATCCGCAATTTTACGTCTACTACCACCAAGTAGCGATAGTAGCCGGGATCTACACCTAGATGTGTTACCCGAAAAACGAAACGTCTAATATAACCATGGTTCATCCATTCCACTTTCCATAGTAATGTTTTTATTGGTTTTGAACTTTATTTTGATGTGGGTAGATCGAAAATCGCGGGCCGTGGACTTTGGACGGGCATACGAGTAAGAACAAATAAACACTAATAATACACTTAAGATAGATGACTTGGTTAATCTCTCGCACGCACGTCTATTGTTAGCTATAGTTTGGCCCGCGTATGTCCTTACGCGAGCGAACAGAAATAAATTAATTATCTCATAGTTGGTTCTCAGCATTCATTAACTCATTGCTACATGGTCACCACCGGTATTCGAACCTACACCTGCGTGAGAGAAACCCAGTAGACAAAGGAACACCAGGGCCGTGATTCTGTCGCGAATGGCATGACAATAGCTATAGCGGGAGCGCAAAATTCCGGTGTTGACGGCGCCTAGACCGTAATTTTGTTGCGCGCTCGCTGCTAACATGCGATTCGCATACAAAATCCGACCCCATGCTTTAACCAGTCTAATTGTTCTCCAGGTCGACAGACCAGAGTTACTTCTGGAGTCGCTCTCGGAGCCGATACCGCGCGTTGTGCTGGACGCAGTGTTGCGACACCGCGACGTCGACCGGCTGGTGCAGACGTTGCGCGAGCGACGCAATGCGAGGCTGAAGGCGAGTGGGAACATGTGGGCCTCAACCAGATTGAGGGGTTGGCGCGGTGGCGACGGTGGGCGCGAAATGTCGAACATGTCCGCTTGACTGTCGAGCCATCACTATTTGATGACTGTCAAAAAAAATCGGTCAAGGGCGGGTCGGAATCGCACACGAAGGGTACCGTACCATCCTACAACAAAACAATAAAACAAAAAGTAAAAGAACCCCCCGCGTTGTAGCAGTATCCAACTTAGCTTTTTAACATAACTATTTCTCCGATAAGGAACTGGATTATTATACTTTTCTCCGATAAGGAACTGGATTATTATACTTTTCTCCGATAAGGAACTGGATTTTTATACTTTTCTTCGATAAGGAACTGGATTATTATACTTTTCTCCGCTAAGGAACTGGATTATTATACTTTTCTCCGATAAGGAACTGGATTATTATACTTTTCTCCGATAAGGAACTGGATTATTATACTTTTCTCCGATAAGGAACTGGATTATTATACTTTTCTCCGATAAGGAACTGGATTATTATACTTTTCTCCGATAAGGAACTGGATTATTATACTTTTCTCCGATAAGGAACTGGATTATTATACTTTTCTTCGATAAGGAACTGGATTATTACTGGATTAATTTATTGTGGGAACGTGAGGGACAGAGCTATGCACTATACAGGGTGTAACAGAAAGGGGTGTACAAGTCGAAAGAGGGTTGTTAGGGACATCATTCTGAACAACTTTCACTATGGGACCGACTTGACTCTGTCCCTGACTTTTTAGACATAACTGGTTTTTTTTTCAATCTGGTCGACAGGGTACATTTATGTGTACCCTGCATGTTGACCGGCGGTATACATTTCAACTGTAAATAGTGTAAAAATTAACTATCAGCGGTTAGATTTAGCTTGAAAACAGGTTTAACTGTAACGATGACCTCTGGCGTCACAGTCCGAGGCTCTGTGTCTCGGCTTCGAACCCCGAGAAAGAAAAAAAACAGGTCACGTGACTTCGTTTCTAAATGTTAAATCGCATAAATTGTCTTACAGCCGTTTTCAGTAACCTATCTATCCTCAATCTGCAGATAGATAGGGTCACATTTGACATAAATTCCATAGCTCAACTGTCAAATCTAACTCTAGTAATGTGAAAACCATGGATAGGTTGATTATTGCAAATGGACGTTAGCATTGCGCTCGAGCGATATTAGCAAATTGCATCTCATCTACAGGCCATAATTTCAGGAAAGCTATCCCCTCACTTTATCGATTGTCTCCTTAGGCGAAGCAAGGCATGCTGCCGCAGTACAGCGAGATGCCGGCGACGCTACTGAAGCTGTTCCGGCGGCTCGCCTCCGACGGCATGACGGAGCGAGTGGAGCACCAGCTGCTAGCCATGAGCGCGCACCTCATCAAGATACAGCGCTCCTCCACGCAGGTCACAACACAACACTCGAGTTACCAACACACGCAGTAGCTGCCAGCTAAACAACACAAACAAATCAGCTACAAGGAGCTAGCTGTACTTTATACTTGTTTTCTACACGTCATCACATGTTTTAAGTATATTTGATGTTATCCCTCCTTCCACTAGGATCCATTTTGGTCGGAAACATACCCATACTAGTGTGACCCATTTTTGTAAATTTTTACCCCTCCCCTGAAGTATATGAGCACAGAAAATAATAGTACTACGTACAGAAGATTCACTTCCAAACAAAAGTCGTTTAGTTACAAAAAATTGCCTACCTTCATTTGTTCTCATGCGAAATTGAAACTTATCTTATGACACGAGCGTTCATATTACATTAGCCACCGCTGACTTGATGCCGATCACGCAGGGTTGCGACTCGCACTCTGTTGTTTTCTGCGTCATTGTTTTCACGCGGCTGGCGCGCGATCCGATAGCCGAGCGGCGACCATCTGACACATCACACACATTCCCCGCGGCGCAGCATGCCGGCTGTTCATACCTTATTCAGCGGAGTGACACCCCCCTGGTATGAGCCTAGACTTATGTCGTACTAGCGTGGCATGCCGAAGACCCCCCTCCCCCCGAACGGGTCCCCTAGTATGGGTACGTTCCCAAGATCTCTATAAAATAAAGAACTTTGACTCTTGTCTGTCTGCAGCACATCTCGGAGGCACCAGGCCGGCTGTCACTACGCAACAAAGAATTGTCGCGCGCGGTCACACTGGAGCCGACGCCGGAGAAGACTGGCGCAGACCAAGCGCTGCAGAACAGGTACTTCTGGGTATACTGGAGGAAATATTTAGTTTAAAAGAATATTTAGATGACAAAACTGCGTGGTCTTTACCATCTCAGCGCACAGAAATCCAAAGAGGGGCGAAGGCGATGGACTGAGTCAGTACGTCTCTCTTCGCTGTATTCCCTGAGACTTAAGACTATACATAACATTGTATTTTTAAGGCCCTGACATATTTTAAAAGAGGTACGGGGAGTTCCTTGCGCTTATTTGCTCCATCCCTAAGCCCACAACTTTCGAACGGGCGCGGCGGTAGTAAACAAAAATATTAATATTATATTGACGTTGACTAAGTAATCTGTATGATTTTATGGTCGAAAAATAAATTGACTTGTCTTAATCGCTTTTGGACACCATCAGGAGCAGGTCTTCCAAGCATAAGATAACGTTTATCTGTTTGTTTATCGGCGCCTTCTATCGCTACTCGCTGCAAGTAGTAGAGCTGTTTCAGAGGCCTTAATTTGATAGTTTGATAACCTCTGACAGTCGGATTGTCCACTAGCCCGACACCCCTCCACCGACCCGCACTGGGCCAGCGTGGTGGAGTATGGCTCAATCTTACTCGTATCCGGGTAAAGGCCTGTGACATTATTGGGCTACATTTACTTATGGAATTTTTTAATTGGCTAGCAAAAAATGATAAAGCTCTAAGGTGGGAGAGGTAAGCCTAAGGTGGGAGAGGTAACCCTAAGGTGGGAGAGGTAACCCTAAGGTGGGAGAGGTAACCCTAAGGTGGGAGAGGTAACCCTAAGGTGGGAGAGGTAACCCTAAGGTGGGAGAGGTAACCCTAAGGTGGGAGAAGTAACCCTAAGGTGGGAGAGGTAACCCTAAGATGTTTAATTTTAAATCCTTATAAGCTCATTAAATTCGTGAAATTCTAAGTATCTGTAAACATTATGTTTTATTCACAGAAGGACACATAAGACTTCATTGTCACACGAAGCGCACATGAACACGGAATGGCAACATATGTTCGGACACTCCACCGATCAGCAGTCGACGATACGCTGTAAGTAAACAGTCCCACTATCCCACTTCCCACTTCCCATTATCCCACTTCCTACTATCCCACTCCTCACTATCCCACTTTCTTCTATCCCACTACCCCACTTCCCACGATCCCATTTCCCCACATCCCACTATCCCACTTCCCACTAGTAATTTTATGTTTACGTATGATTCTATGCATCTGGTGATATGGTCCACTGGCTTACTCTTACTATCGACGACGCCGAATCAGAGCCCTAAATGAAGATTGGTTACATTACACCTATCTTAGTGACCTGATTTAGTCTAGTGTGCAGGTCGCCTCAAGTTTCTTGGCATCTTGGTGCCGCGGGTACAAAAGAGATGCATGATTGAAAGAGAGAGGTGAGAGCTCAGGTGCCAAAAAGAAACCTGTCGGGTCCTGCAATAAGCCTTACACATCATCACAAGCATGTTACCGCCTCGCTTGAAGCTGCAGGTTTCCAACAATCTTTTGGCGCGCGGTAATAGGTGGAACTACAGTCTATTCGTGATAAGAATGCAGTGAAATTTAAATTTAAATTTGTTAACACACACTCTCAGGACAGAACACAACCTTCGTGTTCGAAAGCTTGCCTTCAACTGGTTACTGTGAAATTGGCTTAATAATTGGAGACGATTTGATTGGTTACGGGGCGTGGCTAGGCTGCCGGACAGTGATGACTTTACTGCATTCTTATCACGAATAGATTTTAATGCTTGATGGCAGGTTCGTTGCGCAAAGTTGCGCAGAACTACCCAGCGCCCCTCTGTAGACGTCACAGCCACGGAATAGAAAAGACTAGTGGAAACCGCATAAGCTGTGAAGGACTACGGCAATTTATGGTCAACGACGTGTAATGATGGCACACTCGCCACGCCTACTTGACAGTTCCACTGTTTTTTGTGTTTCGTGGTCACAGCCAAAAGATGGTTGGTAGTCTGTACCGACGTGTTTTCCAGCCGACGCGGCCCCGGCTCACTGGACCGGCGGCGGCGGCTCGCCGCGAGCTAGCCTCTCCGCCGCGACTCCGCTCGCCTCCCATCTCATGCCGAGCGCTAGCTACGTACAGTGTTAGTACAACATACGCCCCGCAGAATAGTCATGCGCGTCAGGTCAAGGCGTCTGTATTCAGAAATACAGAGACACCTTTTTCTGTAGAATGGCCAAAGCGGAAACTACTGACGCCATCATTGAAACGTCACTGCGCAGCACAGATACCGCAATATTATACTAATACAGATGGACCACCTAGAACAAAATATGACACCGGCGTAAACTTAGATGCTACGGAAGCTTCTTTAGTTTGAGGCCATTATCGCTTGGTACAGCACCATCGAAAAATTGCAAATTTCACGAGATGGCGCTAAGATATATAGGATTTATTCTAAGATTAGCGCCACCTAGAAGTATGTTAACTTAAACCATGGTGTTTAAAGTACAAATCTTACTCCTCACCATCTCTTTTTTACGAAGGGTTACTAATTGACCGAGCGAGCGAAGCGAGTGAAGCGTCTCCGTTTCAGGTTTGGGCAAAAATGCTTTCGTATGTATGTCCGGTTGTTCTCCTCTACAGGTCGCATTTATGAACCGATTCTCGTGAAATTTTGTGAGCAGGTTGGAAAAATAAATAGAATTTTTTACTCGAGCCAGTTTTTAGATTTTTTTCAAAATGGCGGAGATATGGGGTTTTAAAATGTAAAAAAAATCGCTACAACCCAAACGGCTCGATGGATATTAACAAATGAGGTGTCGTTGGATTCGTAAAGACCATGAGAGTGAAACAGACTATATAATTTTAGTAAAAAGTCAATAGGTTGTATTAAAGATCGCGAAATGTAGTTTACAAAGTTATTGGTGCGGCTACTTTCATACTGCATGTACGTAACCAGGTACATTCATAAGTTTGTATGTGTTATTGAAAGAAAATTATTTGGGTTATTTTATTTATGTGTGTTAGCAGTTCAGCTTTCCCACCGACATACTCGCGAGGTCTACAGCTCACAGAGCCACTAGTTCTAATTTGTATGGGATGAGCACCCTGTGCTGCGCAGTCAGTTTGTGAGACTTGGAGTACATGGTGGCGCCATTGGTCATTCTACAGATAAGATAGTGGTACTTTTAGGGCCATGTTTTATCAAATACCTATCAAATATGTGGAGTTGTCAGGCGCATTGCCATTTTGCGGGACTTACCATGTGCCTGTCATCTCTCTTTTGCTATGCATTCGACTTATACAGAGTGTTACACAAAGGTGTAGTCATACTTTAGGGAGTTGTTAGGGACATCATTTTGAGCAACTTTCACTATGAAACCGATTTGATCAGAGCAACTTTAATTTTCACTTCTCTATACAAATCAGCTGACCGCCCGGACCAAAACGTATGGAGCAATGAAAAATAAAGTTGCTCTGATCAAATCGGTTTCATAGTGAAAGTTGCTCAGAATGGCCTCCCTAACAACCCCCTAAAATATGACTACACCCTGTATAAGTGTCCTGTAACACCTAACATAAGATAATCATTAAACAACCGATATTTATTTTGCTATTCCTGACTTATTACTTATGCTTTACCTATTATTTATCAATTCAAAAATATTATTTAATTTGTTTATTTATTATGTTTAAATCTTTTGTTACGTTTATTGTACAATGTTCTGTGCCTACTTGTTTATTCTATATTTCATGTACGTGTGTGTGTGTGTGTGTATGTGGATCACATTACGGCCCTTTCTCAACCGTTCTCAATAAGCAATTGAACTGGGCCCGAATTCTACGGTTCACAAGCATACGACAAGCCTGACACAAACTTCAATACGAGGTATTTGGTATTCTACTTAAACCAGAATCTAATTCACAAGTACGTTTTGGATAGTAGAATACGAAGTACGCTGGCTTCACGCTGGCTTTTGTGAATTGGATTCCGGTTTTAGTAGAATACCAAATATCTCGTATTGAGGCTTGTGCCAGGCTTGTGAACTTAGTAGAATTCGGGCCCAGATAGTAATTTTACTTTATCGGGAACGTTTGAGACCGGCCCTAATTCTTACTTGAATCATGACAACTCAACTCACTTGTAATTCACAGACAGCATGGCTCCCTGCCGGGTAGAGCTGAGGAATTTGACGGCGAGAATGCAACAAAAATTCCAGAAATCACTCAGGTTAGTCGCTTGCAGAGACTATATATCCAATTGACTGCGCCTGCGGGGGAATGCGGCTCGGCTGAATACAACAAACGTTCGCATACGCAACCTACGTACGAAGACGGGCCGCCAGACAGTTTCGCAGCGGCTGACCTCACAGCTCTCTTACCTCGTCCCCCGCCACCCGTAAATTGGTGAGTTGTGTATCAAAAGAAAATGTATCTGCGCTCTCCACTGGATAAGTGCTCCCTGGTCGCTTGCCTGCATTGTAGCGTAAATTGATATTGATAACGCGCGTCGGAACGCGCCCGCCGGCCGGTCAGCTGTCAAAGAAACGGCAGCTGATTTTATTTGTTATTTTATTCGATTTAGGGCATAAATATAGTGTTATTATAGTAAAAAATAGTTGTAGAGAATAAAAATAAGGGGGACAAGTGTTTGCGGACAGTTTTCTCCGAAACAAAGAAGATTGCATCATCCACCGAGTGCCGAGTGAACCGTTATTGGATTTGAAAATCACAAAGGAATTTCCAGCTGAGTACTTTTGTTTCAATATGAACACGTTCAACACTTATTTTAGATAGATCTAATCAGAATATCACGCATTCCACATCACAAATACCTCGATATCGCTGTAGTATCACTACAAATTGGCAAACGGCCAACCTATTGTCAATGTGAACTTGGTACCTACTGGCATATGTGCTGTACCTGAGGATGTTCTGTGATTCTATAGATCTCTGAAACTGTACACACGTGTTTAACTAACTGTATCTCAGCTGACACACCTACACGGCTGGTAGAATTGTTGAGAAACCTTATCACTGCAAATAACTTAGCGCCTTGTATAAAAAGTTTGACTATCCCTTGTAAGGTAGCATAGTAGGTAATAGCAACAGTAAGATTAATTAGAATAAACATTGAATAGTACTGATAATAACAATACTTACACAAGTAGAATTAGGGACCATAATTTTATAAAACAATTTTAGTTTAAATAATTATAACTAATATAAAGTCCATTTTATTTATTATTATTTTTAACCTAATCACCTAACTAGTAGGCTGACTGATTTGTTATCAATTTATCATAGAACTATAAGACAATACTTAAAAAGAATAACTGTAGTTTAAAACCAGACTTAGTTTCCACTTGTGCGGGTTGCCATAGTTCTACAACCATATAAATATATAGCACACACACAAATCGCCTGTATTAAACTCTCTTCACTAGAACCTTATACTGCTGCACTCTGTATATTGGTTCCAGCATGGAGTCCAAGATGACAACGCGCAAAGCTGAAATTGCCCTGCAACTTCACAACGCTCTTCAAGATCTTTTGGCCTCCAGAGAACTAAATGCTAAATATGAACAAGAGAGAACAGACAGCGAAATGGAGATTGAAAAAATCCTTGTCACAAACAAAAATCTCAAAAGCGAGCTAAGCCAGATGCATAGTGATTGGTTCGATGCCTGCACGGAAAGAGACCAGCTCAGAAATCTATTAGACTCACTCGAGGAGTGCTACCATACTCATGAGTCAAGCCTTCAGAGAATACTAGCGCTTGAACAACAATTACTGGAAGCGAATCAAACTATCCAACAGCTGAAGGACCAAAAGGCTGAGGATGACACAGAAAAAACCATTTCTCTGTACCATGAACTCGTCGGGCAAAACAGTGTGACTCCAACTCAACATCCAAAACCAATATTAATAGACCTAACAAATACTAATAAGAAATCTACACCGCTGTTAAAAACTAGAAAATACAGTAAGAAAAACAGAAAAATAAATAAAGCTATTGTCATGACCCAAAACCGGCTGCAGAAACTTAACAGTTGCCAGACTCCGGAAAATAAGAAAATTAATGATTCAGAAATAACAAGATTGCTACAAGAAAGAACAGAAGAATATCAGAATATAGTCACTGATCTAGAGCTAAAAATATCGCAACTTGAGAGAGAACTTCAAAATATGGCTACTAAATACTCGCTATCCGAAGCAAAAGTAATAATGGAACTAGATAAAATAATAGCAGACAGCAACACTAATTTACAAAGAGTTCTCGAGCTTACGCAACAACCCCACCGATGCCTTCACGAGAACTGCCCAATATCTGAGGTCGAGTCTAACACCACTCCCTTCGAGATTACCACCGGAGAGCGCTCCATCATCACACCTGACACCGGTGACACGTCACCAGCGGAGTCCGAGGCTGCCCCCTTACAGCAGCACCTCGCCCCGAGTGACGCCACCGAGCTCACATACGCGCCGCCGCCGCCGCCACCGCCGCCACCACCACCACCACCCCAGCAGAGCCAGTGCCGGGAGCAGAGCGGAGCGGAGACGACGTGCACGGCGATGCCGCCGGCGCCGGAGGTCTCGCGGGAAAAGTCTCGCAGTACAATTATGTTCTCGGACCGGCTAGGCTTAGGTATGGGACTCGCACTTCAAACCTGTCGTGTGGGATCTGTCATCAATGAGTGTATGCCTGATGCCCCATTTAAAATAATAACTGATAAAATTATTACTCGACATTTTGAAAAGAGCACATCCATAATCATTTATGTAGAAAATTGCTCAGGCGTAGGCAAACAGACATTGATAAATCTCATCGACGCCCTTTCTTCTTTGGAAGTGACAAAGGTGGTACTGTGTGCATTCCCATATAAGAATACAATGAATAGAGGGCAAAAAAGAGCCACCTATAAATTAAATATGTACATGTACAACATGACATTACGAAGTACGAAAATACGCTACTTTGACACGAATGTATATAACACCTTTGACATTTATTACTCTAATGTTGACATGATTTATGAAATTGCTAAATCATTAGCTTCTTTTATATTAGAATCTGTTATAAGCAATATAACAGAAGTAAGAATATGTAATGTTGACACCGTAACGATTAGTACTCGTACTAATAAAATGCATGACACCACTGACAAGGCACTATGTACACACGATACTTTTGTATCAAATTTAAACTGCCGCAACCGACAACAGGAAAGCACGGCTTAAAATTGATGCACCAAAATATGCAAGGCTTTTCTGGCAAACAATTAGAACTAGAAATGTTTCTAGAACAGAGTAATATAGACGTACTATGTATGACAGAACACTGGCTGCAAGAGTGTGCTATGCAGTTCAGTATACCAAATTATAAAATAATCAGCTGTTTCAATAGACAGACTAGAACTCGAGGTGGTTCCTTAATACTAGTAAAAGATGGTTTTAAGTGTAAAGAACGAAAGGATGTTGTTAGTCTCTCTAGTGAGATGAATGCTGAAGTCTCGTGTGTTGAGATGGAAAAATATATAATTGTTAGTGTGTATAGGCGGGGCGAAGGAGAGTTTGAAATCTTTGAGACAGTCATGGAACAAGTACTTCAACTGGCATCAAGAAACAAGTCCAAACGCATCATAGTTTGTGGCGACTTTAACGTAGATCTATTAGACCAAGCAAACCGCTCTATACGCACTAGGACCTTAGCAGTATTTAAGTCTTTCAATATGTGCAATGTCTTTCTGGAGCCTACACGAATATCGGCTACCTCCGCTACCTGTATAGATAACGTCTTCTGTGAATGTAGTATCTACGATAAACAAATAGTTAACGCATTAAGTTCAGACCACACGGGTCAGATGGTAGTTTTTGAGGAAATTAATGCGGAAAAACCCGTTAAAATTTTATGTAGACCAGTGACTTTGAAGAAGATGGAAAAATTTCGAAATAGACTTGTGTCAAGTCTGCCTTCAACACCTTACTGTGAAGATCCGAACACACTATATTCCAACTTCTTCCAAGTTATATCTACGGAATTCGAAAATGTGTTTAATCTGACCGAAGTGAGAAATAATAATAAAATAAAGTTCTCTGAATGGGCTTCAGAGGAATTAAGACAGAGTAGGTCCAAACTATATGAATTGTATGAACAAAAATCTTATGACCACAGTCCGGAATTTGTCACCCTTGTCAAAAATTGTTCTAATAATTTTAGGAAAGAATGTCATAAAGCCAAATGCTTATATTTAAATAATCAAATTACAGTTTCGGGTGACAAAATTAAAACTATATGGAACATTATTAAAAAAGAGACAGGCAAGGTCAGGTGTAGTGAATCTAGTTTTAATTTAAAAGTTAATGGTAAATTACTCTCATCTAACGAGGACGTTGCTAACGCATTTGAAAAGTTCTTCAGTACTATACCCATAATAACAACAGAAGCACTACCATCCTCTTCTGAAAAGTCTTTAGATTACTTGGTTGAAAATGTTCCCCAACACAAGAGTGGCTTCAACTTCAAACCAATAGACTCTCTAACTATATTTAAAACATTCAAACTTCTAAACGTTAAAAAGACTGAAGATCTATGGGGCATGTCGGTTAAAGTAGTTAAATCTGTAATTGATGTGATTGCTCCGTACATGGCAATCATGTTCAATAGTTGTATAGCAGAAGGTATTTTTCCTGACCTCATGAAAATGAGCAGATTAATACCACTTTTCAAATCCGGTAGCCAGGAAGACCCTGCGAACTTCAGACCTGTATCTGTTTTGCCAGTGTTGAGCAAAGTGTTTGAAAAGGTGATACTAAATCAACTACAATCTCACTTTAACGCATCAGGGCTACTCCACAAAAAACAATTTGGTTTCACTAAAGGCAGATCAACAACTGACGCCGGAGTAGCACTAGTACAACACATCTATAGTGCGTGGGAGGGATCACAGGATGCTGTTGGTGTATTCTGTGATCTTTCCAAGGCCTTTGACTGTGTGGATCATCAAACCCTTCTGCTCAAACTGCAACACTATGGTATTAAAGACAATGCTTTAAAATTAATGGAATCATATCTTGGAGACAGAGTACTAAAAGTAGATATAAATAGAAATAAGTCTACCGGAACGCATATGAATATTGGTGTCCCCCAAGGCTCTATTCTGGGTCCGTTCCTTTTCTTAGTTTACGTGAATGACCTGCCGTATATGGTGGAGAAAATGACTCAGATTGTACTATTTGCTGATGACACATCCATTATCTTTAAGGTGAAAAGACAACAAGAAATTCTAGACGATGCAAATAGTACGCTCTCTCATGTGTTAAGTTGGTTTAATGTAAACAACCTTTTATTAAACTCGAAGAAGACAAAATGTATCAAATTCTGTTTACCGAATGTGCGGCAGGTGGACACGAGTGTAAGCATAGGAACGGAAAGACTAGACCTCGTTGAAGAAACAATTTTCCTTGGAATCACTATAGACTCGAAACTTCAATGGGGTCCTCATGTAACTAGTCTCTCACGAAGACTTAGCTCAGCTGCTTATGCGGTCAGGCAAATCAGACACATCACAGATGTAGGAACTGCCAGATTGGTTTACTTTAGTTATTTCCATAGTATTATGTCTTACGGAATACTTCTTTGGGGGAGAGCGGCAGATATAAACACAATATTTGTCTTACAAAAAAGGGCCATTCGGGCTATCTATCAACTAGATGCTAGGCAATCACTAAGGGACAAATTCAAAAATATCAATATACTTACTGTTACCTGTCAATACATTTATGAAAATATCATGTATACCAGAAAAAACATAGGTTTATTTAAGACTTTAGGTCATAATCATAGTATTGGCACTAGAAATAGAAATAAGATTGCTATGCCCGCGTTCAGACTCAGTAAGGTTGCTCACTCTTTTATGGGAGTATGTGTTAGTTTTTATAATAAAATACCTAATGAAGCAACGGACCTACCAGAAAGGAGGTTCAAAAACTATGTCAAAAACGGCCTATTGAAGAAGTCATATTACAGTGTAAAAGAATATTTAGATGACAAAACTGCATGGTCTTTACCATCTCAGCGCACAGAAATCCAAAGAGGGGCGATGGACTGAGTCAGTACGTCTCTCCTCGGTGTATTTCCTTAGACTTAAGTAGAAATACATAACATTGTATTTTTAAGGCTCTGATATTTTAAAAGAGGTACGGGGGAGGTTTCTTGCCCTTCTTTGCTCCATCCCTAAGCCCACAACTTCCGAACGGGCGGTAGTATACAAAAATATTAATATTATATTGACGTTGACTAAGTAATATGTATGATTTTATGGTCAATAAAAATTTTGAACTCTGAACTCTGAACATAATCTAGCCTAGTTTCATACCCCTGCTTACCTGTAAAATTCTATTCGACTTCCAAACTCCGATGAAAGAACCTCCTGTGCCTCCACTTTACTACTACTTTACAAAGGGTAAAATAGATTTGAAGGCCCTGTCTAACTAACCCATCGCTGTAACTATGGATATAAGGCTTTCTCAAGAAAATACTCAATTTTTACCGTCATTTCAGATCAGTAGACTCAGTGCTAGAGAGCGACGGGAACGCGCTACCGCCATCTAGTTGGCGCCCCGGGAACCAGCTGCTAGCTTACCTACATGAACACAAGTAGGTATAGGCAGGGGGGTTTCACTTCGCTGAGCAGGTATCTACGGCCGGCTATACGCACCAGTCGGTCTTTGTCACATGCTTGTCGCTCGGCTCACGGTGCGCGGGCTAACCGAAAACAACGACGCCGAAAACAACTGAGTGCTATTCGTAACCCTGCGTGATCGGCATCGTGTCAGCGGTGTCTAATGGAATATGAACGCTCGTGTCATACGATAAGTTTAAATTTCGCATGCGAGCATTATGCAGTAGCATAGACAAATATTTTTTGCACCTAAACATGACTTTTGTTCGGGAGTGATCCTTTTGTACGTAGTACTATCAGTTATTCTGTGGTATAAGTACCGACAAATATAGGAAGTCTACAGTTCTTCATCCGTTTTACAAAGTATTGATATATTTACAACTTGACTAAACAAGGTCAACATAAAAGGTAGGTACCTTGCCGATTCCAACGATCTTTTGGCTTGCAGTGACAGGTGGAACTAACGCTTTTTGACAGGTACGTTGCATTGGCGCCTCCCTGTAAACGTCACTCACGCGCCAAAATATCGTTGGATGACTGTACTTAAACATAAACCTATTTTCCAATTCTAAACAGCTTTGCCTCTTTGGCCACAGACCTGTCTGTAATTTACGTATTTCGTGTTATATATAATATTCCCCTTAATCCCACGTGGCCAGGTCCCGCGTGAATCGCCTAGTGAATCTGCCGGCGCAACGCAACCTCTTCGCATCGTGTTCCGACGACGGCACCGTGCGGCTGTGGGACGTCGCCCGGATGGAGGGGCAGGCGTACATTAACAAGTAGGTTATTTTATTAATATTACGAGCCTACTATGTCCCATTGCTGGGCACAGGTCTCTCTCTCTCTCTCTCTTCCACTCTATCCGATCCTGAGCGGTCTCCCTCCAGTCCTTGTCCCATAGACCCAACTCATCACAGCATCTCTTCCTGGGTCGGCCACGCTTTCTCGTAGCATTCTCTTAGCCCAGTGCGGTGGAACAAGTAGGTAGCAGGAGAAAAATTACTTTGGCGCGTAGGAAAAATGTTATTGGCGCTCGTTGGGAAGAATTTTGGTGGAGAGTAAAAATGACTTTGGATTGGCGCTCTTTGACATCTATATTGCCACAGTGTAAATTCGCTTTGGCGCTCTTTGAACAGTATGTTTTTACTCAAAAAATTACTGTGGTGCATACTGACAAGTTTGCAATATTACTCTAGCGCTCATTTTCAAGTATGATGTGGCCCATTATACTCACTCGTGGGAGTGAGATAAAGTGAAAAGTAGCGCGGAACAGACAGGGACGATCGCATTCTCTCAGCGACCAGAATATAATAATGGCGTATAATAAGCACGTAAGCGTAGTTAGATAAATTAAACGTTTGTTATTTGAAAATTGGCGCACTTGAATACTGTTGGCGCAGCGCACATCAACGAGCATGTTGGCGCATATTAACCTAACCTTTAGGCTTGCTCCCCCGCTTTAGCTTCATTATGACATGAAGTCGGAATGAGGTTGGGTGAACGTGAAATTATGTCCTGGCGGTTAATTACACATTTGATGGTAACTTCAGGTCGAAGGCGATGTACAACCGCAGCGCTGGCGCAGTGTTGTCGCTGGCGTCGTGTGAAAACGGACAATCACTCGTCGCCTCCACACAGGAGGGATCCATATTTGTTCTGAGGTAACACTAAGTTATGGGTTTCACAAAAGCAGGTAGGTTACTATCAACTCTTATAGCAGGACCTAAACCGGGCAGTTTTGCTTTTTCAATACTAAAATGTTATGAATTTGTATTAAAAAAGCAGAACTGCCCGGTTCAGGTCCTGCTATAAGAGTTGATAGTAACCCACCAGGCAGGTAGAGGATGGATGAATCTTATGGAAGGTCTTCTATACTCCTATCTTACGAACTTTTGGGACACACTAAAATGGGAATCCCTTCCCTTACCCTCCCTTAAAGCGCGGTGCCAGTGTAATGGGCACCTTTAGGCCGGTAGGCTTCTTATGGAGTTTTTTTTAACCGACTTCACAAAAGGAGGAGGTTTACAATTCGTCTGGATATATATATTTTTTATGTATGTACACCGATTACGCCTAGACGGATGGACCGATTTGGAAAATTATTTTTTTGTTTTAAATGGTTTACCTTCCCATTGTACCCATTGACACCAGGTCAGGATCTGATGATGGGATCCTGGAGAAATCGAGAGAACTCTTTAAATATTATAGGCCGACCTATACTGATTTATGTGTTTTTCATAATAACTCCTGCAAATGCACATGGTAAGCATAATTTTGTGATGCGGAACTGATGATGAAGACCACACATGGCCACCAGAACTGCTCAATGCTGGGTACAAATACAATACGGGCAACGCATAGCCTATACCGGTGGACCTAGAGCCATGAAACTTTGTACAGGGGTTCCTTATGTAGCTTAGGGTAGCACGAAGATGGAATTTGATAAAATTAATTCCCCAGGGGGGGGGAATACTGGGGTTACAGTTTGTATTAAACTCAAAAGCACTTGACATTGGTTTCTAATCAATTAGGGTCTGTGGAAGTCGGTTTTTTTAAGTTTACTTTTTGTTTCAATTATTGTTTAATTATTTTGATTTTTTTGTTTTTGAGCGGAATATCTGTTGTGGCTCAGACTGGACGGCGCGCGGCTGTCGCTCTCGCAGGGCCGGCAGGCGGAGGCGGGCGCGGGCGGGGCGCTGGGCTGCGCGGGCGACGTCATCGCGTACACCGCGCCGCCCTATCTGCTCGGCTGGGACCTGCGCGCGCCAGGTGCGTTGTCCCACTGCTGGAATAGGATTCCAAGAGCTCTGGCTTAAGGGCGGGCCTTTGGCAATCAGAACTTAGAATTTCGTCCCTAACTTATGTTTAGAAAAAAAAAACTGAAAATCTGTTTGTCCCAATGTTTTATTTTACAATAACGCATCGTATCTGAATTTGTGTGCTTGTTATTTATCTAATCATTATAAAAATGGCACAGTATGTTCCTCAGTTAGACTTGCTTAGCTTGGCTTTAACGTTTTTTTATATATTTTTTATTTCCTCTAAAAATAAGTTAAGGATGAAAAATTTAATTGAGTTGAGTATAGTGTTCAGTCAGTTCATGTAGCAACTAAAAAAAACATGTAGCAAATTAAAAAAAAAACAGCGAGTCACGCCAATCGAACGCAACTCCCTCCTAGGTAACGCGTGGAAGCTCCAAGGCGACCTGAAGCAGGGCGCCTTCACCTGCCTGCTGATAGACCACAGCGGGTACCTCGCGGTCGGCACCTCCAGCGGGACCGTCGCCGTGTGGGACCTGCGCTTCCAGCTGCCGGTCACCTCGGTCACGCATCCCAACTGTGAGTTGCGGAATAACAGAGTTAACAGTAACAGAATAACAGAGTTAACAATGGCTATATTGAGATTTTTTTAACATGGCAAATAGCGGACTGTTTCTTGCGAAAAAATATATTACGTGATATTTGCCGAGACCCCCCCCCCCCCCCCTCTCCCCAACGTGGGATAAGATGAGATTCGGCTCGACCCCCTCTCCCCTGAACGCCTCACGTAATTAATGGACGCCCCCATAGCTAGCAAGTTGTATCAAGAGAGAGAAGATGTGTTGAGACAGGGGGAGGGAGCTTAACACTATCGCGGTCAGTGACTTCTATAGAAGTCCTCCTCCAAAGACGTGCAGTGACGCGAATGCTACAGAAATCGTTATTGTATTGGCTTTTTTGGAAGGAACTTCTCTAGAATTCGCATTTCCTTTGCAGTTACAGGGAAGTTCAGGGAGCCCTACTCTTTGTGTCTATTTGAGAACTTCCACTGGTTGGATAGTGACACGTTAAGAATGTTTTTTCACACATACAGTGGTGGTCATATAATTACAGACACTGAAAGCGTATTAAATTACCTTAGCTATTCCTCTTTATATTTTTTATCAGACTATTAATGGAACTTTATACACAACTTAAAAATGTTTGTGTATGTATCGTGTAATGTTAAAACGAAATAGCAGCAACAAAACTTGTCTATTCCTTATCTTTATTCGGTTTATCCTAATTGCAAGCTGAAATAACTTACAAAGATATGGCCATATAATTAAAGACACTACATTTGCTTGGAGGAAATAAAATAAAAAAGTTCGTTATTATAAAATTATCTTTATTCAGCAAAATTCCTAACACATTTACGAAACATTCCGGTAGGTATCAATATTTTGTCGCATGTCCTTTGGCAGAAATGACAGCATGACATCTTCTGGGTATGGAAGCGATCAATTTTGTACAAGTTTCTACCGGAATTCGCTCCCATGCTTCTGTAAAAGCTGTGTAAAGTTGATCCACGTTTGATGTCCGCTTTGTCGCCACTGTCTTCTTCACCTGGTACCACAAATTTTCTATTGGATTTAAATCCGGACTGTACGGGGGCCAATCCAAAACCGTCACAGACTGGTTCCTTAAGAAGTCTTTTACTACGTTTGCAGTGTGTTTCGGATCATTATCCTGTTGGAAAGTCCAAATGACCGGTAAATATTGCTCAGCATAGGGCAACATGGCTTGTTCTAATATATTCTTGTACTGGAACTTATCCATGTTGCCTTCTATTTTCCTTACAGGTCCAACACCAACTGCTGAAAAACAGCCCCACACTTTGATATTTCCACCCCCATGTTTGACTACTTTCTTGGTATACTTTGGATCCATTTCTTTGTTCGGAGGGCGTCTAACATATTGTTTTCCGTCAGAATTGATCATATTTATTTTTGTTTCATCAGAAAAAAGCACATATTTCCACTCTCGTTCTGTCCAGTGTTCATATTTTTTTGCAAACGCTAATCTTGCCTTAACATTTTGCTTTTTCAAAAGTGGCACCTTCCGAGACACTCTTCCGTGCAAGTTTGCCTCACATAGTCTCCGTCTAATTGTTCTTGCAGACACACCCTTCGACCTTCCTGCACCAAACATCTCCGAACGTATCAGTTCTGATCCCTTGAACGGATCTTTTTTTGCCAACAATACCATCTTAGAGTCTTCCCGCCGAGTAGTTTTTCTTGGTCTCGGTTTTCTAGGTACGTTTTCGGTTGTGTTGAACTTCTTGAAATGTTGTACAGCATTCATAACCATGTCCTTAGAACAGTTCAAGTGGTTTGCTATGTTTCTGTATGACCAACCTCTCCTATGAAAGTTCAAAATAATCTTCCTAGTGGACGAATCACAACTTTTGTTTTTTCCCATATTTATTGGTTTTAAACGTATTAATTTTAATGTCAAATGTTAGGGGTTTTAGGCAATATCGACTATTTAGGAACGATTTAGGAAAATACGCGACAAAACAAAGAAAAACAGAATGTCGTTTTATTTTATTTTTTCAAATATAGAACACAAATTTTATTGTCTTTAATTAGCTGGCCAGCTGCAAGTTTGTTAAAAAAGTTTGTCTTACGTTCCCACAGTGAACAGTGTCTAAACTACTAATGAACATAAAAATTTTTTGTCCCACATTTATGGAATACAATGTCGTGTATTGTTTGATAACAAATAAACAAGATTAAATTACCGATTTCCGCTAATGGTACTACCATAACTAAGTTTTTTGTGGTCAATGAGGGGGTGTCTTTATTTATGTGACCACCACTGTACATGGGAGCAAGCGAGACATTCGATTTTCCATCTCGCTTTCTTTTGCAGTATACGCACCTGAAATTCGTATGACGTATCTGTAAATTGACACGACTCTTATATATATTCTTATATAGTACTAGAACCTATATATAGGTAACAAGTATTCATTTGTATAACTATAGGCGAAAACTTGTAATTGGCTTAGACATAAGCACTCTCCTTTTATTCAAATATTAATCATAAGCTGTAAGTTTTCCGAATAAGAAAAATAAATAAATAAATAAATATATGTATTCGATTTTTTTCCATACAAAATTATAGTGTCCAAAACGTACGAACTAAGTTAAGAGGTAGATTTAATGAGTTTCGGCCAATCACGTACCGCAGGAAACTGAGCATTAGTAATTCAGGTACCTAATTTAACTCTTCAGAGATATTTCGCTTGTTTAAATACTAGCCGTTGTGTGATGCAGGCGAGCGCATCCGCCGCCTGCTGCGCTGTCCGGGCTCCGGCTCGCAAGTGTGGGCGCTGGCGGCGCGCGACGCGGGCGCCTGGTGCCTCGAGACCGCGCAGCGCACGCGCACGCTGTGGCCCGCCGCGGACGCGCACCCGCCGCTGCAGTACGCCGCCAACGTGAGCGCACACATACACCCACACACACCTAGCGACGCGACGCGGACGAGCAAGGGAAAAAAGGCGGACCGAGTTCCTTCTTTCGCCCTGTAACGGGTTCCTAATAGGCTTGTGGCCAAGGTAATCCAATAAATCTAGGAACAAGTCTTAAGTTGAAGCATTATGTACAAAATGGCTTGACATTCTCAGAATTGTATAGCAGATACATTTTATAAAGTCAATTTTGTGCAAAAAAAAAAGATATCATTTGATGGCACTTTTACATGACGTCATTCTGTTGTTATTTCATAGAACTCAGGAACAAAAGTTCCGTTTTGACAGTTCATAAAAAGTATCTATTTTGTTTGACTTGACAGGCCACAAGTCTATTGGTGAGAAAGAATAGTCTTTACGGAATTATGAAGTATCTGTATTTCAAATAAAGGCACAAGTACTCGTATGTTACACAAGAGACGGGAGACGCAGTTGATACTGCTTACATTGCAACATGTTACATACCCTACAGCCCTAATTAGGGAAACTTATTATGTTGGCCTAAAACATAAAACTTATTATGAGGCAGAAAGTGCACTCGTTCAGGGCAATGTAATAGCCCTCTGCAATGTCGTGCCCCCAGGCGTCGCACTACCTAGGCGCGGCGTACGCCGGCTCCTGCGACGGCGGCAGCTTCATCGTGACGGGCGGGTCCGACCAGCGGCTGCGCTACTGGGACCTGGACCGGCCGGAGGACTCGTACGTGCTGCTGCCGGCTGCGGGCGACCCGCGGAACCCGGCAGAGGGCGTCAAGTATAGGTGTGGACTGGTATACTTATGTTGCGTGAACAATTTGTATGTGTATGCCATTGCGTAAAGATCCCGTACTTTGAAATCTTATTAATGCATGTCTATCCATTTTAACTTTGTCCCAAAGTTAAATTGGTAAAATCAATAACAAGGTGTAAACTCTGGCCGCTGAGAAAATGTGATCCTGACACATGTCTGACCCGCACTACTTTTCACTCTATCTCACTCCCATAAAGGGGATAACATCCGAAACTGACATGTGTCAGGATCGCATTCTCTCAGCGGCTAGACTATAGTCATATTTTAGGAGGTTGTTAAGGACATCATCCTGAACAACTTTCACTATGAAACCGATTTGATCAGAACACCTTTTGTTTATCACTTATCCAGTGAGTTTCTCTGCTCAAATCGGTTTCATAGTGAATGTTGTTCCAAATGGTGTCCCTAAAATATGACATACTTTACATAAAATTCTGAATTAATTTCATTAATTCATCACTCAGTTCTATCAGCACTCAACCTGTCAACAAATGTTATAAAACCTCATCCCTCCCAGGAGCCGCATCATCGACGGCACAACCGTCATCCAGGAGGTGCCCAAGCAGCCCGCAGCCCCGGCCGCCATCATCGACGACAACATCTACCGGGCGGTCGAGAGCCGCTCGTGGCACCACGCGACACCCATCACCGACCTCACCATGGCGATGGGTGGCAAGTGCTATCTGGTCAGCTCGAGCGCCGAGGGGGTTATTAACGTGTGGAAGTAGGCTGGAGGTATACAGGGTGTAACAGAAAGGTGTAGTCATATTTTAGGGGGTTGTTAGGGACATGATTCTGAGAAACTTGCGCTATGAAACCGATTTGATCAGAGCAACTTTAATTTTCACTTCTCTATACAAATCACCTGACCGCCCGGAGCAAAACGTGGAGCAATGAAAAAAAAGTTGCTCTGATCAAATTGGTTTCATAGTAAAAGTTGCTCAGAATGGTCTTCCTAACAAGTCTAACAACCCCCTAAAATATGACTACACCCTTCAGTTACACCCTGTATAGGAATTCTTGCGAAGCTGCACATACTACATTTTGATGTCTATGGCTACAACGTTAAACCAGCTAGAACGAATTCTGAATGTTGGATAGAATGATAAGGTTAACTCGGCAAATGTTTGCCTACTTGCTATAATTTAGCGCAGGCCAAGTCTGGCCAAGCCCCTATACTACATTGACGACAAGATGTTATCAAAACTAGGAAATATGTTTTATAATAGTCCTATATTATTTGCTCATCAAGTTGTACTGCTATAAAACATAGAAATTATATCTTAATATGTAAATAGTTAAACTAATTTAACAATTTTTACTGTGATCATTGTCATAGGATAGTATGTTTTTCTATTAAATGTTATAAATTGTTCTCTCTCCTCTCACTTACTTAAGAACTACCCTTACAGTACATAAAACTAACTACAACTACTCAAACCGTTCATATCTCTTACACATTCTACCTCTTGCTAGAGCCTCCCTTTTTACTTGTATCATCATCCGGAATATCTTCAAGTAACTTCTCCAGATCAATTCCTTCAAACTTGGGATTCTGCGTGTTGTTTGAAGCGTGGGCTAGAAATAATTCCTTCAAGAACTGCAACTCTTTGGTGAGAGTCTTCACTTTTTCCTCCAACATTTGGTTTTCGGCCTTGAGCTTGCTGACTCGACTGAATGTTTCCTGTGTTCGCTGCTTGGACTTGAATCTGCTTTTTTTCACTGCCTGCGGACAATCAATAAGGAATAGGTTTTTGGTGGCAATGTGATTGCGAATTGAGGGTTGGAGTGTAGATAAGGGGGCGCAAAGAAAAAATAAATAAATGAAATTTATTTCACACACAAGAACAAGAGAATAACAATAACTTATAGGAACATTTGGGTAGGAGCTCTTGCAATAGCTCATAAACATTCTTACATAGCAAGGCTTGTGTACTTTGTGAGTTGTTTTGGTGAGTAGATTAGTGCTCTCCGTACTAGTGTAAAGGAATCATCTATGGTGCAATAGAGAAATTACAATTACGCATACCTCATTATTCCTGTCCCTTCGTTTTCTGTAGTCTTCGTCATCGTCGTCCTCCACGTCGCTGACACCACACCGCCCTTTCTTAGAAGGCGGCATCTCGGGGCTGTTGTCGTAGATCATCAATGCAACTTGCAGTCTATCATGTAGCCACTGGGTCTGCTACAAACAACCTGAAAATGACGCAATGTTTTTAGGAATTTTATCACCCAGTTGCAGAGGAGACATACAGAAATGTGCGACAACGTAAAACTTACAGAAGTCTGGCGGTTTCGAGGGAACAAAGGCTCAGATTTGATTAGGTTTAATATTGCGCAATTTGTTATTTTGAGGAAATCACATCACAACAAAACAAATCCGTTTCGATTTCGAAATTTTCGAGAGTCTAGTCGAGCGAACAGCGAACCAGCGAGCGAATCAGCGAACGAAACGAACATGAATGACATTGACAATACAAATGTCAAAAAAAAAGTACACGGTGTATTTATTATCTCAATGCACACGAGTTACGGACGTGATATCGGTGGCGAATTGGCGATTTGACCATAAAATCATACAGATTGCTTAGTCAACGTCAATATAATATTAATATTATATTTAAATCTCACATTATGAATCTGCCCATTGTTTGACAGATATCGAGGTTGCTCTAGATTGCATTGGCCTATTTGAAATACCCTTTAGGCACGTTTCAGATCTTCCCGTTTTTTTTAATCTTGCGCGAGAGGCGGGAGAGTCTAGAAATGTCATATGTTGATTATCAGGGTCTATTGAGTTTGTGAAATAAAACATTGTACAATACTCACTCTTAAAATGCTGTATTTTCCTTGAGGTCACAATACAGAAATACACTTCTACTTGTATTTTACGATCACAATCACCCAGCAAACTCTACAGAGGACTGACTGACTCGGCAGAGGACAAGAATACGAATGCCGGCAAAAGTGGCGTCGCATGCCTTGCTTTTTATTCCGGAAGTTAGTTGAATTTTATAAAATGTAAATGCGCGCCACTTTTGCTATTCTTATTTTAAAATTTATCAAAACTGAACAATAAAATGTTGTAAGCACATAGACGTTTTAAGATAATTTCTAAAGCTACAATAATAATTACTCAAGCGCCGCATGCCTTCCATTCTTTACCGGAAGTTGGTTTTATTTTATAAAACGGAAATGCGATGCCTTCCATTCTTTACCGGAAGTTGGTTTTATTTTATAAAACGGAAATGCGGCGCCATCTGTATTATTTGCATTTGAAAATTATGTTAAACTAAACAATAAAATACCGTAAACAAATACCATTTTTAGATAAACTTTGAGAATAACAATTACAAAATAAGTATTGAATTGTTGTTGATAACAGTCGGCCATCTACATTTTTGTACGACCTCGTACAAATAAACTATATAAAATAATAACTCGTTACAGAAATAAACAAATGCAAATCCTTATTAATAAACAAACAAATACAAATCCTTAATAATCAAACAGACTCAAATATTGCAATGCCTTACTAAACTATAATAGTACAAATACAAGCTTTATTTACTTTATTTCCTAGTAAGTTCGTAAACACAATACAATTTCTACACCAAATCTAGAAAAGATTATTAATTATCCATTCATTACATATTATATTATTTTAATCAGTTGCTTACGGACCAGGGATGTCCTAAATAACAAACATTAGCAGGACCAGGGATGTCCAACATAACAATTTAGAAGGACCAGGGATGTCCAGAGTGACAAAATAATTGGACCAGGGATGTCCAGTATGACCAGGGATGTCCAACTTACTAATTTATCCGGACCAGGGATGTCCAACATAATAATTTAGCCGGACCAGGGATGTCCAACACAATAATTTAGCCGGACCAGGGATGTCCAGAGTCACAAATTAATAAGACCAGGGGTGTCTCGTAGGACCAGGGATGTCCAAAGTACTAATCTACTCTACTATTCAATTACACCTTGAACGAATGCCATAGGCAAATAAAGGTAACATATCACGTTAAGCATGGCAGTGTTATGTTTCCTCTTCGGTGGAATCACTAGTGCTTTTCATATCATCATCATGCGGTCTGCTAAAACTGAGCCAAGGCTTAATCTTGTCGACAGCTACAACGGTAGAAAACCTTCTGCCCCCCTTTTGTGTTAATGGAGTGTCTTCCACTTGAAAACGGTCATGATCGAGTATTACAGAGATCTTGTAAGGACCTTGGAATTTTGGTATAAGCTTTTTGCTTTGTCCAGTTGCGGGCACCTGCCGTTCCAATCTTACCAGATCACCGACTTTGAATTTGTAGGGCTTGCATCGTCGTTTATCAAATGACGTTTTCTGATTTTGTTGATTACCTTGTATATAGATGTTAGTCTTTTGGCGCATATCTGATCTATCTCGGTCTAGTGACTTATTTTTGGTAGCGGTATCGGACAGTTCCGCCAGTATCTTACTGTCACTGGAACCGGGTGGCCTGATTCCAAAGAGCAATTCAGATGGAGTTCGGTTGATGCCTCTGTTAAAAGTATTGTTAAGACCCCACTGAATGTCAGGTAGGTGGTCATCCCATTTGCTATCAGACGTGCCAATTGACTTTGCCGTTAAAGCATCAACAATAACTTTGTTGTAACGTTCTACCTGTCCGTTTGCCCGGGGCGTAGCAACGGCATTAAGCACATGTTTAATTCCCTTTTCTTCCATAAACCTTTTGAAAGAACTACTGGTAAAAGAAGTCCCTCTGTCAGAAATTAGCCTGCGGGGTACCCCAAATATGCCTATATAATCTTTGATGACCTTGATGCTTGAAGACGATTTAGTATTTCGAACCGCTTTAAGGTAGATATATTTTGTGTAAGCGTCAATTATCACGAGAATATGCATGTTTCCCTTGCTGCTCCGGACAAACGGACCGACATGGTCAATGTGTAGAGTGTCAAACGGTACATCAACCTTTTCAATAGGGTGAAGGTAACCTGACTTTTTGCCCCCTGAGGCCTTCGAATAGGCACATTCAAGACAAGAGGTTACGTATTTCTTAACGAAATGTCGCATTTTAGAAAACCAGTACGACGATTTGATTTTTTCCAACGTCTTGTCCACTGAAAAGTGACCAATATCGTCGTGGTTTAATTTAACTACCTGCCATCGAACTCCTTTGGGTACAACCCACCTATCACCATCTGACGTCACCCTAAACAGTTTGTGTCCCTTGATTTTATAATTGGTTTTAATGTCTACAACATCATCAAGGTTCGGGTTCTTGAGAGTCGCGATGATCCGTTGTATCTCTGCATCAGCGTTTTGTACTGTGGCGAGCCAATCCTCACTACCAACACTTCTAACGTCCATAACACGGGAATCAGGGATGGGATTTCGACTAAGTGCGTCTACGTGAGCCATAGATGCGCCTGCTCGGTACTCTATGTCGAAGTTATATTCCTGCATTTGCTCCCACCATCTGGCCACTCGCGGTAACATATCTCTCTTCTGAAACGTCGCCCGTAATGAGTTGCAGTCGGTTACAATTTTGAATTTTAGTCCAATAAGGTAAACTCGAAACTTTTGAAGAGAGGATACAACCGCGAGTGTCTCTAGATCGTAGGACGTGTAATTTTGTTCTTCAGGGGTAGTTTGACGACTAAAATACGCGACAGGCCTAAGAGCACCAGCCTCATTACGCTGCATTAATATGCCAGCCACACCAATTTTGCATGCGTCTGTGTGGAGTTCAGTATCTGCCAGTGGGTTGTACAGCGCCAGAGTAGGTTTCTCTATTAATTTATTTTGAAGATCTCTAAAAGCCTTTTCTTGATCCGACCCCCAGACCCAAACAACATCCTTCTTAAGAAGGTGTGTGAGAGGTTTTGCTATTACTGAAAACCCAGGCACAAATCGCCGGAAAAAACTCGCTAATCCGATGAACTGCCGCACATTGTGTTGATTTTGAGGTACTGGGAATTTCTCTACAGCTTCAATTTTCTTTGATCCGGGCCGAATACCATCTTTTGTAATCTCAAACCCAAGGTAATCTACAGTGTGGCCAAAAAACAAGCACTTTGAAAGTTTAAGAGTTAGACCTGCTTCAGCAAATAGTTTAAGGACGTTTTCTAGCCTACATAATCCCTCAGAAAAGTCCCTCGCGGGAATGATCACATCGTCTAAGTAAGCTAAAGCTTCTTTGTACCGAGCAGAACCTAGAACCTGATTCATTATACGTTGGAAGTTTGCAGGGGCATTTGCTAAACCAAAGGGCATCCTTGTGAACTCAAAATGCCCATCTGGTGTCACAAACGCCGTTTTAAATCTGTCATCTTCACGTATAGGGATTTGGTAATAACCCGATGCCAAATCGAGCGTGGTGTAAAACTGATGCCCAGCCAACAAATCCAGTTGGTCGTCTATCAGTGGCATGGGGTAGTTTTCTTTAACAGTCTTTTTATTAAGGGCGCGGTAGTCAATGCATAGCCGATACTCTCCTGTCTTTTTTCGTACTAGCACAATAGGACTCGCGTAGGATGAAGTGCTGGGTTGAACTATCCCATTCTCCAAGAGTTCTGAAACCATGTCTCTAAACACTTCCTTTTCTTTGATTGATAACCTGTATGGTCTATATACTACGGGAGTATCGTCACTTAGACTTATCGACATTTCACCTGCGGACGTGCTACCCAGCTCAGATAGACTAGAAGCGAAGCAGTGTCTATATCTATTAAGAAGAGAAAGCAACTGTTTTTTCTGCTCGGGATGCACTCCATCACCGATCCGAACTTCAGCGTCCGTTAAGTAAGAAGTATTATTTTTGACATTCAAAACTCGCATGATTCGTTTGCAAGATGTTCCGTCTTCCTGAGCCTGATGGCCACGGGCCACCCTATAACCCTTTGGTAACGTAACGACTTCGTTATTCGGGATGCTAACCACAATTTGACCAAACCCTTCTCTTATTGTAAATAGGCCTGAAGGTACAGAGAACCTTACATCTGAAACGAGACGCAGTCCTCCCTCGATGTACACTTCGCCTGACGTTACAGGTTCCGTGTAAACGTCGATTACAGATACTCCAGACACAGCGGTATTTTCCAATATAAATAACTTGACCTTGGGGTCATCCTTCACATCGCAATTGATCTGCAGTAACTGTAATGCATCACTCGTCTTATAAACGGCTACGTGGGGTTGCTCCGTAAAGGACTGTCCTATCATGACTGGCACTTGCATTACTTCGTCCGGTACTATAAACAAATCCACATCGGCCTTAACTTCGTCGATCACTACACAGACACGACGTTTTCCTAGTGCTCTGACTGCAGAGTTTCCAAACCCTCTAAGTGTAGGGAGCTCATGATTATCGGAATCACAGCCTAACTTGTGAAAATCCGATTGCCTTACCATGCAACACTCGCTTCCGAAGTCTATAAACGCCTCAAAAGGAAGGTTGTTAATTTCAATAACTTTGTGATATTTATCACCAAAATTACAGTTCCTTGAAACGGCCAACACGCTTTTGTCTGAGGGTAGAGGTTGCTTAGAAAAACATTTTTCAGCATCGTGCCCGTGTTTTTGGCATTTACTACATTTTTTTATTGGTTGAGAGCATTGATTAATTGTGTGGCCCTCCTGCTTGCAGTTGAAGCAGCGGGGACCCCTAACTACTGGATTCGATTGGGAGTCAAGGGTTTGTTTGTTGGTATATGTTTGTCCTTTGATCTGTTTACGTTCATTGAGAGGCCGGACGTTCCTAGCATTCCTCAAGTATGCAAGTAACTTCTCAGGACTATCGTACTGGACCGCCTCTGCCCCTAGCCGTACAGAACGATCATCTATCCCGTGTAAGACACATTCTACAGCGCGCCTACCTTCTATACCGCATCTATTTATTAGTGCAGTTTTATCATAATAATAAGTCTCCAGTGAATCACCAAATCGGGCACGCCTAGCCAACATGTCACCCAACATTTGCCCATAATTTTCTTCAGAAGGAAAGGCAGTTAGTAATTTGGCTTGCCACTCCTGCCACGAAAAAAGAACAGAAGGCAACCCCTCGTACCAACGTTGAGCGACTCCACGAAGTTTAGGCAAAGCGAAATGCATCAATTGTTTCTCGTTCCACCCGTAAATGGAGCCACACTCGTTAACTTTGTGGAGCCACATTTTTATTGTCTGTTCTTTTTTCGCGGGATCGAATTCAGGGATGGTATTCTGTAAATTACCCAGTTTGGCTAACGAATCGGATCGATTAACACTTTTAAGGGAATCTAAAAGTTGTATGAAGGTAGCAGGTGTAAGATACATATCACTTAGCTGTTTCTCCTGCTGTCTTGCCGATGAGCATCGGTTGAGGGGACTGCGCGAGCGGCGGTCGGCCCGGCTACGCGAACGACGGCTGGCCCGGCTGCGCGAACGACGGCTGGCCCGGCTACGCGAACGACGACGGCTGGCCCGGCTACGCGAGCGACGACGGCTGCCCTGGCTACACGAACGATGGCTGGCCCGGCTGCGGCGGCGGCGACTCCTACTACGCGATGGTCGTTCCACGGCCTTCCGGGACCGACGGTACACGTGACTCGTTGACCGCTGGTCTGCTCGTGGACTGCGTGGCTCTCTCTCCTTGCTTCGTGACAGACGCTGTTTTTGGCGATCGACAGATCCTCTGTCCATGTTTTGGAGACTACGTCTCGACGATGGACTACGGGGCTTCCGTCGTAGCCGGCTGCCTGGCAGTAGTGGAGACTCATTTCTCATTCTGCTGCGCGAGCGGCGTTCCGTTTCCGTAGGGCGGGTCGGTGAGTAGCTCTCACGGCCCTGTTGTTCGGATGTTTCCACTGCAAACACAGAGAATATAGATCGCAAAGTAAACTGTTCATCGATAAATGAGTAAAAGTGCGGATTTTTTTTTTTAAGGTTATTAATGACTATAGTCACAGTAAACACGTTGGGAATGCCAATAACAGGAGATACGTCATTATATTCAAGTGAAACTAAGCTTTAAAAATTTGATTATTTAGAAAATAAAAATAAGAGGGTATTTAAAAAAAACTTTCAGAAAAATATTCAAATTGTTTGCTTTTTATTCAAATAACGGGGGGGGATAGGGGGGGTCAAAATTTCAATCATTTTCGAGCTACGACTTAGCGTTTCAGAGATATCATCGCTAATGTGATTTGTAACATTCCATACATTTATTCCATTGAATTTATTTAGGGAAACCGCGGGAAGCCTAGGCCATGCATTTCAGGTGGAAATCCAAATACCATATTACTTATATGATATAAGTTAAATTGTAACTCAAGTCTAAATGGAAATAATTTCCCAAGCAAGAAACGAAGAAAAAAAAATAGAAATTTATTTGAATGTGGGCACGTTCGAATCCCACTTCTGAGATGTTGATTATCAGGGTCTATTGAGTTTGTGAAATAAAACATTGTACAATACTCACTCTTAAAATGCTGTATTTTCCTTGAGGTCACAATACAGAAATACACTTCTACTTGTATTTTACGATCACAATCACCCAGCAAACTCTACAGAGGACTGACTGACTCGGCAGAGGACAAGAATACGAATGCCGGCAAAAGTGGCGTCGCATGCCTTGCTTTTTATTCCGGAAGTTAGTTGAATTTTATAAAATGTAAATGCGCGCCACTTTTGCTATTCTTATTTTAAAATTTATCAAAACTGAACAATAAAATGTTGTAAGCACATAGACGTTTTAAGATAATTTCTAAAGCTACAATAATAATTACTCAAGCGCCGCATGCCTTCCATTCTTTACCGGAAGTTGGTTTTATTTTATAAAACGGAAATGCGATGCCTTCCATTCTTTACCGGAAGTTGGTTTTATTTTATAAAACGGAAATGCGGCGCCATCTGTATTATTTGCATTTGAAAATTATGTTAAACTAAACAATAAAATACCGTAAACAAATACCATTTTTAGATAAACTTTGAGAATAACAATTACAAAATAAGTATTGAATTGTTGTTGATAACACATATAACACTCCCCCTCTAAAAAGCCGCTTTTATTCACGCGAACAGTGACCAAAACTGCGCGTTCACTGCGTCGGAATCGGAGCGTACGGAGTGGACGGATTGTTGATTTGTATCGATTTCTATGGTAGTGCGTGCACTGAATCGGCATTTCTGCGCTGCCCCTAGACAAAGTGAAACGCTAACCGTTGCGAAACTTATTTATTATGTATGCGATTTGACATTTGGCTTCGCTAAGGTGACGTCACGTAGCGATTCCAAATATCAAATCGCATAGGTACATAAAAAGTCATCATTTCGTTTCGCTATCCTTAGCGTTTAACATTGTCTACAGGTACTGGAGAGCTATATGCCTTCCGATGACGTCATCCGCCTCGTACGGAGCGTACACTCCGATTCCGACGCAGTGGACGCTCAACTTAAAAAGCACTATTACTCACTGGTTTGAATGTTTGAATAAATCAGTGAGAAAGTAAGGCTACGTCCGCACTGGCAGGGGGCAATAGGCTTGTGGCCAAGGTATTCACACCTATTCACAATCCTACCAATACCAAATCATCATCATATATTTAATTTAATTTTTTAAATGAGTTTGTTCTCTTAAATATTTTCTGCATGCAACTTATACCTACCATAAGTCTAGTTTTAAATAATGAAAGCCCGTAATTGGCCTCAGAAAAGTGTAATTGTTAACTTATATTTTAATTGTATGTGCTGTGGGCTTAGTACCAATAAATAAATAAATAAATAAATAAATAAATAAATAAATAAGGTATATTTCCAGCAGATACATTTTATAAAGTCAATTTTGTGCAAAAAAACAGCATTTGATGGCACTTTTACATGACGTCATTCTGTTGCTATTTCATAGAACTCAGGAACAAAAGTTCCGTTATGTTATGACAGTTCATAAAAAGTATCTATTTTGGCTTGACCGGCCACAAGCCTATTCTGGAGATCCATGTCCATGGTCGAGGTATTGATTTTAGATACCGAAATCATATCCCTAGTCGAGATATCGGTTTTGATACCGCCTAAAACAATTTTGATTCTTATTTATTTCGATCGAAAACTGGTCGAGATATTTTGCTTAGGGCGCCGTCTTAAAGAAACTGTGGGAAGAGGTAGGAGAAGAAGTAGGAAAAGATCGTAAGAACTAAAAAGTGATTATTTTTTTTTATCATCTCTTGAGTGGGTAGATCTATAAAATTACTTCTATTATTATGTGCCCGTAGCGATTTGTTGTTGTTTTTACAATATAGAAGTTCATGCTGTGAATGTGTATTATGGCGTGAAATGTTATATGTATTTTAAAGACATCGATTTTTTTAGTGACATCTCGTTAACCTGCCGACAAGCAAATGACCAAGGCACCTAGCGACCCACCATGCCACCTTCAGTGCGGCCACCGTCTATCCTAGCAAGTAGCCTGGATACAAAGCCACTAGGCTCTAGGCGCTACGCAAGGTGCCTGACTCGGGCTGCGACCGCGTGGATTTCCCATACAAACGTAATACAAAAATGATTTGAATTTGAGAACTAGTTCAAAGCATTTAGACTGTTAATCGGATTTATACATGGTAAATGCTACTCTGACCATCTCTGACTATAAATTCTTAGCCAGCAAATTCTTTGGCAAGAAACAGTCGAAATGTTTGCAATTTAGATATATGTATGTATGCATCACCTTATTATGGTAAGCACGATGGGTGGGGAAAATAAAATATACTTAAATAATTTATCATCAGATATATTCTTTCATCACAAACTCTTCTAACAAGTTAAATCTTATTTACACAATCAAGGAAGCATTGGATGCTTATCTAACTAAAACAAACAAAAACCTAATTTAAAAAGCAGTCAGATTTCACGTGCGTTAGCTATTATTTAACGCCCATTTGATTTTAATAAAAAAAAATCGGCAATAGAGGAGATTTTAGTTTTACATGGAAATATCTATCTTGCCTATTTATTAATATCAAAACATGCAAAAAATATAGGTAGGTTATTATTATCAGCTTATTGAATTACACAAGGAAAAGTTATAAACCCACATTTTAGCGGTTCTTGTCCAAGTTTACAATACAAGAATGTATGAACATTTTATGGCTTCTCTGCACAGCGGGCCACGATGGGCCCACGATGGCCCACAGATCTGGACAGACAGGGCTATATGTATAACTCTGTCCCGTGATGGCCCGTGGTGTAGAGCTATAAGAATGTGTTTTCGGACTATGCAGATTCATACTTCACATGCGCATGCCTTTTGATTCTTTAATATTATCACAGAATATAAATCTAGGAAAAATTGATACAGTCTTACGATGTGAAATGCCTAAAAATGGAATATTTACTGGTTTGAACAGTTCGTTTTGTCTAAATTATACATGGATATAATAAAATGCTAGATGGATCTAGTGACAATGACAACATCGTGAATTCGTAACTACAATAACTATGATGTTTACTGCAGTTAGAATAACCCTAACCTATGAAAAATTGTTGCGTCATTTCGGAACTAACGCTGAGTCATTCGAAACATATTTGAACTTCACTCGCAGAAGCACACCAGTAGAACAATAGATAGATAAGATGTGTCGACAACAGGGTTAAGTGGTGAAAAAACTAATTTTATTACCAGAACAATGGATTCTTGTGATTAAATTAGTTGGATCGACATTTAATTAGTTTCGAGCAGCTCAGCATAAGTGATTTATGTGGATTTAAATACATTCACTAACACTTCGATTCTGTAAATATTGTCTTTGTACTAATTAAATAATACTGAATTTCTACTGCCGAACACGTATAACAGCAGACTGCAAAACTAATATTAACTACACCTTGGCAAGAAGTGCTAGACAAAAAAATAAAGGCAACTTATGTGACATATTAGCACATCACTGCATGTTTTGATTGACAAACCAAAAAACGCAGTAGTCTGCAAATGTTGCCATCATTTAATGTCTAGCATTTCTCGCCAAGGTGTACATGTTTTCCACTATGGTCTCATGTAAAACTCCATATGGATATGGGGTGTAATAGAAAATATAGTCATATTTTCCGGAGTGGGCAGTCACCATACCGTTATTATTTGTATGGCGATGTAAACAAAGAACATTAACATACTTACTGATATTCTCAACTGACTTACAATTTTCTACTACACGTTACTATATGAAGACTTTCTATATCGACTTAAAAATGGAGCTTTGAATAGTTTTTTCATGGAAATGGTTTTCTTGTTCCATGGAATGTGTATAATCCGATCAGTCACAGTTCGATATTTATTAAAATAATTAATAAAGAGTTTAACATTATTTTTCACACGAAATACACAGTAAAGACGAGGAGTTTGTAAATAATTATGACTTAGTCTGACCTACAAGTATATTAGTACTGTTTGGCACATTTTAGATACGATATTTTAGATAGAATTGATCCGTTTTGTGCTCCCAAATCACATGATTACATTTACTATTGAAATTCACTTAGCTTAATGCTGCTAATTATTAAATTAAATTGAAACGACTCGTATTTTCCACTATCGTTTTAACTATGACAAATCCGCGAGAGGAACATTTCTTAACGTTTACACAACTACAGTTAAATTAATTTTAACGATTGAACTACTTTACAACTCGTTATAAATATACGTTTAAACAATAAATAATATGTTTTGGATACCTTCGCTTGTTTTCCTAATAGTAGCCAAACTTGATATATTACAATAAGTTCATAACTATTTAGATAAATATTTACAGTAGAAATCGGAGATAGGCATAGGTTTATCTAAAATATTAATTTAGATTGCAAATTAACCATTTATTTTTCCATCTAGCCTAAGCTCGAGACTTGTACCTAGATAATTTATTATTTTTTTTCGAGTATCAAACTACATTTTTAAAATAACTTTCTCGTTGATTTCGATCGAAAATATCAGATTTGATTTATGTTAGTGCAGTAGCCAGCAAGTGAACAGTGCTCACTTTACACTGCCGAAACTATCCGATTCGGTCGTGCGATCACGATATGCATTATTCACCGCAGCTTACTTTACCTATTATTTTTTTTCTTAAATAGATAGCAGTCGATGGCTTTGCCCGTATTTATTATCGACGATTTTAGACGTTTACGCATACTAATAAGAATCATCGTAATACTAATACAATAAGTTAATTTAGCGTCCCTGTGGTAATTTGATTTTTAGAATAGGTACGTCGATTAAAAGTTATAAAACGACTAAAATATTCACACAACTCTAGCAGATGCAAGTGTGTTATCATCATCATAACTCAAAACGCAGAAAACGACTAAACTCGAATTAATAATCTCGTACGAAAAAGGTAAATAATATGAGATTAATAACTCGAGCCGGTTTGCTCCCCGCGACATGAAGTCAGGATGAGGCTGAGCGCTGGTGGCAATTTCCTGTATTAGGTATAGCAGGAAAAATTGCGAATCTAAAAAGTGTTCGAATTGACATATCAGCGACTCTTATTTAAAATGCCATCGACAACGCGATCATCGCAAGTTCGCGCGAGTTTTAGTCTACGAATCCGCGATCAAACATATCGAATAGGTGTCCTAAATGGCATTCGTGCGATGCGATGTGATGCCTATGGATTCGTACGACTAAAATTCCCGCGAATATTCGTTAATCGCGTGGTCGCGTTCTGTTAACGGCCATTTCAATAACCTATCTATCCATGGTTTTCGCATTACTAGAGTTAAGATTTGACAGTTGAGCACTTACAATGCTACATGGATGTTTTGGCACTTTGACGACAATGACTGGGGGGCGCCACTGCAACATTGATCGATTGTATTGATTGCATTAGTTCCGACCCTTTGCCACGTGCCAAAACATCCATGTAGCATTGTATGTCAAATTCGACCCTATCTATCTGCAAATTGAGGATAGATCGGTTATTGAGACCGGACGTAAGATAACGCCGCCGCCGGTTAATTTCATGTGAACTCGAGTACTGTTCCGCGCCGTCAAGGTGTCCCGCTTGAGGCTCTGATCCTAGTGGTGTTGCGCCTGCGCGCTGGTCTTCCGACACTGGCACAGCCACTTGACGATGCGTGCGTTCCGCTCCACCACGCTCGGGGGCTCCGTGTTGCGGTAGATGGGCTTCGACGGCGGCCCTTGCACCTGTAATATTATTATATATAATATTATTAATATTCTTGACATTATTATTATTATTATTCCATTACTCTGACATTATTTAATAATTAATAATATTATGACATTTATAATTTATTACATAAAGATGAATCAATAATGCTGACATAGTGACATATTAAAGAGTACATAATTATAAAACCTATCATGACTTTATATGTATTCTGACCGAAATTATCGGTCTAGCTGCTTAAATTTGTTGAAAAATAATAAAATATTGGTCATTGGACATTTATTCGAATGACAATGACGTTCTGAGTGCTGCCAGCATGTTAGCATAAAATTAGTTCCAATTCATCCGCTCGCTATACTTATCAAACACTGAGTTGCTGTTTGGTTGTCAACTATACTTAAAAAAAAAACTTTCCAAGGATACAGACTCTCAAACACCTTGGCTGTACGGTTTCAGGACCCTTGCTTTTCCCAAAAAAAGTAGAAATGTATCATTATGGAAAAAAAGTTTAATAATAACATTCGTTTTGTTCAAGAAGTAGTGTTATTTTTTTTCTTATTTGATTACTGTATTGCGTTTATAAAGTACGTCATTATGAATTCGATTTCAAGTTTGTAATTCGAACTTTATGACATGAGAGTAGATAAAATTAATTGCGCGATGTAGCTTTCTACAGAAAAAGGATTTTGGCACTGCCGCGCCATCTATTGAATTTTGTTGTAAGATATCTCGTAAGGTAGATTGTCCACCACTCTTCCGGCTAATCTTCAAGACAACAAAAGAACTTATCGTCCAACATGCAATGCTCACACCTTTTTCCGAACAAGGGATGGGCAGAGATAGACCTCCACCACCACTCCACCAACCTCCACTACCTCCACTTTATAGTTTCTCCAAGCTCTTACCGTATAATCGGGCATCTGATTCGAGTCCACACTGGAGCAGCTAGTAAAGAACACCGGACTCTCCGGGTCCGAGTTGGCCAGCAGATGATCGAACTGGCGCGCCTCCAGTCCGAGGTGTTCGAAGAAGTGCTGCAGCCGCTCGGACGAAGAGGACAGGCTGTCCGGCGAGTCCGCCGGCTCGCACGGCGCCGTGTGCGCGCCGCGCGCGTCCGGACGACGGTACCTGGGAGAAAAAGTTGATAGTTAGCAGCTTGCTCCATAGATGGCGCTGTTATAAATGATATGGAAGTTACATACAAACCTGCATCGCGCAAGCATAAATTAATGAGAAAAGTTTATCTGACATGATTGTTCTGAGGTAAATAAATAAAGGTATGGCTTAGGATAGGGTATTAAACCGATCTCAGATAGCTATTTCAACCGCGTGCGACAGATTTCACACGCGGACGTCATTGCGGCATAGCTGAGCAGTTTATTATTACTTGCCAAAGTCCATAGGAAGACCGCAATTATATGCTAAACCTATATGCAGCAAGGGGGAGTATGGCTCAATCTTTTTCCTGGCCTTGGCCTACAGCCCATTAACGTCCCCACCGAGGGGCAGTTACCCGGATACCAATAAGATTGACCCATTTTTCCACCATTATTTCTTCTATCTGGGTAAAAGCCTGTGCCCCTCGACGGGGACCATAACATGCTGCATTTGTGGTCGCCCACCTGTCGGAGATGTCCGACTTGGAGCGCAGGATGGGCCGCGGCCGCCGCTGCTTGTAGCGCAGGCAGCGCTGCCGCTTGAACGTGCCGAGCGGCGAGCTCACCTCCTCGATGCCGGTCGGCTGCAGTGGTACAACGGCATTTAGTTATAATTTACAAAGGGAAATAATTCGTTCCGAAAAACAAACTTTATCTCTGACTCAAAGACTGACTTTCTAAAAAGTCCATCAAGAGGTTTTTTTTCGGTGATTAATATTTCAGTCAGATAAGGTTGGACTTTTTGCTTCCCTCATTTACATACAGTCACCGGCGTAAACTGAGCTGCTACGGAAGCATCTTTAGTTCGAGGGCTTTATCGCGCTTGGTGCAGCACCATCGCAATATTGTAAATACCACAAGATGGCGCTAAGATATATAGGATTTATTCTTTGATTAGCGCCACCTAGAAGTATGTACTTTTACCTAGTTTTTTCTGTCATGTTGTACGAATTTAATTTAACAAATAAATAAAAGGTTTAAAGTACAAAAATATTACTAGTAACGCCATCTCTTTATTATGAAAGGTAACTAATTCTATGCTCTGTCTATGGAATAAGCACCCTGTGGTTCTATCGGTCGTACCTGCGGCGCATTCACGTAGTCCTGCGTGTCCTCACCGCGCGGCCTAGGCCTCGGCTCCGCGTACAGCGGCTGCTTGCAGACCACCTCGGCCGGCGAGTGGTATCTGCGACAAACGGACAAACACTCACATACACGTGTTTGTGCGGGCGATGGCATTGTTACAATGGCCGGAGATGGACCACATTAAAGCTAGTGGTGGCCAAGAAGAGCCACAGCAGACCACCTGCCAGGTAGAATGACGATATAGGAGAAAAACAATGGAGTTGGGTTGCAGAGCGCCGAGTTGAAAGAGCGATAGATAGGGTCGAATTTGACACAAGTTCAGTTCAGTTCAAAATATTTATTGACCATAAAATCATATATAGCTTTGTACTCGTAGGTATATTGTTGTACACAAAGGTCTACCCTTGCTGATATATCAAACTCTCTCATCGGAACTTGGTTTGCTGGAAGAGATCTCTTTTTAGAGATAAGCTCGCCTTTGTACACTGTTTTTATTTACTTTTTGTCATTGCAATTAATTGTGTGCAATAAAGAAATTATGAATTATGAATATATTACTTAGTCAACGTCAATATAATATTAATATTTTTGTATACTACCGCCCGTTCGGAAGTTGTGGGCTTAGGGATGGAGCAAAGTTCCATAGCGCAACTGTCAATTCTAACTTTAATAATGTGAAAATCATAGATAGATAGGATATTGCAAATGGGCGTAGATAGTGCTGCACGCATTTGTCGTTGATTTAAGTTTCATCTTGAGGCGCTTTACTCTCCTCCTAAGGACGAAAACATATTTCAGTACTCTACATAGCAGTATCGACACAAACAACTATTCTCTACAGCGCTTCACTTTTGAGTGAGCGTGCAATTTTTTGACAAGATGGGTACTTAAGCCGGCGCCCTAGGCAAAAACAGCCTTTAGCAAAACACAAATCGCTCGGAATAATGACTATTATTGCTGTACGTTTTTTCACTAGCTTGTTTATCACGAGTGTCAGCTTGACTTTGTTTTCCCATAAACGTAATTTTATTAATTTTGCTCGATAGAAAAGTCATCTGAAGTTGCCAGAAAATTTGCCTGTCAAAATGTTTTATTTTACAATTTCGCGCATCTGAATTTGTGTTCTTGTTATTTATCTAATCATTATAAAAATGGCACAGTATGTTCCTCAGTTAGACTTGCTTAGCTTGGCTTTAACGATTTTTTATTTAATTTCCTCTAAAAATAAGTTAAGGATGAAATTCTAACTTCTGATTGCCTAAGGCCCGCCCTTAAGTGAACATAGTTTAATGGTGCGGACTGCGTACAGGAAGCCTATTGCGTTCTGAGCCTCGATCGTAAGAGTTTTCGAAAACGCAGGAAATTATATGTCGTAAAGAATAAGATTCACTGACATTTGGCTTTTCGATAGTTTTCTATCGTATCCTTATTCCTGATTGGGCTGCAGATGCTAAATTCCCCCGGTCAGACTCACCTGGTATCTCTATAATCCCTATAGTCGCGCTCCTTGCGGCCCAGAGTGACGCACTTCACGGGAGCCTTGTAGGCGCACTCGAACTCGTAGCTGTATAGCGGCGGCTCATCTTGGAACTGCGGGGGCGGCGCGCTGGCCTGCCAGTTGAACGAATGGTTTCGAGTGAGTGAATGAACGGAACAGACCTTGGAATGAATTAAGGTTTATTTCAGGTACATTGGGACCAATTTAGGAGGAAAACGCACTAAGCTAAAAAGGCAACTAACCCTCTAAACGTTATAAAGTTTTCGACGATAATTTATTTAAATCAAAATGGTTAAATTAATACTTGGTTAAATGTCGGTCTTTAATTAACGGTCTAGGGTGTTAGTTAAGTGTGTGATTTAGCCCGGATTTTACCAACAAAAAGTTATACGGAGAATAACTATCCCGAGGATAACTTGTATTAAAAATGACATTTAAAAACGAGGTGATCTGATCTAGGTGTCACTGGTGTCTATGAAAAATTTATAAGTTATCCCCGGGATAGTTATTCTCCGTATAACTTTTTGTTGGTAAAATCCAGCCTTAACCAACTAACTGCGACATAGCCACTAGACTAGATCCAGCGCGCACCTGGAAGTGTATCCCCACGTTGTGCGTGTGGTGCGGCGGCGGCGGCGGCGGCGGGTGCGCGGGCGGCGAGGGCGCTCCGTCCTGGAACTGCGGCGGCGCCGACACGAAGCACTCGGAGCCCGGCGAGCAGTAGTACGAGTTGTAGCGGCTGCGGGAAGGACGAACTTGTACTTTGGCTCAGTTACCTCTCTGTCTCTCTCCACCTAAACTGTCCCAGAAAAAGGCACAGCTCGCTTAGAGCGTAAAAAACTTTGGTGCGGGCGGTACTAATTGTACCGGCTAGGGACGTCAAAGGCTGGGGAGCTTAAGCTGATTTATGCACAACTTGCACAACCGAATGCATTCGCTCAAAGGCATGCTGTCGCTGTCTATCGCTCGCGGGACACGATAGCGCCAGTATCCCATTAAACTACAATCTTATTTTTGGCCATTTGGCACTTGTGGAACGGAATAAGGGATTTTTGCAATATCATTCCGCATTGCAACATTAATTCCACTTGCGCGATGCAGGTTTCTACACACCCTTTCGGCACACCAGCGCCATCTCTGTATCCGCCCGGTACTCGCTCGGTACTGACCTGGCCTGCTCGTGTTGCGTGCTAGACCCGGAGTCGCGGTGTTGTTGCCTGGCGAGTGGGGGCGCGCTGCGCTGAGTGTAGTGGCCGCTGGAGCCGCCCGAGTCTCGAGCGAAGGATGAGCCGCAGCGGCTGTGGATGATGCGAATATTTATGTACAAGAAATGGACATACCTTCATGATAAAGTAGAAAGTAAGTATAATACGGTGTTTTGGAATCCGGTTATATTCACGTTTACCCCTAATTTGAACAAAATTTCTCGTTAAGGTAATGTAAAGTACACATAAACACACAAACGCCATTTTTTCGGAAGAGATGTAATTGTAATTGGATTGTATGAGAGGTATGCAGTAACTGAAGACTTCCACATGCTACGATCCTGCCATACCTCTACCGCTAGCGAAAAGTAGAAAGAAAGAAGATATCCGAGCATCATCGTTTATTAAAGAGACGTTTAAAACACGACCGGTGTAGTTCTGACGACAGGAATAAATAAGAGTGAAGTCGGTATTTTTAGATGTAAGTATATGTTATGTATTGTGCTAACCTGTTGTATGGATACGTTTCTTCACCAGGTGACGGGTGTTCGGAAAACGCTTCGCATGACGACAGCAGTGAGGAGTGGTTCGACCTGAGACATAAAACAATACCAACATCAAACACTAACTGCAGGACAAAATGTAGAATATAATAAGTGTGAGCCGGACTCCCACCGGTACTATAAAGATGAGTGTGGGCTATTCTTGAGGTGTCAAAACCACTAAACTAGAGGAACTAAAGGCACTAAACTACTCGCACTGCGTAGAGAGGCAGCTGATCTCACCTTCCTATCGGCCCTAGCGACGGGCACCATTGACGGTCCCGACCTACTCAGCAAATTGTCCATTCAGATCCCCGGAACTAGACCCTCTAGACGAAACCTTCTTAACCTATACCTCCCGCAGACTTACACCAACTACAGAAAAAACGCATACTTGTATAGAGTTAGCAAAATATTCAACAATAAGTATTCCGCACAGTGTGATCTGTACCACGATAAGGCAAGCATCTTCCGTAACACTATAAATAGTCACTATTTTGGCGAAAGGCGCAAATCAAACTAAGGTACTAATAAATGTTATCTACTGTAACCTAACTAATTTTCATATTTTCTTAGTAGCATGGCAGCTCCGTTATCAATAGTAAGTTATATATTACATTTCTTTTTTCTTTCAATGTAACTAAAATAATAAGATAGGTATTCATTTGTTTAACTATAGGCGAAAACTTGTAATTGGCTTAGACATAAGCATTCTCCTTTACTCAAATAACAATTATAAGCTGTAAGTTTTCCAAATAAGATAAAATAAAATAAAAATAAAATAAAATAAACTGACAACCTTCAAATCCGACAGCTCTTGCTCAGTGGCCACAGATCCCATTTTCAAACACACAATTTTTATTAGTTTAGTTAGTATAGTTCGTGTCGCCTTCGGAATCGCAGGCAATTAAGTACAGGAAAAGTAAGCGCTTATCTTGTTTTGGGAGCCATCCAAGAAATGCAAATGTAACTTATTTATGAAAAAAAAAACATTCATTCATTCATCTTTTACAGCCGACGGACGGCTGCTGACGGACAGACGAACTGACAGCGAAGGCTCGCGTTCCGTCATCGCCATAATCGATTACAGCGTCTACGATGCCATCGTTTTGTATTGCCAAAACTGACTCGGAACGGCTTCGTAGACGCTGTAATCGATTTTGGCGCGACTCGGAACAGGAGGTAAGCCCGCACATAGGGTCCGAAGGTCCCGTTTGGCACCCTTTGGGCTACCGTCGGCGACCATTTCTGCCACGCTCATGTCTGATTTTACTAACCGTTAGGGGGCACTTATCTATTTTCCTTAGCTGTCTAGGGATCGTTTCGGAAGCCAGCCTCTAAAATTTAGGGGGTCCCCTAGTAGTCTAGATGACCTTTCCACACGGGCGGTAGTAAGTATACGAAAATATTAATATTATATTGACGTTGACTAAAGTCTTCACAAAATAAAAGGCCCGGTGGGCCAAACTAAATTCAATCTTATTACGTCAGTGACACGGACGCTATCACCGGGCCAGTTATTTTGTGAAGTCTGTAAGCAATCTGCATGATTTTAGGGACAATAAAAAAAAATAACTTTTTTGAACTTGAACTTGAACTTAGGTCAAAGCGAAACAAACGCCACTGAAAGGAAATAAAGTGTCACCTAAAGGAAAGGGTGCAAGTGTCCCCTAATTATCCTCTCCATCCTTAGTTTGCTGGAAGAGATATCTTATTAGAGATAGGCTCGCCTTTGTACATGTTTTTACCAATATTAAGTGTCTGTATTATGTTTTCTGTGCAATAAAGTATAAAGTAAGTAAGTAAAGGGATTGTCGGTGAAATCGGCCAACAGTCAGGCAGGGTCCTCGCACTATGACGACGACCGTGTCGGTGTAGTCACCTGGTGCCCTTGGAGGAGCATGAAGCGGTGCGCTGGTGCGCGGAGTGCCTGCGCCGGCGCGGCGAGCGGCCCACGGTGGCCGTGCCGCACTCCACCACCACGCTGCAACAAACACACGCCATTGTGTTACCATTCTCGTAGAGATGCTATCTCAAACAAAAATCGTTTCGCAAGGAGCGCGACGGGCGGGCGGGACGGGCGGGCGGGACGGGGCGAGCGCGAATGAGGTGATGCCGGCTAGCGGCAATACGGTATTATTGACCATGTAAGAATAAATCTAAGAAAGCATGTCCGAGGTAGATACGCAAAACGCTAAACGAGAATCGTCGATATTAATCCATCCATCCAAAAAATGCAATGTATATAAATCAATTTAAAAAGTCGTGTTTTCTACTCAGTTCATCATTTGACTAAAACACCATTCGCCATTTTGATTCCGACTTGACGTCACTCCCGATAGTACCCATCGACGTAAATTAGTACTTGGTCTTTGCAGTCGTCGTGTGTTTACTAACGGAGTGACGTCACGGGCGAAACATCATGGCGGCTAGCGTTTCCGCGCGACAATGCACTATCGTAAATTAATTAATGTTTTTAAGGCATTTATCGGTTTCACAAAATTGAAATAAAAATCATTTAACCCGACCTCGATTTTTTTTCAAAAAAGTTTGCACAAGTTTGCTAGCAACAACAATTCCCCACATATTACAATTAATAGAAAGATCATATTTACTACTACTGCGCTTTATTAGGAAAAATATATTGGAAAAAAGGGTTGACTTTGAATTTATTTTCTATCGAGAAAATTTTATCCAAACACGCTTTTCTTCATGAATACCTTAGATTATTTATATAGTTGATTACGATTTGCCGAGTATTTCCTGAAATACGCATGAAAAAAGCACCCCTAATTTATTCATGTGGCGCCTTAGTTTTTAGAACCCCATTTGGCGGGCACAGTATGTTCTTGGTTTATTAACGTGGCGACGTTCAACTAAGAAAGAAGACGCCATTGTGAGCCCAGATCGGGCGGAGCAAGATCGGAACAAATGGAAATCTGTACTGAGAGCCATATACCCCTGATGAGGTTTAGGGCTGACATGGTGGCTGGTGGTGATACTCACTGCTCGGGGTAGCAGCGCGTCTGTGTGTGTAGATCCGGCAGAGACTTGTGACTGTTGATGTTGACTCCGCCGTCGTCGCGCACACTCGGTTGCGAGTGCGAGTTCGATCTGAAACACGAGCTCACTTCACTCTCGGAAGCACACCGGTCGAACAAAATAGCAATGGAGAACAATAGATAGATAAAATGTGTGAGCGAGAGGGATGATCCCCGTAGCTTTGTTATAATATAAAAAATACATATACCCTATTCGGTAATTGATCAAAGTGATTTGGCAGGTCGAAATGTCACTTAGCGAAATAATACTGCTTGCTTTTGAATCATAGTGACGTGTATTTTTGAATCGATTGAATGAATGAAATAAAATAGTCAGATGAATGAATAGTTTAAACTTATTGCACGGTTTTGCTAATGGGGCAGCTTAAAAACACTAACGCGCAAACTCGTCATAGGCTATTTACACGGGTCGATCTTCGGCAAAGAACATCGAAACTTTCGGGATACCTATAGTTGAAATTCCCTTAAATGTTGCATTTTTCGTGTACACCTACAAAAAGTCGACGTAAGGCATACTTTAATATTGTAGCATCTATTAGGACTTCAGAAATAACTTCGACAATAAAGCAAACACACAATCATTCACTGAACGAATGCTCTCGATTTTTTTGGCACAACACTATTTGTTTTTCGGCCACTTCAAATCACTTTGAACCACCACCGAATAAATTATAGGGTCACACCGGGTGGGGAATCTGGAGGCTTTACTCCCCTGGTGGCGAACTATTATTAGTTTAAGTATGATTTTGAAACCTATGGCTTGGCCTGCGAACTTGCGCTTCTGTGATTTGTGGTTGGGTAGGTATTCCGTGTTTTACTTTGCGTGACAGCGGGCTAGCTCAGCCCGACCGAGCCGCTGCACACTGGGGCAGGACAGCACATTACATTTAGAGATAACTAGAAAGAGACAACAACAGTTACCGGGGACGAGTGAGGGCTCGCTGGGACAAAACATGCTCGTGTTACTTGGTTGGTGTACCGGTGCGTGGAGTGCGCGTACAGAACATGCTCGTGTTACTCACCTGGTGTACCGGTGCGTGGAGTGCGCGTACATGGCGGGCGGGCTGACGGCGCCGATGTGTTCCGACAGCTCCGGCCGCACGCTGTCCGGGGACGAGTGCGGGCTCGCTGGGACAGAACATGTTTGTGTCAGATAGCGTCACACAGTTTACCCATACGGGGCGGCAGAGGCACAGTTGTATCACAAATCGAATATTGAATAAGTACGTGTTGGCTTGGCAATAGAGAGCGTTGACCTTAACTACCACTGCACTCATATTTTGGAGAGCGATGTATCGCTTTTCTTAGTAAACGTATGCGACATTATTATCGCCAGAGTATCGGAGTACACGTCACGTTCATTCCAAGGTGTTGACTTCGTACTCCGATACTCCAGCGATGATAATAATAATTGGATTGACTAAAACCAGCGCTGTTCTTATGCTTTTGCAATTGACAAGAAAATAAGTTAAGTTAAGTTTTTGATCTGTGGTCGTGTGTTGCCACATACAGTGCTACATGGATATTTTGGCACTTAGATGACACTGACAGGGGGGCGGGCGCCACTGCAACATGTTCGATTGAATGAATGGATTGATTGCGTTAGTTCCGACCCTTGGCCACGTGCCAAAACATCCATGTAGCACTGTAGTTTGATTATTTGTAGGGTTTTTTTTTAATATGAGACAAGTATGGGCTCGCTACACTCGCACACTATATAGCGAGTATCAAGTCAACCAACGTACAGAAAACTCTGCTTACGTATAGAGACGGTGTCTCGCATGAGCTCCTCCGGCCGCCGCCGCGGGATCACAAACGACTCCGGGAAGAACACTCGAGCGTCGCCGAAACTCCGCGGCCTGTCAGAGCACAACAACAACCATTGAGTTACACGGTCAAACCCAGCTCTTGGATGTTTACTTGATCGTTTGTTTTGTGATTTCGGATTTCTGGTTGCCACGACACAGATTATTCCAGTGTGGGACCAGAAGCAATGTATGTGCCTGTATGTAAATGATATGTAATGGAGAATTGGTGGGCGCCATGATATCGTAATTTATCTCAGCTGTGCGTGATATTGCCTCTAAATATCCCACCTGTTGAGCTTCCCGTCCCGCCTCTCCGGCTCGGCGCGCGCCGGCCTGGAGCCGGACGTGCCAGACGAGGATGTGCCGGACAGCGTGCCCGCGTGCGCGCGCGCCGCCTCGTACGACTCCTTCAGCCGCCGCGGCTCGCCGTACACTTTGTGCGCTGGGGGGCAGATTGCGTGGTGTAGGATTCTATGGATATCGGGGTTTTGTAAAGTGGCGCCATCTGTTGGGACTGATATTTACTTTGGACGATAGTAATGCCTGCGATTCGGGAAGCGATACGAACTAAGCGAACTAATTAAAGTTGTGTGTTTGAGAATGGAATCTGAGGATGCCGCGCAAGGGCTGTCGGATATAAGGTTGTCACTTGTCAGTTTAGTGATTCCAATGTCTATTTTGAAGTTTTTTATTCCTTTTAAGGAACAGAACCCTAAAAAGCAATCGTCCACGCAGCAAAATAAAAATACTAACAGGCCATTGTACACTAAACAAACATTTGACCGTTACAGGTGCAACCGACAGCCCCCTATGCAGGGGTTGCATGGAGGCGGAGGAGACGGTCGAGCACATGTTGCTGGCATGTCCATGCACAATTGAAACCAGGATGGCTATTCTGGGAGAAGCTACAACGACCCATGAGCTCCTTGAACATCCAGGCCTCCTGCTCCAGCTTGTGCTGGAATTGGAATGGCTGCACTAAATGAGCGGGAGAAGGGGAAATGCACAAAGGCCCCGTACACGTGGGCCACGCGCTTTGACCCCCTTAAAGAAGATACAAGATACAAGCACTCGTCCAAGTAAGACTATTGTAGACAGAGTGTACTCACGGACGGCGTAGACGGGCGGCGAGTAGACGCTCTCACGGCTGTCCGAGTGCTCCAGCAGCCGGCGCAGGGTGCTCTGCAGGCCCTCGCCCGCGCTGGCGGCGCGCCGGGCCGCCGAGCCGCGCCCGGCGCCGTCTGCGGGACGAACCAATCAAGAATATTACTTAATCGATTCAATCAACAAATTGATCGCCAAGTTAAAAACTTGAAAAAAAACGACTTCATGACCTATCACGTCCTCCCTGCTCGGTACACAAATGTCGTCTATTATACCTGAAAACGAGCCTACGGTCGGACGGAGACTAATGATGACACTGAACGAAATGGGGATATTATTTTTCTCACGCAGCACGGCCGTACTGGTTGCCAAACAAGTAATCAGACTAATGATGACACTGAACGAAATGGGGATATTATTTTTCTCACGCACGGCCGTACTGGTTGCCAAACAAGTAATCAGATTAATGATGACACTGAACGAAATGGGGATATTATTTTTCTCACGCAGCACGGCCGTACTGGTTGCCAAACAAGTAATCAGACTAATGATGACACTGAACGAAATGGGGATATTATTTTTCTCACGCACGGCCGTACTGGTTGCCAAACAAGTAATCAGACTAATGATGACACTGAACGAAATGGGGATATTATTTTTCTCACGCACGGCCGTACTGGTTGCCAAACAAGTAATCAGACTAATGATGACACTGAACGAAATGGGGATATTATTTTTCTCACGCACGGCCGTACTGGTTGCCAAACAAGTAATCAGACTAATGATGACACTGAACGAAATGGGGATATTATTTTTCTCACGCACGGCCGTACTGGTTGCCAAACAAGTAATCAGACTAATGATGACACTGAACGAAATAGGGATATTATTTTTCTCACGCACGGCCGTACTGGTTGCCAAACAAGTAATCAGACTAATGATGACACTGAACGAAATGGGGATATTTTTTTTCTCACGCACGGCCGTACTGGTTGCCAAACAAGTAATCAGACTAGTGATGACACTGAACGAAATGGGGATATTATTTTTCTCACGCACGGCCGTACTGGTTGCCAAACAAGTAATCAGACTAATGATGACACTGAACGAAATGGGGATATTATTTTTCTCACGCACGGCCGTACTGGTTGCCAAACAAGTAATCAGACTAATGATGACACTGAACGAAATGGGGATATTATTTTTCTCACGCAGCACGGCCGTACTGGTTGCCAAACAAGTAATCAGACTAATGATGACACTGAACGAAATGGGGATATTATTTTTCTCACGCAGCACGGCCGTACTGGTTGCCAAACAAGTAATCAGACTAATGATGACACTGAACGAAATGGGGATATTATTTTTCTCACGCACGGCCGTACTGGTTGCCAAACAAGTAATCAGATTAATTATGACACTGAACGAAATGGGGATATTATTTTTCTCACGCAGCACGGCCGTACTGGTTGCCAAACAAGTAATCAGACTAATGATGACACTGAACGAAATGGGGATATTATTTTTCTCACGCACGGCCGTACTGGTTGCCAAACAAGTAATCAGACTAATGATGACACTGAACGAAATGGGGATATTATTTTTCTCACGCACGGCCGTACTGGTTGCCAAACAGGTAATCAGACTAATGATGACACTGAACGAAATGGGGATATTATTTTTCTCACGCACGGCCGTACTGGTTGCCAAACAAGTAATCAGACTAGTGATGACACTGAACGAAATGGGGATATTATTTTTCTCACGCACGGCCGTACTGGTTGCCAAACAAGTAATCAGACTAATGATGACACTGAACGAAATGGGGATATTATTTTTCTCACGCACGGCCGTACTGGTTGCCAAACAAGTAATCAGACTAATGATGACACTGAACGAAATGGGGATATTATTTTTCTCACGCACGGCCGTACTAGTTGGCAAACAAGTAATCAGACTAATGATGACACTGAACGAAATGGGGATATTATTTTTCTCACGCACGGCCGTACTGGTTGCCAAACAAGTAATCAGACTAGTGATGACACTGAACGAAATGGGGATATTATTTTTCATGAAGGGTCGCCATGAATTTGAACAATACAACAGCTAGCCTAAAATTGCTAAGAAGTTTATATAGCCTCACCAATAAGGATAATATGTGAGTCACACTCACATTCATACTGTCATTCCACACCACATGCATACTTTAGTTATTAGGGTACCGTACCCGAAGGGTGTCAAACGGGACCTTATTACTAAGCCCACGCTGTCCGTCTGTCCCTCATCGGGTCCTAGAGCACGAACCATAATAGCTAGAAAGTTGAAATTTTCACAGATCACATCTGAAATTTCACATCTGTTGCCGCAACAACAACAAATACTGAAATACGAGAGGTATTACAAATTAAAGGGGGTCCCCATACAAGAGACTTGTTTTGATACACCCACGCATCTCAATATGATGGTATATTTCGCGACACCCTACATCGTTGAGGTAGCTCAGCGGGTATGCTGAGCCACAACCCTAAGGTCGTGAGTTCAAATCCTCGTGAGGGTTTTTTTTTATTATTTTATTTATTGAACAAAAATTAGCAGCCGTACATAAAAATTAAACAATAATATAGATTAAATAACTAGGCCAATTAAGGATTTCACTATGTAAATAGTCAAATAAGGACGATGAGAGTACATTCAAGAGACAGGTAGGCAAGTAACTTAGAAAAACAGTAAATATAGATATAGATATGTGCTTAAAGGTGGGGTACAGTGTACAGTAATATGTGCAGGGTGTGTGTGTGTGTATGTGTGTGTGTATGTGTGTGTGCATTTCGGGGGGGATCCAGTAGTTCTGATAAGTGGCGTTCTCGTACAGCTGGCGCAAGTTATTATTGTTTTTAGTGCTTAAGTTTTGTTATACGTGTTGTATAGTGTTTGTGCATTCGGTATACTCACACGGGTTGCAGCAAGCGTCGTTGTTGAGCGCGCTGGAACTGACTAGATGGCAGCCGCCTGCCGCGATCGCCTGGCTCAGCCCGCTGCTTACCTGAAATTATATTGATACAATGCCTGCGATTTGGGAGGCGACACGAACTATACTAAATATACCCTATCCAATAAAACAACATATGTCAATCTTAGCCTGTTGCTCATAAAAATCGATTAATCAAAATAATCGATACACCCTTCAAACATTAATTGTGAATCGGAAAGTTGTCTAACATTTTATTTTTGATTCTTCAGTTATGGTTGAAAATGAAATAAAAAATAATATCTTCAAGTGCTAATAGCAGTGATGGCGATGACAACTCTTCTGTTAATTCAACTGAATAAACAAATTTCGATTCTTTCCGATTGTTTTGGTAACATCCCTAGTGTTTAAAAAGTGGATTCTATGAAGTTTTAGATTAGCTGTCAAGGTGGCTGTTATATTGGATAGGTTATAAACTAATTAAAATGGTGTGTTTGAAAATGGAATCTGTGGCCACCGCGCAAGAGCTGTCGGATTTGAAGGTTGTCAGTTTAGTTAGTGCCTTTAGTTCCTCTAGTTTAGTGGTTTTGACACCTCCAAAATAGCCCCCATTATCGTCAATGCACTTGGCTATGTGCCAAATGTTACAGGATTCTCTCCAAAGGGGGCACTTTGTGCCTCTGCCACACCTTTTGGGAAAAAGCGTGTAGACATATTGTTATGTTCACTTCTCCATATAAATCAGCTGATGACACGCTTGGAAATCGAAGTAAAACATTCGGTTGCAGTGAAACTTGTTCATATTGGGTAACAATAAATGTTGTCTCTCCATACTACAAATACACACAACATTTATCAGATCCACCCCTCTTCCCATGAAATATCCCATCTTCACTCAACCTCGTTCCAACTTCATATACTTAAATACAGGGTGTAACAGAAAGGGGTGTACAAGCCGAAAAAGGGATGTTAGGGACATCATTCTGAACAACTTTCACTATGGGACCGACTTGATCAGATCAACTTCATTTTTAATAACTCAGTACATTTCAGGCCTAGCGCTCAGCTGATCTGTATGGTGGAGTGAAAAATAAAGTTGCTCTGATCAAGTCAGTCCCATAGTGAAAGTTGTTCTGAATGATGTCACTAACAACCCTCTTTCGGCTTGTACACCCCTTTCTGTTACACCCTGTATGAGGCAAACGCGGGGGAGCAAGCCAACGAGTAAGATTTGTCCAAATTCCAAATTATTTATTGGCAACATTGTGGATTTACAGCTCTTACAACTAGGAGGTCCCGACAATGGACCCTGTGAGGGCACCGCAATTTCTTCCGTGTAAACCGCAGCTATTTCCGTGCATCCCCCTAATAGATTCTTTGCTACCGCCCGCCTGTCCTCTTCCCGCCTCTCCTCACTCTCATTCATATCATTATTATTAATTAATATTAATGTATATTCTAATAATGTGTACTCGAGCATACTGTTGTCTCGTCCGTATTTGGCCCTGGCAGAATGCCAGCGTCACAGATTCGTCTGTATTGTGTTATATCCATATATCACGCGCATGCGCATCACAGAGCCATAACATCTAGCCTTCTCATGATTTTAAAATATACATATTTTTTATCTTACAGAAGTCAAATCTCCAGTCTAATTTACTTAGTCTGAAGAGTGTATTTAGTTTAATTCTATGATGTCACAAAATGTACAATAAATAAAATTGTCATTATCTAAATGTACCCTCATCGGTCAACAACCAAAAGATTTTGATATGATTCAAAGAGATTCATTCATACAACATACCATTTATAGTCTTAGAAGGTGTCTTTAGCCTGTAGTACATAATTATACATTTATGTTAGGTACTTGTCTCTCTGTATTATGAGCGCACAAATCTGTATTTTTTTTATTTAAATAAACGAACTTTGAAATTGAATTGAGTCCTCTTCCCAGTCGGCACAACTCACCCGAAGCGGCAACTCCTGCTTCCTGTCCAGCACGGTCTCGGACTTGACATAGAAGGCCTTCGTGGCCGCCAGCAGCTCGACAGCGGACTGTCGCTTCGGCGCGCGCTGGCCTGCCGCCGACATGTCGCCGGCGGGCTTCTTGCGCGGCAGCTTGAACGAGCAGAATAGCGAGTCGGCGAGGCGACGCCTGCGGAGATAGGCGGGTTAGTTTTCTTCATTCATTTGCAGTTTCATTCATTCGATCATTCATTTGCAATTGCTTTCATTTTTTTTTATTTATTTAACAAATGGAGGTAACCGTCTCAATTAATTACATTTACATCACATAAACCACGGAGGTTTGTGCGTGATGCTGGCATTCATGCGAGCAGGGTACAGTAAGTCGTTTGTATTTTAATTAATTCAATCCCATCAAAAACATCCTGTAAAAAATACCAAGTCTCGCAGCTCTGTGATTCTACCGTAAAAAGTTGTGAGATCCATGTTATACCAAGTCGGTTAACTGATTTAGTCCCTACTTAAGGGGCCTTCTGTCTTAAGTTAATACGTAAGATATTTTCATATCTATATTCAAATCTTTTACTTTTTAAATAAAAATATCGACTTGGCCATCGCATGCTTAGTTTGTTTAGTCCTTTACAACCAGGGTCTGCTGGAAGAAATCTCTATTTAGAGATAAGCTGACCTTGGTACATGTTATTTCTGTTTTTATGTCCTGTCATGTATCGTGTAATAAATATATACAAATACGTTATCTATCACACAGAACTAAGAGCCAGAAACCTGGTTTTTCATCAAATTCCTTCCGAATGCATAAAGAAGTGAAAGGTACTGGAATTTAATGGACTGAAAATAACTAGAGCATTAGTAATTTTGTTGCACTAGTCTTCCATTTTCTATTGTTGCCGCTTGTTAAAGGTAAAAATATATTAGTTTTGGAACCAAGTTTTAATCGTGTAGAACGCAATTATACTCTAAACAACCTAATATAATGTAGATATGATTTCGAAGATACATTGTGCCTTCATGCGATGGCCAAGTCGATATTTTTATTTAAAAAGTAAAAGATTTGAATATAGATATGAAAATATCTTACGTATTAACTTAAGACAGAAGGCCCCTTAAGTAGGGACTAAATCAGTTAACCGACTTGGTATAACATGGATCTCACAACTTTTTACGGTAGAATCACAGAGCTGCGAGACTTGGTATTTTTTACAGGATGTTTTTGATGGGATCTCACTTCTTTTTGTAAAGTTCTACTTTTTAAAATTTGGTACCTTTGGTACTTTTACAATAACAATAAAAAACATAGCGTTAATGTAGGGGTCTCCGTGCTCGTCACAAGTATAAACTTGGAACTCTTCCCAATGTGCTACCACATACTCGACTATAGCAAGTCTAATCTCATACGACGACTCAATATTCTCATACATAGAGAATGACAAAGAATGAAACAAACACGACCCATCGCCAGGTATCCGTACAATCCGGTGTGGGCATGGTTGGTCATTCACATACACTATTTCCGAATCCATTGCGACTACTAGTTCTGGCAAATGTGCTAGATGAACAAATCCAAATAGTTAGTAAATATAATAATTAATGCAGATACAAAAATTATCAACAACTAGTTGAAATCGCTGGCGAGCAACTCCGCTACTTAAGCTAGCGACGGTTTCAAACCATAGAGTGAGTTAAAATACAGGCAGCGCCATCTATCGAGCAATTGGATTAATCTGCTACCACTCCCGTCGCATTAGAACGCAATTTGTTCTATTGATTGAATAGTTTTATTATATTTGAAGCATTTTGTCGGGAATGTACATCATACATATATACAGGGTGTAACAAAAAGGGTTTAACTCCCGGATGTATGTGGTTTGGGACATCATTCTGAGCAACTTTTACTATGGGACCAACTTGATTAGAGCAACTTGATTTTTCACTTCCCCATACATTTCGGTCTGGGCGCTCGGCTGATTTATATGGAGAAGTGAAAAATCAAGTTGCTCTGATCAAGTTGGTCCCATAGTAACCACATACATTCGGGAGTTAAACCCTTTTTGTTACACCCTGTATATAAAATTCTCGTGTCACAGTGTTTGTCTTCGTAGTCTGAGAATCGGCTAACATCTATTTTTCATACCCCTAAGTGTTATAATTATTTATATGGCAAAACAGCGTTTGCCGGGTCAGCTAGTAATATATAATTTAAGCATAATGGTAACCAAAGGAAACGAGGGATGTATGCCTGGACCGTGGTAAGTGGTGGTCCCTGGTGGATGTACGTATCCCTCTTCTAGGAAACAGGCGTGATATTATGTATGTATTACATAATATGTTTATAGAATCTTGTTTGTAAAGGCATATTTTCCTAGGGGCATTCAATGATTCATAAACTGCAAATGTAACTTTGTAATCCTATTCATTTTATATAAGATTACAAAGTTATTGATGCAGATGGGTTTTCTGGAAAACTATAACATAAGCTTGAAATGTTTAAGTTTTCCCTTGATAAGAATACTAATTAATATTTATATCCCAAATTTGAAGGTTCTATGTCTGCTAGAAGTGCCTGGGAGTTTTGATGATCGGTCAGTCAGTCAGTGACAAAATGAGGAAACTTTGACATGTTACAATTCTTAAACTACTGGTTCAAATTGAATAAAAAAATTAATATATCGTGTTGATATAAGGCCTAATTAGTAACAGAAAAATCAGGCTTCTTGTTTTATCCACAACGAAGTTTTAGGGGGGTCGAATATGGCCTGAATTGCTTCGAGAAAAGGATGGTACGGCTGTGCTTGCTCGACTTGGTGGTGCACTGCCGTGCACCCAGATCGTTCATTAATTTTTTATTGTTTTCATTCATTTCGACGACCTCTGTGGCGCAGCGGTTACACATCTGCCTACTATGCGATAGGTCACGGATTGCATTCATTCATTCAGTCGTTAATTCATCTGCAATTGCATTCATTCATTCAGTCGTTAATTCATCTGCAATTGCATTCATTCATTAAATCCAATAAATCTAGGAACAAGTCTTAAGTTGAAGCATTATGTACAAGGCTTGACATTCTCAGAATTCTATATTTCCAGCAGATATATTTTATAAAGTCAATTTTGTGCAAAAAAAAAAGACAGCATTTGATGCCACTTATACATGACGTCATTCTGTTGTAATTTCATAGAACACAGGAACAAAAGTTCCGTTTTGACAGTTAATAAAAAGTATCTATTTTGACTTGACAGGCCACAAGCCTATTGCATTCATTCAATCGCTCATTAATTTGTATTTCATTAACTCGTTCCTTCTTTCGTTTATTCATAAACTTGTAGAGCTTGTTTAAACTGAGCCTTCGCGCCCCACCCCCCCCCCCACACCCACACAAGCATATCGCATATTAAACAGCGGGCCGTGATTTCAGTTTGAACAAGCTCCGCTCCACCATTCATTTATTTACACCTTCATCCGGCTGAACCTCTAAAAATCAATCGTTTTGAAAATGATTTTGAAAATGACATATTTTAGGTGGAAAATTGTTCAGAATTAGCACTGTAGTTATAGGTTCTAGTTCTAGGTCTCACCTAGGCGGCGACTCGAAGGACCTAGAGAAGCTGCCTTGCGCAGCCGCAGCCGCGGCCGCGCCCTCAAACTTCTTACGGACCTCCTCAACCTGAAAACAAACATATCAATTTAAGTATCGATATTCGATTTAGCGCTTAACACGTTCAGTGCCCATGACGCAAATAGGCGTTCGGTACACATTTATTGAATGCCTGCCCGGGCGCACATTCGCTCATAAGACTGCACTGCACTGTCGAGTAACCCAAATTCATTGGCACATGGCAAATTACTACTGTTCTAGGCATAACCTGAGGCTAGGTATAACCTGAGGACCTCAATATCAACCTCAACATCACCTCAACAATTGAATGTGTGCGGGTGGTATTCGATTTTCAAAAGTCACAGCTAAGTTCAGCGGGTCGATTCTCCCGCCTTCGATATACAATATCTACACCTATATCGAGTGATTTTGTACGGGAATCTGTCAATATAGGCGCGAGAATCGACCCGCAGTTCCAGCCACGGAAAAGACACTGCGACAGGGATGATGTGTTTGCGATGGCTACAGTCGCCCTAGTCGCTCAGTGTGTTTTTACGTAATGGGAACTGTAGCTGCGGCGATGAGCTAGCCCCCTGCCACCCCGTATGGGAAAAGGCGTGACGCCATGTTATTTTATGTTGGGAACTGTAGAAAAGCAACAGTACCTTCGACCATCCCGACTCTATGTTCAGCCGGCGGTTGAACGCCTGCGCCTGCACCGCATTCTTGGTCAGCTCCTCGCGCGTCTTCTTCACTGACACCTGCCGGAATAACCACACAACAAACGTGAGGAAAATATAAATAATTATTCAAACATACATACATACATAACCCCTCCATCAACTCGTACTGAGCCAGCGTGATGGAGTATCGCTCAATGTTACCCGTAAGGGCCCTTTGCCCCTCGGTGGGGATATTTAGTAGCCTTAATTTATACATGTGTATAAATCATGAGTGTCACGTTGGCGAAAGTGGGACTTGCTTTTTGCACTGCAAGAATATCATGCCAACAGTAAGAGTAATTTAAGAACATCTTGGACGTGGAATAGTAACTGTACTCGGCACCGCATATGTAATAGAAGGTACTATCAGATAGAGAACTACACATCCTAAACAACCAGAAATATCAGCACAGCCAAAGTGTGAGAACGCTGATGACATTATCTGCGTCAACATTAATGGTAATTTTGAGACCTTCGCCGTGTACATATTTCTGTGTTGTAGATGTGTAGATGTTTTCGAATATCTTGCGTGCTTACATACATAATATATCTGAAGCCTGCTTCTATCCTGAGTTTCGAGCTTGAATGCCTCGCCACGCTCGTGATTCTGCGTTGTATGTAATGTCACTCACAACATTGGTCTCCGGCGGCGCGAGGTCGCGGTACCGCGGGCTGCGGCTCTCGTAGCATCGCTCCAGGAACTGGCGGCGGCGGATCGTGAGCGGCGGCGGCAGCTCGTCCTCCTCTAGACAGCTGCAACGTCACCACACCAGGTTAAAGCGTGTGTTGAAGCGACACAAGCTGGAATAATTCATGGATCATGTTTAGGCAAAAAGTTCCGTTAGTTATTTACGCCGTGGCGTGGCGTGAGACGCTATAACACTCTGTCACTCAGGAGAATTTTCAGGGAATTTCGAAACTTCAAAACTATAATTAAATTTTCTCTAATTAAACGTTTATTTTTTGCTGAAATATGATTGAAACAGTTATTAATAAATGTGTATGGGATCTATAGAGCAGTTTTTCAAATCATTTATGTTTAAAATTGCTTATTTTCGCAGCCATTACATCTCTTGGCCACAATCTTTAAGGATTCTAAGAAGGTACCTATTTCCAGATGTAAATATAAATTCGTTTCAGCTGCACGCGGTGCCACTGATAATTTTCAACACATGCACGCAATATTTTGACATGCAATCACCGCGGCGGCGGCCACATATGGTATTCTACGAACCAGACGTTATTTAGTTCAATAAACTTCACGTATGTGACTGGCACTCTATCGCTGCTCCAAATGGCGAGCTAATGACGCAATAGAGCCATATGCAGCAATGGCTAATTAAGCCTTAGGAGGCGAAGGTCCTTCTACAAATTGTTTTATCATAGTAATTATCAGCATCTGTACAAGGTATAATGGTTCAAGAGGACAATGGCACCCTGATTTCATCTTTGTGCGATGTCAGAGTCTGATGGTTGAATTAGTCGTTTATGGGCACCTGGATTACAGGTTGACATCATTCAAAAAGCATAGCCATTGCAATCATTACGATCTTTAAAGCTTCGTGAAGTAGAAAATATTCTGTCATAGACAGTAACTGGATAGATTAAATTTCCAAAGAACTGTCTAATTTAAGAATTGAAATGCGTATCACAAGGAGATGGGCGGGACACTTGGCTAGGCGGAACGATGGCAGATGGACCAAGGCGGAGACGGAATGGGGGCCAAGGGACGCGCGAAGAGACCGACATATCTAGGCACAACAAGAAGGCGGCTTATACAAGCAAGCAAACAAGCAGTAGGCGGAAACAAGCTGTCGTTGTCGATGATGATGATGAATGAGTCTCACCGCGCCGGCTGTGCAAGGTGCGACCGCCACGGCTGGTAGCACGACAGTGCGGCCATGGCACAGCCTCAGTTGACATCATTCGTGGCGCGGCCGGCGGGAGTCACTGTCGAGCCATCGTCGCTGTCTGGAAAAAAGAGACATAAGTTGGTTATTTCATAGTATGGGTAATTGGGTACTCTACCTGGTCAAGGCACAGAAATAGCTGCGGCTGCGGGTAACATGGATAAATCTAACTCTTTGGCTTGCTCCCCCGCGTTTGCCTCATTATGACAAGAACTCGGAATGAGGTTCGGTCAAGTTCGGTGATGGTTGGTCTGATTAAATTATCAAGTCTACAAAAGGAGAAACCACTGCTCCTATAGATCATTGAAGTGGACTGAATGAAATCGAATTGAGACTAAAAACAGCGGTACAAACAAAGGTCGATAACATCAGAACTACGTTCCAAATAAATTCACCATAATCGGAAACACACTATAACCATGTGAATAGAATACTAAAGTATTGTGTCTGTTTAGTTTAATTTATTCACGGATATAACGAATTGTTATTATGGTGGCAGCGTCTGATTCTACTTTCCTAATTAGAGGTTGTGTGTGCGGGTTTTGAATACCGATTAATTCTACAGTTGGCTGCGCATTTCGCCATTTAGTTTTTTAGGGTTCCGTACCCGAAGGGTACCAAACGGGACCCTATTACTGAGACTTCGCTGTCTGTCCGTCCGTCCGTCCGTCCGTCCGTCTGTCTGTCACCAGGCTGTATCTCATGAACCGTGGTAGCTAGACAGTTGAAATTTTCACAGATGATGTATTTCTGTTGCCGCTATAACAACAAATACTAAAAATCAAAAGACATTTAATATTAAGGGGGGCTCCCATACAACAAACGTGATTTTTTTGCTCATTTTTGCTCGATGTTGATAATGGTAGCAGGTAGACGCTTGAAATGTTCACAATATATTGAGTATATTATTTATCCGCCGGGCTCTTGCCAGTGCAGGCGTTCCCGCGATTCTTGAACCATCAGGAATATCGCGGGACGATGGCAAGAGGCCGGACGGGATGACACTCATTCCGTGGAAAAACGGGCGGTCGCTTGTGTGGGACGCGACTTGTGGCACAGTCTCACATACAAGCGACCACTCGCCAGGCTGGTGCGGCAGCGGCCACCACAGAAGGCAACAAAAGGCGCAAATATGCCACCCTTGGCCAGGGCTACATATTTGTGCCTTTTGGAGTCGAAACTCTCGGTCCATGGGGCCCAGAGGCGCGAGTATTGTTCAAAGAACTCTCATCGCACCTGGTCGATGCTTCAAATGACCGGAAGGCTGGAGCCTACCTTGGGCAACGGCTGAGTCTTGCCATACAGCGAGGCAACGCCGCCAGTCTTCTGGGCACCTTGCCCAGCGACGACGGCAGTGATCTGGCTCAAATTTTCTATTTAAATTAACTTCTTCATTTAAAATTATTATTTTAATTGAAATGTATATAAACTTGTAATTATGTAAAAATAAAATTATTTACTTAAAAAATAAATAATTAAATTAAAATTAAATTAATATTCAGGGGGGGCTCCCATACATTTTTTTTGCGGTTTTTTATTGATAATGGTACGGAACCTTTCGTACGCCAGTCCGACTCGCACTTGGCCGGTTATTTATTGTTTTAATTGAGATAGACCTTGCCTTGAAGATGCCTTATTATTCCCGTATTATTTTTAAGATTATCTTACGATCATTTCAAAGGGAATTGAGTTGTTGTGATACAACTACGAGTACGGTGAATAGCACACCAAAAAGATAGATAGATAAGATAGATAAATTCATTTATTCACTGAAAAGGTACACAACACACACAGACACATAATAAAAAGAAATACAAAATAGAATAAAACCTGGAAGAACATAACACAAAACAATTTACAAATAAATAATCATTTTCACTATGTGGTATTGTGAATGTACCGCGACAATGAAATGGCCCTGACTCAGCAATGTCACAGACGAATCTGTGACGCTGGTATTCTGCCAACATATAGCACCATCCCTTTTCCCACACAGCGTGGCAAAGGAACAGTTGCGCCCAGCGGGGCGGGCTACCAGCAGGGCTACCATGACATGAGGCAACGCCACTCGCCTGGCGTCGCGTATAAATGTCAAATTACGCGACATAATGACGTTTCTCCAAACTTGCGAGCATTGATTTTGACATTAAATTGAGACAAAATGCGCTACTGAGTGGCGTGCCTCATGGTAGGTAGCCCTGCTGGTTTATCTAACAATACAATACACCATTTTGCGTGACAGTAGGCTGGTCCACCGCCGCAGCAGACCAATCAGACAAATTATAAATACCCCGGTCGGTAGTTCCTGAGCTTGGCTCTGCCTCCGGAGAAATCACGTACCCCAGCTATCTTTGGTTCTAGTCATGTTCTAATTGATACTGTAACTGGTCTTAACCATTCATTTATGCAGGTGTATCGTAGAAGGATGTAGTTAAATATGGGTTATTACCAGCCGACATTTGAGTAGATATTCAGTGCACTCCAAAAAAAATACCAACATTTAGCTTCATATTTCATAACATAAAAGTTCATACAAAGAGTTGAAAAAAAAGTTCATGTATGTTAATGTAAGTATTTATAAATATATTTAAACTACTCTACCAAATTTAGTATTGGATGAGTTTATACATTGAGCTACGCTAATAATAGAAGACTAGAAGTTCAATGAGTTTATAGTACATTTCTTTTCAAATATTTTTTTTTTTATATGAAGTTGATTTTTAGGGTACCGTACCCGAAGGGTGCCAAACGGGACCCTATTACTGAGACTTCGCTGTCCGTCTGTCCGTCCGTCCGTCCGTCCGTCCGTCCTGTCTGTCACCGGGTCCGTCTGCACAAACCGTAATAGCTAGAAAGCTGAAATTTTCACAGAATGTGTATATCTGTTGCCGCACCAACCACAAATACTGAAATACGAGAGATATTGCAAATTAAAGGGGGCCCCGATACAAGAGACGTGTTTAGATACACTTACGCATTTCAAAATGGAGATCTTGACTGAAACTGTTTATTTATTGTCATAGCAACCATGTCATAGACACATATACTACACATTTAAATATGATAGCATATTTCGCGTCAACCCACATGGTTGTGGTAGCTCAGCCGGTATGATGTAGACTCTCAATCCGGAGGTCGTCGGTTCAAATCTCGTGAAGGCATAAACTTTTTAAATTTTCTTTTTGTTTATTTTTTTGTTTTGAGTGCTTTTGATTTGTTGTACGATGGTACGGTACCCTTCGTGTGCGATACCGACCCGCTCTTAACCGATTTTATTGATAGTCTCTTTTCACTCGACGATAATCGATAAAGTGATCTCATAAGAAATCTAGCTCTTACCGGATACCTACAGTTATTAGTGCTCAACAAGCTAGTTAAAAGCTAACTTCCTTACCATGAGCTAACTTCTCTCCTCTCACACTGTGGGACAAAAATTCCGATTGTATGAACGAACACAGATTCTCAAACAATTACCTACTAAGAAATTGTGTTATGCTGCTGCCACACACGCGAACCAACAAGTTTGTGTGCATATGCTGATCTTGACATCCACCGAATGACTGGATAATTTAATTATAAACAATGACGCATAAACAATAATAAGCAGTGTTTGCGGGGAGTGCAAACTATTCAAACACACGAAAAATATACAAGGTGTAAAAGAATTAACGCAAAATGAGAAACTACTTTGTTAGGGTCATCATTCTGAGCAACTTTCATTATGAAACCGATTTGATCAGAGCAACTTTTTTTCACTTCTCCATAAAAATCAGCTGATCCACTCAGGCCAAAATGTACTGGGAAGTGAAAAATAAAGTTGCTCTGATCAAATCGGTTTCATAATGAAAGTTGCTCAGAATGATGTCCCTAACAAAGGAGTTTCTCATTTTGAATAAGTTACTCAACTTTTCTAATACTACATCTTTTGTTCATCGACACATTGGATAACATCGCACAAGCTCGTAGTTGGATCAAACAGTTGGGAGGGGCTCGTGTGTAGCATTGGCATAAACCGGCAAAAGAGGTTTGTTAGTAAAAACTAGACGAACTCCACACTTTCGTTTTCCCGCCGTCGTCGTCGTCGTCGGAAAGGCGGGAAACCATGTACTTTCTACTTCACTCATAGAGGCTTGGATTTGATTACACAGCCTGGGATTTTCCTAGGCCTCCTGCACTTGGTCTAGCGGTAAAGCTATGGAATAGACGGCGGGGCAGAATATTAAGGGCATACCCTAGGTTCCTTAATAAGATGCAATTGATACAATGCGCTAATATTGTTATAGGGGCTAGTACTTATCTAATAATACTATCGAAGAATATTTTTACTGTTGGTATGCCTGAAAAATGCATAATAATTCAAACATGCAAACTTACGTTCACTTCCATATAACTCATAGGTATTATCGAATTTTATATCCACTAATTAAAAAAAAAAAATTGACTTGAATTAATACTCAGAACTGCCACTAAAATCAGATTTATAATAGACACAAATTGTGCCTTTCGCCCACAAAGTGTATTGAAAAGTGATTACACAGAAGCAGAAACGTATGATTGTGTATCTAAATTATTATTTTATTTAATGACACGACATATCACTTTAAACTAGTTGCGCAAAGAAGTCACGCCATACAGCTAAAACTTTAATGTTCATTCTTATGAAGATGGCTGTAAAGTTCAGAATTCGTGGTAAAATGTATTTTTGCTTGGATAGTAAATTAGTAATTAGGTATTACAGTGCAATTCAATGTCATAGGAAAGTGCTGATGATGTTTTTAAACTGTGACAACGGCTTTTTTGCTTCTGGTTGACAACCAGGGCAGGGGAAAGATAAAAGAGAAACGACGACCTCAGTGGTGGGTTGAGGTTGTGCTTCCCAAGCGTTAGGTCCTGGGTTCGAACCCCGGCTGGGGAGCTAGAAAAAGTCCTCAGGTCTTGTATGTTTACATGCTTGTTTTCCACGACACAGGTACTTAGTTCACACAGTGTATCCTAGAGTGGGGCCAGATGCAATGTATATGCCTGTAAATCGTAAAAAACAAATAGCTGTGTTTAAATTTGTAAGTGTATTCTTTGTAAGTACATTAAGCCTTACAAAACTGGTTAAGAGATCGGTGACCGCGTGAATTTCCCATACAAACGTAATACAAAAATGATTTGAATTTGAGAACTAGTTCAAAGCATTTAGACTGTTAATCGGATTAATACAGTGTATACGCAGGTTCCTGGTCGTATACCAAGGTTCTTATTAAAATTACTTAAAAATATTTTTAAATTGGTTGAAGAGGAACCCTGGTCCTGGTATACAGACCAGGAACCTGCGTAAACAGTGTATAAATCCGATTAACAGTCTAAATACGTTAAACTATTTCTCAAATTCAAATCATTTTTGTATTACGTTTGTATGGGAAATTCACGCGGTCACCGGTCTCTTAAATACTTAAAACTCTTAACACCTTTAGCGACTTTCATTGTGTCAAATATTTAATTGCGATCGAATTCGATACAAAACGGTAAATTAACTATATTAAAGTGTTAATCCGCTTTTATCATACAAACTTTCCTTATTATGATTATTTCGCCATTATAAAACCGTTAATGTAATGTGTACCGTTCTTTATACTCATTTTCATACAAATAGTACGAATGAGAGTAGAGCAATGTACTTATAGAACTTTTATGAAAAGTATAAAATATACATAATGCTATTTGTTTTTTAGAGTAAGCATACAGGACACTGAATGAACAGTAAATTAAACAAGACTATAGTCGGGACAAGTAGGAACTTAACAGAACGTAATCTATGAAGCGATAGATAATATTTTCATAGATTATTTTATTATTTTAGCTTTGCTTGTTAACTGCGGATCGAACAATTGTTATCTTCATATCATAGCTGCGGGCGGCGACGAGCCCCATTCACGCAAAGTAGGCACCTATAGACTACCAGCTTTGCCTCGGCAAGCCCGTATGGAAGAAGGCGTGACGCTATGACCACAAGAAATAATTAATAATTGAAACAAAAAGTAAACTTTAGAAAAAACCGACTTCCACAAACCCTATTTGATTAATTTTGTCAAAAAATCCCATCTCTGTGCTACCCCACGCTACTAAGGAACCCCTGTACAAAGTTTCATGGCTCTAGGTCCACCGGTTTAGGCTATGCGTCGCCTGCCCGTCAGCCACGCATTGTATTTGTACCTAGTATTGAGCAGATCTAGTGGCCATATGTGGTATTCATCAGCAGTTCCTCATCACAATATTATCCTTACCATGAGCATTTGCACGAGTAATTATGAAAAGCACAAAAATTACTATAGGTCTGCCTATAATATTTGAAGAGTTCCCTCGATTTCTCCAGGATCCCATCATCAGATCCTGACCTGGTGTCAATGGGACCAATGGGAAGGTAAACCCTTTCAAACAAAAAAATATTTTTCCAAATCGGTCCATCCGTTTAGGCGCTATCGGGGCACATACATTAAAAAAAAAACAACAACATCCGGACGAATTGTAAACCTCCTCCTTTGGGAAGTCGGTTAAAAATAAGGAGCTGCTTTCTTGAAAGCAAAAACCAGTTACTTGACACCTGTTCAAGCTGGAGTCCTCCCACCGACCGCTCTGCTCGGTTCTCGGGGGTGAAATGTACACTGCAATGCAACACAAAAAACAGGTGAAGTGTCCAAGGACAAACAAGGACACAATGTGGTCAGGATTACTTTGTTGAACTTTATTTACTAGGGCAATTGGCAGTACTTTTAAGCCCAGCAGAATGGCAATGCGCTTGACAGTTACCATTATTTATGCACTAACGAATTGGCTCCCACTTTAAGTGATACTGATGACTAAAACCAGAGTTTCATTGATCTGAGCTAAACCCACAGCAAAATATTACAACGTTTGTTTGAACTTTGTCAAATTGACGTTTTGACGGGAAATCTGTCACTTTTCTGCAATTCGATGTACGATATTTTGGCGCGGAACTAACGCTAATTGACCAATGAGGAATGAAAGGTCGGTGTAAGTGGCGCCACCCTGTAAACGTCACTCTTTATTAGCCAAAATACAGAGACTATATATCCAATTGACTGCGCCCCTGCGGGAGAATGCGGCTTGCCAAACTTTTGTTGTATTCAACAAACGTTCGCATACGTAACCTAGATATGATAACGAGCCGCCAGACAGTTTTGCAGCGGCTGACCAATCACAGCTCTCTTACCTCGTCTCCCGCCGCCGCCCGTAAATTGGCGAGTTGTGTTTCAAAACAAAATGTATCTATGCGCTCTCCACTGGATAAGTGCTCCCTGCCAAAAGACTGTTATCTGACTTGGCAATCGCTCAGTGTGGATCCGGCTACTGAAGCCACATCTATTTCCAATTCGCGCTCCTGATTTGCAAGATTACAAGACATATTTAATCTTGTGCCGCAGCTCACAGCATAAAAAGAAAGACATCGCCCAAAACTGATCGAAGAATGAGTGACCGGCACCGATCGTGACTGAGGATGATTGGATCAGCGGTTCTCCAACTGTGACAATCTAGCACAATGTAATATTTTTTTTCAAAGTATTTTTTATAGACCAAAAAATCATACAGATTGCTTAGTCAACATTGCTTAGTCAATGGAAATCTGGGCAAGCAACAGGTATCCGAGAATCCACCTTGGGATGGATATCCGGAATTTCTCCCTCGCCTTGCCACCTAGCTAGTAGAGTAGACTATTAGATTCGTTTCATAATTCATAACGAAATAACGTAGAATGTAAGTTTTAATCCCCAGTCGTGTCCATAAACGGAAATTGTCGTCCTAAACCTAAACCACTAAATATGCATAACCACCAAATGTCACCCAATCTCCATAATGGGATTTATGAAGCTTCTTTAAGCTAACTGTTTAAGTTTGAGAACCCTTTTAAAATAGCCGAATCAGTGTAAAAAGAGCATCACTCAAATATGTATAACGGCACAGTCAAAGCACGGCGACGTTGGGAAACGAATGGTCGAGATCGATATCAATGGCAGTTTAATGCTTATTACGCTCAGGCACTTATATCAGAGGAACCCGAATACACATATGACAATTTATGACATATTGACGCTGCCGCGCAGCTGCTGTCATTATTCCGAGCGACATTCATTATTGTCCCGAGCCGAGACTATAACTCCCGCAGAACGGTAATGCGCCTAACAGTTCCATTGGTTTGATAGATTTTGATAAAGCATAGCTCTTAATTCCTATAGACATATAGGTAACGTTCATGACACTGTCAGATCTTTGACGTTTTACGCGTTTTGCCGGTCTGTAAAAAAACCGGCCAAGTGCGAGCGATCTATAAAACGACAAAAAATCATGTCTGTTGTACTGGAACCCCCTTAAATATTTATTATAATCTCGTTTTTGTATTATTTGTTATAGTGGCAACACAAATACATCATCTGTGAAATATTCAACTGTCTAGCTACGCTTGATGAGATACAGCCTGGTGACAGACGGACGGACGGACGGACGGACAGCGAAAACATACATGGCTAAACGCGGGCGCAACTGTGCCTTCTACAACCCCGTACGGGAAAGCAGTCTTTTTGTTTTCATTGATTTGCCTATAATTAAATAAACAAACCCAAGAAGCCACCGACTCGCACACAGCTCGGTGCGCGCGCGTCGATACCGGCTCACATTTCGCAACGTTTACTGTTATCCAACTGGAAGCCAGTCCACTGCGCGACCTGTCTTGTTCGTGTAGGCGACACACCAGTTTGTGTAGTCAAAGTCGTCATCAATGCATTTCTATACATACTATACAATACATACTATACAATTGTGCCAGGTTTAGTTTAGCTAGTAACTCTCGAAGTCTCTCTACTGTGCCTGTAGTGTAGAGGAAGACCAAGAACTCTCTGTGGTAGCACCAAGAAGAGCGCTGCTGTGAGGAGATGCGAGACAGGCGCTATGTTTATTTGGTTCAAACTCAAGTTTGGGTGATTGTTCCGCTGTATTCTATAAATTTCGGAATCAAAGTAGTTTATGTCAAATTGAGTTTTAGTGTATGGCAAAACTGTCACTTTTACACTTCCATTTTCAGTCGAAAAGATAAGTACCTGCAAACAGCTGCTGGTGGCTAGCTGGTAGAAAATGCATTTGACTGTATAAATTTTATGTGACATAGTAAGTATAAAAGCAATATAACAGCTACGAGGGTGGATTGAAAAGTACTCGGCCTAACCAAGAAAATAAACACATACTAATTCAGTTATATTTTTATTTTTCTACATAATCACCATCAAGTTCAATACACTTTTGCCACCACTCCTTCCAAGCATTTAGACCGTTGAAAAAAAAATGATTCTTCCTTAGAGTCAAAATATGCGTCTACAGCTGCTTTGACCTCGTCGTTTGTCGAAAATCTTTGACCTCTCAAGTGCTTTTTTAGGTTAGGGAACAGAAAGAAGTCTGATGGTGCCAGATCAGGTGAATAAGGCGGATGCGGTAACAGTTCAAAGCCACAGTTGTGAATTTCAGCCGTTGACTGTACTGACGTGTGAACATGGGCGTTATCTTGATGAAACAGGACTTTTCTTCTGAGCATTCCTCGACGTTTTTCTTTTATTTCCTCTCGTAAACGACGTAGTAGTAATCAGAGTTTATATTCTGACCCCTTTCAAGATAATCAATCATAATCACACCTTTCGAGTCCCAGAATACTGAAGCCATCACCTTATTTGCCGACAAAATCGACTGCCTTTTTAGGGGGTGGTGAACCAGGTCTTCTCCACTGTTTTGATTGTTGTTTTGTTTCCGGTGTACAGTAATGAACCCATGTTTCGTCCATAGTAACAAAACGATTCAAAAAATCATCTGCATCGTCTTCAAATAACTCCAAACAGTCGCGTGAAATAGTCAATCGCGTCCTTTTTTGTTCAACTGAAAGCAGTCGCGGAACCCACCTCGCAGACACCTTGTGGAAACCCAACTCGTTGACAATGATGTTTTGAGTTCGTTCACAAGAGATGCCTATAATCTCGGCTATCTCTCTAATTTTTAATCTGCGGTCTACCATTATTAAATCAAGTACTTTTTTATATTTTCGTCAGTAGTTGACGTCGAAGGCCTTCCAGAGCGGGGTTCATCTTTCACACTCTCTCTACCACGCTTAAATTCTCCTATCCATTTTTTGACGGATGAATATGACAGAGCACAATCGCTTAATGTACTGACCATGTCATCATGGATGGCTTTTGATGATAGCCCCTTCTTATGGAGGTACTTAATGACGGCACGCTGCTCGATTTGCTCCATTCGCGGAAATTGTGTCCGATTGCTTTGTTAATAAATTTATAAAATCACAACTAATTATCGCACACGTTTCGAACTTCACACAATGAACTAGTCTGAACTGAACTAAATAATGTAAGTAGATTTGATTTTTAGAATTGAATGGATCTGTGTTAGGCCGAGTACTTTTCAATCCACCCTCGTA